>JBCNJP010000003.1:46333580-46386609 GCA_039602395.1 Deinandra increscens subsp. villosa | reverse complement strand
ATTAGATGGTGCTTGAAATAACTTTCTTCCGGTCTTCCTGAAAAATTTTCTTGTCCTAGTTGCGATCATACCCATTTGCCATTTAATATCAATCTCTTCAAGTTCGATCATCAGCAGAGATTCGGTCAAGATCCTCTTGACAGATAGTCATTGTTTCAATGTTGCTAGACATCTGTGAGTTCATGCAAGCTAGAAATTCACTGCATAACTCCTGATCCATGCTTGTGTTGTTGGAAGAAACCGGTATAGACTGCTGAACATAGTACCCAGAAGGTGGCTGTGGAACATAAGTCACATTTGAGGGCTGATGAGTAGCATGTGACACCAATACTTCAGTTTGAGCAGGAGTTGGTACAGGAGGTGGAGCAATTGCAGGCTGGGTTGTACCATGAGTGACATACCACTGCGTTCAACTACTCTCACTTCATAGTCTCTAACCTTGTCAATAATATCCAGATAGTCAGCCTAGGTCAGATTAGTGCTGTCAATTAGATATGTGACATAGGAGGCAAATTCCTAAGGAAAAGAATGTAGAATCTTCCTGATAATATCTCCAGAATCAGGACGGATTTTCTTACTATTCATCTCTGTAATGATTATGAAGAATCGATTGACATGGGTTTCAAACGACTCTCTAGTTCTGTGAGCGAAAGTGTTGAAAGCTGTAAAACCACTGGACGATCTTACTACTAAATGATTTGGTAATTCGGTAAGTAACGAGAAGTAAATAAAGCTTTGCTTTATTGATTCACAAAGAGATACAATGCTAGAGAGAGAAACACACTCAAACACACACAGTTAAGAGTGATAAGAATGACAGAACTAGTTAAACTCTCTCTAACACAAACTATTTATAGTCACTAACCAACTGGCCGTCGTACCACCCACGTACCATTTGGTACGCACGTACCATCTGGTACGGCTGACCATCTGGTACGGCCAATGACTATATTGACTCACATAGATGCTCTAGATTAGATACAATACACGAGACACACGTTAGCATAGGAATATGCTCTAACAAACTCCCAATTAACGTGTAGTGTATCTATCCATCTATCTATCTAACGAAACTTCAGTCTTTAATCTTCAGCATCACGGCGTCTGATCTTCAACTTGAAATCTTGTCAGAAATAGAGCTTGCATGGCTGGATCAATCTTAAACAATCTTTGAACTTCAAGATCCACTTGTGAAAGATATAACATACTCCCCCTTGCACCATGCTTGAGTCTTGTCACACAGAATAACCTACAATTTCAGAAGACAGAAACGCGGCTTTCTTTCTCTTTATGAAAAATTAATTTAATCTTGGTGCAAAACTTCTCTTCAAGAATCCAAGATATAGTTTTGAAAGTTTGATTTCATATCAAGTATCGATCGGTCGAAAACAAGTAAGAAACAAAATCTTTTTGGCTTTTTGAAACTTTATATCAAAACACACCGAAAATCTTTTTGATTTTTCTACGTTTATGCTAAAACACATCTAAAATCTTTTTGAATTTTCAGATATAAAACATAAATGATATACAGAAATGAAATACTGAATCACACAATATTTTTGTCTTTTGCGAGAAAGATCACAACTTGGGATCATATTGGTCATGACATGCTGAACTACACTTCAATTTCAACTACTTCGGCACACAAGTAATGTCGATTACTGGTATAATTTGTCCATCTTAAACTCAGGCACAATCATACTCATAACATTTGGATATGTTATTGAATTGATTAGGTTTGCTTTGACCAGTGTACCCCACACTATCAGACATACTCATATATGTATTTTCTTTTATATCACACTTTGTGATTGCATTTGTCATTTAATCACATAATGATTGAATTCATGATATAGTCAACTGTGTACCATGCAAAAAGAAATAAGAATGTTAAATCGTATACCTTAAGTTCGATCTTTCGATACGCAGATAAGGCCTCGGATTTAACAAAATAAGAAAATAAAACAAGTTGAAATTGTATAACCCACCAACAATCAGGTCGATACTCCCATACACGCAGAGAAAGTCCGATGAGTTATATGAAACACCAAAGAAAATAAAGCAGAACGTCAAACGAACAACAATCAGGTCGATCTTTCGATACGCAAAGAAAGTCCGATTGTTTAACAAAATAAAGGAAATCAAACAAGTTTAAATCTTTACAAAATGAACACATGTTTACACAGTGACTTCTCATTTTCTTTTCAAATTTCTTTTCTTGATATATCATGAGATATGCATCAAGATGTTATCCACTTGGTCAAGCATTAGTATTTAATGAATATCACATTTGTACACTTTCTGATATAATGCCGAGCCTACCAAGCACATCGAACCATGATCTTATGGCTTTTTCATCTAATTTATCCACGAGTCAGACACGTAAGCCAATGTACCATCATTTCCCAATTATGTTGGATCAATTTCTTATTTTTCAATGTTTTTGTATTTTCTGTTTTTCTCCCCCTTAAAATGAAAACTCTATTTCTGGATTTTCATTTTAACAAAACAAAAAGACACGATTCTTTGGTTTTTCAATTTTCTCCCCCTAAACTACAAACGAAATGAATTAAAGAAAGAAAATTGACCTTTCGACATGGATACCTTTCACGTTTAGCTTTTAGAGAAAAAAAAACAGGTTTTGAAATTTGATATTCCTTGAAATTTAACTTAAATGAGCAGAATACTTCTCCATCAGCAACGTTGCAATTACCGATAGGTCTTCTAAAAGTACCTGCACACTGGTTTAAATGATTAGTATTTAAATGAACCGAAGCGCATAGCTTCTGGTCGACCAGTGTCTTCCATAAAATCATTTACAGCCTTGGTGACCAACTTAGGTCGCCACTGCATTTTTGGTTTTTCTGTTTTTAATGAGTCACTTCCAGTGGATGATATTTAAAAAACTGTTTCTTTGAAGATTTAAAATATGTGGATGTGGACTCAGTAAAAACTCTGCCTGATTCATCAATAAATGTGGCAGATTTGTTAGAAAAAGTTCTTTTTGCAGTTTCAGGACAATCGTGTGCCATGTGGCCTGGTCGGCGACATTGATAGCACAAACGATATGGTCGTTTTGGTGTTCGTTTGTCCTGAACTGTATGACACATATCATCATAATCAAAAGAATCATAAAAATCATCAAATGGTTGAACCCGATTCTTGTGCACCCATTTGGATGTAGGACTTTGAGGAGTAGGATTTGAGCTTGAAGAAGACCAACCAGGATATCTGTAACCAGCTTGAGACGGATTTGAAAAAATCTTCTTCGTCAAATCTTTCTTTGATTGTTGACTCCCGAATCCTTTCTCCATTGTTGATATGAAAACCTGAGCCAAATGATAAATTTGATGAAGATTTGTATCTTTCTTTTCTTTTGGAGCTTTCTTGGGCATGTTCTTCTTGTCTTTCTTCTCAAATTTCTTGTTCCCACTACCCAAACCAGACTCTTTGTAACCTGGTAACTTTGATAAATCAACTTGAGAACTAACATGGCCATATTTAGCAGCTTGATTAAACGAAGCTTTAATTCCCTTTAAATTGTTAGTCTCAACCAAGTCATTTTTCCAATAGAAATTGATCCATCATCTAATCTAGGACCACCAGACACAAATTTCACAGGTGTAGTCTCACCCTTTGGCTTAGTATCTTCTTTCTTGTTAGATGACTGAGTTTTCTTCTTTTCAGATTTCTCAGTGGCAAATTCAGAATAATCGCCAATTTCATCAGAAGACTTGGGATCACCTAAAGGATCAGATTGAATAACAGGATGCGGAATTTGATTGTATTCTTTGCCTCGAAACATTTTCTTGAAATTCTCATCATTGCACAGGTAACTGGTGAATGAATGTGAATTCGTCAGATTATTCAACTATCTTTCAAGATCCAAAACCTCAACATTTAAATCTGATATCTTCTTTTGAGCTTTACCCAATGGTTTTTTCTGAGTCAATTAACTTTTCTGAAGCTCTGTTTGATAAGAATTTTTCTCTCCTCATTTTATCATGAGCATCATACACTTCTTGTGTAATTTTCTTCACTCTTCCCTCATTAATCTCAATATTCTTTGTCAACAACTGATTTTCCTTTTTCAAACGTATGACTTTGTCTTGTAATTCAGAATGTACCAATTGATGATGATTTTCTACAGTAGTAACTTTATCAAACTCATTCTTAAGTTCATCATAAGATTGCTTAAGCGATTCTACTCTTGTTGTTGACTTCTTAAACAAAGCATCAAAATCTCCAATAGCATCTTTTGCTTCGTGCTCCCATTTTTCAGCATTTCTAACCACCTCTGCATTTTCATTTCGTAACTTCAAAATTTGTTGTTTATCTTCACCAACTTCTTTTGATAACTTTTCATTCTCAATTAGCAATTTATCAATTGTTTTCTTTAAATCCTCAATTTTAATTTGAAATTTCGATTCTTTCACAGCAGCTTTATTCTGAGCACATTCTTCTTCTCTTGTTGATACATGGTCCTTGATCGTCATGTGAAGTATCGAATACAAGGCGGATTCACACAAGTTTGTTGAGGTCCGAATTCAGGCCGAACCCTGGAGTTCGGACATGGCCGAACTTGGGCCGAACCTGATTGTACTTTGTGGTTATCTCTGTGGTTAATACAAGTTATTTGTATTTACTCTTTGTGTTTCATCTCGTATTACATTGATTTAATTACGACTAAGTAGAAGATCCGTATGCTCACGCACTTTCAAGAGGTATCAGAGCATTAGGTTTGCTCTACTGGTCGGAAATCAGTGTTTTTCGGAGTTTTGAGTTTAAATTCACGTTTTTGCAAAAATGTCAATCATTTTTTAGTTCGTTTGATCGTCTCGAGTGTGCTTTTTGTCAAAAATCTGTTTCTAGATCGTTTCTATCGAGTTTGCTTGAATTCCTGTCGAAAATTTCAGTAAAAAACGTTGAAAATCGTGAAAATGAGGTCGAGTGAAATCTGTCTCGTTTGAGGTTCGGACAACTTCGGAGTAACCGCTCCGAACTCGAGATTCGGACGAAGTTCGGTCTTTATCTAGGTTCGGTGAGAGATCAGTCTAGGTTCGGAGAGAGTTCGGTGGTCTTTCGGAGCTAGTTCGGAGTTGTTTGGTTTTTGTTCTTCCGAAGGTCAGGTTCGGAGAGAGTTCGGCGTTGTCAAGTTCGGACTAAGTTCGGAGGCAGCTCGGAGGAGGTTCGGAGGAGGTTCGGAGTGAACAATAACTAATTTTTCGAAAATGTCCGATTTTCAAGCATTCGCGGCTATTCAAAATTCGGTTCAAGCTACAATGCAAACAATGATGAATTATGATAATGAAATCGGAACAAGTCAGAAAGTTCCTAAATTGCTCAAATTGGAAGATTATCATAGTTGGGTTAAACGGTTTGAAGCGTTTGTCGATACAAATGACATTGATATGTGGTTAGCTTTCACTGAGCAATATGTTTACCCTAAAGATGAAACTGGTGAACCTATTCTTCAAAGAAAAATGTCATCTGAACAAAAGAAAGCGTATCAAGCTGAGAAAAAGGTGTATGGTACGTTAACGATGGCATTTCCTAAAGAGTTACTTCATCAATTTGCTGGTAACTACACATCAAAAAGTCTATGGGATGCGTTGGAAAAACGATGTGAAGGAAATGACCAATACAAGAAAAGTCGACAAAAGGTTTTGAAGAAAGAGTTTGATAGTTTTAAGCATTATCAAAATGAAACGATTCCCAATCTGATTGCAAGATTCGCTCATCTGATGAGTGAAATGCGTTTGGTGAATATTACTAAAGAAGAGGTTGATATGAAAGAAAAAGATCTTGGAAGCTTTGCCTGAAAAGTGGGAGAATTATGTGATGATGATTACTCACGATAAGGATTTTTCAGGATTGTCTTTCAATGATTTGGTTCAAAGAATTCAGGCTCGGGATATGGAATTAATGGTGAATAAATCACTTCCTACACAAATTCAGAATCCTGCAGTGTATCATGGTGAAAATGACTCTACAATGAATGCTGGGAAGTCTAATATTCTTAGTTCTGCTCCTCCTACAGCATTTCTGGCAGGTAAATCTGAAATTCCAAGTTATTCTTCTACTGGTTGTACTGTGTCAATTCCAAGTTCTTCAACTCAAAGTGCATTGTCTGTTCAAACTGTCGATGATTATAATGTGTTGATGTCTGCATTAGTATCTTCATACTTTGGTGTTATTACTGGTTCTGTGAGTAATGCTGAGTTAGCAAATGAAGATTACGATCAGATTGATTATGATCATTTGGAGGAAATAGATCTAAATTGGCAATATGCAATGTTGGTTCGTAGAACAAAGAAATTTTTCAATAGAACTGGTAAGAAGAGACTGAATCAGGAAGGGAAGATTGGATTGGACAAATCTAAAGTGAAATGTTATAAGTGTTCAGTTTATGGTCACTTTGCTCGAGAATGTCCAAGTTCTGTAAAAAGTATATTGAAGACTGGTCAGCATGCACATTTAGTTTTTCATTCATCAGATAAAACTGAAAAGGTTGAACAGAAATCTGCTACTCTTGCTCATGATTGGACTGATACATTTATGCATCCAGATGAATTTTCCTGGAATGCCGATTCAGCAGTTAAAAAAAATCATACTCCAATCTCAATTGCTTTATCTGTTCAACATGCTGATGATGATAGCGTTCTAACTGAGTCTGATACTTCTTCAAGCGTATCTTTGATACAAGAAGAATTACATAAAGTTTCTACAAGCTCAAAGGTTGACGAGTTTGAATGTCTTCAGTGTAAAAGATTGTTTCAGCAGGTTGAAGGTTTTGAACAAAGATGTCAATTATCAACTGAAGAAATTGTGGTACTCAAGAAAGAGGTGGAAGATTTTCAAAAGAAGTATTATGAAGTCGTTCATATTCATGAAGATGTTTTGAAGGAAAAAGCTCGATTGGCTGAAGAGTGTGAGAAAGCCAAAGCTGAAGCGTTAGACGCAGCTCAAGATTTTGAAAATTTGTTTGAGAAGAGTTATCCAATTCAGCAAAAATATGAAGAAGCTACTGCTCTTACTGCTACAACTGCTGTTACTGTTGAAAAATTGCAAAATAAGATCTCTATGCTTCAAGATGAGAATGTTTTGTACCGGGACAAGAATGAAGTATTAACTAAAGATGTTGAGATCTATAAACAGAAGAGAGAAAGTGTTCTTCAAGAACTGTTTGCAGAATGTGAGATCAGGAAGTTACAGACTTATGAATATGATGATCTCGATGCAAAATTCATCAAGTCACAACAAGAGGTGTTTGACAGTAAACAGAAAATTAATGACTTGAAATTGGAAATTTTGGAGTTGAAAAGACAAGTTAAGTTGCAATATGTCACCGACATTGCTAAATTTCTTATACAAGCAGGATCAGAGTTCAAAGAAGTCTAAGGAAGAAAATATTCATCTGGTACCTCAACCAGTGGATTTAATTGAAGTTACTTCTGCTCCGCTTGATTCTAAGGCTGAATGATATGATTATTCCAAGTTTATTACTCCACCCAAGAAGAACAAGTCCAAGTCCAAAAAGAAGGAAAAGTCTTTGGGTGAAGCTCCAAAATTTGTTTCAACGTCTGTATTACTGGAAAATGAGAAAGTGTTTGATAAGGTTGCTTCGAGTTCTTCATCTGTAACCGACGAAGAAAAAGTTTTGATTGAAAAGAACAAGCTGAAGGATATCAAAGACAAATTCACTAGTGTTGCTAAATCAAGAGTTGCTTCAGGTTCTTCGTCCAGTTCTTCAAAGACTCAAGGATCTAAACACAAAGGTTTAGGTTACAAAGTGTTGGAAGAACCGATTCAAGTGAAGAAACCGGTGAAAGCAGACAAGGTTCCTAAAGCAAAAGTTATAAAGAAATTACCATCTCAGAAGGAATTTTCTTATTATTCTGGAAGATCTTCATCTTCAAGGAGTCCATCTCCTAGGTATGATTCTTCTGATGGTTTCTTTGATACCTTTCAATCTGAACATTCATCCGATTTTCATAAATCAACACAATTTTCAAACTATTTTAGAGAAAGACTTTGTTATGTATGTCGTCAGCCAGGACATCTAGCAGCTGATTGTCCGACGACTGCATATATCCACAAAACTGCAAAATATGTGGATAACAACGGTCAAATTTTTGATGAACCGTGGTCCCCAAAGCTTAAATCAACTCGTAAATCGTCTTGGTCTAAGTCAAGTACGTCGGTTGAATCTGATTCGGGTTTGATCAAAAATTAAAACTTTTACAAATTTGGAAACCAAAAGTTGTTTCCAAGGTCAACAAGGATTTTGTGGAAGACACCGGGCGACCCGACACTGTTGATTCGGGTCGATCCCAACGCTACTAATTTTTTATTTGGTGTCAAGCAGGTGTTTCAGGAAGACCTTTCGGTGATTGGAAAATTGCTGATTGTGAAATATCTATTCTAATTAAATTGAATTTCAAACTCAATTTTGTTTTTCAAAATGCTAAACTGCTAGTATTCGTGTTGGTTGATCATTTTTCTTGTTTTTCACTCCGTCTCATTCTGAGGGGGAGTTTGTTTTTGCAAAACTACAAAAATAGTGTTTTGTTTTTCAAATCGTAAAAATGAAAATCTATAAATAGAGTTGTCATTTTTAGGGGGAGAAATTTGAAAAAGAAAAAAACATTGAAAAATACAAAAAGTCAAAAACATTGAAAAAATGAGAAATTGTATTCGACATGATTGGGAAATGATGGTACAACATTGGCTGACATTGTCTGACATTGTCTGACTCATGGATAAAGTAGATGAAAAAGCCATAAGACCATTTGATCGATGTGCAAGGTAGGCTCAGCAAATCAGAAAGTATACAAATATGATATACACTAAATCTGATGCTTGACCCTAGTGGACAACATCTTGATACATATCTCATGATATATCAAGACAAAGATATGTGAAAAATAAAATGAGAAGTCACTATGTATACATGTGTTCATTTTGCAAAGAGTTAAACTTGTTTAATTTTCTTTATTTTGTCAAACGATCGGACTTTCTCTGCGTGTCGAAAGACCGGCCTGATTGTTGTTCGTTTGGCGTTCTGCTTTATTTTCTTTGGTGTTTCGTATAACTCATCGGACTTTCTCTGCGTGTACGGGAGTACCGACCTGATTGTTTTTGAGTTATACAATTTCAACTTGTTTTATTTTCTTATTTTGGTTAAATCCGAGGCCTTATCTGCGTATCGAAAGATCGACCTTAAGGTAGACGATTTAACATTCTTATTTCTTTTTGCATGGAACACAGTTGACTATATCATGGTTTCAATCATTATGTGATTAAAATCACAAATGAGATCACAAAATGTGATAAGCAAAAGCATATCTGAGTATGTCTGATAGTGTGGAGTACACTAGTCAATGCAAATTTAATCATTACCTTAACATATCCAGATGTTATGAGTATGATTGTGCCAGAGTTTAAAGTTGGACCAATTATATCTGCAATCGGCATGGCTTATGTGCTACAATAATCAAAATTGAAATGTACTTCAGCATGTTATGACCAATATGATCCCAAGTTGTGATCTTTCTCACAAAAGACAAAAATAGAGTCTAATTCGGTATTGTTTCACTTTTCTCATCAGAAAATACCAAAAAACATTTTAGGTGTGTTTTGATATAAAGTTGTTTAAAAGCCAAAAAGATTTTGTTTCTAATTTGTTTTTGATTGATCAACACGAAATACAAAATCAATTTTCAAAATCATCATATCTTGGAGTCTCGAAGAAACATTTTGTACCAAGATTATTTATGTTGGCAGGGTTCTAAGTGGGAAGAGAACATCACAACTTCAAGTCTTCTGAAGATTGTTGATAAAGAGATTACACACGATGCAATATTAAGTATTCAAGATTGAACTCATCGTCAAGATCGAGGAAGAGTTTGATTGAAGATACAAAATACAAGTTTGACAGAGAAGATGATACTACACATGCCGAGGGGGGGTTTGTTGATACATGGTCCTTGATCGTCATGTGAAGTATCGAATACAAGGCGGATTCACACAAGTTTGTTGAGGGCCGAACTCAGGCCGAACCTGGAGTTTGGACATGGCCGAACCTGGAGTTCGGACATGGCCGAACTTGGGCCGAACCTGAAGTTCGGACCAGCAGTTTCTCTAGTATATATATGTGAGTCTTGTGTTGTATTCAGTAACGATAACAGTCTAAGCTTTTGTGTCATATTCTCTGATTGTACTCTGTGGTTATGTATGTGGTTAATACAAGTCATTTGTATTTACTCTTTGTGTTTCATCTCGTATTACATTGATTTCATTACGACTAAGTATAAGATCTGTACGCTCACGCACTTTCATCTCTCTTGTGACTTTCATCACTTAAGAAATGAGAATCAGTAAACAAATCCCAAATTTTCTTCTATTTATGTGAAATCACTTAACATTTATCAACCAGACAAGAAAATTTTGTCATCAAATCTGGCATCTTTGAAGAATCAGATATTTTTGTAGCATTCTTCTTCCATTTCTCCAACTCTTTTATCAGAATACCATTTTCTTCGGTCAACTTTGTCAGCTTCTTTTCTAACTCCTCAATCTCACCATTAGAACTCTTGTTTGACCTTAAATTCCAATAAAGTTGCATATTGTGATATTCACATATTATTTTCAGATTATCCCACAATACTTTTGATCTCCAACAATCCTTAAAATACACAAACAACTCTGGTGATAATGCCAATTTAATGAATGCATATGCCTTCTTTTCATTTTCATATTGCTTCTTTTCTGCATTTGAAAGATCCATTTGCCATATGGGATCTCCATGAGAATTAGTTGGATAGACATATAGCGTATTGATCGAGATCCACAAATCTTTATTCATGGTATCAAGATATGTTTTAAATTTTGGTACCCAACTTGAATAATCCTCACACTTCATCAATTTTGGCACAGTTTCATTTTGAAATCGGTGAAATCGAATGTCAAAACTTCAAACTCGAAAACGAAGATGTTAGAATTTGATTTTGAAAATCAACTTTGAATGAACAATGTAGAGCTCGTCGAGATGATCGATTTGAGTACTTATGGCTCTCGTAGCGATTTCCGATGCAAAAGTTATGACACTTTTAAGAAACTACCAGCGGACCAGATTTCAGCGGACCAGATTTGGTTCGGCGGACCAGATTTCAGCGGACCAGATTTGGTTCGGCGGACCAGATTTGGTTCGGCGGACCAGAATATAACTGCCACGGACCAGATTTGAAAATTTCCTAGCGGACCAACGGCGGACCAGCGACGGACCAGTGACGGACCAGATTTTCTTGAGGCTGACCAGAAACGTACCATGCTGATTTTGACGGATTTTCGTCAATTTTGATAATTTGGACTTGAATTTGCTTCTGAAAGGTGCGAAAACTCACTAGGAACAATCAGAAATCATTTTTTACCTCGGAAACACCCGGAATTGGAAGAATTTGATGAAAAATGAAGAAAAACACACACTTTCTCACTCTAGAATTCAAAAATTCACCAAAATCATAGCAGTAGAGCAACCAAAAGCTCTGATACCACTTGTAAAACCACTGGACAATCTTACTACTGCATGATTCGGTAATTCGGTAAGCAACGAGAAGTAAATAAAGCTTTGCTTTATTGATTCACAAAGAGATACAATGCTAGAGAGAGAAATACACTCAAACACACAGTTAAGAGTGATAAGTATGACAGAACTAGTTAAACACTCTCTAACACAAACTATTTATAGTCACTAACCAACTGGCCGGCGTACCACCCACGTACCATTTGGTACGAACGTACCATATGGTATGGCTGACCATATGGTATGGCCAGTGACTATATTGACTCACACAGACGCTCTAGATTAGATACAATACACGAGACACACGTTAGCATAGGAATATGCTCTAACAAAAGCTAATTTTAATTTTCTAAGTCTTCTCTGCTTGGTGGCTGGATTGCCATCATACTTTTTCTCCAAACCAACCCATATCTCATGACCTGAGGTAGCCTCACGAAACTGTTCTAGCAGATCATCATTGAGTGCCATCTTGATGCAACCCAATGCACGCTTTTCAATCCTCATATGTGCACGTTCAGCAGGAGTTAGCTTATCCAGCGACTTTGGAATCCTCTTCTTGGGAATCGGTGGGTCTGCAACAGTGACAGTAACTCCAGAGCAATAGCTTCTTCAATTTTCAAACATAGTAGGACCTTCAACAATTGAAGTCAAGAGATCAAAGTCGATATACTCCAGAAATAACACAAACTTTCCTTTCCAATCATCGAAGTCACTCGCCCCCATTAGTTTTGGTGGACAGTTGTTGTTCTGCATGATGGGAGCAAACTGATTTCCTTCAGCCATTTGGGAATGAGAAACACAAAAACTTAGCACAACTTTCTAATGTGTCGAACGGGTTGAACGCTAGGTTAAAAATGCTTGAACGCTTGTAGAAAGCTTGAATTCACACAAATCCTACATTCACAAACAGTAACAAACATAACTAGTCATTAACATGTGAAATTTCAGCAAAAAAATTGAAAAGTTAAATTTCCAGACTTAGCCAAATTTTGAACAACTTGTTCTTGAGCAATTTCAAACTTCAAAAATCAATGTTAACAAAATCAGTGTTTAAGATCATCAAGAGTCTCAAAATTCATGTAGGAATATTTTATTCAACTAACACAAACTCCGAAAGCTGCTCTATATGACTGAATTTGATGAAATAGTGAGTTTATGTGAAGAACACCAAGAATCATGACTTTTAGTGTCAAAAATCTTCAAAACTTAATGTTTTTGAATGAAATCAGTGTCTACAAATTCGGTTTAAGGTGTATGAAACTCGCAATCCATCAATTTTGACAAAGATTCAACATAATAATGATTTTGAAAAAAATTTGCTCACGTACAGAACAAAAAATAGGCAACTGTTCCTAGCTAAATCACTAGAAATCCACCATATAACTTGAGATTTATAGAAATCTGAGCAAAGCATTGCGTTCCTTGAGTGATTTATACCAGGAATCAACTCAAAGAATAACTTTTTGCCAAACAACTCTTTCTTTAATTTATCTTCGTTTCTTTTCTAGATATCAATGTTGGTATTTACCAACTTGTTGACTCTAGTCAAGTCCTTCTTCTATTCCAACAATGCTTCATTCTCAATAGAATAACTTTTTGCTTTAGCTGCTAATTCATCAGAAATCTTATTAAGCACATCAAGCTTGATCTTGGATTTCTCAAACAGATCGTTAAAATCATTTAAACATCTTTTGCTTCAATCTTCCATTTCTGAACTTCCTTAACTAACTCAGCATTATCTTCGACTAACTTTGCATTCTTTGTCTCACAATCCTTTCAATTTTTCTTATATATCTCTAACTCTTCTTTTACCAAGTGAAGTTCTTCGGTAAGCATTTTGACTTCCTTCAAAAAAGTATATTTTCTTTCAGCAAATTTTCAATTTTAACTTCATAATTTTCATTCTAAGCTGATTCATAGGAACTCGTGTCTGAATAATAATTATCTTGTTCAGTTGTAACAATCAATGCTGACTTATCAAACACTTTACCCCAATCAATAGTTCTCTCATTTTGAATAGTGAAAGCTGTATTATTTGAATTACTTGATGACGGTTGAGAACCATTGGTAGCTTTTGAATCAGATTTGTGAGCATGAGATTGTTGACATTCTCTTGCAAAATGTCCAAGGTTGGAACATTTGTAACATGTTATCTTAGATTTATCAAATCCAAACTTTCCACCTGCATCAACAGCACGTCTTCTAGTTTTCTTGTAAAACCATTGTGACCTCTGACTCAACATAGCCAATTGCCAGGCCATATCCATTTCATTTAAATGATCATCATCGATTTCATTAAGATCTTCTTTAGTCAGCTGAGCATTGCTAACATTATTGATAATCAATCCAAAAGACGATGAAATTAAAGCGGAGATTAAAGTAGCATAATCATTGGTATTTTGAACAGAAAATGCATCTAATTAGGTAAACCTTGAATTGTAAAGTTGCAACCCCTTATAGAATCAGAATTATCAGATATTCCCGAATCATTACCAATAAAAGCTGTACTTGGTGCAGAACTAACACCGATTGGTTTAGCTTCAGCATTTATGCTTGCAACATTCTTACCATGATACAATTCAGGATTTAGCAATTTAGCAGTTGATTTGTTTGAATTCAGCATCTCCATTTCTCGAGCATGAAGTTAACTAGTTAACTCATGCAATAATAATCCAGAGAATTCTTTATCATGTGTGATCAACAAAACATAATTTTACCATTTCTCTGGCAATGCTTCCATTATTTTCTCTTTCAATTCTTCAGTTTTCTCAATTCCAACAACTTTTAATTCATTGATAAGATGTGAAAACCTTGATACAAGAGCCGTGATGTTTTCATTATCATAATGTAGAAAGTTGTCAAACTCTTTGTTCAACACCATTCGTCGAATCTTCTTGTATTGATCATTGCCTTCACATCTTGCCGATAAAGCATCCCATAATTTTTAGTTTTCTTGCAAGTGCTGAATTGATGTAGCAATTCGGTAGGTAAAGCCATGGTAAGATAACCAAAATCTTTTTGTTCAAGCTCATAGCTTTTTCTTTCATCAGCTGAAAAATCTTTGATTTCCTTATAGTCCCCTTGATCAGTTGGATGCATGTAAAGCTTTTGAATTGGAATCCATATATCAATATCATTCGTGCTAACATAAGCAGAAAACCGTTGCTTCCAATTGTGATAATCCTCCAATTTCAATAACTTGGGAACTTTCTGACTTAATCCGATTTTGTTATCAAAACTGATCTGGGTTTGCATTGCATTCTGCATAACGGCAAAATCTTGGAAATCCGACATCTTGATAGTCTTCAGATACTGTTCAACCGAACTGAACCAAAATGAAATTGATTAACCGGAACTCAGCCGAACTTAAGATCTATTAGAACTGAAATATGGAACCGAACTGTACCGAACTCAACCTAACAGGAGCTTGTCCGAGCTGAAAATTTAGTTCGAACTGAAAAGTTAATCTGAACAAAATCTGAACTGTAGGCGAACTGAACAACTGAAGCTATCAGAACAGAGACTTTCGGAAATGAAATGAACCAAGAACCGAACTCGTTCGAACTCATACTTCGGTTATCCGAACTGAATTAGAATCATACAAACTAAAACGAAGTACCACTTCGGTTGACGATAATTTGGAACTGACAGATCTTCACCGAACTGAGATGAACTGAGAGGAACTGAACATTTTTTAATCGAATGTGACGCCCGACCCCTTGCGGGTCGGCGCCACGTCGTCGGATTTACTATCAACACATGATTTAATCAGAGATCCCAAAAATAGGGGAAATTAAAACTTTTATTTATTAACAAAGATGATTTTTAAAGCAGAAGCATAAACGTAACATACTATATATTAAACATAAGGTAAACTAAAACATAAGATAAGTTATTCCGGCAACCAGCGTCTCCACCGTCTCCTCCTAGAGCGTAATCGAAGCTTGACCCATAGGTGCATCAGAACCTAGCATAAATACTTTTACAAAGTCAGCTTACGCTGGTGAGTTCTGCCGTTTAGTTCAAAAACCATTTTAGTGTTTACCTGTTTAGAACATATATATTTCACATATAAAAAGTCCTGACATGTAATTATCACAATAATACAATCCACAATTATGACCATAGGCTTTAACTCTTAGGCCACTATATTTATGCGACTCTTTAATTATGAGAAGCCCTGCCACTGCATTCTCTATGGCACCCCCAGTGGAGAAGCATCGCCGTTTGTACATGGTACTCTAGGGCACCCTCATTGGAGTAGCAGTGACTCCTCATTCTTACCAGTAATCTTAGGCTTATCATCTAGGTTACAGACTCTTCCTATGAGAAAACCTGACACTACATTCTCTAGGGCACCCCCATTGGAGAAGCAGTGTCGTCCATACACAAGACTCTAGGGCAACCCCCATTAGAGCAACAGCGATTCCTCAACTTTATCCACCAACTTTATATTTAACTCTATTAGGTCATTCTTTCGTCTTAATAACTTAATTACCGATCATGTATGCTACCCACCCCTAGTTAAATAACCAGATGCTTTAGGTTTGTTAATAAACAGTGATAAGGCATTCATATACTACAACAAATGGACATCCCCCAATTTACCTAGGTGTATGTATATAAGATGTACCAACGGCGTATCCTCGACACTTTTGATATACCAGGTAACTTATACTACTATGTATATATATAGGATGTACCAGCGGCGTATCCACCACATATCAATATAAGCAAATGCACCACTGGTTCTCATATAATCATACATATTCACTATATGTTTACTAACAATTCTCTGGTCACTTGGCTACCTAATTTCAAAGCAAGTAAATACACATCACATTATAATCAACATAATTGCATAACACGTATAAGTAATTCAGTAACAATTTCATCATATAACACGTATATATCAAGTCACAATTATCTTGAATATATTTTCACAATTATTGTATGTATACTAGCCCGAAAACATTTAAAATATTAAAACATTTAAAACTGGGCTCATAGAACTCACCTTATCTCTTTAAGTGGTTTACTCGGACAGAACCTTCGTTATGGTCCACAATTAACCTAATCGCGTATTGGATCGCATTAATGCAGGGTCATTATAAATAAATAATACATATGTTTATCTATATCTTATTATCTTAATAACATGTTATTAGGGTTTATCTCTTTTAAGGTCGAAATAACCAAAATGCCCTTATAGGCATAATAACTTTTTTATTGATAATATGAAGACGCGCATTCCTATAAGTAAACGCTCACCTTGGGATCGTCCAGTGAGGTATGCAGTTCCCAGTTGGGATTTATGCGACACCCCCGCTTTGCAAGAAACCCCCAGTGTACAGGCGCTTACCCTTCTGGTCCGCATGAAATTCTAAATATCCGATTAACTCGGTATATTCAATACTTTATTATTTATCAATTATAAGCACATATATAATTATTATATATAAAAACATGTTCGAAGATTAAAAACCAAGTCCCCATACCCTCCGGATTATTTTATATTAATTATTCTTATTTAGAAACCCTAATTTCACGTTTTTCTTGTTTTATTATCAAAACTCATTTTTATTCAAGACCAACTTAGGTTATTATCCATTATAACATATTATAATATCCTTTAAAATATCAAAGCTTAATTCAACACCGTTTACTTAATTTGGGCAGAACAACGTTATGAAAACCCTAATTTTGACATGTTAACAAAACCTTTACCAAACCTTTCCAATTGTGAAATAAACTAGGGCTTTCTTAAAATTCATAATTTTAGGATTACCTATAAAAATTCAGACCCTAATTCCCACCCGATCACTCGATTTTACCAGAATAACCTCAAGAACCCTAATTTTCATACATTTTTAGAAAGCATACTTAGAAATCGAATTAGCAAAAACTAAAAGTGGTTATTTTAGACCTTACCTAAGGTAGTTCAACTGAAGAAATTCAACCTTTAACTCTTCATGGGTTGGGAGAATTTGCTTGATGAAGTTTCTGCGTTTTCTAGGTTTTTTAGATGATGATTTGATGAATTGCGAGTTGGAATGGATAATTTAACCCGTATTTATACCCAATCTGGTGTGCCTAACCCTCCTACACGTGCCTAGGTGACTAATCTAGCCAAAACGACGCGTATGAGGTTGAATCGTGATGTCGTGGCTCAAAACGGACCAAACCGTAATTTTCTGCGTCTGCAGCGGCTCGCCGTACCCGAAGCAAGCTTCGCGGTACGTGATATAGTTTGGCAGTTTGGCAGTTTTAGTCCCTATTGCTTTTTAATTACATTTCAGCCCCCAGACTTCTACCGATTGTTAGTTTATGCTATAAAACACTTAAGGGTATATTTCTAAAGGTTTCTAAGACTCGAGACATGTACGATAATATCTATACTACTATATAATACATATTGATCCTGAGGGGCATTTTCGTCATAAAATTCCTTAATTTTAAGACGCGTACAAATTGTTATGCAACATGTACAAGTGTTTTAAGCATTGCATTTAAAGCCAACTTTACAATTTAAAATCATAAAGGATGAGGGTATTTGCGTAATTCAGCGATCCGGTCCCTTTTTCTCTCGATGGCCGCTCCTTCTACTCTCGATTGCCCCATCTTCAATTCAATTGGGCCGCTTCTACTTGATTTACGCAGGATTCAAGCAGGCGTGGGAGCAGGGAGAAATCGACCGAAACCCTAGCTACTACCTTTTTCTTCCTATCGCCGTCAACCGCATCTTCATCAGATCTATTAGTTTTCAGCTCAGTTGAGATTTGAGTTTCAAATTTGAATGGGTGTACTTCTGTGTTATAAACTCATTACTCTGTGCCATCTTCATAGATATCGTTTGATGATGAGCTGGTTTGTCTTTCTTTTTTCATTCGATATCAATCTAGCCCTAATCTCACCACCGCTTGAAATCGTTTACTCTCTAAATCGGACCGCTGCTTCAAATCTGTCGCCACCGCTATCGCCGCCTTCCCATCCAGGTACGAGAGTTTCTTCTCCCTCGCCACCGCACAAAGGATATATCAGATCTGTATCAAGTTTTAGATCGAGATCCAGGAATCTGTAATACGTATCTTCTCTTCTCTCTCAAGATTCCTTCAACCGACCTCACAATTTCCACTTAATTTTCACAGGTCATATATGCTCTCACTGGTCACCATAGCCACAAGTTATCTTCTTCTCCTATAGTCATTGTTCATTCTACGATTCTGCAAATCATCTCAGGTAATAATTCGTTATATATTCTGATAATTTCGTAATGCTAATCTGAAGTTGCTATAGTTTTCTTTGTTCTAATCTTCGTAATTTTAATTTTCGTAACGTATTACGAACTGTATGCACTCAGATCTTCGTTTTAGGGTTTCGTACGAACTTCATTTATTTATATTGGTTTGTTCGTAGTTGAATGCTACGATTTATTCTCTGTATTTTTCAATCGACATTTCTATGGTAAAACTTGTCAATTAACCTCCGATTTATTCTCTGTATGTTTCGAATCTAATTGTGACCGAGTTACTAAATCCGACCGTCTGATTCGCTGTTATTCGTGAAGGTTTATTTTGATTTTAATCTCGATTGCTAAATCGATTGTTTTATTCTTCAATATCGATCTATGAGAATAGCAATTTGACTTTTATTAGGGGTTACTTTTGTTGATGGTTTTGGATTGTTGTGTTTTTGTTAGGTCAATGCGATGCTACTGCACACAAACTAGGTTCTTCAGTTTCATGAACATGTATTTTCCCCGCCTCTATGATTGTATAACATTTTCGTATGAACTGCAGCTCCTGATCTTGGTTCTGCTGATCTCTTGGGGGTATGGATGATTGATGACATGGACCGTAGTTTTTCATCACAGCCTTACCGAATTCGGTATGCAAGGCAAGATATTTCATAATAGTTTTACCTGATTGTGGTCATTTAATATCACATAATCTGTTTCAAATCTCAAATGTGAATCCCATCTGTTTATATTTTTATTTTCTCTGCTTATGGAGCGAAAATGATCTTGAAGTGTCATCAATGGATCCACAAATGTTTATAAAAGATCTGCTTGATCCACATTTGTTGATCAAATATTTTGTATCGGTCGAAACATGTTACGTTGTATTACAACTTTTAATTTTTTATGTTACGGTAATTCCAATTTTTTTTAATGAAATGATTGAGAAGGTGGTTGTTTCTGTTGAGGTATATACGTATTAGGCTCTTTTTTCTGTTTTAATGATTTTTAACAATGAACGGTTGTAGGTGCTTCAAAGGTACCACTATCCTTTCGGTTTATTTTATAGTAAATGTTAAGTTATTTTTATATATTTGCATCATAATGGGGTTAGTTTAATTAATATGTGTGTTCTAAAGCAACTACTCCATGGGTTTCGTCAATTAATTTCAGCATTAATTTCAGCTCGAGGAAGGGGATTTCGTTTGAAATCCACCAGCTCAACTTCATTGGATTTTTGGTTGCCACCTAACCTGAAATATTCCTCTACTAACCTTTGATTTCTATGAGCTTAACGGTACATGGTCTATGAATTTGTTTTTCTCTGAAATATTACATGTGCAAGTTGTCATTCTTAAGAATTATCTAATAACAGTCGATTGATTTTAGGTCGGGGAAGGAGTTTTGTTCTGATATCAACCACCTCAGCTTCAATGGATTTTAGGTAGCCTCCTAACCTGAAATATTTCTCTACTAACCTTTGATTTCTATGGATTTTAGGTCACCTCATTTAACACTGTATTTGTATTGATTCGAGGTGCACAACAATAAAGGTCTATAATACTTTCATTATACTAGACTGCTTTCCGCTGATAATAATAATGTAGTTCTTGATACTAAATTAGGTGGAAAATGGATTTTTATGGGTCCAAGTGGTGTTGGTAAGTCCAGTTTGATTAATAATGCCTTAAGAACCAATTTGTGCAACGATGGGTTTTTGATGTAAAATCATCTTGTTTCTTATTTTTGTTGGTTCTTGATTGTGCAGATTTTGGTGGCTGCATGGGTTAGCATTCATTGATGGCAATTTCAAGGTAGTTCAGCCTCTGTTCTACCATTTCCTATGTATTATTCCATTCTCGATTAGTGTCTTTAGGTCTTAATTTTCATCAACAGGTTCTTCGTGATTTGTATTTTAGATGTTGTTAGGGTTCTACCTCCAGGTTTGTTCCTAAAACTGATTGCAATATTTTCTCTCTAATCTCATTGTCGCGCTTAGGTTTTTGGTGGCTAATCTTTGAGTTGTTTTTGGTTGATTGCAGGAAGTTAGTGATTCGTGACTTGATATTTGTTGGTTATTTCTTCGTTGTGGTACTCGAGGCTTCAACATAAATCACTTGTTAAGTCAAATTTGGGTGTTGTTTTGGTTTGAGACAGTGTAGCGGCTAGGTATTGTAGGAACTTGATCAAGGTAAGCTGTTACTTATGTTTTAGCCGGTAGCTGTGGTGTATGTATCGATTTGGTGTATGTGTCGATTTAACAGTAACCAAAGAGATGACATGAATTAGCTCTTTATGTAACAGGTGGCTAAGGAGGGCATTCCTCTGTTACCTGATATGGCATTGTGCCCTCTGTGCTCTTAGAAGCGGCTGAATCCATTGGCAGTTGCAGTTTCTGGTTTTGTGTTTTGCTATGCTTGGATATTCATGTCTGTTTCATAGGTATAGATTCTCTCAACCATCTTCCTCAATACTAACTCCTTTAATGTGGCTAAAGGTTGGGTCTGGTGAATTAAGTAAAAGATCAAAGGGGTTATATTTATGCCACTGTTTTAAAATAGTGCCCTGCAAACATTTATCTGCACTTATTTTAAATTAGTTGACAGGGCCACATGATTATAAAACCATAATACCCGTTTAATAATCCGGATAACTAAGTTTTTCAAGTTGCTCAAAGTGATTTGAGTATTGCAAGCTGAAGTTGCAAGAATATAGTATTAAACTTTTTTTTCTAGGATATTGGATATTCCCTGCTTTTACTTTAGCAGGTTATACACAAAAATATCTTTAAATTTCTTAAAGATTCTGCAGGTTATACACAAAAATATAAGTCTGCACTGTTCAGAATTAAAAAGTGAACCTTACTTCGGGATGCTCCATGGTGTAGTCGTTTTCAGTGATGCCAGTCAACACTCTTCTCTCTCTTATATTCCTTCACAGAAATGGTAACTGTTGTACTTTGACCTCCAAACCTGATCATCCTGTTACTTTCCCATTTGAGTTAAATATTATCCATTAAAATGCAAGTTCTAACTTATTTTTTGTATATCTTTTTATCTATGCTATGGGGAGTTAAGTTTTATAATGATTTTTCTGAATCAAGTTTCACCGTTAGGGAAGGTACAATCAGAGTTGCTAATTCGTAAAGTGAAGGTTTTTTAATAACTGGAAACTGATTTTCACGTAACTTCATCTGTATTTCACCTTAGGTACTTTCATGCAATTAGCCTAACAAAATAACACCATGGGAAAGGATTATGATAACATAAGAGAGTAAGTGCTTCTGTAATGATTTTTTGATTTGTATTAAACTGTTGATGGTCAATTCTTCATGTTATAAACTGTTGATGTTATAATAGTTATTATCCTATTAGACTCTTAAGCTGCTGATGTTATAATCTGTGTACTTCTGGTGATGTATTAGACTATTAGGCTGCTGATGTATTCGACTGTTTATAGTGATTTGATTTCTCTTTTTATGTGATTAGCTTTTTGACATGTGGATCGCGATCCCCGAGTAACGAAATTGAGTTCCAGAACTATAGTGCTTATTTCAAAATTTGAAAAATTTCACTTCAATCTTAATTCCATTTCATGGAAATGGCTTCCAAAATTCAGGATTATAGTGCTTATTTGTAGGGAATTTTGCTTCATATTTGCATGTATGATGTACATTTTACATCAATTTTTGAGGAAATGGGGGCATTCAGAAGGCTTATTTTCATCATTATTAAAAAAATCTCTAAAACTAAATGTGTTGCCTTTAGTATAGTTTTATTTGCTTATAATCACTCCAAAGCTAAACCTGAAAAGTTGTGTCTTTTTTTGTCAATCTTTTCTGTTTTAATTGTCTGATTGCTACTTTGTGTAAAGCCAAAGAGCCTTGAAGAGTTGATGGATATATTGTGAACACAAGCCCTTTCACTAATAGTCACTGTGCTTTTGGAAAAATGCCATTATGAATCCCCATTGCTAACATAGATTGCATATGATGCAATTATACTACCTGATATTATTACATATAGTCTTTTTCCCTTACATGACATGACTAGAATGGCTGGGTCAAATTTTGTAAACATGTCAAATTTTGTAAATGGTACTCATGTTCTCTTCAATGTAAGCAGATAGGAATAACCTCTTGAATTTTAACAGACCGATATGTCTTTCTGTATGCATACAATGCGCAAATATATCCTTATGCTACCACAGTTTATTTAATATGTAGTGTATGGTTTGATAAATAGCTATTAGACATGCATTGTGACATAACATCCTTTTGAGGGTAATCCTATGATTAATTCTTTGGAAAATGCATATTAAAAAGAAATGTCTAACATCTGCTTCTGTTGCAAAAAGCAGTTCTGCAAAGAACTCTAAACTTTCTATTCATTTTAAACAACAATCCATCGGCATGAACCATTGTCAGATAACCGTGGACTGAAAGTATCAATCAAGCACTCCCGGGCCAGCCAGAAAGAGAGCAGCCACTGGAGCAGAAAAGACACCCCAAGAGGCAACTAAGACTGCATCCAGCAGGCAAATCAACACAGGAAAATCACCAGTCGTGGGTTATTCACAACAGCCACCACTGAAGCAACTCTTCAAAGATAAAGGTATCTTCAATACATTTGAAAACTTCCAATTATAGGGTTGTATCGTACTGGAATCATCCCTAACTGTCGTTTCTTACCGGGCTAGATTATATTTTATTGTTCAGTCCGTGTTCATGTTTCAGAAACTTTGTATGGGTTGTCTCTATATCCTTTGGACTTTTAGAGCTTATTTATATGTGAATAAGGCACTTAGCAGAGGTATGAATGGAAAAAGCATTTTGCATAGGTTATTTTCTTATATTTCATGGTTAATTACTCATCGATAGCTAGCTAATCTGCTTGTGTCATGGTCAAATTTCTACTTTTTGTTTTTTGGTTTTTTAGAGGTGTCAATGTCCAGGTCAGGCTATATGGAAATGGGTTAAAATGGAATTATTTTTGGAATGAGCTAGCTTATACTTTTTGGTTCAAGAATTTTGATTTCCTTTATAACAATTAGTGTGTTGATGTATTTTGGAGATATTTCGGTAAAAAACTATTTTTTTTTTCTATCAAAATGATTAGTTTTTTTTCTTACAATGAAACTATAGTTTTAGCAACTTACGGTCCATTTAACATGTTTCATTTTTGACTTTAATTTTTATACCCGTTTGACCCGCGAGAGCTAAATAACCCAAATCAATCTCCGCTTAAGTAAAGGGGTTGAAATCATCACTTCTTTTTATACTGATCAGATCGACTAAAATCAGATTACATAATTATTAGATTACATAATTATTAAATGGCACTGCTTTATTACATACTAATTAAAAGAGTCGACAAGTATTTTAAATTCAGTGTAAACTAATTGGTTTTTTGGCACATCATTTAGGAATGTGATGATGTTTAAAATAAAACAAATATACTTGTAAATATGTTGTTACGTTTTAAAATCTTTCTACTTAAATGGCTCCATTTTTCTATTTCTTATTTCATAAAAATCCGTATACAATATTATGACGTTTGTTTTCATAAAAAAATTATTCTTACTTACTTGTCATAGATAACATCATAAAATTGTTTTTTTCACGTCGTGCTTTCAATATGGTACATTGTTTTCTAACATCTAATGATATTATTTCTCATAAAAGAATAGAGATTGGATTCCCACCAAGTGCAGATGGTATGAATCCTGTTGGAAACACCATCAAATATTAGACAAGGGCCGGAAAGAGATGGAAAGATCTGAGAAAAACTACCCACAAGAATCATAATTTTCGAAGAGCAGGAAGAAGAGATATCATTACAAACAAATATTATAAAATTAGAACATGTTTTCCCTACTGAGCCTTGAAACTATTAACACTTATGAGAATTTTAGCGGTTAATAGTACTACTTCATTTGACCATTGAATTATTTTACCGCCTTATTTCACCACATTGAGTTGCAATTATTATTATTTGTACATATATAACGGTTCTACATTGTTATAAAGAACACACCAAGTAAATCACGATTGACATTGCGTGATGATCTCATCATACACGATTGTAGTTTGTCGTCAGACCGCGAGAACAGAAAAGAATACCGCGTTATAAATTACCGTCGCCGCCGAATGTGCGAACATAACACAAATAACACGCTATAAACTTTAAGTCTATAAACTGTCTCCCGCCGCAACGCGCAAACAGAAGACGAATAACACGCTATACACTGTCGCCGCCGCAACGCGCGGGCACACGGCTAGTACGTATACATACGTATATATATTTATATTAATTACACTTTTAGTCCTCTAACTTTTATTTAATGCATATTAGCCCTTTATCTTTTGATGTAGTTATTGTTTCAAGTCCTAAAACATTCCTAAACATGTTTCTAACATTTTATAAGATTTGGTTACGTATAACGAGGAATATAATTATATATTTATGTATAAATACTATATATTTATATGTAGTTTTCACTAATTTACGTTCTAGCCCCCTCAAACTTTACAATACTTATCATTTCATTTTATGAATCATATTTGGATATATTTTTACTAATTTATAATCCTCCGGATACTTATAATAATTATAAATATGTATAATATCCGTATACAATTATAACTTTACATAAATTACGCTTTTAGCCATTTAACTTTTCGGTTAGCTATTAACACAAGTATTCACACGTATATATCTATGAATATGTATCATCATGTTCCTCATATAAACACATATCCATCTCATATTTTTACTTACTATAACGTTTAACACATTCGTTTTGCAAGTTTTACTTTATTGGCCATCAAACACGTATTTCTAACACATATTTATCAATTAAGCTCACGTATGTATAATATAAACACATATTTACTATATATGTCATGTATCTATGGATTTTAAGATGTTACAACGCTACCCCCCTTAAATAAGGTTTCGTCCTCGAAACATGATCTATTCCTATTTATCACAGATTGTCATATTCTAATTTCTAAGGCACAACAAGTAAAGGCCCATATATATATATATATATATATATATATATATATATATATATATATATATATATATATAGGGTTAGGTTCAAATGATAACTTTTTATTTTGAGAACTTTTGAGAACTAAATCTCAACCACAAATTTCAGGGGGGGACCACTACAATTCATGGGAGGGGGGATACATGTAATAAACATGTGGCTCAAATTAGTTCTTTTTAGTTCTCAAATCAAATTGGTTCTCAAATGATCCTCTCCCTATATATATATATATATATATATATATATATATATATATATATATATATATATAGAGGAAGGGTAAGATGCAAACCATCATGAGATGGGAAAACTTTAGAAACTAATTCTTGACCCTTGATTAACATCATTCAATGGTTCTCCTTTTTTCTAGATTTTTCTTTTAATTTAATTATTCATTTGTCTTTGTCTTTTTCTTCAAAGGGGTATTTTAGACACACATAAAAATCCAATCCCCAAGAACCTCCATCACATCCCATCACTCCTTATCTCATCACTTCATCTCTTTCTTACTTTTTATATTAACTTCTCATCTTCATTTTCTCTTCTTCATTTTTTCTTGACCAAAAACACACACATGTGTGTGTAACAGAGAAATATATTGAGGGCTTCACCTTCATTTTTTTTATTTGTTCATGAATAAATACCCATATGTGTGTAGCAGAAAAAGAGATCAAGCCTTGAGTGAGCCACTACCGGTGGGACTTCAGACAAGCCTCTTGCCATATTCGTGGGTGACAACCGACGTGGTTTCATGTTTTCCATCACAGCTCTGTTCTCAACTCTTGATATCGTCCTACATCTTTCTAGTTTCCCACGATCCTCTCGTAAGTCATCCAATCTCACTTACTACACTATATTTTCTCTCTGAGTGTCTCGATTTACGTTTCCATATTCATACGTGTTGAAAAATCCCCCAATTTGGGTTTGTTACGTTTTGGGGGGTTTTAGCTTTTCATGGTGTTTGAATTTGAAGGTAATCTTATGAATTTATCTCTGTTTCTCAAGTTAAAAATGATTTGTTAGTTGGTATTACAAGTTTTTTTTATTCTTGATTTTGTTTCCTGGGTTGATTTTGCAAAATATAGAATTGCACTTTCATGGATATGTGGGTCTTGCTAGATTTTATGTGAGTTTTTTTTATTTATTTAAATATTCTAAAGTAATATTCTTTTGTCCCTAATGACTTCTCAAGAAAGTTAGTATATTAATTTAATTTATTACATATGGAAAAAAGTATCAACAGTTGCATAATTTTATTATATTTGCCTATGGGAACATATGTAATATGTTAGTGATGTTACATCTGTAACATGTTTACATCTTATTATCTATTTGAATTTACCTATATAGTTTTCCATGTATTTGTGACGTAATCCCCTTATATTTTTAACTACAAACTAATTTATGTAACATTTTCAACCACCAACTAAAATTCTTTACATTAGAATTCATTGCGAGTCTTTATTTTTTGATGTTATATATGTAAACGCTTTATTAAAAATTAATTCATTACGAGTTCTTTATTTTTTAATTCATAAAGACCCTTGAAACGATATTACATATGTAAATTTACTTAAGTAAAATGCATAGCTTAAATTTTTTTAACACAACGTGTTTTCTAGGCATGTTATATATAATATCTTTGGCATGTTATATATAATATCTTATGCTACATATGTAAAATCTAATGTTAAGTATCTTATTTTATTAAATATGGAAAAAAGATTCACCAGTTGCACGATTTCATTATATTTGCCTATTATAACATATGTAATATGTTAGTGATGTAACATCTGTAACATGTTTACATCTTATTATCTATTTGAATTACCTTTATAGTTTTTCATGTATTTGTATATGTAATCCCCTTATACTTTCAACAAGAAACTAATTTATGTAACATTTTCAACCATCAACTAATTTTTTTTACATTATAATTCATTACGAGTCTTTATTTTTTGATGTTATATATGTAAACTCTTTATTAGAAAAATAATTCACTACGAGCTCTTTACTTTTTAATTCATTAAGACCCTTGAAAAGGATGTTACATATTATCTATGTAAATTTACATATGTAAACTCGTTCCCCATATGTAATTTTACGTATGTTTCATAACTAATGAACATTTTTTTTTTGTAGGTGAATGCATTTTTTTTTTGTGTGTCAAAGATGAAGATGGTTCATCAAGAACCAAGCATAATTACCTTTTATATTTTATTGTTACATCTTATGCTACATGCTTCATATTGTAATATTGCATATGTAAATTTACTTACGTAACATACGTATGTAATATGTTTTAATACAATCTGTATTTCTATGTAACTATTTGTTAATTTAGTTACATAATGTTGTTGCATATGTTAATATAACATGTTACGTAAGAATTGAACATATGTAGCCTCATAAAATATATTTTAATCGCATGTCTAAACAACGATGTAGCCTCATAAAATATATTTTAATCGCATGTCTAAACAACGATGTTACCTACATATGTAATCAATTATGATGTTCATATGTAACTCTTCTTATTTTACATATGAATTTTCAATTTTCTTTTACAAATATAAATATATAGCCTAGTTCATATGTAACAATGAAGTTACTTTCATCTACATCCTTCATTTATTATTTTCATCCACCTTCCATATGTAACCCTTCCACTTTTTCCTTTGTATTTTTAAAGTTTTACATCAGTCAACTTTCAGTTGTTTACATTATTATTTACCATTTTTATGATGTATATTCCCTTTCATTTTTAGACTTTTTATGATTGTATCATTCTTATTTTACATTTGCATATTAAGATTTTTTAACACATGTAAACGTATGCCCGAGTTCATTTTTAACAATGTTTTTTGTTTCCCCTAAATTTTTCATGTAAAATGCTAAATATTACACATGTATTTATTTAACAATTCTCATCCGTAACAAATTATCATTTTCATGCGTAACCAATTATGATTTCCATATGTTAATATCTAAACTAGTTCATACGTAACCATGATTGTCTTTTCCTTTTATATTATTTTATATGTAAATAGTCAGTATTTATTTATTAATCAATTCCCATACGTAACAACTTTATGCTTCTTAGATATGCATTTTTTACAACCATTTTTTTACATATGCTACTTAGGAGTAAATATACAAACTAGTTCATATGTAACAATGACTTTACACTTGTATTTATTTATTTAACAATTTTTCATACGTAACCAGTTATGATGTTCCATACATGTCTATTTTTCAAGTTAAATCAGTTTGTTTATATACATGTGCAACATTGAGCAAATACATATGAATAATGTAGGTGAAAGTAACTAGTTACGTATGGAACATCATAACTGGTTACGTATGGAAAATTATTAAATAAATAAATATGAAATAGTTTGTATATTTACTCCTAAGTAGCATATGTAAAAAAATGGTTGTAAAAAATGCATATCTAAGAAGCATAAAGTTAAATTACCAGTGGGGGGAAGTGTCATTTGCCCATTGTCTCTATTATACTAAATATGTCATTGTTTTACCCATTTTTTCCCCGTTAATTTTAAAAGTTTATATATTTCAACCATAAGATTATTTTAATATATATATTGCTTTTTCCCTTGGCCAAATATGGTTAAACAAGTGTTTGGTACATTGGAAAAGATGAAACAATTAAAAATAAATATATAGTACAAGGTTGATGTGACATAAGAGGATACATTCATCTTTCCTCTTTTTCCTTTTGAAAGACTTGCTGACAGAAAAGAGAACAAAGGTCACTTTGTTAAAGTCCAAACTACCCTTATGGGTATTAGCTAATAAGATGATGTGGTTGATTGTGCACCATAGGATGGGTTTTTAAAGTTTTCCCAACTAGATTGGGTTTTCACCATAACCATCCCCTATATATATATATATATATATATATATATATATATATATATATATATATATAGCACATAACACGTTTTAGGTAAACTTTTATCAAATAATCACGTTAACTAAATATTGACGTTACCTGGGCGATAGTTGGGTTTCAAGAGTTTGGGTTTCTCACCCATGGCATCCATCACACAATATGCCCTTGCAGGAGCGGTGCGGGGTCCAGTACCATTCCCTGGGACGGCTTGAAGAGGTGTAGGAGTCAGTACTAACTTAGGGTAATTTTTCTTAAAATGTCCTAACTCTCCACACTCGAAAAAACCTTTCCTTCCTAGATCATTCTTCGCAGGTCAGTCTGAGATAGCATGTCCAGCGCTTCCACAGTTGTGACACTTGGGTTTCCCATAATGGCATTCTCCAGGATGAATCTTACCACACGTATTGCATCTTGGTACGTGATTTCCCTTCGACTTCTTCCCAGTATCTTCCTGAGTACTCCCCGAGGATTCAATCCACTTCCTCTTCTGCTCTATCAACCTTCCTACTTCTCTATAAATTTCATCATACAGGGTCGCACTAAGGTTCACTGCCTTTTTATAAGTTGTAGGTGCAAATACCTTCACCAACTTCCGAACCTCAGGTGGAAATCCTTGCGTGTAATGCCTAACTCTTACTTCTTCAGTCAGCACCAGATTTGGAGGCAATCGAGCCATCATGTTGAACTTGGTAGTGTAATCACCGTATGTCATGTATCCAGCTTCAGTTCTTAAGATGTTCATCTCCAACTAGTCCAACTCATGTTGTGGACAGAAGCTTTCCATCACATGCCTCTTTAGTTCAATCCAGGTCATACCTCACCTAGAGTTTGATTAATCATCTCCCACCAGAACAACACTTCAGAACCGAACGAATGTGCAACATATTTCACAGCCTGAGCTTTAAAACACTCACTGATATTGATCACAGCTTCCATCTCATGTATCCATCGAAACATAGCCATAACATCTTTCTGCCCATCAAGAGATGGAGGTTTGCATCCGCAAAAGGATTTGTACGAGCATCCATTCCTAAGAGGATCATCTTTAACTTCAGCTTCACATCCAATACCACGATCAGCTCCACGACCTGCTCCAGCATCAGCTCCATGACGTCCTAGTTCAGCAGCGAGTGCAGGTAACACACCTTGTAAAGCCCTCGCCACTTCTTCAGCTAATGTAGCCCTTAGTTGATCAATCAGAGGGCCTCCTCCCCGAGCTCCATTCTCGGGATTTCCAGCTCCGATATTAACCTCTGGATTTGCACGTGCATTCTGCCTCGTATTAGTTCGTCCTATCGGGGTTCCAGCTCCACCTTGGCCTCTGCTTCTTCCAGCCATCTTGAGCTCCTTCAACCGGGACATAGATATAAGTATCCTCAAATGGATTATAGATATGACATGATAATATAACAAATTAGTAGATGCAAAGCTCTGTGCAGTTACTGACTTGCCACATTCTCAATGTACTAACTATCCTCCATTCTGATTATACCCAAATCTATTTCCCGACCTCACTCTCTAGCGATCTAATGAGCACTCCATTGCTTTAATAGGCATTCTAGCCTATTTACACATTCTGGCCATATAATAGACGTAAATTCACATTACTTGTAGGGATAAATTCCTAAGGGCAGTAACTAATTGCCATTAATTATTTCTCTTTACAAGCAAATGTGAGACTACTCCTACTTTGGCCTAGTGTTTTCTCCAATTAGCAACTAACTATATTTAACTAAGGCCCAAAATTCTAGTTTAGGGGTTTAGATACTCTCCGAAGTATCCAAATCTCTTAAACTAGTGCTCTGATACCAACTTATGACGCCCAACCACTTGCGGGCCGGCGCCACGTCGTCAGATTTACTCATCAACACATGATTTAATCAGAGATCGAAAAATAGGGGAAATTAAAACTTTTATTTATTAACAACGATGATTCTTACAGCGGAAGCATAAACGTAACATATGATATATTAAACATAAGGTAAACTAAAACATAAGATAAGTTATTCCAGCAACCAGCGTCTTCACCGTCTCCTCCTAGAGCGTAATCGTAGCTTGACCCATAGGTGCATCAGAACCTAGCATACATACTTTTACAAAGTCAGCTTACGCTAGTGAGTTCTACCGTTTAATTCAAAAATCGTTTTAGTGTTTACCTGTTTAGAACATATATATTTCACATATAAAAAGTCCTGACATGTAATTATCACGATAATACAATCCCCAATCATGACCCTAGGTTTTAACTATGAGAAGCCCTACCACTGCATTCTCTATGGCACCCTCGTTAGAGAAGCAGCGTCGTCCGTACACGGTACTCTAGGTCACCCCCATTGGAGCAAAAACGACTCCTCATTCTTACTAGTAACCCTGGGCTTATCATCTGGGTGACCGACTCTTCCTATGAGAAAACCTGACACTACATTCTCTAGGGTAGCCCCATTGGAGAAGCAGCGCCGTCCGTTCACGGTACTCTAGGGCACCCCCATTGTAGCAATAACGATTCCTCAACTTTATCCACCAACTTTATACTTAACTCTATTAGGTCATTTTCTCATCTTAATGACTTAATTACCGATCATGTATACTACCCACCTTTAGTTAAATAACCAGATGCTTTAGGTTTGTTAATAAACAGTGATAAGGCATTCATTTACTGCAACAAATGGACATCCCCCAATTTACCTAAGTGCATGTATACAGGATGTACCAGCAGCGTATATACCGGGTAACTTATACTACTATGTATGTATATAAATATGATGTACCAGCGGCGTATCCACCACATATCAATATAAGAAAATGCACCAGCTGTTCTCATATAATCATACATATTCACTATATGTTTACTAACAATTCCCTTGTCACTTGGCTACTTAATTACAAAGCAAAGATATACACATCACATTATAATCAACATAATTGCATAACACGTATAAACAATTCAGAAACAATTTCATCATATAACACGTATATGTCAAGTCACAATTAACTTGAATATATTTTCACAAATATTGTATGTATACTAGCCCGAATACATTTAAAATATTAAAACATACTTAGAAATCGAATTAGCAAAAACTGAAAGAGGTTATTTGCTTGATGAAGTTTCTGCGTTTTCTAGGGTTTTTAGATGATGATTTGATGAATTGCGAGTTGGAATGGACGATTTGAACCCGTATTTCTACCCAATCTGATGCGCCTAACCCTCGTACACGTGCCTAGGTGACTAATCTAGCCAAAACGACGTGTATGAGGTCGAATCGTGAGCTGTAAGTGTGATGTCGTGGCATAAAACGGACCAAACCCTAATTTTCTGCGTCTGCACTGGCTTGCGGTACGCGAAGCAAGCTTCGCGGTTCACGATATGATTTGCCAGTTTGCCAGTTTTAGTCCCTCTTGCTTTTTAGTTGCATTCTGCCCCCAGACTTCTACCGATTATTATTTTATGCTATTAAACACTTAAGGGTATATTTCTAAAGGTTTCTAAGGCTCGGGACATGTACGATAATATACGTATACATACGTATATATTTATATTAATACACTTTTAGTCCTCCAACTTTTATTTAATGCATATTAGCCCTTTATCTTTGATGTAGTTATTGTTTCAAGTCCTAAAACATTCCTAAACATGTTTCTAACATTTTCTAGGGTTTGGTTACATATAACGAGGAACATAATTATATATTTTTGTATAAATACTATATATTTATATATATTTTTCACTAATTTACGTTCTAGCCCCTCAAACTTTACAATACTTATCATTTCATGTTATGAATCATATTAGGATATATTTTTACTAATTTATAAGCCTCGGGATACTTATAATAATTATAAATACGTATAATATCCGTATACATTTATATCTTTACATAAATTACGCTTTTAGGCCTTTAACTTTTCCATTAGCTATTAACACAAGTATTCACATGTATATATCTATCAATTCCCACATGTATCATCATGTTACTCATTTAAACACATATCCATCTCATATTTTTTACTTTCTATAATGTTTAACACATTCGTTTATACACGTTTTACTATATTGGCCATCAAACACGTATATCTAACACATGCAACTTAACTAATGCATAACTTACCATATTTATCAATTAAGCTCACGTATGTATAATATAAACATGTATTTACTATATATTTCATGTATCTATGGAATTTGGGATGTTACATCGAAAATCAAAATTTTGGACAATTTTAAACAAAATTTGCAGCAGTGGATCAGAAAAAGTGATAAAGAATGATTTAGGAGAGGAATTTTTATAAGAAACACATCAAAAAGCATATACAGATCGATTCTATGGTAGATAATATCGAGACAGAAATTTTATCATATATCATGTTGAATGATTACATAAACCGAAGGAGTATACAAACGATTAAGCTCCGTGGGAGGTTGGGCAGAACCTCCCCTCTCAACACATTGAAATACAAAGACGAAACTATTTATACTTCTTCATTCTGTCCGAACTTGGAAACTCCGAACTCTGTCCGAACTCCCTCCGAACTTGGAGTTCGTCTAAGGTTTGTTCGACTCCGAACCTGGAGTTCGGCTGGGGTTCGGACCCCAGTTTTTGTCTCCGATAAATCAGTCTGTTTGACAATACGAACAGTAAAGGCCACACAAGATTCAGCACATATCAATTATCAACAAATTCCCCCTTGGACGTTATTTTCGAATCCAGACTATGATCTTCTATCAATCTTCAGTCAGCTTGTTGCAGACGCCTCTATCTTTAGCAAACTTCCCTTGACTGAAACTTCAGCTATGCAGGAAACAGTTCACCAATCCTGTATAATCGCCACAACCAATAAAGTTCCCCCTCGCTTCAAGCACTTCCACATCAGGAATATGATAACGGTTCACTTCATAAGTTGTATCCGGAAACTAAAACAGACATTCTTGAACATCACTGCATATTGACAACAATCTTTAATCTTCACCAAATTGTAATACATTCGGATCTTTATGAAACCAGACACGATCAACATCTTTAATCACGGAAATTCCCCCTTAGCATGAAATCCATCCCAATATATTACTCCGGTAAACGTATATCTCGTTGCAGACTGGAATCTGACCAAGTCTTCACAACTCAAGAAAGTATCGGGCAAATGACAAAGAGTTCCAAACCATAACCGAAAACTTTGACATATCGGTTCACACGAACATTAGAATAAATCACCTTTCCATGAAGATCAAAAAATTACCATCCTCCCTGAATTGATTGCTTTTGAATATTCACTTTTTTCAATTATAAAACTTTGAAAGTTTTAGGGTCCCCAATTTCCCCTCTAAACAAGTGACATATTCAAATCTTCACTTTCTTATGATTCCAACCTCGCATGTTTTCAGTGGAATGATAAACTCAAATGGCCCGCAACGGAATCTTTAATATCATTTAATCTTTAGTTTGTGTAGAAAGATAATCTCCGACAAACATTCCCAAGTAATCATAACCATGTCTCCGAACATCTGTCCATCATCAAGAACAATGACTACCCGCAAACACATTTCTTGAAATTCGATCACTAACTCGAAACAAATACCGTGATCTGGATTTTCTTCAAACATAACACCCCTCAGCTATCGAATCAAGGGTAAACCCGATAACTGATCCGCTACTCTGAAATTCCTACCTAACGAGGGTTCGGGGGCAGCGCCCTTGAGAAGCGGGGTCCAAGGGGCGGCAGCCCCTGGCGGGGTCCGAACATGTCCGAGCTTGTCAACGCAAATTTTTTTTTCCTTAAACAAAATTTCTTCATTAAAAATGCATCCGAGGTTGTCCGAACTTTGTTCGAACCTCATCCGAACCTGATCTTTCCGAACCTCCTCCGAATCTTATCCGCACTTCATCATTCTGAACCTCATCCGAACCTGACCTTCGGACGTCCGAACATGTCCGAACCTGGAGTTCGGCGTGGTTATTTTTCATATCTGTTCTTCGGCCGAACCTGAGATGAACTCGACTGAAAATTTTCAAAATCACACCAGATTCAGAATTTGATCGAATTTCGACATCCAGATGCTTCTGTTAGGTAAAAACATGACTCAGAAAGACTCGATTGATTAAAAATCAATCAGAAACACTTTCAATCACACCTAACTGAAGATTTAACGTCTCAAACTTAAGAAAAAAGATAAATTTAGACCATAAAAAGAGCCAACAGCTCTGATACCACTTGAAAAAGCATATACGGATCGATTCTATGGTAGATAATATCGATACAGAAGTTTTGTCATATATCGTGTTGAATGATTACATAAACTGAAGTAGTATACAAACGATTAAGCTCTGGGGGAGGTTGGACGGAACCTCCCCTCTCAACACATTGATCCACACAGACACAGGACATAAAACTTACAAAGAAATACAAAGACGAAACTATTTATACTTCTTTATTCTGTCCGAACTAGGAAACTCCGAACTCTGTCCGAACTCCCTCCGAACTTGGAGTTCGTCTAAGGTTCGAATGACTCCGAACCTGGAGTTCGGCTAGGGTTCGGACCCCAGTTCATGTCTTCGACAAAACAGTTGGTTTGACAATTCGAACAGTAACGGCCACACAAGATTCAGCACATATCAGGTATCAACAACCCAACTGAAATGATCAAAAACTCGCAAAAACACTCCAAATTTTTCAAAAATGACACTTTTTGTTTCAAAAACCCCAAAAATAGCAACCATAGATCAGTAGAGTGAACCAGAATGCTCTGATACCACTTGTAAGTTAGTGAGCGTCGGATCTTCTACTCGAACTAGCTACTTTGGATACAAAACCTAATTTAATGATAGTTTAATTGATCACCGAAGAACAATTACAATCAGAAAATCACTCAGAACATAGACAGAGAAAACACCTTGAAAACACACACTTAACACTGACCAACTCTTCACTTGTTACTGAAATACAAAGAAAAATGGGTATTTATACCCAGCTACATGAACTGACCCGAACTACGAGTCCGTGTGCATTCGAACTCATCTGAACTGTGAGTTCGGAAAACAGGTCGTATCACTTCGGACTCCAGTTCGTGTGACATAAAATTTGCATCTTCTTCTTGTTTAGATACTTCACACGATGAACCGATCATGCACTAACAACTTGAAACACAAAACAAGGTCATGTCCAATCATTTACAAGTGGTATCGGAGAATTTGGTTGCTCAGTTTAGTGAAAAACATCAATTTTTTGGAGGTTTTTCAAGTTTTTGCAAAAGTGTCTTTTTTCTCAAATTTGTTTCTATTATTGTGTTCTAAATCCTTTTTAATTCAGCTTTGATAAAAAAAGTGTGTCTTCAATTTCATAAAAACCTGAAAGTTATAATTAAAAAATGTCTCACCGAATGAAGGATTAGTTTCTTTCGCGGGTTATTCAGAGTTCATTTTCTGGTCATTCGGTAGTTCAAATTTTCATTTTCTGGTCATTCGGTGGTCAGTTTTCATTCGCCAGAAAATTTCATCCACTGAATAAACTCATTCGGCGAATCAATTTCATTCTACAGTTCAATTCATTCGACCTTATATTTTCATTCTCAGAATTTCATTTCGGCGAATCATATTAATTCGTTGATCATTCGGCAGTTATAATTTCATTCTGCCAACTTATTCTTATTCGGTGAAATTGTTTTCCTACAAATTCAAAATGAACGATTTTCAAGCCTTTGTAGTAGTTCAATCTACAATAAAAGTAATGTTGAATTATGATAATGAAATTGGTATAAGTCAGAAAGTACCCAAGCTCATGAAATAGGAGGATTTCATAATTGGAAGAAACGGTTTGAAGCTTACATTGAAACTAATGATGTTGATTTATGGGTTTTAAATGAAGAAGGTTATTCTTATCCCCAAGATAATGATGAAACAAAGATGCGAAAGGATCTTATTGCTTCAGAAACAAAATCGTATCAACTTGAAAAGAAAGCTTACGATATACTTACTATGCCTTTACCAAAAGAAGTGCTGCATCAATTTAAAACATGCACAAAATCAAAGTAATTATGGGATGCATTGAAGTTGAGGTGTGAGGGTAACGATCAATATAAGAAAAGTAAGAAAAAGGTGCTGAACAACGAAATCGACAATTTTAAACATTACCCTGATGAAAACATTACCCTGAAGAAAAAGAATTAAAAGAAAGATTTTGGAAGATTTGCCTAGCATGACAAGGAATTTTCTACTTTCACATTTCATGAACTCACTGGAAAACTACAAGCTACGGAGTTGGAAATGTTAACAACAAACAAATCATCAGCAACGGTGCGGAATCCTGAACTCTATTATGCAGAAAATATTGCAAGTGCAAATACTGAAGCCAAAACAACACAAAATTCCTCACCTCTAACAGCTTTTATGCCCGGCAACATGTTTGGAAATTATAAAACTGGTTCATCTAATGGTTGCAGTGTGAACATTCCGGCGCAAGGAAAACAAAGTGTTTTTTCTGCTAAGACATCTGATAATTATACGACATTGATTTCCTCACTCATTTCATCATATTATGCTTTTGTCACTGGAAGTGTTCCAAACACTGATTTAATTGATGAAGATTACGATCAGATAGGTCCAGATAATTTTAAATTGATGGATCTAAATTGGTAATTTGCTATGCTGGTGTGAAGAATAAAGCATTTTTTGAAGAAAACAGGAATGAAAGACTTGAAAAATGGTGGCAGATTTGGTTTAGATAAATCTAATGTGAAATGTTTCAAGTGTTCTAAATTTAGGAATTTTGCACGTGAATGCACTTCAGCAAAGGAAGAAAATAGTTCCAAGGATTCAAAGATCAATTCTACAACAGCTTTGGTTAGTCAACTTCATGAAGGATATGATTGGAGCAAAACGTTTGGTAGTGAATAAGCTTTCTGGCTACAATTGCATCGATTGACGAGAATTAAATTGATAATAAATTTGAATCCAGTGGAGGTTATGAATCAGTGTGCGACTTATGTTCTAAGAAAGAGAAATGTCTTGAAGAGTTTATTAAAAGGAATGCTATTTTTTGGAAGATGTGCAATCCTGGAAAACCAAGTTTGAAAATGTGTCTGTTACACATATTTCTATTAAAGACATAAGGTGTCAAATTGAATGATGTTTAACCAGTTTCAGAAAGGAAAGGAAGTTTTGTTATCTGAAATTGCAAAGTTAACAAAGGAAAATGATGGTCTGTAAAAGATTCACAAAAATCTGAACGTTTTGTGGGTGAATTTAGTCATCTCAATGACATTTGTAATCAAGTTGTTGAAAATGATTTGACGATTTCTATGAAAAATGGAAGAGAGAAGCGGATGATATGGTAGCAGTGTTTGACAATTTCTATGAAAAATCAAAACTGAAGCTGGAAGGGTTAGAGAAAGCAGTTGCTGATTTAACCGCAAAAGAATTAAGTTATCGAAACGACAAGACAATACCAAATTGTTGGATGATAAAAGGGAGTTGATTCGGGAAAACAAACTTCTGACAGCTAATGTTGAAATTTACAAGAATAATGAAGAAACGATCAAAAAGGAATAATTTGCTGAGTTTGAGAATATGAGAATGCAGAAAGCAGAAACAAACAGAGCAGCAAGAAAACTCATTATCACTGAAAAAGAACTTGCTAAAGCTCTTCATAACTTTTCTGAGTTAAAGATTGGAAGTGATTGATTTCAAACACAAATTGAATTTTCTTACTCATTCTCAATCTTTCATAAGTTTTCTCCGTAAAGAAAAAAATTTCAATAGGTTTTTGAGAAAACTGTTCCTCCTCCTGCATTTCAAACTGAATCACCTCAAGATTTGAATGCAAAGAAAGAAGATGTGGGTGATTATCTTGAATTTTCTCCTAAACACATAGCTGGATGTTGTTGATTGAGAATGAACAAGTAGCTTTTTCAAACGAAAAGATCATACCTTATACAAATATTGATGAATCAATATTTTAAGACAAGAAGAATTTGAAAGAGGTTAAGGCTGCATTTACAAAACTTGCAAAGGAAGGTCATGAAACCTCATGTTTTCATGGAAAGAAATCTACTTAAAATGTGGGTTTACGCTTTAAAAGACTAGAGGGTGATGCAAGTGGGCTTACACAAACACAGAAACTTATATTGATTGGTGAGGTTCTCAACAAATTCCATCGATAAAATGGCTAAGTTTTTGTCTCATCTTCGTGGAGCAGAAAAATTCAAGAAGGAAAATTTCTCAAACTCATTGCCAATTAATGAGATGGTTCTGAAATCTTCTTCTTGTGAATATAATTCAACTCCTAGCAATATTGGAGGCAAGAAGTCGATGAGAACAAAAATGTGCTATGTCTGTCATCAGCGAGGAAATTTGGCACAAGATTGTTTAATGAATGTTAATCGAAAGAAACATGATGTTCACTTTTCTTCTAATAGCTCACTCGGTGCTACATCTCAATGGGTTAGGAAGTTACAATCGCAAGATGCTGATTGTAATCATGCTTTTGAATCTACTATTTATGATGATGTCGTGGACTATGTTATAAAAAGGACAAAGACCTCGGCAGACAAATTTGATCATGTTGATAGCTATTTAAGCAGTCAAAGCTTCGTTGATAATTGTAAATGTTATCTGTGCAATCAAAGAGGTCACATCGCTCTATCTTGTCCGTCCAAATTTATGAGAAAAGGTATGAAAGCATTTGGTGGTATGCCTGCTGATCTAGTCTTAATTATCAATCAAACATGCAAAGTTATTGATAAGTCCAATGGTTTTAAATTTGTTCCTAAGCACATTGCTAAGGGAAAGGGTGGTCCTTCCTAGGTAAACCCAATTAATGAGTTATCAAAGACTACTACCTCACATATGATATGGAAATCTAAAGTGGTTTCAAAAGGTGACACTGATCAACCTATAGCCAAGGGCTCAGGTCAGTCGAAACAGTGTCGGTACGCTGGTTAAATGCCGTGGTATGCTGGATGAACTGCTGGTACGCAAGGAAATCTTCATCATTGTTCTGGAGCGGTTACGCTGTACCATTTGGTCCGCTGATTGGTACGTAAGGCAATCTTCAATGGTGGTACGTTATTGTTCACTGTGGTACGCTGAGTTGACTGGTACGCCACTGAGTTGGTACGCTAAGATTTTTGGTACGCTGAAGAGTTAGGTCTGGTCAAAGCTTTGGTATGTTGGTCAAAGATTTGGCCCGCTAAGAGTGTTTTTGGTACGCTGACAGAATAATAATGTTCATTAAAACTAACATAACTTGAGTTTCGTAAAGAGTTACGGGAGCTAATACCAGCCAAAATGACCGTCTCGACGAGATCTACACTTTTACTTGCCTAACGGCTAGTATCCTTCGGTTTGACCCCCCAAATCCTTTTCTAAGACCTCCGTTTTTGCATCAGAAGTTTTAGATATCGAAAGTTTATCACAAGATGTCTGATTTCCAAGCGTTTGCGGCCATGGAAAACACGGTGCAAGCTATGCTTAACTTTGATAAAGAAATTTGAACAAGCCAGAAAGTTCCTAAGTTGCTGAAATTGGAAGATTATCACAATTGGAAACAAAGATTTTCTGCTTACATTAGCACAAATGATATCAATTTATGGATTCCAATTCAGAAGCTCTACATGAATCAAACCGATCAAGGAGATTTTAAAGAAATTCACAATTTTGAGCTTGAGCAAAAGGTGTATGACTATCTTACGATGGCTTTACCTACTTAATTATTACATCAATTCAGTACTTTCCAGAAAAGTAAGCAGTTATAGGATGCTTTGTCTGCAAGATGCGAAGGCAATGATCAATACAAAAAGAGTAGACGAAAAGTGCTGAATAAAGAAATTGAAAACTTTTAACACTATGAGAAAGAAAACAATACTGCTCTTGTATCCAGATTTTCACATCTAATCAGTGAAATGAAAGTGGTCAACATTGAGACGACCGAGGATGAATTCGAAAGAGAAACTAATGGAAGTATTACCGGAAAAGTGGGAGAATTATGTGTTGTTGCTTACTCATGACAAAGAGTATTATGCATTATCATTTCATGATTTAACATGAAAGCTTCATGCTAGAGAAATGGAAATAATGACTTCACATAAATCAACTGCTCAATTGCAAAATCCTGAGTTGTATCATGCTCAAAATTCTGCGAGTATCAATGCAAAGTCTAAATTATTTGGTTTTGATTCATCAAATCCAGCTCCAAAAACATTTTTTGCTAGCCATGGTTCAGGAAATTCAGAAAATACATCAAGAGGGTGTAGTTTCACTTTTCCAAATCATTCATGTTAGACTTTATTTTCTGCAAAACTACATAATGAGCATTTGGCAAAGATTTCTTCATTATTATCTTCATACTATTGATTGTTGAATGGTGGTTTGCTAACAGCTAATCTGATTCAAGAAGATTTTGATCAGATAGATCCCGACAATCTTGAACAAATGGATATCAATTGGTAACTTGCTATACTAGCCCAAAGAGCTAAATTATTCAGAAAGAAAACAGGATTCAAAATTTTAAACCCAGATGGTAAAGTTGGATTAGACAAATCAAAGGTAAAATGTTTCAAATGTTTCAATTTTGGACATTTTGCTCGTGAATATTCAAAGTCAAATGCTTCTTCATCAAAGTCTTCAACAAATAACTCAGAGTCAAAGGCATTAGTTTCACAATCTAATCAAGGATATGACTGGTCGAAAGGTATTGAATATTTTAAAAGTCCTATTGCTTTGACTGCAATTCATAACAATCGTGCAGGTTCATTTAATGATGAGTTAGCTAAAATGCAACATGCATTTATGGTTCAAATTGATCAGAGTGATTTTGAATCTGAAACTAGTGGTTATGAATCAGTTTGTGAATTTTGTTCACAAAAGGATAAAAGAATTCAGAGTTTGGTAAAGGAACATGAAGTGTAGGTTGTTGAAAATAATAGGAAGGTGAAGAGTTGACAGGTGAACAGAAAAAGTTGGAAGGTGTAATTCAAGAATTGTCATCTCAAAACGAAAAGTTTCAATGTGTTGAAAAAGATCTTAAGCAAAATCTTACAAAGTCGTTTGAAGAAAATGCTAAATTAGTCAAGGAAGTTGAAAAATGGAAGGTGAAGCTGAGGATACTACTAATGATTTCAATAATTTGTTTGAAAAGTCCAAGATTAAGCTTGATATGCTTACCAAGACTTTTTATGACTATGTTTCTAAATTGAGTCATATCAGATTGATATGGAAAAGTTGCTAGATGAAAAGAGAGAGTTGGTAAGGGTGAATAAATTGCAAATGCGAATCTTGATATTCAAAATAGAAACGAAGATAAGTTGAAGAACGAGTTATTAGCTGGGCTTGATAATTTGAGATTGCAAAAGTATGAAACGCACAAAGTTGCTAAGAGATTGATTGCAACAGAAAAGGAATTGGCTGAAGCTCTACAAAATATTTCATATTTGAAGATTCAAGTAATTGATGTAAATCGTCTGTTGAACAATGTCACCAATTCGCAATCTTTCACATCTATCAAATGATGAAAATTTGAGAAGATGTTTGATAAGACAGTTTCACCTCCTGCAAATATCAAAGAACATGTCAACATTGTCAAAGAAACAGTTGAAGATTGTGATCATTCAAAGTTTTCTGATTCTAAGTCTGAAGAAACAAAGAAAACAAAGAATCACAAGAATGGTAAGTAAGCTGAACAGAAATCTAAGATTCCTAAAACTTCAAAGTTTGTTTCTGGATCTTCGTCCTATGAAGATGATAAATCAGCTAGTTTAACTGAGAAGATTTGTACCAATACTGACATTAATGAAACAATCTTCTATGCTCCAAATGATGTTAATAAAGTCAAAGTTGAGTTTACTCGTCTTATGAAGAACGGGCCTCAATCATCTGGTTCTAAAGAAAAGATTTCGGGTAAACATTCAGGTTTGGGATTCAATCACAAATTTGCTAAAGATGATGCTTCTAAGAATCAAAAGCAACATAAATTGAAAAAGATTAATTTGAAGCAAGTGAAGAAAGATGTGTTCAAAGGTGAAAAAGTTCAACCTGAGAGGTTTTATAAGGTCAAAGGTTCAGAAAAATATTTTCTGACAAGGAATTCCCGCTTCACTATGTGGATGCTCAGAAAATAGTAGAAGTTTTTGGTGAAAAATACTGATCCGAAGAACAAGCAGAAGCAATCTGATAAATTATCTTCTGGAGGATCAAATTCTACTCTTAAGAGCACGACATCCAAATGGGTTCATGATCATCAGTTTCAGGTATTTGATTCATTTTATGATCATTTTGGAGTTACTAGTTTTTGTGAAGCTTTGCAGAGACAAAAGAAGAAAAATGTAAACAATCGCTTGTGTTATAACTGTCGCCAAAAAGGGCATATGGAACAAGATTGTCATTTCACTACTGCTTCTACTCCAAGAAAAGGAAATGTTCCTTTTGTTGGTAAATCTGCCAAATACATATCCATTGATGAATATGGCAAAGTATTTGATGTATATCAACCTACATTTTTCAAAAATCAAGGAAAATTTATTCCTAAGTTTCAAAATGTTCCATATGTAGGTTGTTCGTCATAATCAACTGTGACGGGTTCATCAAATACTGAATTACCAACACATCAAATCTGGAAACCTAAAGTGGTTTCAAAGGGTAATCGGACACTGGTGGACCAGAAGCAATTCGCTTCGGGTCATTTATAAAATAATGTGTTTGATCAGTGTGTAGGTACTTCTAGAAGTCCTATTGGTGATTGAAAAGTTACTAATGGATGAGTATTCTGCTGATTTTATTTAAATTACAAGAGATATCACATTTCAAAACTGAAATTTTTCTGAAAAGCTAAAACTGGAAGGTATCCATGTCGAAAAGTCATTTTTCTTTCTTTCATGGATTTTGTTGTAGTTTAGGGGTAGAAAATTGAAAATACCAAAAATAGTCTCTTTGTGTTTTTGTTTAAAATGAAAAATCCAAAATTAGAGTTTTCATTTTAAGGGGGAGAAAAACAGAAAAAAAAAACATTTAAAAAATGAGAAATTGTATGCGACAAAAATGGGAAATGATGGTACATTGGCTTGCATGTGTGACTCATGGATAAATTATATGAAAAAGCCATAATATCATTGTTCGAGGTGCTTGGTAGGCTCGGCATTAAATCAGAATGTATTCAGATGTGATATATACATTATATGCTAATATTTGACCAAGTGGACAACATCTTGAAGCGTATCTCAAGATATTGAAAAGATATGTGAAAAAGAAAAATGAGAAGTCAGTGTGTATACATGTGTTTATTTTGTAAAGACTTAAACTTGTTTGATTTTCTTTATTTTGTCAAACGATCGGACGTTCTTTGTGCATGGAAATATAGAATTGATTGTTGTTCGTTTGACATTCTGCTTTATTTTCTTTGGTGTTTCGTATAATTCATCAGACTTTCTCTGCGTGTCCACAAGACCGACCTGATTGTTGTTGAATTATACAATTTTAACTTGTTTTTATTTTCTTATTTTGTTAAATCCGAGGCCTTATCTGCGTATCGAAAGATCGACCTTAAGGTAGCGATTTAACGTTCTTATTTCTTTTTGCATGAAACACAGTTGACTATATCATGAATACAATCACCATGTGTTAAATCACAAGCGAAATCACAAAGTGTGATAATCAAATACATATTTGAGTATGTCTGATAGTGTGGGGTACACTGGTCAAAGTGAATCTAATCAATACCTTAACATATCCAGTAATCGACATGACTTGTGTGCTGAAGTAATTGAAATTGAAGTGTAGTTAAACATGTTATGTTCAATATGATCGCAAGTTGTGATCTTTCTCGCAAAAGACAAAAATAGTGTCTGATTCTGTATTGCATTTATGTTTCATATCTGAAAATTCCAAAAACATTTCAGGTGTGTTTTAGCATAAACTTAGAAAAATCAAAAAGATTTTCGGTGTGTTTTGATGTAAAGTTTCAAAAAGCCAAAAAGATTTTGTTTCTTATTTGTTTTCGACCGATCGATATATTTTACGAAATAAAATTTCAAATATATCTTGGATTCTCGAAGAGAAATTTTGCACCAAGATTAAATAATTTTCAAAAGAAAAAGAAAACCGCGTTTCTGTCTTCTAAAATTGCAGGTTATATGCTGTCAAGACTCGAGCATGGTGAAACGGGGAGCTTAAAGTATCTTTCACAAGTGGATCTTGAAGTTCAAAGATTATCAAGTGTGATCCTGCCATGCAAGCTCTATTGCTGACAAGAAATTTCAAGTTGAAGATCAGATGGAGCAATGATGAAGACTGAAGACTGAAGTTTAGTTAGCATAGATACACTACACGTTAAGAGTTTATTAGAGCATATTCCTATGCTATAGAGTGTATCGTGTATTGTATCTAAGTGAGCGTGTCATTGTGAGTCTTAGTGTCAACATACCAAGGGCAGCATACCATTGGTACGCACCATGGTCCGCCGTAACAATTGGTACGCATGATAATATGTGGACACTATAAATACTTTGTGTTAGAATGAGAGCTTAACACTTCTGAGAGCTGAGTCATTTTACACTTTGTGTGTGTGTTTTCTAGAGAGAGAAACTAGAGAGCTTTTGATTGTAATCTTCAAACGGTTCAATAGAAAACTCTTATTTACATTCGTGTTCACTAGATTGATCGAATCATGCAGTAGTAAGATCATTATGTGTCCTTACAAGAAGTCATAGTGTAAACATGTGTTCGTTTTGCAAATATTCAAACTTGTTTGATTTTCTTTATTTTCTCAAATGATCGGGTTTCTGCGTGTTCACAAGACCAACCTGATAGTTCTTCACTTGAGGTTCTGCTTTTTTTCTTTGGTTACCGTATAATTCATCGGACTTTCTCTGCGTCTACACAAGACCGACCTGATTGTTGGTGAATTATACAATTTTAATTTGTATTCTCTTTCTTATTTTGTTAAATCCGAGGCCTTATCTGCGTATCGAAAGATCGACCCTAAGGTAGACGATTTAACATTCTTAGTTCTTTTTGCATGTAACATAGTGTCTGTAAATGCTTGAAAATCAGACATTTTTCCACCGAAAATGATACTTCAAAACTTCAAACTCAAAAACGAAGGTCTTAGAATTTGATTTTGAAAATGAACTTTGAACGAACAATGTAGAGCTCGTCGAGACGATCGATTTGAGAACTTATGGCTCTCGTAGCGATTTACGATGCAAAAGTTATGACCCTTTTAAGAAACTGCCAGTGGACCAGATTTGTACTCAGCGGACCAGATTTCAGCGGACAAGATTTCAGCGGACCAGATTTGGTACGGCGGACCAGAAAATAACTGCCACGGACCAGATTTGAAGATTGCCTAGCGGACCAGCGGCGGACCAGACTTTCTTGAGGCGGACCAGAAACGTACCACGCTGAATTTGACGGATATTCACGAATTTTGACAATTTGGACTAGAATTTGCTTCTGAATGGTGCGAAAACTCACTAGGAATTGGAAGAATTTGATGAAAAATTAAGCAAACCCACACTTTCTCACTCTAAAAATCCGAAAATTGATCAAAAACACAGCAGTAGAGCAACCAAATGCTCTCATACCACTTGTAAAACCGAGATACGATCTTACTACTACATTCTTTGATCAATTTAATGAACACGAGATGTAAATAAGAGAATTCTTATTGATCACTTGTAGATACAAAGAAGACTCTCTCTAGTTTCTCTCTCTAGAACACACACAGAAATTGTAGAAAATGACATAAGTGTTAAGCTATCATTCTAACACAACCTATTTATACTTAGTGACAAACAGCCTGCGTACTAACTGGCGTACCATTTGGTTCGTGCGTACCAAATGGTCCGGCGTACCAGATGGTACGACACCAATGATATTGTCACTACAGCATACAGACTCAATCTAATCTAGATACAATACACGAGACACATCATAGCATAGGTATATGATCTAACAGAAACACTTTGAACAAATTACACCACGAGGTCCAGAAAAATTCAACGATCAAAACCCCGTCAAAATTAATTTACACCAAATTGAATTGAGTGGCCGTTTATAGCTTCGAAAACCGGATGACGTGGACCATCCGATTTAAATAAATATGAATGGCAAATTCGTAATTATAGCAACTTCCAATTTCCGAATACGTGAATTCAAATTTTTTTCGTACGAGACTTATTAAAAGGATGGCACAATCGTAAATAATTAATCTTCTTCCTTTTGAAATTTCCAGTTAATATGAAGAGAAGGAAGAAAAAAAACCTGCAACTCACGTTTACGAAGAAATTCGATCAAGACAACAAATCAAACCATAAATCGGTACGCACCCGAGCTTGAACGTGAACCCCTTCTCGATCGAGAACCTCTATAAAGATCGAAACTGAGTAACACGAATCCTTAACTCGATCGAGAAACACAAGCTGGATCGTAAACTGTCGACCCGATCGAACACCTCGAACGTAAATTACGTACTCAAACGTAAAGCTGATCACGAACGTAAACCCGAACCCGATCGCAAAGCTGTTCGTAAACCCGTTCGTAAACCTCGGATGATAGTAAACCTCAAAATTATAAATCATGGCTTTTTAATTTTTAATGCGTTTTGTGTTTGTTTTGAGAAGGTGGGAAGTGAAATAAACTTTTGTCTTGAGAACGGCCGACACACGTAAGGCAGATGTGAAAGACACAATCCATGGTGATGTGTTGATAGGCTCACCTCTTAAATCTGAAAAGGTATGCGTTACACATTTAAAGATAACGTATGGTAGTTTGTAGGGTAACAACACTTAGGTTAATTGCATTACTATTTGACTGCATGTTTAAGTTCCTGATACACATACCCGATTCTGAGTTCTTTGACGTTATGCTCAAAATCCCATCCCCTCTGCTTTGCGAGAGCAATGACCTGGGGATGTTGTACGTGAGTCAGGCCTCCAATATTTTACGGTAGCAGAGACCTGGAGCCTCCCTGATCCACGTACCTCTAAGATCACATTATACAGTATTATTAAACCTCAAAGATGCCAATGTGCACAACTATAAGAGACCCTCAAGAGTCCAAAACCCTCAGCCTTTGTCACTGATGAGAGCATTTCTAAAAGTGTTTCAAAAATTCAGTTGACTTGTATATTATCCCCAAAAATTCCCGTGATCTATTCTTTCTTTTCTCAACCCAGTCTGGAGCATGATGTTAGGCTTAAGGAAAGGTGTCGTGAAAATATGTGGTAGGGGATTTATATGATTGATAGTGTGCAATCACTTATACCTAGGATTTGTTGAAGCTCACTTTCTGTTCATAATTAATGCACAATAAAAGATAATAAAAGTGACAAACAGCCTGACTAAGAAAAGGGTTTGAGTTTGAAGTGGACCAGTATATTGGCAATCACCTGGACGTGTTCAAGTAACAGAAGCTGGAAAAGGGTTCCTCAATTAAATTCATACGGTTTGATCCCTTAGAAACCTTCTCATGTTTGAATTGTTTTTATCTGTTTAATTATTAATTGTTCTTGTGTGAGTCTTTAAGTTTTCTTTCTGTCCTGGTCAGGTTAATTTGAGAAGTTTAAATGAGTTTGTGTGGGTTTAGGGCATTACAGTATGCCCCCCCCCCCCCCCCCCAGAATATACCCAATTTTTAGGGGGAGAAGGAGGGATAATAGGGAGATAAGCATTATCTCACTGAAAGTCATTATCTCAGGGTGAGATAATATGCATTATCTCAGGGGGAGATAATATGCATTATCCCAGGGGGAGAAGAGATAATATGTATTATCTCAGGGGAAGTTAAAAGTGGTCTTGGGTTAAGGGGAAGTTTTATAGAAAACCTGTAATCAAGAATAGGGGTTTTGGTTAAAATAATGTTATTCACCTACTGGGTCTTGGGTTAAGGGGAAGTTTTATAGAGACCAGTCATCATATGTCTAGTGGTTTGTATTTTTTTTAATATGTCAGACAGGTTGATGATTGAAAGTTGAAAAACTAATGATCATGATGATGAAAAATGTTGTTGCTACTCAAGTTAAAGAACCAGCCGGACAAGACTTCCCTACCTGGAAAAGCAACTGCATAGGGGAAGCTGTTTGTTCTTTTAAAGCTACTCAAAGCTTCCAAAGGAAGATGTTCACAATTTGAGGGGAAGCTGAAGACTTCAAGTTTTTGTTGAAGATCGTGCAGCAGGAAGAAGAATAACCAAGTTTGCCAAGCTAGAGGTTTAAAAAAAACTTCATTCTCTAAAGAAAGGCATTTCAAGACAGTTGCCGAATTTTTAGCAAGATCCAGAGTCCATTTAAGAGAAGCAAGTGTATGATAATCGTCCTCTCGTTACTTGTTCATTTTTAGAAGTTCAAGCTGATGCTGATTGAGAAAAAGTTCCCGAGTGTCTTTTGAAGTCTAATGAAGATTGTCAATGAAAGAATCTTCATCAACACCTATACCAGCAGAGTCAAGGACAAGAGTTACGAACGATTGAAGACATTAAATATCACAAGCCTAGGGGAATATTGTAAGGGTATTATTTAGAGGCTTGTAATATTAAATATAGGTGGGCTGGGCTTAGTGGGTTTACTACGATTAATAGATTAATTATAGTTTGTGGGCTTGGGCTTGAAAAGCCTTGTAGGGTTACCTTGTGTTCTATATAAACACAAGGTGGCTTCATTTGTAGGGGTTGGCCATTGTGAGGAGTCAAGGGGAGACAAAGAGAATTCAAAATTCTGTTGTGATTGTACTAGACGAGTCCATTGAACTCGTGTGCATTGATTCCAGGTTTAAGCATTTTATTATTAATCGTGTTCATTGTTTAACGTTTTTATTGTTTATCTTGAATCACTCGATTAACCGGATTCCACACGCTTAATCGAGTGTTGATATCGTGTTTGGACCGTGATTCGGGACTTACAGTTTCCAAATCAAGTTTGTCCTACTTATACGCACGTGTGGGTTTATTCATACAAGTGGTTAGGTGACCTTTATCCCACAAATATGGTAAACTCACCTCAACTACACAAGTTCCCTCAATGTGGTTAGGTGACCTTTATCCCATAAAGAGTTCACTAGTAAATCAAGTGTCGTATAAAATGGTGACGTTAAAACTTGTTTTAAAATGGTCTTTTAGTTTTCAAAATTCTAGTTTTTTAGAAAACTCTATGTACCATGCAATTCGCATGCATTCAAATGCGTGGTACCCTAATGTTTGTGAAATCCATATTTCATGGTTCTTTTAATAAAATCCATTTTTTTATTGAATCATTAACCTTTAATAAAAACCATTTTATTTGCTCCTTGTTAATGACAATTTTAGAACCGATTTTAGCTTGTTTAATGTTTAGTTGTTTATTTAAGCATGCATATCCACATATCATCCAAACAACAAAAAAAACAACCACACAAGCATGATAAAGTAGGTGCATAGCCATATCCAACTATTGACAACACTTGTTGGCCGAAAAAAGTGTGCCAAGGTCTCTTCTAAGGGACAAAATGACACACGTGATGTGTTAGTGAACTCCCACTTGATCCTGCATCCGAATGCTTTAAGTGTGTTGCATCCTCGTTTGTGTTCCCCGCTTGCTTCGGTCTTCCATGGTTAGTGGGCCTCCAATATGTGGGTATCAGATAGTGGGTTTGAATCCCAAATTGGCCCGCGAGAGCCTTTGGGCCGTAACCTTCGTCCAACCGAAAACCCACCTTTATGCATTTTAAATCTAACAAAAGTAAAACCTATTACATTTTTCTAGTAAAATAAAATGCATCTTATCTATTTAATTTACATACCAAATGAAAAGTAAATAAATTACATAACCATGAAAAGCCTATTTAACTATTACAACCCTTTGAAATAATTAAATACATAACACAAATACAATCATTCACCACAAACAAACACAAGGTCATGGCTAGGTCTTATGCACCAAAATATACATCCAAGTATATATATCTTTAAGAAATTAAAATGGCTCCCTTTTAACCCACTACTATTTTCGGTCCAACACAAAATCGAAAATGTGGGTTTGGTGTCTAAACAACAAATCATCCAAATGACTTAAAATATATTAATTTTTCAAGATAACCACATGCATGTAAGTGAAGCATCTTGAAAGAAAAAGGGATAAACATCTACAAATTTTTGGATTTGTGGCATGAGGAACCAAAAATCAAAACTTTATAGAGTTAACGAACTAACTCTTTTGAAGCATACATCCATATAACAGCTCTAGATGCCATTGTTATGGTTTGGACGGGTTTATCAAAGTCATATTAACCATTTAATATGTAAAACGCAGCGGAATAATTTTACTTTATGTTATGTTAAAACCGATTTTAACATGCAAAGAGAAACCCGAACAAAAGAGGATCCAAATATAGAGTGTATGCTATCAAAATAAAACACAACCATAGTGGGTTTTAGATATACCTTTCTTGAAGCAAGAAAAGCAAAAAGGAGATGAGGATCTTGAATGACAAGCTCCGAAGACACGAAGCCTCAAGCTTGTATACCCACGAGCCTCCAACAAACACCTTTGTTGCTAGGATTTGTCTTGAAGATTCTTCTTTTCCTCTTGGACCATTCCAGCAATGAAGAACACTTGAAGGCACTTGTAAAATTCGGTTCTAGCACGTAGAACACTTAGAGAGAGTGTATGTAGGTTGTTCTATCTCAAGATTAATCAAGTGGGTGTTTTAAAGATGCATGGGCCGAATTTTGCCTTGGGAGGAGGAGAGAGAAACACTATTTTGTGTCTTGCAAGTCTCTTACGTGCAAAATAATGCTTACTCTCTTTTCCCAAAACTCTCCCACCTTTATTATGTTTTAAAAGACATATTAAAATGTCTTTTATTTTATATATGAAGTGCTATTACTTCAAATATAAAATACCCACTTAGTTATTTAACCCATTTAAATAACTCCATAACTTGTACTCTCTGAAAATAAATCATCCATATGACTTATTACTTTTAAATGCCATAATTTTAGAAACCATTTTCTAAATAGTTTCAAGAGGTAATATTTATTTATATTATTGTTGGGCTAGGCTTATTTAAGGCATGAACATTTGTAATTGGGCTTATTGTTTATATTGTTTTGGGCTTTTGTTAATGGGCTTAAAGCCTTTATCCTGTTTACGATCAAGCCAGGTGGGCTGATTATTAGTTTACGATTTGGGCTAGGGTTGTAGTGGGTACTATATAAACCCATTTTGTGTTTATGAGAAGCAAGCTTTTCAATACAAATCTGCGTTTACGATTTCTTGTTCACT
>JBCNJP010000003.1:46226644-46333080 GCA_039602395.1 Deinandra increscens subsp. villosa | reverse complement strand
GCAAGAATGAAATATTTGTATGAAGCTCTGATGGATTTGAAGAAGAGGTTCAATGCCTTCAAAAGTTCTGTAGAAGGGAATACTACAGGTGTCACAGGTCAAAGCTCGTCAGCTCAAGGTACGAGTGAAGCAGCTGAGGATGATGGAGATGAAAACATAGAGATGCCTGATTACGCCCGAAGTGGCAGAGTCATCTCTAAAGCGCCTGCGGGTCACGACAACTGGTTCCGTGAGTTCTATCAAGGACCAGCCCCCACCAAATATGCCCTTGATGTTGGTGAAAGCTCCATTGACAAAAGAGGGAGTCGTGAGGCCATCTTGTGCTGGCACTATGACACGGAGAAGAAACTGTTTGCTGTGATCCGTGACGGCTACAGTCCAGTTGAGTATTACAAAACTCGTGAACAATTCCACTCATGGACTGAGCCTGAGATCAGAAGTTTGCTACGAGCTCCATTCATCAACATGTGGAACAGCTCCGATGGGGATCTTATCAGAAACAACTTATTAAACCATCTGGGAAACAATTTTGCTGACTTTGACCTGAAGCAGGTGAGATGGGTAGAGACGGGAACTGACCCAGTTACTGGAGAACCAATTGGTGAAGCTAGAAGACCACCCACCAAGCGCACACGAGTGATTAACATGTTGGATGAAATCGAAGATGGTACACTGGTCAAAAACTTTGACTGCTGGTGTTATGATCCGACGACTCACGAGGTGGTGGTTCTGTGCAAAAGTATGAGGCAGTTTCGCTTCTACGATCCAGTTGACCTGCTGCGATTTGGAGAAAGAGATATAAAGCTACTCGCCTCACAGCCTATACTTGGAGATGAAAATGATATGGAGAATGCTGTGAGGGTGGGAATCTTTCATGGAACTGCAGGTCGGATTGTTGCGAACAGCTGGTGGTCGAACAACGTTCAGAACACATTCAGATTTGACCTCCTGCTGCCGTAGATGAAAAGTTCAAATGCTTCATGCCTAGGGGAAGATTGTTGGGCTAGGCTTATTTAAGGCATGAACATTTGTAATTGGGCTTATTGTTTATATTGTTTTGGGCTTTTGTTAATAGGCTTAAAGCCTTTATCCTGTTTACGATCAAGCCATGTGGGCTGATTATTAGTTTACGATTTGGGCTAGGGTTGTAGTGGGTACTATATAAACCCATTTTGTGTTTATGATTAGCAAGCTTTTCAATACAAATCTGCGTTTACGATTTCTTGTTCACTAGAGTTTACGATCAGCTTCCTTTAGTAGTGATTCTCATTCAAGACTTCATATTTTTACTAGATCTAGTCTATTCTTCTACTATTGTTCTTGAATCAATCGTATTTGAGGATTCCGCACTCATCTACGATCAAATATCGTGTGTTTGGGAGATTTTCGGACCTACAATTATCATATCATAAATAAATATCACAAATGTTTGTCTAGCTTGTTATTGGGTATGACCCGACTTGGATCATAACGTACTAGCCACATCAATCTAATATGTGTCTTGGGTAGACCGAGTCCAACAGATCACTTGTTGTGGAATTAGTGATAATCATCGGAGCAGGAACTGGATGAAATCCAGATTCAGAATTTGAAGTAGACTTGTAAAGAAAATTTGTGAAAGCTTCAGACAATTGTTGTTCTCAACTTCTCTGTTTAAAGCAACAAGAGCTACATCTTTTACGGAAATTTCAGTTTAAGCAACAACTAATTTCTTTTCACCTTCAAGAAGCCTCTCCGAAAGTTGATTATATTCATATTTTTGCACCACCATTTTGTCACACTCAGCCAAAAATTCATTTTCATACTTTTCGAACTTTTCTTTATAAATCTATAGATTACCTTCAGCATCACTACTTCTTTTCCTCAACATCTCATTTTCTTCTAAAAGCTGACTATTAACTATATTAGTAGTCTGACAATGTTTATACATTGAAGGAGCAAAAATTGGTATATTTGTCACGACATCAGTTAACTTTCCTGTTTCACACGGTTTTTGGAGAACTTTCCAAAGACTATGATTGCAAGTATAGGAGCTCAGCTCATGGTAAATTGGACGTGATAATGCACTCTTCAACAAAGTGAATGCCTTAGTTTCTAGCTCAAATCTTCTTTTGGCATCTGATGAAAATTTTCTAAATTGTAACGGAGTACCAAGATTATCTATAGGCCAATCAAACTCTTTCTCTCGAATTCTAAGAAAATCAGCAAAATGATCATGTACATAAGCCTCAAATTCTTGTTTCCAGAACAAGTAATCTTCACATTATAGTAGCTTAGGCACAACCTCAATTTTCTTAATATCAGAAACAGATTAATCTGATGAGAAAATGGCTGAAAGCATTGCATGATTATCACATGTAAACACGAAATTAACCTTGTAACTTGTAGAATCATCACACCCAGAGTCAGCTTCTGTCAAATATTGAACGACTTGCTGTGGTGGAGAGGACATATGAGCATATTTATCAGAATATTCGACAAACTTTCCCCAATCATAACCCTTCTCTTTATCATTAAAAGTAGCAAACAATTCCTTAGCTTCTTTTGATTTGACATCCTTTTTATCTCCATCTTTCATGCATTCTCTAGCAAAATGTCCGTAGGTTTTACACTTAAAACATTGCACCCGACTCTTATCTAATCCTAGTTTATTCTACCAAAATTTAACATTTCTCTGCCCAGTCTTCTTAATATAGTTTTTAACTCTTCGTGTCAGCATAGCAAACTAACAATTTAAATCCATATATTCTATATTATCAGCATTAATTTGATCAAAATATTCATTGATCAGTTCAACATTGCCAACACTACCAGTCAAAACCCCATAACCAGAAGTAATTAAGGCAGAAACCAATGCCACATATTGATCATGTGTATCAGTAGACAAATCAGGTTGATTTGGAGTAACCGTAACGTGCACATGACATCCACTAGATGATCCATAATCTATTCATGCTACAAAAGCAGTAGGCGGTGCAATAGAAGGAACCATATTTAGTTTCTTTGCACTGATGGATGAAGAATTTTCTCCATGATAAACTGCTGGATTTTAAACTGAACCAGTCATAGATTTATGAATTGAAGTTTCAAGATCTTGAGCTTGTAATTTCTCAACCAAACCTTTGAAAGTCATATTCGGATAATCCTTATCCCTTGTAAGAATCAACACAAAATTTTCCTATTTATCAGGTTAGGCCTCCAACAACTTTTCCTTTTTATTGGCAGCATCTTTTGTAACAGAAACTAATGCTAGGTCACTAAGAAGATGTGAAAATCGAGTAATCAAGTCGGAAACACTCTCATTAGGATAATGACAAAAGTTTTCAAACTCTTTCTTGAGAAACCTTTTGCTTACTTCTTCTTGTATTGCTCATTTCCCTCACAACGTTTAACCAATGCATCCCATAACTCTTCAGCAGAATAAAAATCACTAAATTAATGTTAGAGTTTCTTTGGTAATGCCATTGTTAGAATTCCGTAAGCCTTCTGATCTGTTTGATATTTAGTCTTTTCCTCAGTATAAGACTATGATGAAGCTTTGGTTGATCATTGCCTTGTAATGGATATTTATACCCTTCTTCGATTGGAATCCAGATATCCACATCATTAGTACCAACATATGCCTCAAATTGTTAACGCCATGATGAGAAATCTTTAAGCTTCAACAACTTAGGAACTTTCTGGCTTGTTCCGATTTCGTTGTCAAAGTTAAGTAAAGCTTGCATTTGTGATTAAACGACGGCCATTGAGGAATAATCAACCATTTTTGAAGATGTTGAAACACTGTCCACGAACTGAACACGGAATGACGTACGAACTGGTTTGAGAAGTGACTCACAAACTGAATAACAAAGTCAGACACGAACTAAGTTGCGAAGTCACACACAAACTGATGCACGAAGTGAATCACAAACCCAAATCACACACGAACTAAAAAACGAACTGGATTGTGAACTGGACTGCGAACTGGACAAAAAAGTCAGTAACAAACTGACACTTCGTGAGAACGAACTGAACACGAATTGACACTTCGTGGTAGTTATTGCTGTGAAGTGGAGTTGTATTTGACGAACTCAATGAAGCGAACTATTTTGGATCTAATTTTTGTGATTTTGAATGTTTTTGAGTGAGATTTTCAGCAGAAGATCATATACAATCGAAAGGATTGAATTAGGATCAAAATTGACGCCAAAAAACACAACTAAAGTGATTGAACGGAAGCAAAAACACCTTGATTTATCAAAAACCGACACAAAATGGATTAAAATCTTAGAAATAGCCAAGAACAGATCAGTAGATTGAACCAAAAGCTCTGATACCACTTGAAAGAGCGTGAGCGGTGGATAGTCTACTCGATCTAGCTAATTTCGTATATAAGACGTAATTAAATGATTCTTTTATCGATGAAGATGAACATTAATACAATCTGGAAACACAAAGACACTTCAGAGAGAAACACAGAAGACTCCTTACAGAACACACTCAGATTCACATACTAACTCCCTTAAAGCTGTGAAGATTACAAAGCATTGAACTATTTATATTATGAAGCTGCCAACGAACTGGGAACTTCCACGAACTGTGAGTTCGTGGGTCACGAACTCCCAGTTCATGCCTCACTTCGTGCCTCTTGTAATCATCATTATTTGTATGTTCTGATACATCACGCATCGCACCGAACCATGCTCTAATAGTTTGGATTTTTATCCGACTGCAAGTGTTGAGAGAAGGAGTGTTCATCAGGAAATTAGAAATCTTTCTGATGAAAGTCGAGAGTTAGAAGAGTTGGTTTAACAAAAGTGGAATGAAGCTAAGTTGAAAGCAGTCAATTTGAACCAAGTAAAGGCAGATAAGTTTAATGCTAACAAGGTTCAAGAGGAAAGATTTTATAAACTCAGAGGCTATGAGCAGGTATTTTATGATAAAGAGTTTCCACTTCACTGTTTGGATTCTCACATGATAGATCAAGTCTTTTTGGCAAATAATGATCAGAACAAGAAGCGGAACTTCTAAAATCATCTCGAACTACTCAGACGTATCCGAAGAATTCTTCTTGTGTATCCAATTCTACTCCCAAGAGCCTTATATCCGAATGGGTTCAGAGTCAAGGTTATCAAATGCATGATAAATTGTTTGATTATCTTTCTAATGATTCTGATGATTTGCAGGTTCTTAGAGATAGAGAAATGAAAAAGTGAACATGTTACATTTATGGCACCAAAGGTCATATTGCAAAAAAATATTCTACCAAGGCTAGGCCAACTCGAGTCCTCAAAGAAGTTGATGCTCCGAATGGCAAGGGAAAACAATCATTTGTTGCCCAAAATGTTAAAATGTTTTGGAAACCAAAAGTGGTTTCAAAAGGTGCTAACACCGGTCGACCTGGAGCTGAGGGCTCAGGTTAGTTTAGAAACTAATGTATTTAACGGGTGTGTAACTTTTCCAAGAAGATCTATTGGTGATGGAAACGTTTCTGATAGTGGAGTATTCTGCAAATAGTTTTAAGTTAAACTTACACGTGATATCTTACTTATATGTGGAATCAAGTTACAACAGTTGGTTTTTTTTCTTTTCAAAATCAAACTTTTTCAAAAGGATAAGCTGAAACGGTACTGGTGTCGATTGATCAATTTTCTTGTCCTAATGTTTTTACAAGTGGTTTTAATTATCTTTCTTTTCTAACATTTCATTACAAGTGGTGTCAGTTGTTAGTTTAGGGGGAGAAAATTGAAATAAGCCAAAAACAGTGTCTTGTTTTTTAGAAAATGAAAAATCAAAAAATAGATTTTTTCATTTTAGGGGGAGAATATGTAAATAGTGAATACATGCGAACTATATAAAGACGGTGTATACATGCACAATATAAAAAAAATAGAAAAATAAGAAATTGATCCGACATAATTGGGAAATGGGGGTACATTGGCTGGTGTGTCTGACTCATGGATAAAGTAAATGAAAAAACCATAAGCCTATTGTTTGATGTACTAGGTAGGCTCGACATATCAGAAAGTATTCATATGCGATATTCATTAAATGCTATGCTTGACCTTGTGGACAACATCTTGACGTGTGTTGATACACGAAATGGCAATGAGCTGGATCGATCGAAGACACAAAGTTTTGATTTAGGTCTGTTGGCCGAACTCCGGCCGAACCCTGGCCGAGCCTTGGCCGAACCTGGGGTTCGGACATGCTATGGAGTTCGGACGTCCGTAGGTCTATAAATAGATTTGTGTCTTTGTATTTTGTAAGTTTCTGAGAGAGTTTGAGCGAATTTGTCTGTGAGTTGTCTCTGTGTAATTCTCTGTAACTCTGATTCTCTATCAATAAGAGATTGAGTTTTATTTACGTTTTGTGAGTTGATTCTCATTTGATTACGTTTTGTATTCGATCAATTCGTCCAAACCGATCCGAGAAATACAATGAACCAGGACCAGAGTCGGATGAAGACATTGATGGTATTTTTGAAGAAGAAGTTGAAGTGGAGGATATTACAGAGGAAGAATATCCAGATCTGTACTCCAACTTCAATAACAATCAAACTGCTGGTGAAGAGTTTGAAGTGTTTCCTAAAGATAAAGATGCTGAAGTTGAAGAGGTTTTGAAAAAGAAAGAAGCTGAGAAAACTGAAGACCCGGTGGTTAAGGAGGCACAGGTTCAAAAACAGAATCAGAAGTTTAAAGAATTTATGAAAGCCTTTCATGCAAACTATGTGCCGCCTCCGAAACCAGTTAAGCAAAGATCATCTTTTAAGTTTAAGGGTCGGGTGTCAGGAGAAATTATCAGCTGGATGTATGCTTCGAGTTTAGGGTGCTATGGAATTAAACATGAAAACGGAATCCAGTACTTCAAGCGAGCCAAGGATTTCAGTAGTTTACCGGTTTGGGATGTCCGTGAGCTGACGAGAAAACCTTTTTGTTGTTATGGGAATGATGCGGTAGGAATGCATTTTAAAAAGATTCTCGAGAAAGAGTGTCGTGAAGGTTTTCAATTTCTGGATCCTCAAAGACCTAAACGACGTCGATCTACGACAAGAGTTCATGCATTGACTGGTAAAAAGCTGATAATTCTAGTTTTTCCAAAGAAGCCCGATGTTATGAAGAAGATACCACTGATGAAGATGCAACAAGATTTTATCAAGGATCTGAGGTGGTGGTATTACAATGAAAAGACGGGTGAAGCAGTTATTGTTTTGGAAGAAGAGAATCAGGTTGTGAAGATTTACGATCCTATGTGGCTGATTAACTTGTCAAAGGCTGATATTGCTGAGTTGTATTACAATCCTATCCTGTATCATCCTGATTTTATGGATCAAGCGCTGAAGTTCCAGAGCGTGATAAGGGTTTGTTTTGCATTCAACATTTTTGCCGGAAATAATCATGATTTGGTTAGGAAAGGTGATGAGGCTACTTCAAATGCTCGAGGCTGATGAAGAACGGTCCAGCTGTTGCCAAGGGGGAGTTTGTTGATACACGAAATGGCAATGAGCTGGATCGATCGAAGACACAAAGTTTTGATTTAGGTCTGTTGGCCGAACTCCGGCCGAACCCTGGCCAAGCCTTGGCCGAACCTGGGGTTCGGACATGCTATGGAGTTCGGACGTCCGTAGGTCTATAAATAGATTTGTGTCTTTGTATTTTGTAAGTTTCTGAGAGAGTTTGAGCGAACTTGTCTGTAAGTTGTCTCTGTGTAATTCTCTGTAACTCTGATTCTCTATCAATAAGAGATTGAGTTTTATTTACGTTTTGTGTGTTGATTCTCATTTGATTACGTTTTGTATTCGATCAATTCGTCCAAACCGATCCGTATCCAGGCTCTTTCAACGTGCATTTCATGACAAATGATAAATTATGAAAAGAAAAATGAGAAGTCACTTTGTAAACATGTGTTCATTTTGAAAATATTTAAACTTGTTTGATTTTATTTTCTCTAATGATCGGACTATCTCTGCGTATACGTAAGTATCGACCTGATAATTGTTCATTTGAGGTTCTGCTTTATTTTTTTGGTGTTTCGTATAATTCATAGGACTTTCTCTACGTGTCCACAAGACCGATCTGATTATTGTTGAATCATACCATTTCAACTTGTTTTGTTTTTTCTTATTTTGTTAAATCCGAGGCATGCGTATCGAAATAGACATCTCATCGTCACATTAAGAACTTTTGTTGTGTGTGATTCTCCATCTGTCTGTTGGTGTGTGCAGAGTTGTTCTAAAAATATGGCAATTTATCATACCTGTGTAGCAGCTAAAGCTTTTAAATTTATAATACTTGATTTACTTGACAACTACCATTTCACCACATTACACGGGCAAGTATACCTGTAAAACCGAGATACGATCTTACTACTGCGTGTATCAATCAATCATGGTAAACACGGATGTAAATAAGAGATTTGTATTGAATCACTTGAAGATTACAATGAACTCTCTCTAGTTTCTCTCTCTAGAAAACACAAAGTAAAGGTGTAGAAATGACAGAAGTGTTAAGCTAACATTCTAATACACGGTATTTATAGTTAGTGACATACTAGCCTACGTACCAACTGGCGTACCATTTGGTACCTGCGTACCAGATGGTCTGGCGTACCAGATGGTATGTCACCTAAAATGTTGTCACTACAACACACAGACTTCACTCTCATATAGATACAATACACGAGACACATCATAACATAGGTATATGCTCTATCAAACTCCCCCTTAACGTGTAGTGTATCTATATTCTAACAAAACTTCAGTATTCAATCTTCAACATTGCTGCATCCGATCTTCAACTTAAAATCTTGTCAGAAATAGAGCTTGCATGGCTGGATCACTCTTGAATCATCTTTGGTTTTCAAAATCCCCTTGTGAAAGATATAACAAACTCTCCATTTCACCATGTTTGAGTCTTGACACACATAACGTGCAATTTCATAAGACAGAAACACGGTTTCCTTTTTCTTTTGAAAACTTAATTTAATCTTGGCGCAAAACTTCTCTTTGAGAATCCAAGATAGGTTTTTGAAATTTGATTTCGTATCACATATCGATCAGTCGAAAACAAATAAAAAAATCTTTTTGGCTTTTTGAAACTTTATATCAAAACACACAGAAAATCTTTTTGTAATTTTCAGATATGAAACATAAAATGCAATACAGAATCAAGCACTATTTTTGTCTTTTGCGAGAAAGATCACAACTTGAGATCATATTGAACATGACATGCTGAACTACATTTCAATTTTAATTACTTCAGCACATAAGTCATGTCGATTACCGGTATAATTTGTCCATCTTAAACTCAGGCACAATCATACTCATAACATCTAGATATGTTAATGTATTGATTAGGTTTGCTTTGACCAGTGTACCCCACACTATCAGACATACTCAGATATGTATTTTCATTTATATCACTCTTTGTGATTTCATTTGTGATTTAATCACATAACGATTGTACTCATGATTTAGTCAACTGTGTTCCATGCAAAAAGAAATAAGAACGTTAAATCGTCTACCTTAAGGTCGATCTTTCGATACGTAGATAATTCCTCAGATTTAACAAAATAAGAAAATAAAAACAAGTTGAAATTGTATAACCCAACAACAATCAGGTCGGTACTCCCGTACACGCAGAGTAAGTACGATGAGTTATACGAAACATGAAAGAAAATAAAGTAGAACGTCAAACGAACAACAATCAGGTCGATCTTTCGATACGCAGAGAAAGTCCGATCGTTTGACAAAATAAAGAAAATCAAACAAGTTTAAATCTTTGCAAAATGAACACATGTATACACAGTGACTTCTCATTTTTTGTTTTCCACATATCTTTTTTCTTGATATCACGAGACACACATCAAGATGTTGTCCACTTGGTCAAGAATTTAGTATTTAGTATGTTTATCACATCTGAATACTTTCTGATTTAATGCCGAGCCTACCAAGCACATCGAATAATGATCTTTTGGCTTTTTCATCTATTTTATCCATGAGCCAGACACGTAAGCCAATGTACCATCATTTCCCAATCATGTTGGATACAATTTCTCATTTTTCAATGTTTTTGTATTTTTCTATTTTTCGTTGTTTTTGTATTTTTCTCTTTTTCTCCCCCTTAAAATGAAAACTCTATTTTTGGATTTTCATTTTAACAAAAACACAAAGACACTATTTTTGGGTTATCAATTTTCTCCCCCTAAACTATTTACAAAATGTATCAAAGAAAGAAAATTGACCTTTCGACATGGATACCTTGCAGTTTTAGCTTTCAGAAAAATTATAATTTTGAAATTGATATCACAGGTAACTTAACTTAAATTAGCAGAATACTTCTCCATCAGTAAGTATTCAATCACCGATAGGTCTTCTAAAAGTACCTGCATACTGGTCAAACACGTCAGTTTATAAATGATCCAAAGCGAATCGCTTCTGGTCGACCAGTATCTTGGTTTCCTTTCGAAACCACTTTAGGTTTCCAGATTTGTTGTTTTGGTAAATCAGTATCTGATGAACCAGTCACAGTCGATTGTGACGAACAACCTACAATTAGAATAGTTTGAAAACGAGGAATAAATATTCCTTGTGTTTTAAAAAATGTAGGTTGATGTTCATCAAATACTTTCCCGTATTCATCAATGAATCTCTGTTTGGCAGATTTACCAACAATTGGAACCTTTCCTCTTTTTGATGTAGAAGCAGCAGAAATCGGACAATCTTGTGCCATATGCCCTTTTTGTCGGCAATTATAACACAAGCGATTGTTTACATTTCGCCTTTTCGGAATCTGCAAAAGCTTCACAAACATCAACATCTCCAAAATGATCATAAAAAGAATCGAATACCTGATAGCATTGATCATGAACCCATTTGGATGTCGAGATCTTTGGAGTATAATTTGAATCTCTAGAAGAAAACTTAGCAGTTTGTTTCTTCTTGGTCTTTGGAGCATCAGCAGATTTGATAAAAGCCTCAGCTATCTTCTGAGAATCCACATAGTGACGTGGAAACTCCATATCAGAGAATATTTGATCTGAGCCTTTGAGTTTATAAAATCGCTCTGGTTGAACCTTTTCAGCATGAAAAATCTCCTTCTTCACTCGCTTCATACTGATTTTCTTCAAATTTTGTTGTTGTTGAACCTTAGAAACATTCACTTTAACCTGTTTCGTTTGAAATCCCAAACTTGTATGTTTTATAGAAACCTTCTCTTCTGAACCAGATGTTTCATGCCCGGTCTTTACAAGACGAGAGAACTCTGCTTTGATCTTGGTAATATCCTTAGGAGCATCAACAATAGTTTCAACAATATCAGTTGTTGAACTTGCAGATTTTTTCTTTGCCATTAGATGAAGAACCAGACACAACCTTTGTAACTTCAGAATTTTCAGCATCATTGCCTTTGCTCGCTTTCTTTTCTTCAACAGATTTGGAACCAACAAACTCAGAATAATCACCAGTCTCAACCTTGTCTTTCAAATCATGAATTCCTTCTTTGAAACTTCCTGGTGGTGACACAGTTTTATTGAACATCATCTCAAAGTTGTCATCTTTGACCAAGAAACTTGTAAAAGATTGTGAATTAGTAACATTGTTCAAAAGACGTTTTGAATCAATGACTTCTATTTTCAGATCAGAAATCTTTTGTTAAGCTTCAGCCAACTCCTTTTCGGTTGCAATCAGCTTCTTTGCCACTTTATGAGTTTCATACTTTTGCAATCTTAACTCATCTAGTCCAGCTCACAATTCCTTCTGCAGCTTATTTTCATTTCTTTTCTGAATATCTATATTTGCATTTTGCAACTTGTTCACTCTAACCAACTCCCTCTTCTCATCAAGTAACTTTTCCATATCCAGCTGATAGGATTGAATCTTAATAGCCTTGTTATCAGAAAGTTTAGTAAGAGTATCAAGTCTGGATTTTGATTTTTCAAAAAGATTTTGAAAATCTTTTGCAGTATCCTCAGCTTCATCTTTCCATTTCTTCACTTCAGCTGGGACTAATTCAGCGTTTTCTTCAGATAACTTTGTAATTTTCTGTTCAAACTCCTGTTTAACATTTTGAAATTTTGATTCTTTCTCAACAACCTCTGCTTGAAAATATGAAAACTTTTCTTTCTGAGAAGAGAATTCTTGAATTAGATCTTCTAACTTTTGTTGTTCATTTGCCAATTCTTCTATCCTTCTTTTATTTTCCTCAATCAACAACCAATTTTCCTTTATCAATCCTTGAATCTTCTTGTCTTTCTGAGAACAAAACTCACAAACAGATTCATAGCCACTATTTCCAGAACCACTTATTTCAGATTCAGAATCAGTTACTTCTACTTCATCATCACTATGAACAACTTGAGCAATCAGAGCACAAAATGCAGACTCATCATCAAGTTCATCAGCAGCCCACTCATAATCTACATGTCAGGGTTTTGATGCAGAAGTAATAGCAGTTAAAGCAATTGGTTGAGAATCATCAACTTGAGAAACTAAAGCTGTTGGAGGCTTTGATGAAGATGCATTTGTTTTTGAACATTCACGAGCAAAATGTCGAAAATTAGAACATTTGAAACATTTTGCCTTTGATTTATCTATTCCATCCTTGCCATCTGGATTTAAACTTTGAATCTTTTTGAATCTTTTTGAATCTTTTAACTCTTTTTGAATCTTTTTGAATCTTTTTGAATCTTTTAACTCTTTTCGAATCTAGCCCTAATTTTGATAAAAACCTTAACTAAACTAAAGATTTTTCAAGAAAACTAGATGAGTTGGAATACTTACATGATGATAAAGTGGAGAGAAAGATTCGTGGTTTAGTGGAGAGATTTCGCCCAGAGAGAATTCCAAGCACGGCCCGTGTCAAATGATGTCACAAATGTGGAGAAAAACCCATTTTGTTCGGTTTTCGTCACAAGCAGCACAGGGCGTGTCCGTCGGGGCACGGGGCGTGCTTGCCTTTTATTAAACCGTTTTGCTTTTTTTTTTTAGACATTTGAGATGTGCTAGGAGAGTAATTTTTTCTGGTGAATATGCAAGTGATTCCGAACTTCAGTTTTTTCTTTCAAAAATATTTATTTTTCTAACCTAAAACACTTTTGTTTATTTACAGGTCGTAAGGTAGACCTGGTTTATTTTTGTTTTGATAAATTTCAAAAACTTATTTAGAAGAGAAATCATATTAAATTTTATCAGGCGGGAATTCTGTTGAATTTGAGAAAACATTTTTCAGATTTACAAAACAAGTGTGAAATAGATCGAAACATTTACCTGGGCCGAGGGTTATTTATTTCTACGTGAGTTATAGAAATAATGTCCCTAGCCGTTGATTTTTCATCTTTCCTTCTGGCTTCCTGCTCATTCCCGTGGATCCCTTTTGTACCTGAGATGAGGGTTTGTTGGCCAGACAAAATCTTCCGCGGGTGTAGTGTAGGTAGGAGACCAAATATGGCAATTTATCGTACATGTGTAGCAGCTAAAGCTTTTAAATTTAGTTGACAACTACCATTTCACCACATTACACGGGCAAGTATACCCATCGTGGGCAGTATAGTAGTGGTAAGTTAAATGGGGGTCGAACATGACACAATGGAAAATGAGAGCTCCCAATACTCAATCTTTGTTTACGTTTAACCAAAGTCTATTTTTTTAAGGGTAAATAGTTTTTACTACTAATATATATATATATATATATATATATATATATATATGTAAATAAAATGCATCTTTGGCTCAGGATTGTTCATTGGCAGAAGGTTAGCCACCTTTCGGCCCTCTTTGGCTATCTAACCATCCAACTGCTAATCGTCTGCGAGGAGTACGAATGCCGAAGGAAGGTGCTGCCAGTGGATAAATGAAGTGGTATAATACCATTTAGTTACGGGGTCTCTAAACCCGGCAAACTTACCGTGCTCGACACGCCGTCATGAACCAACAGGGGAACAACCCTGCGTGCCGGATTATTTTATTATAAAAACGATCTTTTTAAGGGGATTAGACCAGTTCCATACACCGCTCTTGCGTAATGCACGTCTAACCAGAGCAAAGTTCACGAACATGTACCTCGCGGTCCCATGAAGTGACAAAATATTACCAACCCTCGTTCCCAACCAAATACTTTCAGCCCGCATATGCGTGGTCAGCTGAGTACGCTTACATAGACATAAGGACCTCGAACGTATCATGTAGCATGGGGCGCGAGTCACCTTTCGGATCATGCATCGTCCCCCGACCGGGTGTCATAGGTCCGGCCTTTGGGACTTCGACTCCCCAAATGGTCTGTGATACGTGAAGCACGCTTGCTTCAGAAAATCAGTAATACACTTTCAATAAAAAGGATTTTTATAAAGTCAATAGACACACCTTGGACCATTGCAATAAAACCAACTTGAAGACTCGTTGAAAGATTAGTAATTTCAATCAAGTGTAAGAATTTGGCCAATCATGGCTTAAAGATTTACCAGTCAGTAAAAGAAGATTTCATAGACAAAATACTTTCATTTACTAAACTGGTTGAATTTCTTACAGACTCTTACATACTTGAAGATACAAAAGAACCAATTGGCTCGGTAACTAATCTACAAGTGAGAGGGAGATGAAAGAATTGAGCCAGTTGAGAAGTGAGGGAGAGCAAGCTTTTATAGGCAAATCCGGGAGAACGGCACGGGGCGTGCTCCAAGCAGTTATGGGAAGCTATAAAACTGACATGTGAGGGAAATGAAGAATTCAAAAAATGCAAGAAGAAAGTTCTCACCAAAGAGTTTGATAATTTCAAACACTATCCTGTGGAGAACATTTCTGATTAGGTTTCAGTATTTGCTCATTTATTAAGTGTGATAGAAGTGGTAGATATCAAGAAGAAAGAAGACTAGTTGAAAGAAAAGATTCTAGAAGCTTTACTGAAGAAGTATGCGATTTATATTATGCTTCTAACTCATGATAAAGAATTTTTAAATTTATCATTTCATGAATTAACTGGTAAATTACACGCTAGAGAAATGGAGATGTTGACTACAAAGTCAACACCAGCAATAGTTTAGAATCCTGAATTTTATTATGGTCAAAATTATGCAACCATGAATGCAAAATCAATATTAAGCTTTAGTTCATCATCGGCTACTGCTTTTGTGAAAATTCATGAGCATCAGATCGTCTACTCAATCTAGCTATACGAAACAAGTAATTAATCGATTGTTTTATTGATCAAAATGAACAATTACAATCAGTAGACACTCAGAACTGAGACACAGAAAACACCTTGACAAACACACACCAAACACTTGTTCTCCCGCTCTCTGTCTCAATTACAAAGAATAAAACACCTATATATAGCAACAGGCCGAACCTCAGGCGAACCTGAAGTTCATCTGATCTGAACCTTAGGTTCGGACCAGGTTCGGCTGGCAGCTACCTTTGTCTTGATCTTGGTCTTTGTCTTGACTTGATACTTCACACGACGCACATATCTTGTATCTACAAACTCCCCCTCGTCGTGTGCAGTATCTTTTCAACATCATCAAAAGTGCATCTTCAATCAAGCTCCCCCTCAAATGTAGAATCCATATGTTCAATGAAATACATCTTCGAACAAAACTCTTCCTTAACTTGATCGTAGCTTGATCTTGAATACTTAACAATGTGTTAGAGCATTTTGTGTTGTCTAGTGCTAGGTCTTGATAGTTTGAATATGTAAACTTATATGTTTGTGTTTTATAGATCCAGCGGATCAGTGGCGGATCAGGTGGTACGCCGGACCACCTGATACGCTGGTAAGTTGGTCCGCTGGCCAGTCTCTATATATAGGTTTCAGTTTGATTGAGAGAGAGTGAGTGAGGTCTGAGCTTTCTTAAGTGTGTGTTTTACATGGTGTAACCTGAATACTCTCTGTACTCTCTGTTTACAAGCTGTGATCAATATAAAGAAGATTATTTACCTTGTGTGTCCGAATCCGAATGTAATAATGCACTAGCAAGATCGATTACGCGTTTTACAAGTGGTATCAGAGCAGGTTTGCTCAGTTGCTGCGAGTTACAGTTCGGTTTTGGGTTTTAGAGAGAAAAATTTCGATTTTGGTAAGATTTTGATCAATTCTTCTCAGTTCTTCATCAATTCAGTATGTTTTCTTCATTCAGATTGTTTCTAGTTCATTTTCGCTGAGTTGTACATCGAATTCAAGCATTAAAAGTCAGAAATTATGGAAATTATGTGTTTTGGTTCTGATCCGCTGGTGATCCGCTGGTGATCCGCCGGTTGAAGATTCTGATCCGCTAGTATAAATTCATAAATTCAGTGATCCGCTGAATTTGATCCGCCAAGCAATCTTCAAACACTGATCCGTGGCGGTTATTGTTTGATACGCGGCAGTTCCAGCGTATCAGAGTAGCAGCGTATCAGATTAGCAGCGTATCAGATTAAACAGCGTATCAGATTAGCAGCGTATCAGATTAAACAGCGTATCAGTTAGCAGCGTATCAGTTTGATCCGCGGGTTGTTTTTGATCCGGTAGAAGAATTTTGTTCCGCAGGTTGATTTTTGATCCGGGGAATTTGATTTTCTGATCCGTTCACCTAAAATTTGATCCGGAGGTCTAGTTTTGATCCGGGGTTCGATATTCTGGTCCGCTGACTACAGAATTGAGGTTTTGTTAATCATGGATCCGTTTCAGGCTTTTGCTGCTATGTCTACGACTGTTCAAGCGTTGTTGAACTACGATAATGAAATAGGAACTACGAATAAAGTTCCTAAACTGATGAGATTTGAAGATTTTCATAATTGGAAAACTCGGTATGAGTCGTATATCGGTGTGACTGATGTTAGTGTTTGGACTCCTATGCTTGATGGGTATGAGATTCCAAAGTTTACAACTGGGGAGTTTATTGGTCAAGAGAAGCCGTTCAACAAGATGAACGATGCGGAGAAAGAGGCATTCAAACTTGAAAGAAAAGCATATTCCAATTTATCAATGGCTTTACCTAAGGATATTTTGCATCAATTTAAAATGCATACAACATCTAAGAAATTGTGGGATGCTTTATGTCATCGATGTGAAGGTAATGCACAATACAAGAAGAGCAAGAAGAAAGTGTTGTTGCGAGAGTATGATAATTTTGCTCATGTTCCAAATGAAACCATTAATGATCTCATTTCAAGGTTGTCTCATTTGGTCAGTGAACTTGATATTGTTGGAGTAAAAATTGAAGCTGGAGAATTGAAAGAAAAGCTATTAGATGCTTTGCCTGAGAAATGGGAAGGTTACATTTTGTTGCTGACTCATGATAAAAGCTTTGATGATCTCACCTATGATGAACTTACAAGGAATTTACTAGCAAGGGAACTGGATATGATGCGTGTGAAAACTTTTACCATCTCAAGTTCAGAATCCCGATATCTACTTTGGTGAAAATGCTTCTACCATGCATGCTAAAGCAAAGGCTAGCACAAATCCACCATCTACTGCTTTTTATGTAGAAAATACTTCAGGTGGTCATGCAAACATGTCTAGAGGTTCTTCAAGTGGAAGCTATGCTAGTAAAGCTGCTGTAACATATCCAGTATATTCACATCAGCCGTCTTCTGCTCCAAGTCACAATCAGAGTGCTTTTTCAGCAAAAGACTACAAATGACTTCATGGCTTTATTTTCGGCAATGGTTTCGTCTTATGATGGTGTTGTTGCAGGAAAGTTAACTAGTGCTGAGTTAACTGATGAAGACTATGAACAGATTGATCCTGATGACTTAGAATTGATGGATATTAACTGGTCCATGGCAATGCTTGTTCGCAGAGGCAAAAAGTATATGCAAAGGACGGGTCGGAAGGATTTAAATCCTGAAGGAAAACTTGGATTTGATAAGTCTAAGGTTCGTTGCTACAATTGTCATAATTATGGGCATTTTGCCAAGGAGTGTACCAAGGGAAAGCAGCAAGAAACTTCAAAGTTGTATCAAAAGTATGCTGCACAGAGTAACAAGCCATCAGGGAGCAATACTAATCCTTCAAGTTCAAATGCAAATGCTAGTGGCTTAAATTCAGACAATAAAGCATTGGTTTCACAAACTGGTGAAGGATATGATTGGGCTGCTGATTTTCCAGATGAATCTGCTTTTCTGTGTACTGAGGAGCAGAGTGTAAAGATTGAAGATGATCCTGATCTTCCTGGTGAAGATTTATTTGCTGAAGGTCAACATGCATTTATGGCCAACATTCAGGTTAATTCTAATTCTTGTGAACTTTGTCTTAATTCTGCTAATCAGTTGAAGGAACTCTCTGTTGAGAAAACCATGTATTTTGACAAATACTCTATAGCAGAAGAGAATGTCAAAATTTACAAACAGAGATGGGAAGCTGTTAAAGCTGAACTGAAAAGTGAACATTCTGTGGTTCTGAGCACAAAAATTAAGCTTAATAACAAAACGGAAGATTATATTTTTAGTGAAAAGAAGCTTGCTGAAGCAAATGCTAAAATTTCCGAATTAAACATTGAAATTTTGGATCTTAAAAGGCAACTTGAAAATTTCAAAAATTCATCTTCTTTTGCAAGTTTTCTTTGCAAAGATGAACATTTAAAAGATTTGCTCAAAGAATCCGGGTGTAACTCAGTTCCTCCACCCATTGTTCATGGTTTAGGACCAAAGGAATCTGAAACCAAAGTTGTGTTTGATTACTCAATGTTTACTGAGGGATCATCTGATAAATCCAAAAGCACTGATAAGAAGAAATCAGGCAAAAATGTGTCAAAACCTAAGGTTGAGGTGTCCAAACAGTCTGAATCCAGTGATTCTAAGGTTGAACAACCTGTCACTGAGGTTAAGCCTCAAAGTGTCAAACTGACACCATTAGAGGTTGCTCAGAAAATACTTGAAACTGCAAAAACAATGAAAACATTTGAAAATTCACAATTTGCTAAAGGTCCAGATTTGTTTTTTGAAAGAGATGCTGTTTCTGTAAGTAACACAAGTACACCTGATGTCAATACTATACCAGAAGCACCTGAAAGAAGTGCAAAATTAAATGGTATTGGGTTTGGACAGTTTGCTGGAAATTCTAAGGTCAATCAAAAGAAACCTCAGAAATTTCAGAAACGTGAAAAGAAATTTGCCAATGATGGAAAGTTTGATGAAAGTTTGAAAGGCAAAACTGTTGATGGTGATTCTTCTCAGAAATTGAGAATGTATAGTTTGAAAGGAAGTGATTTAGTGTTTTCTGATTTAGATTTTCCTTTAATTTGTGTTGATCCATCCCGTGTTGCCAAAGTATGGTATGTAGAACCATCTGAAGTGGTTAAGTCAGAGTTTGAAGATGAGCAGTTCATTGTATTGTCTGATGTGCCGTCTGGTTCAAATGATCAAGGATCATCCTCCAAAGGTCAAAGGCCTTCTGATAAACCAAAGTCATCAAATGATCAAAAGTTTAAGACTAAATCAAAACAATCATCTTACTCACCAAAGAGTTTTTATAACTCTGATGGTCAGTATTCATCAGAAACTAATAGTTTTGATTATGAAGCGTTTGGTTTTTGTTATGATTACAATTTTTATGATGATTTTGGTAAATTTGAACAAAACAAAGCCACGAAGGTTAAACCTAAAGGATATGCTGATCGTTGTGGTGTTGATGACTATGGGTTTTATAATGAACGTGGATACATTGGTCCTTTGTTTAAACCTTTGCCAAACTCCAAAGGGAGAGGGTTTAAAACTAATGTTTCTAAACAAGGTGAGGGTGGTGTTTCTAAGGGTTTTGTTGATCCTAGAAGGTGTTATTGTTGTTTTGAAATAGGACATATTCGTAGTCGGTGTCCTGTTTTAGCTAAAAAGAGGGCTTCAGCTTATATGCAATCAAATTCAGATTCAAAATCTGATGCAAAGCCCAAGATGGATGATGAAAAGATTGTTACCAAACAACATTTTAAAAGGAGAAAATTTTTCAATAAATCTTACAAAGTTTTTGGTAATAATTCTACTTCAGATTCTACTGCTGATTCATCCATTCCATCTGTCAGGCAAAAGTGGCTGCCTAAAATGACTTCAAAAGCCACTGAGAATTTTTCGGAAGATACCGGTCGACCCAAAGCTGAATGCTTGGGTCCAGATACTCACTAATTGCTTGCTATTATGTGCAGGGTGCTCGAAAGCCAGCTGTTAACAACTTTTGGGTCGTTGATAGTGGAGCATCCAGGCACATGACGGGTAATATTTCCTTGTTGTCTGAAGTCAAACCAATTCAAGGAGGAAATGTTACTTTTGCTGGAAATAAAGGTGGGAAGATAACCGGTGAAGGAAAGTTGGGTAACGAGAAGATTACTTTTGAAAAAGTCCAATTTGTGCAAGAGCTGCAGCACAACTTGTTAAGCGTATCTCAAATTTGTGATAAGCAGTACACGGCTGCTTTTACAAGTTCAGAATGTTTGATTCTGAAACCTGGCATTCGAATTCCTGAAGACTGGATTATGATGCGAGCTCCCAGATTTCGGGATCTATATGTGTTAAATATGAATCAGACTTCATCTGCTGTATCTGCTACATGTTTCATCTCAAAAGCTACTGAAAAGGAATCAATTTTGTGGCATAGACGCATGGGTCACATCAATTACCGAAAGATGAATTACTTGATCAATCATTCTTTGGTAGAAGGCGTTTCCAAGAATAGATTCTCTATAAATGATGTGTGTGTCTCATGTAAGAAAGGTAAACAGAAAAAGAAGTCTCATCCTTCTAAGCGTTTGAATTCAATTGTCACTCCCTTGGAACTGCTTCATATGGATCTGTTTGGTCCTATGAATGTTCGTAGTATTGAGGGTAGTTACTATTGCTTGGTGATTACGGATGACTTCTCAAGATTTTCGTGGGTGGCATCTTTGGCGTCAAAGGCTGATACTCCAGATTCAATTCGGAACATGTTGTCTAAGTTTGAATCGTTGTACAAGCATAAAGTTTGTCGTATTCGTACTGACAATGGTTCTGAATTCAACAATGCCAAAATGAAGGATTTTTGTGGTTCGTTTGGAATTTATCATGAATTCAGTGCGCCGTATACTCCACAACAAAATGGGGTAGCTGAACGAAAGAATCGAACATTGATTGAAACGGCTCGAACGATGCTGGCGGATGCACATTTACCAATTAAGTTTTGGTCTGAAGCTGTGCATACTGCATGTTATGTGCTCAATCGTGTTATGATCGTTAAAAGATTTAACAAGACAAGTTATGAATTGCTCAGAGGTCGAAAGCCAAATTTGAATTTCTTGGAACCATTTGGGTGTTCATGTACGGTTCTCAAGGAAGGTGGTAAGTTTGATGCTAAAGCTGTTGAAGGCATTTTTGTTGGATATCATCATCCAATGAAAAGGGTTTATTTTACGTCTTCCAAGACCATTGAGAATCATATGAATGTGGATTGTCATCGACATACTTTTCTACAACCTAAATCGGTTGATTCTCAAGCTTTTGATTATAATTCTTTTGTTGATTCGTTCTCGGCTGCACATCAGAGTTCTGATAAAGAAGATGAGTCTGAAATCTTATCTGCTGCTATCATGTATACATTGTCTACTCCTGGTTCCGGGTCATGGATTCCTAAGCTTCCTACTTCATCTGTCTCTACTTCGTCTAGTCAGGATGTTTCTAGTTTAGAAACAATGAGTTCGTCTGACGATGATGATGAAAGTTCGTATCATGAAGCTGAGTCAACACCTGTTGACGATCCAATTTCGTTACCAAGTACAAGTTCTTCGGTACAAGGTTCTTTACCGTTAGATGATCTTTCAAGTATGGAAGAAGCAGATGCAAGTTTACCTAATAATTTGGCAGATGATATTCCTGTTGCTGATTCAACTACTTTGAGGATACACACCATTCATCCTCAAGAGAATATCATTGGTGATCCGAGTTCTGGAGTTCGCACACGTAATCAACTAGCAGATTCCGTTGATGCTTTGATTGCTGAAATCAGGGATTCAGGAGTTCAGAATGACGTGTTTCATTCATGTTTTCTGTCTCAAGTTGAACCAACCAATGTCAATCAGGCGTTGGAAGATGCGTCTTGGGTTGAGGCTATGCAAGAAGAGTTGCAGCAATTTCAGAAATTGGGTGTATGGCATCTCGTGGATTTACCCGCTAATTCCAAAGAACCATGTGGTACTAAATGGGTATTTAAATGCAAGAAAGATGATCGAGGCATAATTGTTAGAAACAAGGCTCGATTGGTGGTTCAGGGTTTCTCACAGATTGAAGGCGTTGATTTCAATGAAGTTTATGCTCCTGTTGCAAGGATCGAGGCTATCAGAATCTTTTTAGCTTTCGCGGCATATCATGGATTCAAAGTGTATCAAATGGATGTCAAGAGTGCATTTCTTAATGGGTTGATTCGTGAGGAAGTGTATGTGAAGCAGCCGCCTGGTTTTTATGATCCAGATTATCCAAACAAAGTGTACAAGTTAGACAAGGCGTTATATGGATTGCATCAAGCCCCGAGAGCTTGGTATGAAACTTTATCTACACACCTGCTGGAAAACGGTTTTCGGCGAGGAAAGGTGGATTGTACGCTGTTTTCGAAGAAGTTTGGAAAGGATCTGTTGCTTGTCCAAGTCTATGTGGACGATATTATTTTTGGAAGCACAAATGACGCGTTATGCAAGGATTTTGAACGTGTGATGCAAACAAAGTTTGAAATGAGTTCTATGGGCGAGATGGGGTTCTTTTTAGGTCTTCAAGTTCATCAATCGGCCAAAGGCATATTCTTACACCAAACCAAATATGTGTCTGATATTTTGGCAAGGTTCAAGATTGGCGATGTTCGGGTTCCTAGTACACCAATCCAGGTTTCACATGGTTTAGCACCAGATGAGACTGGTGAATCTATTGATCCCACATTGTTTAGGGCTATGATTGGTTCGCTTATGTACTTAACTGCATCTCGTCCTGATATAATGTTTGCTGTGTGCTTATGTGCTAGGTATCAGGCAGCTCCAAAGGCTTCTCATTTGATGGCAGTAAAGAGGATTTTTGCTTATTTGAAGGGTAATCCGGATCTGGGGATCTGGTATCCTAATGATAATAAGTTCGAGTTATCAGCATATTCTGACTCCGACTATGGTGGCTGTAAAATCAATTTCAAATCTACAACCGCAGGATGTCAATTTTTGGGAGAACGACTGGTGTCGTGGCAATGCAAAAAGCAAACTTCGGTTGCAACGTCTACGGCAGAGGCGGAATATGTGGCTGCTTCTAGTTGCTGTTCACAAGTTTTGTGGATACAACAGCAGTTACGCGACTATGGTTTGAATTTTCTTACTACTCCGATTTTTATTGATAACTCGGCTGCCATATCCATCACTAAAAACCCAGTTCAGCATTCTAAAACTAAACACATTGAGATTCGATATCACTTTATCCGTGATTGCTTTGAAAAGAAACTAATTGATTTGCAGAAAATTCACACGGATTTTCAGCGAGCTGATTTGTTTACAAAAGCTTTTGATAAAACTCGGTTCCAATTTTTGTTGAAAATCAATGGGATCACTAAGTTAAATGTCACATGATTTGGTTCAGTTGATCGTTTTTGCTTTTCGTTTTATTTTTCTGTTGATTGTTTTCTGCTTTTTAGGGGGAGAAATATGAAAAATACAAAAATAGTGTGTTGTTTTGTGTTCCAAAAATGAAAAAGCATAAAAAAAAACTTGAAAAAAATGCAAAAGTAAAAAAAAATTGGAAAATTAAAAATTTGAGAAATGTGATCCAACCTCGTGAGAAATGATAGTACATCAGTGAATGTTACTGACCATGGATAGACTAGATTGAAAGGCTGTAGATACTCGTTTGTTTCATTGAATGTGCCATTCATATCTGATACATGTTAGTATGATATAAAGATAATACCTGTCTGAAATCTGTGGCGAACCATGATTCTTGTTTTTGTTTAATGCTGAGCTTATATGAAAAATTCAAAAAGAGAATAAGAGATGGTTTTAGTGTATGCATGCTTTATTTTGCAAAGATTTAAACTTGTTTTATTTTCTTTATTTTGTCAAACGATCGGACTTTCTCTGCGTATCGAAAGATCGACCTGATTGTTGTTCGTTTGACGTTCTGCTTTATTTTCTTGGTGTTTAGTATAATCCATCGGACTTTCTCTGCGTATCGAAAGATCGACCTGATTGTTGTTGGATTATACGCTTTCTGCTTTATTTTCTATTTCTTATTTTCCTAAACAATCGGACTTTCTCTGCGTGCTTACCAGCCGACCTGATTGTTGTTTGTTTAGGGTTCTGCTTTCTTTTTGCATGAAACACTATGAACCGATTGTCTCTGTAAATAGATTCTGTGATGAATCAGTGAAAAATCAAAAATAGAATAAATCAGATTATCAATTACTTGAGTTTGTGGGTGCCATGATTTCTGTACTTGATAAACATACCTAATGCATATCAGAAAACTGTAAAAATTGATTTGAATTGGCTGAAATAAACATTATGTGTTGTATTCGTGGACAACTTGATTTGCATGCTGATTAGGTTGAAATTGAAGTGTGTTAAGTGCATCTCACTGATATGATCTCATGTTGCGATCTTTCTCACAAAAACATAAATTATGATAGTTAGTTGTTTGATTTCTGTTATTTTGTTCTTCAGAAAAGTTCAAAAAGATTTTAGGTGTGTTTTAGCATAAGTTTGAAAAATCAAAAAGATTTTAGTGTGTTTTGATATAAATTTGTTAAAATTCAAAAAGATTTTCTTTCTGCTTTATTTTAGATCAACTGAATTTCAGAATCGACAATCTGTTGTTTGATGAACCATAATCGATGCTAAATCAGATTATCATGTTTGAAATTGAAGAAGTTGCACGTTGTTAATGAAAAATGAGAAATTTGATGATAAAGGGCAATGTGGTCATTTTTCTGATCCGGCGGACCAGATGATCCGCCGGCGGATCAAAATGGGTATAAATGGCAAATCTGATCCGCGAGAGTTCATAACTCGCGGATCACTTACTTTTAACACAGAAACCCTCAAAAACCCTTGAATTCATATTTTTCTTGATTTCTCAGTCGTTAACGAAGCTCTGTCCGAAATTTTTGTTGCTACAGGTAGGTTGATTGATTGCGCACAGGTTGATGGTCTTAATTTCTGAAATGGTTGTCTGATTAGGATTAAAATTGAGGTTTAAAGTCTCGGTTTTTGAGAAAAATTGACTGAATGCTTGTTTAACCGGTTTTAACCGATGTTTATGTGTATAAAACACATTGTGAGAGTCGCAATACTCTCTAGATTGAACTCTTGTTCTTGGATTCCAAAACAAACACTTCAAAAGTGCATAAAATTCAAAGTGACTGTTCGATAAACTGTTCGTCCGCCGGATCAACTGATCCGCCGGACCAGATTTTCAAACTGATCCGGAGATGTTGACCAATCTGATCCGCAGTCAACGAATTTGATCCGCCGGATCAAGTGATCCGCCGGATCAAGTGATCTGCTGAATAATGTGATCCGCAACTGGTCCGCCGGACCAGGTGATCCGGATGCACAAATCTGATCCGTGGTTGATCCGCTCATAAAATTTTTCAAAAGTTATTCGTTTGAGCGATTTACTTAATATCAGAGATTGTCATTGAAAATTTTGATTATATTAACTGATTTTAATGACAGTTTGTTTTGTTGACGTGAACAGAAATGGCGGATTTTAAATCAATTGGAGAACAAAATGTGTGTGCTTTTCTTGATGTTGCAGAAAAATGGAGGCCACATTTTCTTAACATATTTGAGTTCATCCGACGATCGAGGATATTCTTTGCTGCTACTCATGAATGTCCGCCGTATAAAGACTTGTTAGTCATGTTCTGGAATTCAGCACAAGTAGATTGTTCGGTGACTCCTTCAGTAATACGTGCAAAGATACTTGACACTGATGTAGTTATTTCTGAAGATGATGTGCGGAGAGTTCTACGGTTAAATGATCAAGCTACTTATCCAATTGAATTTCCTGAAGAGGATTTGGTAGCTTTGTTAAAAAGAATTAAGTATGATGGACAATTGTATGTTCCATGGTACCTTAAAGCAAATCTGAGTCCTCCTTATAAATACTTGATGCACGTTATTATTAAGTGTTTTGGAAACAGAACAAGAGGTCAAGAAGAGTTTGATTTGAAGGTGCTTTCTTTCTTTTGTGCATTGGTGCTGAACAGAGAATTCAACTTTTCTGGTTGGATCTTTAACTACATGAGAGAGAATATTCTGGTAAAACAAGTGCGGAGCATCATGTATCCGAGATTTATACAGATGATCTTGAATGATATGCATCCGAACCTTCCAAAGAATGCTGCTGCTATTATTGATATGAAGCACATGAACAGAGTAGTTGTTGGAAAGATTCCAGTGTACTACAAGAGAAAGGGAAATGCCGTTGCTCCACCAACTAAACGGTTGATTGGTCATCTTGCTAATCCTGATTATAGAGCTCCAGAGAATGGTGCTGCTAAACATTCTGACAGTTCTGATGATGAACTACACTATGATGATAATGGCTTTCCGACTGTGATTGTTGAAGATGAAATTGAGCAACCGGCTAATCAAGAACCTGTTGTGCAACAACCTGTTGTGCAAGAACCTGTTCAGCAACATCAAAATCCAGAGCAAGTTACTTCTGCAGCTGTCAATGATTCTGACCGGGTGAATGTTCCAGATGATGTTATTGGTAGTTCGTCTGAAACTGAATCAGACTCTGGTGAATATGTTACCATTTTGCACAATACAAGAGAAATTCCTGTAAAGAGAGGTTCTAAGGCTCATATTGCTTATCTAAAATCTCAAAATCAAGATACCTCTGTCTTTGAGTCTAGAACTAAACAGGCTGACGATACTGAAAATGATCCATCTTATACTCCTAGTATGGAGGAGCCTGTTTCAAAGTCAAAGTCTGTAGATAAAGGCAAAGCTCCTGCAGTTGCTTCTGGCAAACGTTTGAAGACTGTGGCTGTTGGGTATAAAGGAGTAAAGCCTGGTTCATTTCTTGCTGATGCCAGAAAATCTGGGCAGAATCCTCCTAGCAAGAAGCAAAAAGTGGCTACGTCGTCTTCTATCCCACTTCAACCAACCACCAAAGCAGCTGGTGTTCAAAGTTCACAACAACCTCCAATCAGAAAGTTGACTATTAAAAGACCGTCTACTACTGTTTCTGCTTCTACTTCTTCAACTACTTCCACTATTTCTTCTACTGATTTAAAGCTTGCATTGTTTCAAGCTAGATTTGAAAGAGTAGAACATGCAAACAAGTTGCAAGCTGAAGAGATTGCTGGGCTGAAAAATTTGTGTAAAGAGTTAGTTGGCAGAGATCAATCTCATACAAAAGAACTTGCAAGATTAAAAGCCCAGGATGAAGCAAAAGATCGGGAAATTGCTGAATTGAAGCAATTATCTTTGACTATGGGTGAGCAGCTTAAGCAGATGCTTACTGCTTTATCTGCTCAGGGGGAGAAAAGGCCGAATCCTGAGGAAACTTGTAGAGAAGATGATGATGTTATGAAAATTTTAAACGATGATCCTGATAATCCTGAAGGTGGTGCTGGTGGTTCTGGTACTGGTACTGATGCGGCAGGAACATCATCTGCTGCTGCTGGTACAGCTACGACATCTCAGGGGGAGTCTACAGACAAAGAGATATATGATGTGACTCCGATATCAAGGGTTGAGATGAAAGAGGGTGAGTTGGTTAATCCTTTCTCTAAAGAGCAGCTGGCAGCCATATTTGCTTTAAATGTGGATGATGTTGATAAGGTGCCAGTTGCTGAGCCATATCAGGAAGATGATTCAGAAGAAGAAGTGGTGTTTGAAGATGAACATGTAGAAGTGGAAGATATGATGGCTGAAGAATATCCCAATGATCCAACGATGTATGGGAATTTTTCTGATAATGACTATACTGAAGGTTTTAATTTCTTTGGAAAAGACAGTGAAGAGAAGACTGAAACAGAGAAACCTTCAGAACAACCTGAAACAGCTGAGTCTGTTAATATGTCTGAAGAAGAAGAAAAGAAGCTGTTGTTTGAAGCTTGGTTAAAAGAACAAAGAGCAAAGAAGCTTCCAGTTCCAGTTCAAGTTGAAAAATCTACAAAAATTGTTGATCAGAAAAGGTTTTTTGACAGAAAAGGAAGACAAGCTTCTGGAAAGATTATAAGCTGGATGTTTGATTCTGAACTCAAATGCTATGCCATAAAAAAGGAGTTTGGGATTATATATCTGAAGAATGCTTCAAGGTTCAACACATTACCTGTTTGTGATGTGAGGGACTTGTCTAGAAGTCCATTTTTGAATCCTGGAGGAAATCTTTTGGCTGCTGTGTTCAAAGAGAAGTTAATTGAAGAATGTTAAGGAAGATTTAGGTTTTTGACTCCTCAAAGACCAACTTACTCTAAGCATTCAACCGATATTCATCCTGTCACAGGCAGACCATTAGTGATTCTGAAATATAAGAAGCCAGTTCAGCTCAAGAAGATACCTTTAAAAAGGCTTGAACAAGATTTCATTAAGACTTTGAGGTGGTGGTATTATGATGAGGTGTCTGGTGAAGCTGTAATTGTGATCAAAGAAGACAACAAGGTTGTGAGAATCTATGACCCGATGTCATTGATAAATCTGTCAAAGAATGATATTGAAAAGCTGCATTCTAACAAGATTCTCTACAAGCCTGAATGTTGTGATCAAGCAATGCAATTTCAGAAGGTGATAAATGTGTGTTTTGGTGGTGGGATTCATGCTGGAAATAACAGAAGACGGGATTTGAAGAAGACAGAGTCAAAAGCTTCTGAAGACTAGCACAAGACAAGGGGGAGTTTGTTAGAGCATTTTGTGTTGTCTAGTGCTAGGTCTTGATAGTTTGAATATGTAAACTTATATGTTTGTGTTTTATAGATCCAGCGGATCAGTGGCGGATCAGGTGGTACGCCGGACCACCTGATACGCTGGTAAGTTGGTCCGCTGGCCAGTCTCTATATATAGGTTTCAGTTTGATTGAGAGAGAGTGAGTGAGGTCTGAGCTTTCTTAAGTGTGTGTTTTACATGGTGTAACCTGAATACTCTCCGTACTCTCTGTTTACAAGCTGTGATCAATATAAAGAAGATTATTTACCTTGTGTGTCCGAATCCGAATGTAATAATGCACTAGCAAGATCGATTACGCGTTTTACACAATGTTTGGTGTATCTCTGTCTCTTATCAACAATGTAGGACCAATATTAGTTACGATTAAACTAAACAAGAACCCTCTACTTGTAAATATAACCCTGCAAAATTCAAGTTATACTTCACTTTACTCTAGCAAATTTAGTTCTCTTGGATTAGGTAGTGTTTGATTTGCATAAGTATATTAACAACGAAGTAAGAAATACTCGACACTATTTGCATTAACTCAAATTTACACTATTACAAGGTAATCAAGAACCGTCTGAAACAATGAGCTAACTACTGCTATATATAGTGCAGATGAGATTAATGACAGCCATTGATCTCAAACGATCTAATCTAAACCGTTTAATACAAAGTCAAATATAAACTACCAAAAGCATAAACTTCGACAATTGGAATATCTTGCGTGTGGACAGTACCATACTATATTAGGAAAGCGACTTTGACAGATTTAGAAGCAAACAAGAAGCTTTTGCAGGATTGGACTTGCTGAAAAGACATCTCAGGAAAAGTCCGATTGAACTCATTATCTGGTGGATAATCGAGTTCACCCGGAATATTCGCTAGCTGACAAAATGCTTCTTCCGCTTGAACTGCTAGTTCCGCTTGAAGTTGTGAATTCCGCTTTAACTTCAACTTCAGCCGGAACTTATCAAAAGTGGCTTTCAGCCGGAAATCTTCAAAGCGATATATTCCTTACAATCTCCCCCTAAGTTGATGTTGTTAAATTATTCTTCAACTCCAAAGTTTATCTTCAAAACTGACTTGTACCCAAAAATTTCTTCTCCTTGACCTACTTATCCAAGGATTTGATGTTGGCATACAGATTTTGAGAGAGCTCTTTTGAATTAGTTTTGGTCACCTTCACATATCTGAATGATTCCTAATCTTTTTCATTCCATTCATCTTGAACAAAGATGGATTCATGAACTGTGAAGGTGCCATCAGCTCTATGAACATAGAACAACTTTTCTTCTTCTTCCCAAATGATGAATTTCACCTCATTGACAGGTTCTTCTTCTTCATCGTCAGAATCACCTTGAGATATGAAAAGCATTCCATATTAATTCATTGTTGTCTCAATACATAATCTCAGCAGGTGCTCAGCCCTTGTGGGACTCAGAATCTCTCTTAACTTTACATAAATATCAGCATTCTGGTGGCTTTGTGAGTATTTACTACTAAGGTTGTGCCATTTGCCAAGTTGAAAGTGAAGTCAAAGGTAGCTTCCTCTGCAGTCCATCCCACAATTTTATTCTTTCTAGGAGGAGCTTTTCTTCTTTGCTTCTGATCTTTCTTTTTCTTTGCATGCATCATCATCCTCTTTCTCTTCTTTTTCTCCTCATCAGAATCATTTTCTGATTCTTGCACAACAGGTGCTTTGCCCTTTGATGAGGGAGAAGAGGGGCCAAGTTGAACTTCAGTAGGTTTGGTGGATAGTGTAGGAGCAATGGGTTCTCTAATGGTGAGTGGAGGCAAAGGTGTTTGAATTGGTGGTCTACTGGCTTCGGGTGTAGGGTTGGAAGGAGGAGTAGGTGGGAAAATGTCTGAGAAGTCAATGGTAGGTGGAGGCTTCTTCTTAAAAGGAATGATTGGGGTGAAGTTGTCTGTTATGTATTTTGGGTTGGAAAGTTTGGTGGCTACCTTTTTGGAAATTGAAGGTGGTTTATATGGTATGATGGCAAATGACTGTGGAATTGATGGAACTGTTGTAGGTATGGGGTTTGGGTTGTATATGAAGGAAGGTGGAGGTTGGATATCTGAATCATCAGTAAACTCAGGTTTGACATTTAAGTTATTTGATGTACCTGACGTGAATTCTGAAGGTGAAGGCATCACTAACTTTGGATTCACAGCAGCTATATCTCCTTTAAGCTCATGAAAGATTGAGTCAATCAAATTGCAAAGCTCCCTGACTTTCAACTGAGCTACATCTTCTTCTGTTTTCAAATTTCTAACAACCAGGACACTTTTTACCTTCTTCAACAGTCGGTAGTTCTCATCATTCTTTATCAATTTAGTAGGAATCTGAGAGGCAATTGAGATCAGCCTTAGCCTTTCAACATCAGTCATCGTATCCAAATTATAATCATTCAGTCTCTAATTAAAGGATCGTTTCTTAGCCTCTTCCAATAAACTTTCAACAAAACCATTTTGTGAATACAGATCAAACTCCTCTTGAAGCTCTTTGGCTTGCCTATCATCTTCAGCTACCATTCTAGCATCTTCTACCATTTTCAACACAGCTTCAGCTTCAGGAGTTTGAACAACCTGCTGAATAGTTCTAAGGTTTGTAGGTTGAGCTGGCTCTTCAGCTTAAACTGACTCTGTACTCCCCATAGCTATTAAAGTTGCAGCTATGTCTTCAGCCTCTTCACTAATTATTCTCCCGGTTGAACCACAGGTGGCTGATCAGACCCAAAGATTGATTGACCAGGGCCATATGTTGGATCAGGAGAGTTTTCATCTATTTGAATTATTTCAACCTGGGTTTCTGCTTGAATTTCCGGTTGAACTTCCAGTTAAGCTTCCGCTTGGAATTCCGGTTGAACTTCCAGTTGAGCTTCCACTTGGACTTTCGGTTGAACTTCCGGTTGAACAATATTTAGACCTTCAGTCACCACCTGAGGTTGGGTGACTTTAGGTTCTTTATCTAATAGCACCAAAACCTCTGTTCCTTCTTCTTCACCAATCAAATTTTTATCACCTCCTTCAGATATAGTGGCAACTGCAACAGTTGCAGTGCTTTCTTCAACATCAGCTGCTGCCTTGCTGGTGGAAGCAATGTTTCTCTCCACTTGATCACTGCCTCTTTCAGCTGGAAAGATGACATCTTTCAGTAATCTTGTGATCATATTTATATGCTCAGGGAGAGCACCAGCAATCAGCATTGAAGACTGAACTAAATCAGTGAGGTTGGGGTCTTCAAATGAAGAAATGGCAATCAGTTGACTGCTCTTCATATTGACCCAACTTTCTTCCACTGTGAAGGGCTTAACACCAAGTTTCTTGTAGGCTATGGCTCTAACTTCAGCTGGTATTCTGTCAGTTTCTTCTATTTCAATTATGGCAGGTGTTGAAGTTAACTTCTCCCCCAATTTGACAGTATCAACTTCATCAGCTTCTCTGTTTGGGTTTGAAGGACCTGCCTCAGCTTCAGTTGGAGCAGCCTTCACTAATGTAGCAACAGTTGCATTCAAATGATCAACCTGTGCTTGGAGATTAAGGTACAAATACGTCAATTCCGGTAGTGTATAACTGTCCTCAACTGGCTTTTTACCTGTATCCCTGGACAAAACCAAGTTATCAATCCGAGATTTATCAACTGTGGTACCCATAGCTTCTTGGCACCTGGGATTTTCTTTTAACTGTGCCAGCAGCCCTTAGTTCCAATGAAAGACCCGTGGGTGCTGATTCAGAGAAGATTGCTACAGTTTGGATCTTATTTATGTTACTGCTAGCACCAAGTTCCAGTGAGGATACTTGGGCAGCAGCAGCCCGCTCTGCATGAATCTCTTCTAGACTCCTGAGATTCACCTCCGGTGAGGAGTGGGGGTTCAGTGCAGTAGGGTCCAGGTCCATCGGAATGTTTTCATGTAATGAGGTGTGTGAGTTAATAAGACCCTCATTTAGAACGTGAATGGGTGCACTGTCACTCCTAGGTGATAGGGGTTGTAGGGGTGAAAATTGTTCAGATGGGGATTGTATATCTGTTTCCAATTGACTCCCCCTCAAGAGAAGGTTCATCCCTAAGGGCATATCCCAATTTTACCAGTTTCCGCTTAGATTGTTTGCCTTGAGCGGGGTTTGAAGCTTCAGGTTGGCTGGTGACACTAGGTGGAGGAGACCTAATGACCACATTTCTCTATCTATTGAAAACAACAAGAGGGGATTCAATTGAGGAAGTGGCAGTGGTGGTAATTTTAGTGGATGCTTTCCTCTTTTTGGATTTGTAAGTTTGTAAAGTAGAGGAAGCTGGGACAGATGTGGGATCAGGAACAATTAGGTTGATGGTCCTGTTATCTTAAGCAGGTTGCTCAGTTGCGGCCACAATTTCCGTTTGAACCTCAGCATGAGCAGGTTCATTAGGAAACTGCCTTGGAATTGGCAGAGGATGGTCAGTATCCCTTCCATGAAAGACAGTCTTGTTTAAAGCTAAGTTTGAAAAGGTTTTCTCATTGAGGAGTTTGGGTTGCAAAATTGTACCACCGAAAATAATTTGGGGGTATTCCTATCTAAGAATACATGTTAAAAATCTAGGGTACAGATAGAAATATTCAGATTGGATGTTTATTTTTTTAGGGCTTTAAAAATTAATTTAGAAAAGTTGAAAATTTCACCCTTTACCACAGCATAGAAGGCAAAGGCTTGTTCACCAGCAAGCTCATCAAATCTACCCTTCTTTGGAGTTAGGCATACCAGAATTGTATGAGCCAAGAACCTCCAGTTATATGGTAACTGCCCTTTCTTGATGGTTTTGCTTTGTAGGGAACCACCATTTCCAATATCTCTGAACATTTTTAGATACTTCTTGGAATCGACTACCATGTATCCACTTTCATCCCTTAGTTTCAACACCTTTCGTACTTTGGCTTCATCAATTTCCACTTCGGTGCCTTGAACATTTGACACAATCCTTTCACTACCGTTGTCGCCTTCAGCAACCCTAGCATGAGACCAAAAATCTTCCATAATTTCTTCAAATATCACCGCTTCAACTGTCAGCGCGTGATGAAGGTGAGATCTTTTAAGGAAGTCGATCATGTCATTGTAGATGTTTGTCTTACTTGGTGGTTCAAGATACGCCACCAAGTTATGCTCTACCGGAAACTTTGAGTCGCTGACGGGCTTCTTGCCACTTGAACTTGCTTTAGGAGCCATTGTTGGTGGTTGATTTGAGAAAAATTGACGGTTATTTGGAAGTTAGGGAGAGGGTTTGGGAGAGGGTTTGGGAGAAATTTGGGAGTAATTTCTGAGTGGGGTTAGAGAGAAATGGGAAAATGACGGTTAATTAGGGCTTTTACCTTTTTCGTCGGTGATGTGGAGGAGATAGGTTTTAAACCGCCGATTCAGCAACTGATGTGACTGGTTGTTTATGGGTTATACGGTACAACTTGGTAAAGCATGTCATTATCCAAAAGAATTTTACTGAAACCTCGGACATTTAATGGTTAAAAACTTAATGGGTAATTAAATGTGTATCCACATAAAAAGTTGTGCCTTCCGGGTAATTTAATAAAAAAGTAACTTTGACTTGTTGACCCAGAAGTTCAAGCGGAACCCATTTTCTCCTTTATTTTAAAAACCAAATTTCTTCTGTTTGAACTTCAAGCGGAAGATTTTTTCGCTTGGAAGAATTTTTTTCAAAAACTTTTTTCCACCCAATTTACAAAGCATTTTTTCGGTTGAAGTTCACCTTGAGATTTTCAAAAGTTCTGCTTTCTCAGGTTGAACCGGAACTTGGACCGGAAAACCAAAACACATGATTTTTGAAAATTTGTGTTAATTTTTCATAGTTTAACAGTAGTTACTGACAATGAACTGAAAAGTTTTCTAATTTACACAAGAAATTTTCATTTTCTTTTCTTTTTGTATCAAGAGACGGGCTCTTGAGCACATGCCTCTCTTTTATTAAAATTGTGAAAAGTTTGTTAGTCAAAATTCATCATTTCAATGGCTGTGATGAGGTAGAAGAATCTTGCCTCATCAAAATCTTTGGTAAACAGGTCAGCCAATTGGTGATTAGTATGAACCTTGAACAAATTAATTAAATTCTTTTCTGCACAATCTCTAATAAAATGATACCTGATATCAATGTGCTTTGTTTTGGAGTGCTTGACTGGATTGTTGATGATGGATATGGCACTGTTGTTATTTGCAAAGATGGGAGTTTTCATAAAGGTAATTCCATAGTCGAGCATCTAATTTTGAATCTAAAGAACTTGACTACAGCAACTTGAGGCAGCAATATACTCAGCTTCAGCTGTTGATGTAGAAACACAAGTTTGTTTCTTGCATTGCTTGGAAACAAGTATTTCACCCAAGAATTGACATCCTCCTAATGTTGATTTCTTGTCAATGTCACATCCTCCATAGTCATTGTCAATAAATTCTTTGAAGGAGAAATTAGAATTCTTAGGATACCACAAGCCCAACTTGGGTTGACCCTTCAAATACTTGAAAACTTTTGACTACTAGCATGTGTGATTCCTTTGGTGAGGACTGATATCTTGCACATAAGCAAACACTAAACATGATGTCAGGTCTACTTGCTGTGAGATTACATCATTGATCCTATCATGGCTTTGTACATGTGTACATCCACTAGCTTGCCACTTAAGTCACTTGTTAACTTGTGAGAAGTGGAGATAGGAGTTTTAGCACTTGAGCATGTTAGCATGTCAAATTTCTTCAGCATATCTTGAATGTACTTTGATTGATTCAGAAAAATCCTAGTCGCAGTTTGCTTCACTTGTAAGCCCAAGAAGAATGTTAGTTCTCCCATGGAGCTCATTTTAAATTTTTACTGCATCAAAGTGACAAACTCTTTGCACAAAGAAGTGTTAGATGAACCAAAAATAATATCATCTACATAAATTTGAACTATCATCATATCCTTACCAACACATTTGACAAAGAGAGTTTTGTCAATAGCACCTCTCATGTAGCCATTCTCTAGAAGATAGTTAGAAAGAGTTTCATACCAGGTTCTAGGAGCTTGTTTGAGGCCATACAGGGCTTTGATCAGCTTGCATACCCTGTTTGGATGATGAGGGTCCTAAAAACCAGGAGGTTTTTTTGACATAAACTTCTTGTTCCAGTAGGCCATACATGAAGGCACTTATGACATCCATTTGAAATACTTGGAAGTCTTTGAAGGCAGCATAAGCTAGAAAGATTATGATTGCTTCCAATCTAGCTACAGGTGAAAACACTTCATCATAATCTATGCCCTCTTCCTGTGCATAGCCTTGCACAACCAGTCTTGCTTTGTTTTTGACAACAATACCCCTTTCATCTTTCTTGTTTCTGAATACCCACTTTGTACCAATTGGTTATGCTCCATCAGGCAAGATCTACCAGTTCCCAAACTTTCTGCTTGTTGATTTGAAATAATTCTTCTTGCATTGCCTCTACCCAGCTGCTATCTTTCAAAGCTTCAGCTACCTTGGTGGGTACTTCTTGAGACAAAAATTCAGCATGCAAACAGATGTTTGCACCAGCAGATTTACTTCTTGTCAGCACAGGTGCTGACATATCTCCAATAACATTTTCCAAAGAGTGATTCTTGTTGATTCTTATATCTATGTTCATGGGGAACTCATGGCTTCTTCCATTCGAGGGTATGTTGAGCCGAGGGAGTATGTGATCGAGCTCAACATTTCCAAAGTGTGACACATGATCTGAAACTCCAACTGATTCATGAAAATTTGTGTCTAAATTGTAGGTCAGATGCTCTAAATTAACCTCATTTGATGTGCTATCATTTGAATTTTCAGCTTCATTTGACTCTAACTCAGTATTTTCTTCTGTGTCTGAAATGGTGTTTTTCGGTTAAACTTGAAACGGAGAAACTGGTTCCGCTTGGACTTTAACCGGAACTATTTCTTCTTTAATTTGAATTATTTCAGTCAGTTTCTTTTCATTTTCTGGCAAGATAGGTTGAGTGCTCATTGAAGAAAAAAAGATTGGCTTCTTGGTTGCAGTTTGATTGCTCTTCCAATGCTCATCAGCAGACCTATAAAAGTTATGTTCCTGCACTAGAGAGCTCACAGGCTTATCAACAGTTATGTTGAAAGTAGTGGTTAGTGCATCAATATCAAATAACCAACTGGGCTGAGATTCAAAATTGTTAGGAGATTTTTCATAAAAAGACACATTCATAGTTTCCTCAACAATTTTGGTTCTCTTGTTGTATACTCTGTATGCTTTTGACACACCAGAATATCCAACAAAATAACCCTCATCTGTCTTTTCTGCAAATTTAGGCAATAGCTCATTAGTTATTAAATTTGTAACAGGACAACCAAATGGCTTAAAGAAATAAATATTTGGCTTTCTTTTTCTCCAAAGCTCATAAGGTGTCTTATTCTTGCCTTTGACAATTAAAATCATGTTTTGGACATAACAAGTAGTGTTCACTGCTTCTGCCCAAAATATCACAGGGAGCTTGGAGTCTGCTAACATAGACCTAGCAGCTTCAATCAATGTCCTATTCCTCTTTTCAGCAACACCGTTCTGCTGTGGAGTTCTAGGAGCACTAAATTGTCTCACAATTCCCTTTTCTTCACAAAATGAATTTAAAACATGATTTTTGAATTCTGTGCCATTGTCACATTTGATTGTTTTGACTTTAAGGTTGGATTGATTTTCTAAATTGATAACAAGTGTTTTCAACAATTCAGCAGTTTCATCTTTTGTTTTAAGAAAGAAAACCCAAGTGTATATAGAAAAATCATCAATTATTACAAAACAGTATGACTTTTCCCCAAACTCATTACTCTAGTTAGACCAAAGAGATCCATGTGCAACATCTCTAGAGGTTTTGAAATAGAAGATTCAACTTTTGGCTTGAAGGAGGTTCTGTGTTGCTTGCCCTTGAGACAAGGTACACAGTTTTCAGAACATGCAAAATGCTTGTTAGGAAGATCCTTAACCAAGCCAAGATTTACAATTCTATTCATGTTCTTGTAATTCACATGACCTAACCTCCTATGCCACAAAGCAGACTCATCAACAGAGGCTTTGGATATAAAACAGGCAGTGCCACATGAGGGTGTAGCAACTGACATATCCAAGATGTATAGTCCATCTTCCTAGGTTCTTTAAGCATAATTAATTCATCAGGAATTTTAACACCAGGTTTGAGGACTATAGCCTCTCTCTCATTAAACATCAAATTCAAATTCTTGTCACACATTTGAAATTTCATGTATTAACAAAATTGACTTTATCAAATTTTACCAGTCCATTGCTCACATCTCCTTGTGCTGAGATATGGCCTTTTATGCTTCCAAAGGCAACTAGTCCTCCATTTATTCTTTTTATGTTTTCCAGTATGTGCTTATTCCCTGTCATATGGCAAGTGCATCCACTATCGACTACCCATAGGCTATTATAGCCTTTATTCTGCACCTGCACATATCAGAATTGATCAGTTTCTATTGGGGACCCAAGCCTGAGTGGTCTTGGGTCTGCCATAAGCATCATTATACTTGTACTCCTTGAGTACTAAAGTATTTACAATTGGAGCTTCAGTGAGCAGATCATCATTTTCAAAACTTAAGTTCTCATACTGAGTACTTGTTTGACTAAATCTTTCACCTATGGTGTTTTTCCTTTCAGCAATTTTTCTTTCCCTATATTCCTTAAATTTTCTTTGCTTGTTGGTTATTTTTTTGGATCTTTCATTACCTTGATTAACCAACTTTGTTATTTCAAGAGATTTGGAAAATATTTGAGGAAAGTATTTGTTTTGGATTGAACTCTCACCCTGAAGTGGAACAGTGTGACCTCCACTTAAACTAGTAGCAAATTCAACTTCAGGTTGGTTAGATTTTTTGCTTCTTGAAAAGTTTTCTCTAGAGGTGGTCTTTCCTCTTGAGGGATTTCTTCTCCCTTGAGCTTAAAAATGCTCAAACCCATCAGCAAATTGTACATGTGGTCTCTGCTTTGGAACATTGGCTGATTTGGGTTGAATTTTGTTTTCTGGTTGAACTTGAGTTCGAGCGGAAGAGTGTTCCGCTTGAACTTCAGTCGGAAAATGATTTTGCCTTAGAATAGAAAAACTTCCATTTCTTTCGTTACCAATTAGAACCCTGTTGGATTCAGATCCAAAATGCTTCATTTTGTGGCTTTTCACAGGTGAAATTCTTCATGTGAGTTTGTTTTAAAAATTAGCCTTTGGTTTTAGAACGGGTTTTGGTTTCAAAAATGGTTTGACTTTACTCAGTGGGTTGAACTGACATACAGCAGCTAGGTGTCCTTGTTCACCACAAAACATGCATTCAACAATTTTGGTTTCATAAGATTCAACTTTCCTGGGAGACTCATGTTTGGTCACTTGATTGAAAGTGAGTTGACCAAACCTTTGAGTTTGACTTCCCTTTGGTTGCTCAGGTTGCTTTCCTCCAAATTTTAAAACTTCGGGTTCATAAATAGTTGGTGGTGGCACAGCAACTGAAGGTTTTAAAATGTTTGATGGTCAACTGATGCAGAGGTGCTTGCATCAGTGACTCAGTTTTGTTTGACTCAACAGTGTTTTTAAAACTTGACTGTGATGAGGTGTAATCAACAGTAAGACTAACTTTACAGTGTGTTTTCAAAGCTTCAATTGGTTTGATTGCTGGTGAGTATTCAATTGGTGGTTCAACACTGTTGTAACCAATACCAGCCTTACCATACATCCCTCCCATCCATAATTTCTCAGCCTTTCTATTTGCAGTTTGAAATTTGTCACAAGTAAACAAAGCATCTTTTAGCTTGATTTCAAGAACATCAACCTCAGCCTTAGCATCTTTGGTTTCATTTCCTGATTTCTCAAGCTAGGACAGCAAATCATCAAGTTGTGTTTCAAGAACTGAGTTGGTTTATGTTAATTGTTCATATTCTTTGGTTAGATTTTCAATATTTGAAATGTAAGATGATTCAGTTTTCTTAAAACATTCCTTTAACTCATTTAGGTTTGAAACTTCATCAATCAAATCAGTGTTGTGATTTCTGTACTTTACCACTTGTTCAATGCAGGCAGGGCTGCATAAGTTTTCTAAAACCTTTTCAGGAATAGAGTTTACCAGATCTGAAGTGGAGTCTTGTTTGGCCATCAAAGCATGATTTATTGGCTCAAACTTAGCAACAAAATCTTCCCATTAAACACATGAGGTTTGATTGGCAACAGCAGCAACCACATTCTGGTGGTTTTGACTTCCGGTTGGTTTTGGTGGGGTGGGTTGATGACCTGAGTTGTGACCAGAATCGTTGTTGTTAGAATTGTTTCCACCATGATTCTTCATTTGGACATGACCCTGGTTCTGTCCTTCCCTTCTTGGCTGTGGGCATTCTCTTGCAAAATGACCAAGCTGGTGACAGTCGTAGCATTTCACCTTGCTTTTGCCTAGCCCTATGTGAGCACTCTTTGCTCCCTTGTAGGTTCTACCAGTTTTTTTGTAAAACCTTTGAGCTCTGTCAGACACCATAGCAAGTTGGGTTAGAATATCTATTTCTTCCAAATCATCAGCACCTATACACTCAAGATCTTCACGAATGAAGCCTTGGTATGAGTTAGTTGCTACATGAGTATTGTGAGAATTGTCAAACGTGCTTGAAAAACTCTCTTGACACCTTGGTGTCTCAGGGAAACTGACTATAGGTGACTGGTATGATGATGAGTTGTAAGATCTTTGATTATGAAAATCGGTAGTTACTAGTGCAGTTGAAAAAAACTGAGTTGACTCCGAAGATGATTTTTGCTTAAGATTCAGTTCTATTTCATAAGCACTGAGTATGCCATGAAGTTCACTAAGTCTCATCTTTTTCAAAATTTTACATTCCCTGATGCTGACAGTGTAAACTGCCCACACAGAGGGCAAGGAACGTAGAAATTTTTTGTTTATATCTACTTAGTCTAGTTTTACATCTACCTTTTGCAGTTCATCAATTCGGGAAACAAATCTTAAGTACTGGTTTGTCATTGATTCACCAGTTTTGAAAGTAAAGTTCTCATATTTCCGTTTTAAGACATCTTTCGTGTTTTCTCTTACTTCACTGGTTCCTTCATACATTTCACTTAAGGCATTCCACAGTCAAATGCAGTTTTTTATCCTTTAAACCCACTTAAAATTGAATTAGTAAGTGCAACCTGTAGAGTCCAATATGCCTTATAGTCAAATTCGAGAGCAGCATAGTGAGAATCAACATTTTTTGCTAAAGGTTTAGGCATTTTGACTTCTGCATCATCAGCAGATGAAACCATGGGTGAGTAAGGGCCTTTAGTAAAGGATTTCCAAATACGACCGTCCAAAATCCTAACAAAACCTTCCATCCTGAGTTTCCAGGTACCAAAGTCATCAGAGGTGGTTTGTTAGCACTGCCGTTTGAAGATCCTAAACTTAGATCACTCATTTTGAAAACTTTTGAAAGAGAAAAACAACAAATCTTGTAAAGTATGCAAGTAGAGTATCAACTTTGAAGTACTGAAAGTCTTCAAAGTGGGAGCCAAGCTCTGATACCACTTGTAGGATCGGTATTAGTTACGATTAAACTAAGCAACAACCCTCTACTTGTAAATATAACCCTGCGGAATTAAAGTTATACTTCAGTTTACTCTAGCATATTTAGTTCTCTTGTATTAGGTAGTGTTTGATTTGCATAAGTATAGTAATAACGAAGTAAGAAATATTCGGCACTTTTTTGCGTTAACTCAAAGTTACACTATTACAAGGTAATCAAGAACCATGTGAAACAATGAGCTAACTACTGCTATATACAGTGCAGATGAGATCAATGACAGCCATTGATCTCAAACGATCTAATCTAAACCGTTTAATACAAAGTCAACTATAAACTACCAAAAGCATAAACTTCGACAATTGGAATATCTTGCGTGTGGACAACACTATACTATATTAGGAGAGCGGCTTTGACAGATTTAGAAGCAAACGAGAAGGTTTTGCAGGATTGGACTTGCTGAAAAGACATCTCAAGAAAAGTCCGGTTGAACTCATTATCTGGTGGATAATCGAGTTCACCCGAAATATTCGCTAGCTGACAAAATGCTTCTTCCGCTTGAAGTGCCAGTTCCGCTTGAAGTTGTGAATTCCGCTTCAACTTTAACTTCAGCCGGAACTTATCAAAAGTGGCTTTCAGCTGGAAATCTTCAAAGCGATATATTCCTTACAAATAGCTTCAGAAGAGTTGAAGTTGTGATTACTTTCACTTTAGCATCCTGCTCAAAATTTAAATAACCTTGGCACAAAACGTCTCTTTGAGGCTCCAAGATATGATTTTGAAAATTGATTTGTATCTCGTGTTGATCAGATCGAAAATAAAACGAAAACAAAAACTTTTTGGCTTTTAGATAGTTTATATAAAAAACAAACCTAAAATCTTTTTGATTTTCCAAACTTATGCTAAAACACACCAAAAATATTTTTGTACTTTTCCAAAATGAAATGAAATTGTAATACAGAATCAAACTCTATTTTTGGTATGAGAAAGATCACTATACAGGATCATATTAAACATGACGCACTGAACTACACTTGAATTTCAACTATTTGAAGCACATAAGTCATGGTGATTGCCGGTATAATTTATCCATCTTAAACTCAGGCAAAATCATACTCATAACATCTGGATATGTTAAGGTTTTGATTAGATTTTGCTTTGACCAGTGTATCCCACACTATCAGACATAATCATACATTTTCTTTTTCTAGTGTGATTTCTTCTTTTTCTTGTGTGATTACACTTGTGACTATCACAAAGCATAATATTTTCATGATATTGTCAACTGTGTTCCATACAAAAAGAAATAAGAATGTTAAATCGTCTACCTTAAGGTCGATCTTTCGATACGCAGATAAGGTCTCGGATTTAACATAATAAGAAATATAAAACAAGTTGAAATTGTATAACCCAATAACAATCAGGTCGGTACTCCCGTACACACAGAGAAAGTCCGATGAGTTATACGAAACACCAAAGAAAATAAAGCAGAACGTCAAACGAACAACAATCAGGTCGATCTATCGATACGTAGAGAAAGTCCGATCGTTTGACAAAATAAAAAAAGAAATCAAACAAGTTTAAATCTTTGAAAAATAAACACATGTATACACAGTGACTTTTCCTTTTGATTTTCACACTTATTTTTCTTTTTGTCATGAAATACGCACCAAGATGTTATCCACATGGTCAATCATTAGTATTTAATGTATATCACATCTGAATACTTTCTGATTTGCCGAGCCTACGAAGCATATCAAAACAATGATCTTATGGCTCTTTCATCTACTCTATTCATGAGTCAGGTACGTAAGCCAATGTACCATCATTTCCCAATGATTAATTTCTCAAAATTTTATATATTTTGCATGTATTCACCTTCTTCCCATAACATGCATTTTCACAATTTCTCCCCCTTAAAATGAAAACTCTATTTTTCGATTTTTCATTTTACAAAAACAAGACTCTATTTTTGGTTTTTAACAAACGATATATAATGAAAGAAAATTGATCAATCAACACGGATACCTTGCAGTTTAGAATTTCGGAAAACTTGCAGGTTAGAAAATATATCATGAAATTTAAGTTAAGCAGAATACTCATCCATCAACAACTTTACAATCGTCGATAGGTCTTCTAGAAGTACCTGCACACTAGTCAAACCCATTAGTTTTTAGCTTGACCCGAAAATACAGCTTCTGGTCGACCAGTGTCCTAGTTCTGCTTTGAAACCACCTTTGGTTTACAGAGTTGTTGTTGTTTTGGTAATTCAGTTTTTGAATAATCAATCACAGGTGTTTGTGATGATGAACCTACATTGTGAACCTTTTGGAAAATAGGAACAAACGTTTTTGTTTCAGAAAGAATGTAGGCTCATATTCATCAAAAACTCTGCCTTGTTTATCAAAGAACTTTGGTTTGGCAGGTTTACCAAAAACTGGTATCTTTTGAAATTTGGGATCTGAAACAGTAGGTGTTGGACTATCCTTTGCCATATGTCCTTGTTTATGACAAATTTAACAGATACGTTTAGTTTTGTCCCACCTTTTAGATTCCTGCATAGTTTCACAAACATGAATATCTCGAACATGATCAAAAGAAGTGTTATATACCTGATGCCGGTGATCATGAACCCATTTTGATGTTGTGCCTCAAGAATAAGAACCATCAGAAGAAAATTTGGCGTTCTGAATCTTCATGTTTGGTGAAATATCAGCATTTACAAAAACCTCTGAAATCTTTTGAGCATCCACGCAGTGAAGAGGAAATTTTTTATCAGAAAAAAGTTGTTCCGAACCCTTGAGTTTTTAAAACCGTTCAGGTTGAACCTTTTCAGCTTTGTAGACCGCCTTCTTCACTTGTTTCAACTTGACTTTATTTAGATTTTGTGACTTTGAAGCTGGAACCTCCTCCTCAGCTTTAACATTCTGTGACTTAAATCCCAAACCAATATTCTTTCCAGAAATCTTTTCCTCAGAACTAGATGCCTGATGACCATTCTTCGCCAACCTTGAAAACTCAGCTTTGACATCACTAATCTTTTTCTGTGCATAGAAAATCATCTCATCAAAGTGAGGTTGAGAACGATTTTTCTCACTTGATGTAGCTGATTTTTCATTCTCTGTTGAAGATGAATCATGAACAAATTGTGGAGCTGGTGGCATTTCAGATTTCTTTCCTTTCTTCTTTCTGGCTTTCTTGTTTTTCTTCTTCATCATAATCTTTTCTTCTTTGAAATTGACGATGAAGACTTTGAATAATCAAAATCTTCAACCTTATCATTTACTTCTTTGAATGCTTCTTTGATATTTGCAGGGGGTGATGCAGTTTTATCAAACATCTTTTCAAAATTTGCATCATTTACTAAGAAGCTAGTGAACAATTGTGAATTTGAGACATTATTCAGCAATCCATTAGCATCAATGACTTGAGTCTTTAAATCAGAAACTCGCTGTTGAGCTTCAGCTAACTCCTTTTCAGTATTAATCAATCTTTTTGCAATCTTATGAGTTTCAAATTTTTGCAAACGAAGATTCTCCATCCCTTCAAATAATCCTTTCTTAAACTTAACCTCATTACGCTTTTGGATTTCCAGATTTGTAGTTTGCACTTTGTTAACACTTACCAATTCTCTTTTCTAATCCAACAACTTCTCCATATCAACTTGATAAGCCTCAATCTTAGGAACATACTCTTCAGCATTCGTTGTACGCAAATCAAGCTTGATTTTTAATTTATCAAACAAAGTCTGAAAATCATTAACAGCATCTTCTGCTTCATCCTTCCATTTCTAGACTTCTGTAACCCATTCCTCCTTTTCTTTTATCAATCTAGCATTTCGTTCTTCACAATCCCTTTCCTTCTTTTGAGACATCACCAAATCATTCTTTACATATTGAAAAACTTTGCTATTTAAGGTAATCTCCTTTTCCAACATATCATTTTTCACAGTCAATTATATCTCGTTCTTCTTAGACACTTCCAAATCTACTTTAACCAATTTGAATTCACCAGTAAGCTTTTTGACTTCATCCATCAAAGATCCATTTTCTTTAATTAAACTTTCAATTTTTGATTCAAAATTTTCATTTTCAACAGCTTCATAATAACTAGAATCAGAATAATAGTCATCCTGATCATGTGTGACAATCAAAGCAGATGTATCAAACGGTTTGCCCCAGTCATACACACCATCATTCTGAACCATTAAAGCTGTCTTGTTTGAATTACTTGATGATGGTTGAGAACCATTATTAGATGTAAAACCAGGTTTGTTAGCATGTGTTTGTTGACATTCTTTAGCAAAATGTCCAAGCTTTGAACATTTGTAGCATTTCAACTTTGACTTGTCAAGACCCAATCTTCCATTAAAGTCAGAAGTAATTCTTCCATTAATCTTAAAGAACATATTTGATCTTTGACCCAGCATAGCATATTGCCTAGATATATCCAATTGATTTAGGTGCTGTTTGTTTTTGAAGAGGTAAAATGTCTGCAGTCTGCGGACCACATCTGCAGACATCTGTAGCAGAAGAGGTGGACTAAACCTCTGCATTCTGTAAGAAGAAGAGTGTTTGTTTTTTAACTTATGCAGACTGTTAAAATAAACTGAAATTTAAATAAATCATTTTTTAAACTTATACATAATTCAATCATTTTATTTCTTTCCGTATATTTTAGCAAACAATTGTTTTTTAAACAATTTTCTTTTAAATAAAATATCAAAAATATTTTATAAAAATTGTTTAAAAAATGTTTTTTAAACAGTTTAAAAACGTTTTTAAATAAATGTTTAAAAAGTTTTGTTTAATAATTGTTTAAAATATTTTTTTTTTAAATAATTGTTTAAAAACGTTTTTTAAAAACAAAACCTTTTTAAAAACAATTTAAAAAAATTAATTTAAAAAAAAACATTTTAAAATTTATTTTTTAAAATTAATTGTTTAAAATGTTTTTTTTTTACTTTTTTAAAAGACGATTTAAAAAAAAGTGGTTAAAGAAGTTTCTTAAAAGTTTTTTAATATATTAAAAACTTTTAAAAAAGTTTTTTTAGAAAAAGTTTTTCAAAAAGGACTTAATAAAATGTTTTTTTATAAAAAAATTAAAAAAAAACTATTTAAAAATGTTTTTTTAATGTAAAAACAGTTTAAAGAGAAGGTTAGAAGATGTTAGAAGATGTCAGAAGTGACTGGGTCACATCTGCACCAAGAAGAGCCTGCGCAGACATTTTTTAATGAAATGTCTTCGAGAAAACAAACAGTCTGCAGACCTAAATGTCTGCGCGTGGTCCGCGCGGCGCAGACAGAAGAGGACAGGAAGAGCTTTTGCAGAAAAACAAACACCACCTTAATTGATCATCATCAAGATCATCTCTTGTGAATTTTGCATCAGCAACATTCTTGATAACTAATCCAAAATATGATGAGATCAAAGCAGCAATCATTTTAGTACAATCATCCGTTGTGTCAGCAGAAAAAGCATTCTGACTTGATGATTCTGGAATTGTAAAGCTACACCCCCGTGATGAATTACTATCAGAATTTCCATAAATATTTCCAATAAAAGCAGTAGACGGTGCATACCTCAGACTTGGTTTAGTCTTAGCCGTCATACTAGTAGCATTCTCACCATGATACAATTCTGGATTTTGCAGATTTGCTTTAGACTTATTGGAATTCATCATTCCATCTCACGAGCATGAAGTTTACCAGTTAGATCATGAAATGTCAATGTGGAAAATTCTTTATCACGTGTAAGCAACAACACATAATTTTCCCATTTTTCTGGTAGAGCTTCCGTGATCTTTTCTTCCAACTCCTCATCTGTTTTCTCAATCCCCACAATCTTCATTTAACCTATAAGATGTGATAATCTTGAGACAAAAGCCGTGATGTTTTCATTCTCGTAATGTTGAAAATTATCAAACTCCTTACAACAACACATAATTTTCCCATTTTCCTGGTAAATCATCCCACAATTGTTTTGATTTCTTGCACGTACTAAATTAATGTAACAACTCAGTGGGCAATGCCATCGTAAGATAACCAAATGCTTTTTGTTCAAGCTCATATGATTTTCTTTCAGCAATGTCGAAGGTATGAACTTCTTTAAAATCTCCTTGATCTGTTGGGTGTTGGTAAAGCTTCTTAATCGGAATCCACAAATCGATATCATTCGTGCTTATGTAAGTAGAAAATCATTTCTTCCAATTTTGATAATCTTCCAATTTCAACAACTTGGGAACTTTCTGGCTTGTTCCAATTTCGTTGTCAAAATTCAACATTGTTCGCATTGCGTTTTGCATGGCAGCAAAAGCTTAAAATGCCGACATCTTAAAAAAACTTGAATTCTGAATGTCCGAACTCTATCCAAACCTCACTATATGATCCGAACCTTAACCAAACCTCTGCCCAACCTTCTCCGAACCCTTACCGAACCCAAACTCTCTGAACCTTGAACGAACTCCAACCGAATCAGAAAATATCTGAACCTTGACTGAACCTTGGACGAACTCTTTCCGAACGCCTTCCAATGATCACCGAACAAAAATGAATCCAAACGTTAGAAGAACTCTAAGTTCGGAGCGGTTACTCTGACAAACCTTAGGTTCGGACAACTATAGAACCAAATAGAAACATACTCGTCTCAAAATTTTCGAATTTGGACAGAATTTGACGAGATTTGTAGCAGTTGATCAGAGAAAGTGATGAGAAATGATTTAGGTGAACAGTTTTCACAAAATACCCGATCAATGTGATAAAAAAACTCGTAGAAACACTAAAAAACAATACATTTCGTTTCAAAAATTCTAAAAAAGCAAACACAGATCAGTAGAATGAACCAAAATGCTCTGATACCACTTGAAAATGCGTGAACATCGGATCCTCTACTCAATCTAGCTAATTCGGATACGAAACAAGTAATTAACCGATTGTTTTATTGATAAAAAAATGAACAATTACAATCAGTAAACACTCAGAAATGAGACACAGAAAACACCTTGACAAAAACACACTTAGCACTTGTTCTCCCGCTCCCTGTATCAATTACAAAGAACAAAACACCTATATATAGCAGCTGGCCAAACCTCAGTCGAACATAAATTTCATCTGATCCGAACCTCAGGTTTGGACCAGGTTCGGACTAGGTTCGGTTGGCAGCTACCTTTGTCTTGATCTTGGTCTTTTTCTTGACTTGATACTTCACACGACACACAGATCTTATATCTACATTTTGTTACGGATTGTATGGATTGAGGATCTAATTCTGGTCACTCAAGTGCAAAGGGATGTAGTGTGCATATTCTATATCAATGAAATCAAAGTGGTTTATCTGCTCAAGTAACTGAAGATTATATGGCTTTAATTTCAGCCTTGGTTTCATCATCTTTTGATGTGACAACCAGGAAAGTAAGTAATGATGATTTAGTCGAGGAAGACTTTAATCAAATTGATGCTGATAATTTTGAATAGATGGATATCAATTGGAAATTAGCAATGATTGTGAGGAGGGTTAAGAAGTTCATGTAGAAAACTGGTAAACAAACTCTTAATTCTAATGCCAAAAGTGGCTTGGATAAGTCAAAGGTCAAGTGTTACAATTGTTCAAATCTAGAATATGTTCAAAGCCAAAACAGAATACTACAAAATCAGTGTTAAAAAAAGTTCAAAAGGCATAAGTATCTCAAATCGATGAATTCTATGATTGGGGTAAAAGGTTTGGTCACCAATCTGCGTTCATGGTCGAGGTTGAACACAGTGATAGTTGTTTGGCTGATAGTAAGTCTGAATCAAGTGTTTATGAATCCTTGTGTGAATTTTGTTTTCAAAAATATAAGAAGCTTTGAGAAATTGGTAAAGAGAAGGATTTGTTGATTGAAGAAAATAAAATTTTAAAAGAAGGATTGGAATTGTGTGTGAAAAGGTTTGAAGAAATGCCAACAACATGTGATAACTATGTTGCGAAATGTGAAAATCTTAAAGATATTTGGATTGAGAAAGAGTTGAAATTTCAAGGTGAGAATGGAGAGTTTGTAACATAAGTTTCAACTTTATCAGAGGAGAATGAGAGGTCAGCTAAAGAATTTGACAAATGGAAGCTTGAAGGAAAAGAAGTCGAGGAAGTTTTCAATGATTTATTTACTAAATCACAATCTAAACTTGATGGTCTTGAGAATGATAATGTTGATCTTAATGCTAAAGTCTTAAGTCATCAAGAAGCTAAAACAACATTTCTTGATGAGAACACTAAGTTAATGTGTGAAAACAAGCTTTTGAAGACCAAAGTGGAAATTCATTAGCGAAATGAAGAGAAGATCAGGAAAGAGCTGTTTGATGAGTTAGAAAATAGGAGTTTGCAAAAATCTGAAACCAATCTTGTATCAAGGAAGTTGATTGTGTCAGAAAAGGATCTTGCTGAAGCCTAATGGAAGATCTCAAATTTAAAGATTGAAGTGCTAGAGTTTAATCGAAAACTAAACAATGTTACAAATTCTCAATCTTTAGAGAATTTCAAAAAGTGTTTAAGAAGACCATTCCTCCTCCGGTAGACATTGGAGAGTACATCAAAGATTTGTCGGAAAAGAATGAAGTTTTTGATCATTCAAAGTTTGCTGATAAAAATCAGAATAGGGTAACAGTCAGAAGCAGAAGAGATCTAAGAAGGCTGGCAAGAAAGTGGCAAACAAAGCAAGTGACATTCTAATATGCCAAATTTTGTGTCTAGTTCCTAATTTGCATCTAGTCAAGAAAAATCAGCTACCTTACATGAGAAGCTTATCCCTCATACAAATATTGATAAATCAATATTTATAAATAAAAGAATATTAGCGAGGTTCCGAAGTTTCAAAACTTGCCAAGAAAGGTCATGAAGCTTCTGGTTGTAAGAATTCAGGTCCTAAGCAAGCTAGTTTGGGATATAAGAGATTGTAAGCTGATATTGACAAAGAAAGGATTAGACGATTTCACATGATGAAAATGCTTGATGAAGACTAGGTGAAGGAAGACATGTTTAATGCTGCCAAAGTTCAAATTGAAAGATTTTATAAATTGAAAGGATCGGAGCAGGTTTATCAGATCAGGAGTTTCTATTACACTGTGTTCAAGCTCACAAGATAGGACAAGTCTTTATGATGGAGAATGCTAATGCATCTAAGGAGAAAAACTTCTCAAACTCAGCTAGAGCTGGTCAGAAGTCTCCACAATTTTGTTCTCATGGTTCAAATTGTACTCCGAGAAGCCCGACATCGCAATGGGTTCACAATAATCAATTTCAGGTTTATGATGATTTTTATAATTATTTTCAATCTGATAATGTTTGTGGTAATGTGTGGGGTTCATCAGAAAGAAGAATATATCAAAGTGTTTGTGCTATCAATGTAGACAACGAGGACATCTTGCGATGAATTATCCTAAAGTTGTTGATTTTACAAGCGGTAAAACAAATTTACAATCTGGTGGTCAAACTGTCCGATTCATGATATTGAATGGCATAGTGATTGATAAACCACAAACTACAGTTTTAAACCTCAAGGAAAATATATTCTTAAACCTAAAACTGATACAAATGAAGGTGGTACATCAAATTCAAATGTGATTGGTTCATCAAAGATAAATATACCACACATGCGATGGAAACATAAGGTGGTTCCAAATAGATGTGAAGACACTAGGCGATCTAAAGCCGAGAGCTTAGGTCAGTCTAAAAACTAATGGTTTTTTACTAATGTGTGTAGGTACTTCAAGAAGACCTGTTGGTAATTGCAAAGTTGTTGATAGTGAAGTATATTGCTTAACTTATTTTTAAAAATGGATTTTTTTCAAGATATAAAACTAAGCGGTATTTGCATCGGTTGACCATTCTTTCTATAGTTTTTCTCTTAGAAGTTTACAAGTGGTGTCAATTGTATTTTCTTCACAAATTTGTTTTTCTTACAAATGGTAATTGGTGTGCTGTGGTGTATATATAAAATATGACATTATATTGTGATACCTCTTTAGCATTTGAAGCTTTTAAATTTATAAAACACGATTTACTAACAACTACTATTTTACCAAATTCACGGCTAAGTGCACCCATCGTGGAGCAATATAGTAGCGGTAAGTTGAACCGCGATCGTTCAAGGACACAATGGAAAGTCGGGATTTTCAATGCTTAACCCTTGCCAACGTCTAACTAAGTTTTTCTTTTGGTTTAACAAGGAGAGTTTTTATAAACGGGAAAATAAATAAAAACAAAGATAAAATGGGATTTAAGACCCAAGCAGTCGCAGCCAGTATTGATTGGAAGAGTCTTGCCATTGACAAGTTAACAAGTTTTTTGTTTATAATGCTGGGTCAAGATTTCTTATTGGCGGGTGACTAGACCGCATTTCAGCACTAATTGTTTATCCTCACCAATCTTACGGGCGATTGTCTTCGAGGAGTACGAACCGCGAAGGACAGTGCTCTTCAATAAACAAATATAGTGGTGTGATGCCATTTAGTTGTAGGGCCCCTTAGTCATGCAACTGTTACACTCGACATGCTGTCATGAACCAGCAGGGGAACAACCCTGCGTGCCGGATTATTTTATTATGAAAAAGATCTTTTTGAGGGACTAAGGTCCATTTCTTTCATGCAACGCTCTCCGCATGTGCATGTCCGGCGCAACCAGAGCCAATTTTACAAACACGTACCTCTTTAGCTTCCGTGAAGTGAGAAAATATTACCAACCCTTATTCCCAACCAATTACTTTCAGCCCGCAACTGCGTGGTTAGCCAGGTTTGCTTACATAGACATAAGGACCCTGAACGTATCATGTAGCATGAGATGCGAGTCACCCGAAGGATCATGCACCGTCCCCAACCAGGTGTCACAAGTTCGGTTGATGAGATTTCGACTCCGAAATGGTCTGCGATACGTAGAGCACGTTTGGTTCAAAGGGTCAATAATACACTTTTAACAAAAAGGGTTTTCACAAAGTCATCAAACACATCTTGAACCAATTTTATAAAGACAACTTCGAAAACTCGTTAAAGGCCGTTTCCTTTCAAACAAGTATAAGAGTTTGGCTATTTATAGCCTAAAGATATGCTAGAAAGTGAAAAAAATATTTCAGAGACAAAATGCTTACGATTACTTTACTTGGTTAATGTTCTTACAGATTTTGACATACTGAAGGCTTTAAAACGCCAAGTGGCTCATAAAACAAAAATCTAGTCTAAAGAAGTGGGGGAAAATGTGAACTAAGGTTCAAAGCCGAAGCTTTGAACCCAAGTGATGAGCCCCCTTGAAAATGAGGATGAAACCCTCTATTTATAGGCAGTTCTGGAGTTTGGGACGAGGCATTCCATACAGGGGCACGAGCCGTGCTGAGGTCAGGAATAGAGGCACGATGGGGGCCTTGTTGTGTCAGGAAGGTCATGCTATGTCAGGAGGAAGAGGCATGGGGCGTGCTATTAGGAGCACGGGGCCGTGCTAAGTCAGGACCGTATCTTGAAAAAATCTTGGATTGACACGGGGCGTGCCAAGTAGGGTATGGGCCGTGTCAGAGGCCAAACCTTCAAAATCTGCAGTTTTCTTGAGGTTTTTGCTGTTTTCTACATCTTTTGATATTTTTGGCCTTGTTAAACCTGAAAACCCAAAAAGAAGACAAAATACCTTTGTTTTGATGTTAGTTAATCGGTATTTAATCAAAGTGTGAGGATAATAAGTTATAAAAATATGTATAACTATGTGCACATCAGTAATTCTATATATTCTTACGGGAAGAAAATTGAAAATGACAAAAATAGTGTTATGCATTTTGAAAAATGAAAAATACAAAAAGAGAGTTTTTCATTTTAGGGGGAGAAATGTGTAAAAGGGAGAAAAAGATAAAGCAGAAGATAAAAAATAAAAAAAAAATGAGAAAATTGATCCGACATATTTGGTAAATGATAATACATTAGCTAATGTGTCTGACTCATGGATAGAGTAAATGAAAAAGCCATAAGATCATTGTTTGATGTGCTAGGTAGGCTCGATGAATCAGAAAGTATACGAGTATGATCTACATTAAATGTTATGCTTGACCTAGTAGATAACATCTTGACACGCATTTCAAGACATATAATAGAATTGTGAAAAGAAAAATAAGAAGTCGCTGTGTATACAAGTGTTCATTTTCTAAAGATTTAAACTTTTTTTATTTTCTTTACTTTCTTAAATGATCGGACTATCTCTGCTTGTTCACAAGACCGACCAAATAGTTGTTCATTTAAGGTTCTGCTTTATTTTCTTTAGTGTTTCGTTCATACATCGGATTCTCTCGGTGTATATGTGAACATCGACCTGAGAATTTTTGTTTGAACAATTTCAACTTGTTTTTATTTTTTTTCTTTTTTTAAATCTGAGGCCTTATCTGCGTATAAAAAGATGGACCTTAAGGTAGACGATTTAACATTCTGATTTCTTTTTGCATGGAACACAGTTGACATTATGATATTACAAATCACTATCTTATAATCACAAGTGAAATCACAAGTGAGATATGAAAAAGAAATGTCTGAATATGTTTGATCATGTGGCGTACAGCGGTCAAAGCAAATTAATATACTTTAACATATCCAGATGTTATGAGTATGATTATGCCTGAGTTTAAGATGCACAAATTATACTTGCAATCAACATGGCTTATGTGTTTGACTAGTTGAAATTTAAGTGTAGTTCAGCGTGTTATGATCAATATGATCCCAAGTTGTGATCTTTATCGCAAAATAAAAAAATAGCATTTGATTTTGTAATTGCAGTTTCATTTCCTTTCAGAAAATCCAAAAAGATTTTAGGTGTGTTTGATATTAACTTTATAAAAGCCAAAAATATTTTATTTCTTATTTGTTTTCAACCAATCGACACGTGATACGAAAATCAAGTTTTCAAAATCAAAATATCTTGGTTCTTCGAGGGAGATTTTTGCTCGACATTAAATTAATTTTGGTAAAACAGAAAAAGGGAGAACCGAACTTTGGTCTTCTAAAGCTACAGGTTATGACTAACAAGACTCGAGCATGGTAAAAAGGGGAGTTAGTGAAGAATCTATCACAAGTAGTTCAGTCAACCGAGTCCTGATCCAGCCATGCAAGTTATACTACTAACAAAGAATTTCAAGTTGAAGATCTTTTTTGAAAATGTTGAAGATCAGATGCTAGAGATATTTGAAGAGTGCAGATATATCATATCCAAATGGGGGTTTTGTTAGTAGAGATACATCACACGTTAAGGGGGAGTCTATTAGAACATAAATGTGTGTCTTGTGTGTTGTATCTAGATAGAGCTAGATGTTGAGTTAGGCTGTTAATTAACCAAAGTTACGAACCATGGGTTCGTGAGAAACGAATCGTTGGTTCGTTGCTAGGCTAGTTCGTTAGGCAATAGTCTAGTATAAATAGCTGAGTCTTGTGCAATAGTCAATAATCGGTCAATATGAGTTAGTGCTAAGTGTGTGTTAGAGAGAAAAAGTCCAGAGAGCTATTGTCTTGTAATCTTAAAGTGATTCAATAAAAAACTCTTATATACCTCTTCGTCTCTTTGATTTAATCATTAGTACTAGTAGTAAGATCCTCCCAGGCTTTTACAAATATGTAAAACACACTAACTTTTAGATTGAAGTAACATAATGTTCATTCCTTTTATTAACAGTAACAGTTTTTCCTTTAATCGTCGTATTCTTATTGTCTAATACATTAATGCCATCGTCATGACGTTCATTCTTATTAATTTCAAGTTCGTTAATCATACTATAATTTTCACCATTATTTTTGTGTATAAATTCACAATTATTAATGAAATTTTCAAATACGCTTCACAATTAAGACCTTGTCATCTTTCATCTGATAGTCCATTTGTAACCGATACAAATTCTTTTTTAATATATATATATATATATATATATATATATATATATATATATATATATATACACGCACACACATTAAGTACCCAATACATTAAATAATAACATTTATAAACATCAACATCAATAAATGACAAAATTTTAACGATTGTGTTGCATGTATGCAACATAGTTTTGTTGCATATATGCAACATAACTGTCATGCTTACATTCAACATAATTGAAATTTATCATCATGCATATATATATATTATCAATTGGATGTTCGACTCGCAGCTCAAGTGTTATGCTGTCAAGAAATAATTTGGCATTATCTACTTGAAGAATGCAAAAAGATTTAATACTTTGCCAGTCTGCGATGTGAGGGAATTATCTAGAAAGCCATTCTTGAATTATGGTGAACATCCTTCGGCTGAATTCTTCAAAAACAAGTTGCTTGAAGAATGTCAAAAGAGATTTAGATTTTTAAATCCTCAAAGGCCGAAGTACACTGATCATCCAACAGATATTCATCCGAAAACTGGAAGAGAAGTTGTGGTTTTAAAGTACAAGAAGCCTATTCAACTCAAGAAGATACCTTTGAAAAGGCTAGAGCAGAATTTCATAAAGACTTTAAGATGGTGGTACTATGATGAGTATACAGGAGAAGCAGTGATTGTTTTCAAGGAAGAGAACAAGGTGGTTAGGATCTTCGATCCAATGTGGTTGATTAATCTTTCTGAAGCAGACATTGACAAGCTCTATCACAACAAAATACTATACAAGGCTGAGGATGCTGACCAAGCCTTGCAGTTTCCAAGAGTGATTAGAGTTTGTTATGCTTTTGGGATTTATGCTGGAAATAACCGAAGGTAATATTGGAAGAAGACGTAGACAAAAACTTCTGAAGACTAGCATAAGACAAGGGGGAGTTTTTTAGAACATTTTATTATATCTAATGCTAGGTCAAGGAGTTTTGTCATTGTATTGATCGTTTTGTAAGTTCTGGTCCCAACGTACCAGTGAACGGACCAGATGGTACGCAGCAACAGACCATCTGGTACGTGGATTAATTGGTACGCTGGGCAGAACCATATAAATAGTTTTACTCTTGTGTTTCAGAGTAATTGTGAGAGTTGAGTTCTTAACTGTGTGTAATCTGTGGTGTTTTACTCTCTGTTCTCTCTCTATAACCTTGAGCTTGTTATCAATCAAACGGAACGTTATTTACCTCGTGTATTACCGAATCGATCGTGATCATGCATTAGTAAGATCTGTCTCTGCGTTTTACAAGTGGTATCAGAGCTTTGTTGCTTTTTTGTTGTGATCTCTGGTCGATTTTCAGTTTCTAGAGAGAGAAACAACACTTTTGGTTCAAATTTCATCATTTCTTCTCGGTTTTACGTTCATTGTCTACGAAATTGTGTCCAAAATGATTTGTGAGTGTTTTCGTTGAGTGCTGAATCGAATTCTCGTCCGAAAAACCAAAAACTTTGAAATTCAGTCGAATCTCAGTTGGTACGTCACTGGTCCGGCTCAAGAACACCTTGGTACGTTGCTGGTACGCACGACAATCTTCATCGTGATTTTGGTACGTTGCATTTGGTCCGAAAGACAATCTCCTTACGTGGTGCGTGACAGTTACTGAATGGTACGTTGGCAGTTACACCGTACCACTCTGGTCCGTTTCAATTGTGGTACGTGAGTAATGTGATCCGTCGGTGGTATGTGTGAGTTTTTCTTGTCCGAGTGTGGTACGGGGTATAAAGTGGTACGCTGAGTTTGTTTCTGGTACGGGGATCGATTATTTGGTACGCCTGATCAGTTTTTGAGATTATCATCATGGATCCGTTCCAAGCTTTTGCAGCAATGTCAACAACCGTTCAAGCTCTACTGAACTACGATAATGAAATAAGAACCACGAAAAAGGTCCCTAAGGTGATGAAGTTCGAAGATTTTCAAAATTGGAAGACTCATTATGAATCGTATATCGGTGTAACCGATGTTACAGTTTGGACTCCTATGCTATATGGTTATGAGGTTCCAAAGTTCACAAGTGGTGTTAATGTTGGTGAAGTCAAGCCTTACAATAAGATGAATGATGCTGAGAAAGAAGCATTCAAACTGGAGAAAAAGGCTTACTCTAACTTGTTAATGGCTTTACCAGAGGATATCTTGCATCAATTTAAAATGCATACAACATCTAAAGCATTGTGGGATGCGTTGTGTAACCAATGTGAAGGGAACACTCAATATAAGAAAAGCAAAAAGAAGGTATTGTTGAGAGAATATGATAACTTCTGTCACGTCCAAAATGAGACAATTAATGATCTCATATCAAGGTTGTCACACTTGGTAAGTGAGCTTGAAATAGTTGGAGTGAAGAAGGAGGCAGGTGAATTGAAAGAAAAGCTATTAGATTCCTTACCAGCAAAATGGGAAGGCTATATCTTGCTTTTAACGCATGATAAAAGTTTCGATGAGGTTTCATATGATGATCTAACAAGGAACTTGTTGGCTCGAGAACTAGATATGATGAGAGTGAAGACTCTACCAGCACAAGTTCAGAATCCTGATGTGCATTTTAGAGAAAATGCATCAACAATTCATGCTAAAGCTAAATCTAGCACAAACCCACCAACTACTGCTTTTTATGTTGAAAATTCATCGGGTGGTCATGCTAGTGGGTCTCGGGGTTCTTCTGGTGAGAGTCTCCAGTTTACTCAAATCAGTCTGCTTCTACACCAAATCAGAATGCTTTTTCTACCAAAACTACAAATGATTTTATGGCGTTGCTTTTAGCAATGGTTTCTTCATACGATGGAGTAGTGGCAGGAAAGTTGACTAGTGCTGAGTTAACAGATGAAGACTATGAACAAATTGATGATGATGATCTAGAATTTATGGATATCAATTGGTCTATGGCAATGCTTGTCCGGAGGGGTAAAAAGTATATGCAAAGAACGGGACGCAAAGATCTAAACCCTGAAGGAAAACTTGGGTTTGACAAATCAAAAGTTCGTTGCTACAACTGTCAGAATTATGGCCACTTTGCCAAGGAGTGCAATAATACAAACAAGCAAGAAACTTCAAAATTGTTTCAGAAGTATGCAACTCAAAGTTCAAAAGCATCAGGAAGCAACTCTAATCCATCCAGTTAAAATGAAAATGCTAGTGCTTCGAATCAAGATTCTAAAGCATTGGTCTCTCAAACTGGGGAAGGCTATGATTGGGGTGTAGATTATCCTGATGAATCTGCGTTTCTATGTACTGAAGAGCGAAGTGTGAAAATTGAAGATGATCCTGAACTTCCAGGAGAAAACTTCTTTGAAGAAGGTCAACAATCATTTATGGCTGACATTCAGGTTGATTCTAAACCTTGTGAACTGAAAATGCGTGAGCATCGGATCGTCTACTCGATCTAGCTAATCCGACATCGAAACGTAATTAACCGATTGTTTTATTGATCAACGAAGAACAATTACAATCAGTAAACACTTAGAAACACTACACAAAGAAACACCTTGAAAACACACACTTAGAAGAAATCTCACACGTTCAGAACTACTAATTACAACGTCCAAACTTCTATATATACCCAGCTGACAGAGCCTCGTCCGAACCTCAGGTTCGGCGAGTCAGATCCGGCCACTCAGACTTTGACTTGAACTTGAACATTGCTTGATACTTCACACGACACACATATCAGGTATCAACAAACTCCCCCTCGTTGTGTGCAGTATCTTTTCAACATCATCAACTATGTATCTTCAATCAAGCTCCCCCTCAAGTGTAGAATCCGTTCATCCAATGAAATGAATCTTCGAATAAACTCCTCCTCAACTCAATCGTAGCTTAATCTTGAAAACTGGATGACATCTGATGTAACTCTGGTCTTTTATCAACAACCTTCAAAAGACTTGAAGTTGTGATCTCTTGCACCTTAGCATCCTGCATCAATATTTAAATAATCTTGGTGCAAAATGTCTCTTCGAGACTCCAAGATATGATTTTGAAAATTTGATTTTGTATCATGTGTTGATCAGATCGAAAATAAAGCAGAAACAAAATCTTTTTTACTTTTAGAAAGTTTATATCAAAGCAAACTTAAAATCTTTTTGTTCTTTTCTGAAATGAAATGAAATTACAATACAGAATCAAACACTATTTTTGATATGAGAAAGATCACTATATGAGATCATATTGGTTATAACGCACTGAACTATACTTCAATTTCAATTAATTAAACACATAAGTCATGTTGATTGCCGGTATAATTTGTCCATATTTAAACTCAGGCAGAATCATACTCATAACGTCTGGATATGTTAAGGTATTGATTAGATTTGCTTTGAGCAGTGTATCCCACACTATCAGACATAATCAAACATTTTCTGTTTTTCTTTCTTTTTCCTTTTGTGTGATATCACTTGTGATTTTTCACCAGGCATCATATTTTCATGATACAGTCAACTGTGTTCCATGCAAAAAGAAATAAATATGTTAAATCGTCTACCTTAAGGTCGATCTTTCGATACGCAAATAAGACCTCGGATTTAACAAAATAAGAAAATAAAACAAGTTGAAATTGTATAACTCAACAATAATTAGGTCGGTACTCCCGTAAATGCAGAGAAAGTCCGATGAGTTATACGAAACACCAAAGAAAATAAAGCAGAATGTCAAACGAACAACGATCAGGTCGATCTTTGGTACGCAGAGAAAGTCCGATCGTTTGACAAAATAAAGAAAATCAAACAAGTTTAAATCTTTGAAAAATGAACACATGTATACACAGTGACTTATCAGATTGAATTTCACATTTATTTTTCTTTTTTTTTTGTCATGAAATATGCATCAAGATGTTATCCACATGGTCAAGCATTAGTATTTAGTGTATATCACATCTGAATACTTTCTGATTTGCCGAGCCTACCAAACATATCACACAATGATCTTATTCTTGATACCTGATATGTGCGTCGTGTGAAGTATCAAGAAATGTACAAGATCAAATCAAATTAGGTCTGGCCGAACTTGGTCCAAACCTGGAGTTCGGACTGGCCAAACCTGGGGTTCGGACAGAGATCGGCCAGCTGGGTATAAATAATCGTTTGGTCTTTGTAATATGGGGTTCTGAGCGTGTGAGATCTCCTTAAGTGCGTGTTACTAAGGTGTTTCTCTTTGTCAGTTTCTAAGATTCAGATTGTACTCGTTGTTTCTTCTGTGATCAATAAAACAATCGTTTAATTACGATTCGATTTCCAAATAGCTAGATTGAGTAGACATCACTTGATAATGCGTGAGCATCAGATCGTCTACTCAATCTAGCTATTTGGAAATCGAATCGTAATTAAACGATTGTTTTATTGATCACAGAAGAAACAACGAGTACAATCTGACTCTTAGAAACTGACAAAGAGAAACACCTTAGTAACACACACTTAAGGAGATCTCACACGCTCAGAACCCTATATTACAAAGACCAAACGACTATTTATACCCAGTTGGCCAATCTCTGTCCGAACCCCAGGTTCGGCCAGTCCGAACACCAGGTTCGGACCAAGTTCGGTCAGACCTAATTTTATCTGATCTTGTACATTGCTTGATACTTCACACGACGCACATATCAGGTATCAACAATTTTTGATGAATTTCAACCTAAATTTTTCAAAAAACAGGAACGATTTTTCCCTAAATTTTCCAGAGACCAAAATGTAGGTTATTCATCACAGTCCACTGGGACTGGTTCATCCAAAACAGATTTACCAAAACCACAACAACAATGGAAACCTAAAGTGGTTTCTAAGCAAAACAAAGACACTAGTCGACCAAAAGCAATTCGCTTCGGGTCATTTTTGGACTAATTAGTTCGACCAGTGTGCAGGTACTTCTAGAAGACCTATCGACGATTACAAAGTTGTTGATGGCGGAGTATTCTGCTTAATTTAAATTTCATGATGAATTTTCTAAATCTACGAATTTTCTGAATTCTAAAACTGCACTATATCCGTGTTGATTGATCACTTTTCTTTGTTTCCAAGTTTTTCCTCAAAAAGCCAAAAATAGAGTCTTGTTTTTGTGTAAAATGAAAATCCAAAAATAGATTTTTCATTTTAAGGGGGAGAATTGTAAGTAAGGGGGAGTAATTGAGAAAATGCATGTTATGGGGAGAAGGTGATTACATGTCAAATATATAATGAAGGAATGTGAATACATGCAAAATATAAAATTGTGAGAAATTGATCATTGGGAAATGATGGTACATTGGCTTACGTATCTGACTCATGAATAGAGTAGATGAAAGAGCCATAAGATCATTGTTTGATATGCCTGGTAGGCTCGGCAAATCAGAAAGTATTCAGATGTGATATACACTAAATACTAATGCTAGACCATGTGGATAACATATTGATGCATATTTCATGACACAAAAAGAAAAATAAGTGTGAAAGTCAAAATGAGAAGTCACTGTGTATACATGTGTTCATTTTGCAAAGATTTAAATTTGTTTGATTTTCTTTATTTTGTCAAACGATCGGACTTTCTCTGCGTATCGAAAGATCAACCTGATCGTTGTTCGTTTAACATTCTGCTTTATTTTCTTTGGTGTTTCGTATAACTCATCGGACTTTCTCTGCGTGTACGGGGGTACCGACCTGATTGTTGTTGGGTTATACACCTTCAACTTGTTTTATTTTCTTATTTTGTTAAATCCGAGCCCTTATCTGCGTATCAAAAGATCGACCTTAAGGTAGACGATTTAACGTTCTTATTTCTTTTTGCATGGAACACAGTTGACGATATCGTGAAAATATTATGCATTGTGAAAAATCACAAGTGCTATCACACAACGGAAAAAGATAGAAAAACTGAAAATGTCTAATTATGTCTGATAGTGTGGGATACACTGGTCAAAGCAAATCTAATCAATATCTTAACACATCCAAATGTTATGAGTATGATTCTGCCTGAGTTTAAGTTGGACAAATTATACCAGCAATCAGCATGACTTATGTGCTTCGATTAATTGAAATTGAAGTGCAGTTCAGTGCATTATGTTCAATATGATCCCATATAGTGATCTTTCTCATACCAAAAATAGTGGTTGATTCTCTATTGTGAGTTCATTTCATTTCAGATAAGCTAAAAAGATTTTCGGTGTGTTTTAGCATAGACTTTGAAAAATCAAAAAGATTTTGTTTCTGCTTTATTTTCGATCTGATCAACACGTGATATAAATCATTTTCAAAAACATATCTTGGAGTCTCAAAAAGACGTTTTGCGCCAAGATTATTTAAAAGGTTGAGAAGGTTGCTATGTGCAAGATATCACGACTTCAAGTCTTCTGAAGCTGTTGATGAAAGGCCAGAGATACACTAAAATGTCATCAAGTATTCAAGATCAAGCTGCAATCGAGTTAAGGAGGAGTTTGTTTGAAGATTTATTTCATTGAACGAACGGATTCTACACTTGAGGGGGAGTTTGATTGAAGATACAAAGTTGATGATGTTGAAGAGATACTACACACGACGAGGGGGAGTTTGTTGATACCCGATATGTGCTTCGTGTGAAGTATCAAGCAATGTACATGATCAAATCAAATTAGGTCTGTCCGAACTTGGTCCGAACCTGGATTTCGGACTGGCCGAACCTGGGGTTCGGACAAAGATCGGCCAGCTGGGTATAAATAGTCGTTTGGTCTATGTAATATGGGGTTCTGAGCGTGTGAGATCTCCTTAAGTGTGTGTTACTAAGGTGTTTCTCTGTGTCAGTTTCTAAGAGTCAGATTGTACTCGTTGTTTCTTCTGTGATCAATAAAACAATCGTTTAATTACGTTTCGATTTCCAAATAGCTAGATTGAGTAGACGATCTGATACTCACGCATTATCACTTATGGCTCTTTCATCTACTCTATCCATGAGTCAGATACGTAAGCCAATGTACCATCATTTCCCATGATCAATTTCTCACAAGTTTATATATTATGCATGTATCCACCTTCCTTTCTTATATATTTTGCATGTATTCACCTTCTTCCCAAACATGCTTTTTCTCAATAACTCCCCCTTACGTACAATTCTCCCCCTTAAAATGAAAACACTATTTTTGGATTTTCATATTATACAAAACAAGACTCTATTTTTGGTTTTTGAGAAAAACTTGTAAGCAACGAAAAATGATCAATCAACACGGATATGTTGCAGATTTAGAATTCAGAAAATTTGCAGATTTAGAAAATTTGATCATGAAATTTAAATTATGCAGAATACTCCTCCATCGAAAACTTTGCAATCATCAATAGGTCTTCTAGAAGTACCTTCACAGTGGTCAAACTGATTAGTTCATAAATGACCCGAAGCGAATCGCTTCTGGTCGACCAGTGTCCTGGTTTTGCTTAGAAACCACCTTAGGTTTCCATTGAGATGATTTTGATAATTCAGTTTTTGATGGAGTTGGCACAGATGTCTATGATAATGAACCTACATTTTCAACCTCTGGAAACATAGGAACAAAACGTTTTTGTTTGTGAAAGAATGTAGGTTCAACTTCATCAAAAACTCTGCCTTGTTCATCAAAAAACTTTGCGAAGGCAGGATTACCAAAAACTTGTTTCTTGTGAAACCTTTGGGGTGAATTAGCAGGTAGTGGACAACCATTTGCCATATGCCCTATTCGGCGGCAAACATAACAGATTCGTTTTGTTTTGTCCCACTTTTGATGTACCTACGAAGGATTACACATAGAAATATCTCGAACATGATCAGAATGAGAATCATATACCTGATGTATGTGATCATGGACCCAATTAGATGTTGGGCTTTGAGATAAAGAACCATCAGTAGAAACTTGAGCTTTCACAAAAACTTTAGAAATCTTTCGAGCATCAACACAATGAAGAGGAAATTCTTTATCAGAGAAAAACTGAGCAGAACCTTTGAGCTTGTAGAGTCTCTAAGGTTGAACTTTTTCAGCCTTAAACACATCCTTCTTCACTAGCTTCAGCTTCAATTTCTTCAAATCTTTAGATAATGATTCTGGAGCCTTCTTATTTGTTAAATCTTTTGCTTTAAAGCCTAGACCCACATGCTTTCCAACAACTTTCTCCTCAGAATTAGAATGTCCATTCTTTGCTAACCGAGAAAATTCAGCTTTCACTTTAGTTACATTCTTTTGATCATAAAAGATCTTTTCATCAAACTCAGGCTGAGACAGAATCTTGTCACTTGAAGTAGCTGATTTCTCATTATCAGCAGAAGATGAACCAGACACAAACTTTGCAGCTGGAAGAACCTTAGATTTCTTCCCCTGCTGCTTCTTATTCTTCTTGTTCTTCTTTTTCTTCACAATGTTGTCTTCCTCAGCAATAGATGATGATACATTTGAATAATCAAATTCAGGAACTTGCTCTTTCACTTCTTTGAAAGCTTCATTGATCTGAGCACGGGGCGATGCAGTTTTATCAAACATTTTCTCAAAATTTGCATCATTAGCTAAGAAACTTGTGAAAACTTGAGAATTTGAAACATTGTTGAGCAAGCGATTTGCATCGATTACTTGAATTTTGAGATCAGAAATCTGCTGTTGTGCTTCAGCCAACTCTTTTTCTGTAGCTATCAAACGCTTAGCAACTTTATAAGTTTCAAACTTTTGCATTCGAAGATTTTCCAATCCTTCAAACAACTCTTTCGTTAGTTTAGTTTCATTTCCCCTTTGAATCTCCAAATTTGTTGTTTTAACTTTATTCACACTAACCAACTCCCGCTTCTCATCCAACAACTTTTCCATGTCAACTTGATATGTTTCAATCTTGCTAGCAGATTCTTCAACATTCTGTGTAAGCAAATCAAGTTTGATTTTGGACTCTTCAAATAAATTTTTGAAGTCAGTAGCAGCATCTTCTGCATTAAACTTCCATTTTACAACCTCTTTTACCAACTCATCCCGTTCTTCACAAACCTTTGCTCTGGCAACTTCAACATCCTTTTTATCTTGTTTGAACACTTCTAAAACTTCATTCAACAATTTGATCTCAGTCATTAAACATTCATTCTTCAAAACCAACTCTTTCTCCTTTTCCTTAGAAATCTTCAAACATGAATTAATCACATCAAATTCCTCAAACAGTTTTTGAACTTTATTCAACAACGAAGCATTTTCTTTCTTTAGACTCTCCAAGTTTTCAGCAGATTCATAAGAACTTGGATTTGAACTAGTATCGGAACTAGTATCTGAATAGGAATCATCTGATTGAACATGAGTGACAATCAAAGATGATGAATCATAACCAAACCTTTGACCCCAATCATAAACAGCATCCTGCTGAACTGTTAAAGTTGTTCCCTTGTCTGTGTTACTAGAAGATGGCTGAGTAAAACCAGGTTTGCTTGATAAAGGAAAACCAGACTTGCTAAGATCTGATTGTTGACATTGTTTGGCAAAATGCCCAAGCTTTGCACACTTGTAGCACTTCAATTTTGATTTATCAAAACCCAATTTCTCACCAGAAATATTTCTTCCATGTTTCTTGAAAAATCTCTTCGATCGTTGGCATAACATAGCATATTGCCAAGATATATCCAATTCAGTTAGTTGATCATCATCAAGTGCATCAAGATCATCGCTGGTTAACTTTGCATCAGCAACATTCTTGATAATCAACCCGAAGGATGAGGAAATCAATGCAGAAATCATTTTGGCACAATCATCCGTTGATTCAACAGAAAACGCATTATGACTTGATGAATTTGGAATTGTAAAGCTATAACCCCGTGAAGAATTGTTATCAGAATTCCCTGAACTTCCTGACAAGAAAGTAACACTTGGTGCAGAACTCAATTTTGGCTTAGCTTTTGCATTCATGCTTGCACTATTCTCACCATGATACAATTCAGGATTCTACAAAGTAGCAATTGACTTCTTGGAGTTTAATATTTTCATTTCCCGAGCGTGAAGCTTTCCAGTAAGCCCGTGAAATGTCATTGTAGAATAATCTTTATCATGAGTGAGTAGCAAAACGTAGTTTTCCCATTTTTCAGGCAAAGCTTTATCAGTATCGGCTTTTTCAATCCCGACCACCTTTAATTCACTAATCAAGTGTGACAGCCTTGAAACAAGAGTAGTAATGTTTTCATTGTCATAATTCTGAAAATTATCAAATTCTTTGTTTAGAACTTTCTTTCGACTCTTCTTGTAGTCATCATTACCTTCACACCTCGCTGATAAAGCATCCCACAATTACTTAGATTTCTTGCAAGTGCTAAATTGATGAAGCAACTCAGTTGGTAATGCCATTGTAAGATAACCGTATGCTTTTTGTTCAAACTCGTATGATTTTCTTTCAGCAAGATCAAAAGTATGAACTTCTTTGAAATCTCCCGCATCTGTTGGGTGTTGATAAAGCTTCTTAAGCGGGATCCACAAATCGATATCATTTGTACTTATGTAAGCGGAAAATCGTTTCTTCCAATTTTGATAATTTTCAAGTTTCAACAATTTGGGAACTTTCTAACTTGTTATGATTTCATTGTCAAAATTTAGCATAGTTTACATCGCATTTTGCATCGCTGCAAATGCTTGAAATTCTGACATCGTTGAACAAATTGAATTTTGTCGGGCGAACTTGCTCTGAACCTAGCCCTGACCTCCAAACCTTCTCAGAACTTAGTCCGAACCTAAATCAAAAAGGCCGAACTTAGAGACTCCGATCTGTCATCGAACGAACTCCGAACCTTGACCGAACTTAGACCAACTCCGAACTTTGACCGAGATAGACCGAACTCTCACCAAAGATTTACCGAGCTTGGTCCGAACTTCAAATCGGAGCAGTTACTCCGAACCTGATCAGAAAACTCCGAACTTCGAACTCATTTGTCAAAATCGTACGAAAACAAACTATTTTTGACGAAACTCATTACTGAGGATCAGAAAAACCAATATGAAGTGATTTAGGAACAAAATTTACACCAATGACTTGATAGAACTGATGAAAAACACGAAAGCCAACTCGAGAATCACTAAAAACGCTTCAAAAATCCGAAAATAGCAACCACAGATCAGTAGAATGAACCAGAAAGCTCTGATACCACTTGAAAATGCGTGAGCATCGGATCGTCTACTCGATCTAGCTAATCGGACATCGAAACATAATTAACCGATTGTTTTATTGATCAACGAAGAACAATTACAATCAGTAAACACTTAGAAACACAACACAGAGAAACACCTTGAAAACACACACTTAGCAGAAATCTCACACGCTTAGAACTACTAATTACAACGTCCAAACTTCTATATATACCAAGCTGACCGAGCCTCGTCCGAACCTCAAGTTCGGCCAGTCCGAACTCCAAGTTCGGACCTGGTTCGGCCACTCATACTTTGACTTGAACTTGAACATTGCTTGATACTTCACACGACGCACATATCAGGTATCAACATGAACATTGCATGACTTCTGCTAACAAATTGAAGGAACTTTCTGATGAGAAAGTTATGTATTATGACAAATAGATGTTGGCAGAAGAGAACACAAAAATCTATAAACAAAGGTGGGATGCCGTTAAGACTGGACTGAAAAGTGAACATGCTTCGACTTTGAGCACAAAAATTGAATTAAATAACAAAACTGAAGATTACATTTTTGTGAAAAGAAGCTTGTAGAAGCTAATGCTAAGATTTCTGAATTAAACATTGAAATTCTTGATCTTCAAAGACAACTTGAAAATTTAAAAAATTCAGCTTACTTTGCAAGTTTTCTTTGGAAAGATGAAACTCAAAAATAGGTGTTCAAAGAATCGAAATGTAATTCAGTTCCTCCACCGATTGTGCACGGTTTGGAACCAACTAACGCTGAAACCAAACCATCCATTGTGTTTGACTATTCTAAGTTAACTGAGAACTTAGTTGGTACTTCTGATAAACACAAAGGAACTTATAAGAAGAAGCATGGCAAACATGTGTCTAAGTCAATCCATGATGCTTCAAAGCAAAATGAGTCCAGTGAGTCTGTGGGTGACAAACCTGTCACTGAAACTAAACCAACTGGTTCTGTCAAACTGACACCTTTGGAGCAGGCCATAAAGATAAAAGAAACTGAGAAGAAAATGAAAACTTTTGAAAATGAAAATTTTACCAAAGGTCAAGATCTCTTTTATGAAAAGGACTTAGTATCAGCAAGCAACATAACCACACCTGATGTTAATGCAATTCCAGTTGCTCCTTTGAAGTCAGTTAAATTTAGTGGTGTTGGTTTTGGATCTGTTTTTGAAAAATCTGAGGTCAATCAAAAGAAATCTCAGATAGTTCAGAAAAATGACAAGAAATTGAATGGTAAAATGGAAACTGGTGAATCATCTCAGAAATTAAAAATGTATTGTCTCAAAGGTAGTAATACCATATTTTCTGGTGAGATGTTCCCATTATGCTGTGTTGATCCAAAACGAGTTGCTAAGGTGTTTTATACTGAGTCTGAAGGGCAGTGTGTGTCTGATCATGAAAATGGGGAACGTGATCAGGATTCTCACAAGTCATACACTCCAAACGATCAGAAATTTGTTTCAAAGCCAAAAACTTTCAAATACTTACCAAAGAGTTTTTACAACTCTGATGGTCAGTTTTCCACAAAAACAAACGGGTTTAATTACGAATCCTACGGTTTTTGTGATGATTATATTTCTATGATGATTTTGGTAAATTTGAACAAAACAAAGTCAAAAGGGTCAAACCAAAAGGGTATTTTGATCAATGTGGAGTTGATGAGTATGGTTTTTATAACAAATTTGGGTATATTACCCCTTTGCTTAAACCTCTTCCAAAACACAAATCTCGAAGGTTTACTGCTAAGGCACCAAGGAGAGTGGTTAAGCAAATGACTGATGATAACACCTCAACTGATTCAGGAAATAGTTTTCCTATGATCTTTGTTGATCGTAGGAGGTTTTATCATTGTTATCAACAGGGTCATCTACGAAATGAATGTCCAATTTTGGCAAAGAAATGAGCTTCCGCTGTTAGTAAAGATAAATCTGATTCAGATTCTAAGCCAAAAGAGATAGATGGAAGAGTGGTAACAAAACAGTTTTTCAAGAGAGAAAAAATTTTCAAAACTTAAAATTTTTTTGGAAGTTCATCTTCGGGTGACTCTGCTACCGATTCATCTATCCCGATGTTAAGGCAAAAGTGGTTGCCAAAATGGTCATCAAAAGCCACTGAAGATTTCTCCGAATATACCGGTCGACCCAAAGCTGAAAGCTTGGGTCCAGATTCCAACTAATTATTTGCTAATGTGTGCAGGGTGCTCGAAAGCCAACTGTCAACAACTTCTGGGTAGTTGATAGTGGAGCATCCAGGCACATGACGGGTAATATTTCCCTGCTTTCTGACGTCAAACCAATTAACGGAGGGGAGGGTATGTACCTTTGCTGGCAATAAAGGTGGAAGAATAACCGGAGAAGGAAAGATGGGTAACGAGAAGGTCACGTTTGATAAAGTTAAATTTGTGGAAGAACTGCAACACAACCTACTGAGTGTATCACAGATTTGTGATAAGCAGTATACTGCTGCTTTCACAAGTTTTGAATGCATGATTCTGAAACCCGGAATTCAAATTCCTGAATGTTGGATTGGGATGCGTGCTCCAAGATTTCATGATCTGTATGTGTTAAACATGAATCAAACTTCGTCTCTGTAGCTGCTACTTGTTTCATCTCAAAGGCCATGGAAAAAGATTCAATTTTGTGCCATCGCCATATGGGACACATCAACTACCGAAAGATGAATTACTTGGTTAATCATAATATGGTAGATGGCGTTTTGAAGAATTGGTTTTAAATAAATGATGTGTGTGTTTCCTGCAAGAAGGAAGAAAACGGAAGAAGTCTCATCCATCCAAACGTCTTAATTCGATTGTAACACCTTTAGAGTTGCTTCATATGGATCTCTTTGGTCCTATGAATGTTTAAAGTGTTGACGGTAGTTTTTACTGTTTGGTGATTACGGATGATTTTTCCTGTTTCTCATGGGCGGCATCGATGCATTCGAAGGATGAAACTCCAGATGTTATTCAGAAGTTGTTATCCAAGTTCAGATCAGTGTATAAATACAAAATATGTCGCATTCAGACTGATAATGGTACCGAGTTCAAGAATGCTAAAAATGACAACTTTTTGTAATTCTCTTGGAATTGTACAGGAATTTAGTGCGCCGTATACTCCACAACAAAATGGAGTTGCTGAAAGAAAGAATCGAACATTGATTGAGACAGCACAAACTATGTTGTCTAATGCACATTTACCGATCAAGTTTTGGTTTAAAGCAGTTCAAACTGCAAGCCATGTGCTAAATCATGTTCTGATTGTCAAAAGGTTCAACAAGACAAGTTATCACTTGCTTAAGGGTCATAAGCCAAATTTACATTTTTAGAGCCTTCTGGGTGTCTATGCACGGTCCTCAAGGAAGGTGGGAAATTTGAAGCTAAAGCTGTTGAAGGCATTTTTGTTGGTTATCAGGATCCAATGAAACAAGTTTATTTTTCTACTTCAAAAACAACTGAGAGTCACTTGAATGTGGATTGTCAAAGAAACACTTTTCTGACACCTAAATCGGTTGATATTCCTACTTTTGACTAGAAGAATTTATTTAATTCTTTCTCAGCTGCACATAATGATTATGCTGATGAGCATTCTGAAGAACTTCTAGCGGCTGCTATGTTGTATTCAATACTTAGTCCTGGATCATGGATTTCGAAGCTTCCAAGTGTTTCTAATACTGCTTCATCTAGTCAGAATGTTTTTAACTTAGAAACATTGAGTTCGTCTGATGATGATGAAAATACTTTTCTTGAAGCTGAATCGACACAAGTTGATGATCAATTAGCTTACCAAGTACAAGTTCTTCAGTTCCGGTTTCTTTACCTATTGGTGATCTTGCAAGCTCAGAGGAAGCAGATGCAAATTTGAATAATCTTGCAGATAATATAATGGTTCCTGATACAACCACCCTTCGGATTCATTACATACATCCTCAAGAGAATATTATTGGAGATCCGACTTCTGGAGTGCGCACACAACATCAATTGTCTGATTCTGTTGATACTTTAATTGCTGAAATTAGAGATTTCGGGGTTCAGAATGAAGTGTTTCATTCTTGTTTTCTGTCTCAAGTTGAGCCTACCAATTTCGATCAAGCGTTGGAAGATGCTTTTTGGGTAGAAGCTATGCAGGAAGAGTTGTAGCAATTTCAGAAATTAGGTGTTTGGTATCTCGTGGATTTACCCGCTAACTCAAAAGAACCTTGTGGAACTAAATGGGTTTTCAAATGAAAACAGGACGATCGTGGTATCATCATTAGAAACAAAGTTCGGTTAGTGGTTCAAGGTTTCTCTCAGATTGAAGGCATTGAGTTTAATGAAGTATATGCTCATGTAGCAAGAATTGAGGCTATCAGGATCTTTTTGGCTTTCGCCGCACATCATAGGTTTAAAGTATATCAGATAGATGTCAAAAGTGCTTTTCTCAATGGAAAAATTCGTGAAGAAGTGTATGTGAAGCAACCGCCTGGTTTTTATGATCCAGAGTTTCCTGAATGGGTGTACAAGTTAGACAAAGCTTTGTATGGTCTTCATCAGGCTCCACGGGCTTGGTATGAGACTCTATCTACACACCTGCTTGAAAATGGGTTTCAGCGTGGCAAAGTGGATTGCCCTTTGTTTTCAAACAAGTTTGGGAAAGATCTGCTACTTGTCCAAGTTTATGTGGATGATATTTTCTTTGGAAGCACCAATGACAAATTATGCAAAGAATTTGAACGTGTCATGCAAACGAAGTTCGAGATGAGTTCTATGCGGGAGATGGGTTTCTTTCTGGGTCTTCAAATTCATCAATCTGCCAAAGGCATATTTTTGCATCAAACAAAATATGTGTCTGATATTATGGCTCGTTTCAAGATTGGAGATGTCCGGATTCCAAGTACACCTATCCAGGTTTCACATGGCCTTGAACCTGATGAATCTGGTGACAATGTTGATCCCACATTGTTTCGTGCCATGATTGGTTCCCTTATGTACTTAAGTGCTTCTCGTCCTGATATCATGTTTGATGTGTGCTTGTGTGCTAGGTACCAGGCAGCTCCCAAAGCTTCACATATGTTAGCAGTAAAACATATTTTTGCTTATTTGAAGGGTCATCCAGATCCTGGTATCTGGTACCCTAATGATAATAAGTTCGAGTTATCAGCTTATTCTGATTCGGATTATGGCGGCTGAAAAATTAATTTCAAGTCTACTACCGCTGGATGTCAGTTTTAGGGGGAGAGGCTCGTGTCTTTGCAATGCAAGAAACAAACTTTGGTTGCAACGTCTACTGCAGAGGCAGTGTATGTGGTTGCTTCTAGGTTTTGTTCACAGGTTCTGTGGATACAACAACAGTTACACGACTATGGTTTGAATTTTCCGACTACTCCCATTTATTTTGATAACTCGACTGCTATTTCGATCACGAAAAATCCCATTTAACATTCAAAAACTAAGTACATTGACATAATATTTCACTTTATCCGTGATTGCTACGAGAAGAAACTAATTGATTTGCAGAAAATTCACATGGATTTTCAAAGAGTTGATTTATTCACTAAAGCGTTTGATAAAACTCGCTTTCAATTTTTATTGCAAATCAATGGGGTTACTCAGTTGAATGCCAAGTAAAGTGGTTCAGTTGATCATTTTTTAGATTCTTTTAATGTTTTCTTTGTTTTTTTTTTTGCTTTTTAGGGGAGAATATTATGGAAAAATGAAACTACAAAATAGTGTGTTTTCTTGTATTCGAAAATGAAAAAGCATAAAAAATGGAAAAATTAAAAAATTGAGAAATATGATCCAACCTCGTGAGAAATGATAGTACATCAGTGAATGTTACTGACCATGGATAAAATAGATTGAAAGGCTGTAGTTCTTCTTTGCTTCATTGAATGTGTCAATCAGTATCTAATACTTGCTAGTATGATATAAACACAACACTTGCCTGAAATATGTGGTGTAACATGATTCTTGTGGTTGTGTAATCTTGATATTAGCTGAAAAATACAAAAATAGAAGGAATAAGTGTTCTAGTGTATGCATGCTTTATTTTGAAAGATTTAAACTTGTTTGATTTTCTTTGTTTTTGTCAAACGATCGGACTTTCTCTGCGTATCGAAAGATCGACCTGATTGTTGTTCATTTGATGTTCTGCTTTATTTTCTTTGGTACTTCGTATAACTCATCAGACTTTCTCTGCGTGTACGTGAGTACCGACTTGATTGTTGATTTATACAATTTCAACTTGTTTTGCTTTCTGATTTTCCTAAACAATCGGACTTTCCCTGCATGCTCACAAGGCCGACCTGATTGTTGTCTGTTTAGGGTTCTAATTTTGTAGAAGCATATTCCTATGCTAACGTTGTGTCTCGTGTATTGTATCTAGACAAGAGCTTCTGTGTGAGTTAGTGGCTTCATGCTGAGGTGGCCGGACCAAATGGTTCGGGCATACCAAATGGTACGCTAGTGATCCGCCAGCTAGCATGTGTCTTCTATAAATAGTTCGTGTTAGAGAGAGCTAGTTAGAAGTTCTGTCATTCTACATCTCTTAAGTGTGTGTAACTGAGTGTGTAACTCTCTCTCTATAGACTTTGTGTAATCTCTTTGTGAATCAATAAAGCAAAGCTTTATTTACCTTCTTGTTGCTATCCGATTACCGAATCATGCAGTAGTAAGATCGTATCGTGGTTCTACAAGTGGTATCAGAGCATTTGGTTGCTCTACTGCTGTGATTTTGGCAATTTTCGGATTTTTGAGAGAGAAAGTTTGGGTTTTCATCATTTTTCATCAAATTTCCGCAATTCCGAGTGTTTCAACGATGGAAAATGATTTCTGAGTGTTGCTGGAGTGTTTTCGCATCATACTAAAGCAATTTTCAGCTCCAAACGTCAAGTTTCACGAAAATCAGTGAAATCAGCCTCGAAATCAGTTGGTCCGCCGGACGAATTTCTGGTCCGCCGGATGAATTTTCTGGTCCGCTGGTTGGTCCGCCCGTGTATCTTCATCAGCATATTGGTCCGCTAATCTGGTCCGCGTAGGCAATCTTCATATTTTTGATCTGTGGCAGTTTCAGCGTACCATCTGATCCGCGGCAGTTATTTTAGTGTATTATCTGGTCCGCCGTACGAAATCTGGTCCGCCGGACGAAATCTGATCCGGATTCGGTCCGCAGAACCCAATACCAGCCAAAACGTTCGTCTTTCCGAGATCTAGACGTGTACTAACTTGAAAGGTCTGTACCCCCCAGTTTGACCCCCAAAATCCGCTTGGAAGACCCTCGTTTTTTAGTTCAAAGTTTTGGAGTTTTAGGTTTAACATCAAAATGAGTGATTTCTATGCAATGACTGCTACTCAAACATCAATGCAAGCCATGTTGAACTATGATAATGAGATAGGAACAACTCAAAGAGTTCCTAAATTGCTAATGCTTGAAGATTATCACAATTGGAGAAGTCGGTTTGAATCTTACATTTATTCGCAAGATATTGAAAGTTGGATTCCAATTGAGAAAGAATATGAATATCCGATGATAAGTCCTAACAAACCAAAAATGATTAGTAGTTTCGATGCTGATGATCGGAAAGTTTTTTCTCGAGAAAAGAAAGCATATAGTTATCTTACAATGGCCTTACCAAAAGATCTAATGCATCAATTTAGGTAATATACAATGGCTAAGGAGTTGTGGGATGCTATTGAAGAGAGATGTACGGGTAATGATCAATACAAAAATACTCGAAAGAAAGTTTTGAAGAAAGAGTTTGATAATTTCAGGCACTGCGAGAATGAGAAAATTCCAGATTTGATTGCTCGGTTTTCCCATTTGATAAATGAACTTGATGTTGTAGGAGTCAAGAAAGATAGTGATGAATTGAAAGAGAAAATTCTGGAAGCTTTACCAGAAAAATGGGAAAATTATGTGATGATGTTGACAAATGATCCAAATTATTCAAATTGGACATTCAATCAAATAACTAGCAAATTACAAGCTCGTGAGATGGAATTGCTGGTGAAGAAATCTGCACGTCCTACAGTTCAAAGTCCTAAATTGTACTTTCGGGAAAATAATGCTACCGTTCATGCTAAGGCAAAGTCACATGCTATTTCAAGCAGTAATCCGCCAGTAACAGCTTTTCTTGCTGGGCATTCTGAAAATTCTGGTTATTCTCCAAGGTGTCGTTTTACCATTCCTGATAGATCAACAAATAATCCGCATCCTGCTCAATCAACTGAAGAATTGGCTGCATTATTATCTGCTTTTATATCTTCGTCGTCTGGATCGATATTTGGTCAAGTTAGTGATGCTGGTCTGAGTGGAACTGAGTTAGAACAGCTGGATGATGATCAGTTGGCTGAATTAGATCTGCATTGGCAATTTGCAATGATGGTTGAAAAAGGACGACGATTTATCAAGAAACATGGGAAGAGTTCTTTTGTTTCAGGAAGTAGAAAACTGGGTTTGGATAAATCTAAAGTAACATGTTACAAGTGTTCCAAAGTTGGACATTTTGCTCATGAGTGTTCTCAATCATCATCTGATAAAGATAAATCTGATAAGCATGACGCAAAAGCTATGATGGCTCAAGCTCAATCAGATAAAGAATTTGATGAATGGTCAAAATAATTTGACAAATCACCTATTGCTTTGACTGCTATTCAAGATACGTGTGCAGAACCAGATGAATTTTGTTATATCAACGGTCAACCTGTGGCTTTTATGGCAAATATTGAAGTTGAATCAAGTGGGTATACGTCTGAGATCACTACATCTGAAACAAGTGATTCTGAAGTTAGTGGGTATGCGTCAACTTGTGAATTTTGTGCTGAAAAGGATAGAAAAATTCGTGAATTGGTTCAAGAAAAGGAAGGGTTAATGGTTGAGAGAACACTGAAGGAAACAGAATTAGAAAGCTTCAAGAAGAAAGTTGAAAATTCTGATAAGATTTTTAAGACAAATGATATGTTGATAAACGAAAAGGATGAGTTGATGGAAGAGATTGTCAAGCTTAAGAGCAATATGGATGACATAGTTGCTCAAGATAAGGAACAACTTCTGAAGTTGAAAACTGAGAATGAGGAGTTGGTTAAAAGTGTTGAGAAATGGGAGAGTGAAGCAAAAGACGCCATTGAAGATTTTGATGCTTTGTTTAGCAAATCCAAAACAAAATTGGATTCGCTTCAGCAATTGTATGATGATCTTCAGAAAGAGTTTGATGAAGTTAATGTAAAAGAAAGTGATCGTCAAAAGGAACATTCCATCTTACTTGACAAAGTTGCAAGCTTGACGCATGACAACAAACTGTTGACAAGAAACATTGAAATTCATGAAGGCAGGGTGAAGAACATATCCCAGGAAGTTTATGATGCCCACGATCAAATGAGACAAACAAAATTTTTGTCAAATCAAGCTTTAGAGAAATTGATTGCATCGGAAAGGGCATTGGGTGAAGCTCTAAGGAAAATATCTGATTTAAATGTTGAGATTCTGGATCTGAAACGTCAATTGCACAACTTGAAGAATTCACATTCTTTCACAAGCTATTTGTGCAAAGATGATAATTTCAAGAAAGTTTTTGGTAGTGAAGAATATAATCAAATTCCACATCCGGTTATCTCATTTGATGCTCTTGGTGATATTCATTCTTCTGGTATTGATGGAGATTATTCTGAGTTTGTTTCTGAGAAGTCTGAGAGAAAAGAATCGAAGGTTTCAACCAAGAAAGTTGAGAAAGATAAAAGTTTGATGGAACAATCTATTAAGTTTGTTTCTGGTGGATTTGTTGTTCCTGATAATAATGTGTCTGATGGTCAGAAGGTGAAGCCCGATGAACAGATAGAATCTGACGCATCAGTTGCTGCTACGCTTGTTAAAACTAATAATTTACAAGGTATTAAAGCTAAGTTCACTGAGGTTGCCCAAGCTGGTTCTTCTCAGTCTCAAGTGGAGTTGTCCGACTTACCCGGTTATAAACGATATGGTTTGGGTAATCATAATCACAGAGTTGCTCAGAAAGTTCTGAAGAACATGCCAAAGAAGACACCTAAGGCGAAAAAAGATACTAGTCTTGAATAGATATATCATCTGGCGCAGGTGTTTGTATCCACCATGGAAAAAGGATTCGGAGGAAAGATAAAGAAGAAAGATTTATCTACAAGTTCTCCAAAAGAATCTTCCGCTTCGGGTTCAAATTCCACACCTAGAAGTCCTACATCGAAATGGGTACATTCGAACAAATTTCAAATTTTCGATGATGTTTCTGATGATTGTGTTTTCAATGACCAACATTCTCAGTTTCAGGGCAAACCACAATCGAAACGATCATATCGTTTGTGCTATCAGTGTCGCCGAAAGGGACACATGGCACATGATTGTCCTGAAATTATAAAACGTTCATTTTCAAACAAATCTGCTACATTTATCGACGAATCAGGCAGAATTTTTACTGAGTCAACACCATTCAAATCAAAATATAAAACGAAACAATTTTTCAAATTTGATTCAAGTGTTGGTGGTTCATCTCGGGATGATGACTCGGTTAAAAATGTAAAAAAAAACAATGCAGTGGCGACCTAAGATGGTTAGCCAAGCTGCAACTGATTTTGTGGAAGACACTGGTCGACCAGAAGCTGTGTGCTTCGGGTCATTTGAGTATTAATCTTTATAACCAGTGTGCAGGTATTCCTAGAAGACCCGTTGGTGATTGCAAAGTTGCTGATGGAGGAGTATTCTGCGTTCTTAACTTAAATTGAATGCGTCATTGTTCAAACCTAAAAGTTTTTCTGAAAGCTTAAACTGAACAGGTATCAGTATCGATTGGTCAATTTTCTTTCTTTCATGCATTTTGTTTGTAGTTTAGGGAGAGAAAATTGAAAAACCAAAAATAGTGTTTTTGTGTTTTTGTTAAAATGAAAATCCAAAAATAGAGTTTTCATTTTAAGGGGGAGAAAATGAAAAATACAAAAACATCAAAAAATGGAAAAATACAAAAACATTGAAAAATGAGAAATTGATCCGACATGATTGGGAAATGATGGTACATTGGCTTACGTGTCTGACTCATGGATAAAATAGATGAAAAAGCCATAAGATCATTGTTTGATGTACTTGGTAGGCTCGGCATTAAATCAGAAAGTATTCAGATGTGATAAACACTAAATACTAATGCTTGACCAAGTGGACAACATCTTGATGCATATCTCATGATATATCAAGAAAAGATATGTGAAAAAGAAAATGAGAAGTCACTGTGTATACATGTGTTCATTTTGCAAAGATTTAAACTTGTTTGATTTTCTTTATTTTGTCAAACGATCGGACTTTCTTTGCGTATCAAAAGATCGACCTGGTTGTTGTTTGTTTGACGTTCTGCTTTATTTTCTTTGGTGTTTCATATAATTCATCGGACTTTCTCTGCGTGTACGGGAGTACCGACCTGATTTTTGTTAAGTTATACAATTTCAATTTGTTTTATTTTCTTATTTTGTTAAATCCGAGGCCTTATCTGCGTATCGAAAGATCGACCTTAAGGTAGACGATTTAACGTTCTTATTTCTTTTTGCATGGAACACAGTTGACTGAATCATGAATACAATCCTTATGTGATTAAATCACAAATGAAATCACAAAGTGTGATATAAAAAGCAAAAACATATCTGAGTATATCTGATAGTGTGGGGTATACTGGTCAATGCAAAGCTAATCAATACAATAACATATCTAGATGGTATGAGTATGATTGTGCCTGAGTTTAAGATGGACAAATTATACCAGTAATCGACATGACTTGTGTGCTGAAGTAATTGAAATTGAAGTGTAGTTCAGCATGTTATGACCAATATGATTCCAAGTTGTGATCTTTCTCGCAAAAGACAAAAATAGTGTCTGTTTCTGTATTGCATTTATGTTTCATATCTGAAAAATCCAAAAAGATGTTAGGTGTCATAAACTTAGATAATTCAAAAAGATTTTCGGTGTGTTTTGATATAAAGTTTCAAAAAGCCAAAAATATTTTATTTCTTTTTTGTTTTCGACCGATCGATACTTGATACAAAATTCAAAATTTCAAAACTATATCTTGGATTCTTGAAGAGAAGTTTTGCGCCAAGATTAAATTAATTTTCAAAAGAAAAGGAAAGCCGTGTTTCTGTCTTCTGAAATTGCAGGTTTCTTATGTGTGATGACTCAAGCATGGTGAAAGGGGGAGTATGCAATATCTTTCACAAGTGGATCTTGAAGTTCAAAGATTATTCAAGATTGGTTTAGCCATGCAAGCTCTAATTCTGGCAAGATTTCAAGTTGAGGATCGGATGCAACAATGCTGAAGATTGAAGACTAAAGTTTTGTTAGATAGATAGTTAACTAGATACACTACACGTTAAGGGGGAGTTTGTAGAAGCATATTCCTATGCTAACGTTGTGTCTCGTGTATTGTATCTAGACAAGAGCTTCTGTGTGAGTTAGTGGCTTCATGCTGAGGTGGCCGGACCAAATGGTCCGAAGTTCATTTGGTCCGGGCGTACCAAATGGTACGCTAGTGATCCGCCAGCTAGCATGTGTCTACTATAAATAGTTCGTGTTAGAGAGAGCTAGTTAGAAGTTCTGTCATTCTACATCTCTTAAGTGTGTGTAACTGAGTGTGTAACTCTCTCTCTATAGACTTTGTGTAATCTCTTTGTGAATCAATAAAGCAAAGCTTTATTTACCTTCTTGTTGCTATCCGATTACCGAATCATGCAGTAGTAAGATCGTATCGTGGTTCTACAAATTTCTTTTTGCATGACATACTATGAACTACTTATATATGTAAATATTATGTGGTGAATAAAAGAAAAATAAAAAATATCATAAGTCAGATTCTCACTTACTTGAATTTGTGGGTGCCATGATTTCTATGCTTGATAAATATAACTAATTCATATCAGAAAGCAGTAAAAGTTTATTTGATTTGACTAAAATAAACATCAAAATGTTGTATTCGTGGCTTGCATGCTGATTAGATTGAAATTGAAATGTGTTAAGTGCATCTCACTGGTATGATCTCATGTTGCGATCTTTCTCACAAAAAACATAATTAATTGCATTTATATTTCTATTTTCTGTTGATTCATTGTTTTTAGAAAATCTCAAAAAGATTTGAGGTGTGTTTTAGCTTAAATTCGAAAAATCAAAAAGATTTTAGTGTGTCTTGATATAAAGTTGCTAAAAGTCAAAAAGATTTTATTTCTGCTTTATTTTTTATCAACTGAATGCAGAAACAGCAAATTTTTGTTGATAGAACCGTAATCGAAGCTCGAATCAGCTCATCATGTTTCAATTTGGAAAATTTTAGATGTTTGGGCGTAAAATGTCAAATTTAAAAGAACAAGGGCAAAATGGTATTTTTTCTGAAATGTAGTCCAGACGTACCATGTGGTACGGCGGGCGGACCACTTTGCATATAAAAGGGCAAATGTGGTATGTCTCCTACAAAACCTGCGTATCACATTCACAAACCTCTGCGAACCCTAAATCGCCCGATACTGTTTTTTTTATTTCTCACTCGATAACGAACCTCTGCTCGAATTGTTTGTTGCTACAAGTAGGTACAAGGATTGCGCATCTTCTCATGGTCTTAGATTTCATTTTCGTGCTCTCAATCTCATGATTTTTGGATTTAAAGTCTCGGTATTTCATGAAACCGAGCACTGGGTTGGTTAATGGGGTTAACGACTATCTCAACTTGTTTTGAATACATGTACTTGGTCGGTTTTTAGTATAGATTGAAACCTCGGTGGTCGATTTCAAAACAAACACAAATTTGAGTGTTAAAATCGCGATTGACTCTTTAGTAAACTGTTCTACCGCCGTACCATGTGGTACGTGGCGTACCAGATGTGATACGTGGTCCAAAGTGGTCCGTATCTGGTACGTTTGACTTTCTGGTACGTGGTCAAATTTCTGGTCCGTCCGTACCAGATTGGTCCATCTGACCAAAGTGGTATGTGACGTGGTCCGTCGACTGATTTTTCCAAAAGTTCAACGTTTGAGCGTTTCATGATTTTAATGATAATTGTTGTTTGTGAATGTTCAGAAATGGCAGCGTTAAAGTCAAATGACGAACACAACATTTGTGCCTATCTCGGGGCATCTACAAAATGGAGATCTCACTTTGGAGGGATATTCGAGTTTTTGCAACGATCGAGAGTTGTAAGGGAATAATTTGTGGCTTGTGTATTAAATCATCACCTGGCGGACTATTTTGAAGGCCTATGTGATAGAATAGCTGAAAATTAGTTGGGTTATGGGTATATTGGGTCATTGGGCCAATTTAGACATGTTTGGGCTCATTTATAAAGAGTTTAGATGGAGTTTAGTGGGCTTGAAATGTCAAATACGGGAATTAGAGGGATTTTAGGGTTTTTAGGGTGACTTGTTCTCGAAGATGGAAAATACCTATATAAGGGAAGCCCTCCCCTCATTATTAGGTTGTTGATAGTGGGGGCAAGCTCAAGGGTGGTCACAAAATTCTCTATTGAGAATTTCGAGTTTGGTGTTGCAACCGGTTTTGATCTAATCAAAGTTATCTTCTGAATCGGTTTGTTTTGATTTTGTTCTTTGCCGTTTACTATTCTCATCTATATTCTTGAATCAATAAATCGTCGGGATTCCGCACCTTTGATTGATCGTTGATATCGTGTTAGGACCGTTTTTTCGGGACTTACAATTGGTATCAGAGCCAAGAAACTTCGTTTCGAGGCTCTAACCATATCCGATTCAAGTATTCTTGTAATTTTGGGTGATTTTGGTGTGACGGCTGTGAAAAAAAAATTCATAAAAGTAAAATTAGGGTTCTTAATTTTTGGGGGTGCACGTGGATATTTGTTCAACTATTTCTGATTGTGTCGAATTCTGTTTGCTTACATGTTCAAATATTTCTCACGTGTACATGTCTAACTTTGAAACTAGAATGCTACATCGAAACCTCATTTTGCTGTGTCAAATCCCGAACCATATCTTTGTTTAATCTGCTTCAAAAGGCTCCATTGATTATTTTGATTTTGTTTGTTTATTGCATTCAAAGTTGGTCAGATCAAGATTTCCAAATCATATACTTATTTGTTATTTCCATATGCTTGTGCTAATTAAGTCCAAGTAATCTTTTTTTTTTCAAAGAGATCGTGTATGCGTGTGCTGTTTAAATAAAATTGCGATCTCAAATCTTAAACTTAATTGTGTTTCCAAATTGAGATTAGAGTGGCCTCCAAGTCTTCGACTGAATCAAATTCTCGGTCGGCTTTAAGTCTTCGACTACACAATTAGTTCTCGGTCAAGAAGAGAAAGGTTTTGGTCAAAATTGGTGTTCGGCCCAATCTAGGATTCTTGGTTCTCTCGGTGTTCGGCCTTTTAGATTTTGGACTAAATCTATTTTTTTCGATTCAACCGAAATCGACTTTTCGGTCGAAATCAATTCTCGAAAAAAAAAATCGAATTTCTTCTGTTCACAATTTGAAGTTCATCCTAATTACGATTATGCCATTGGGATTTAATTAAAATTACTGGTCTACGTCATCCGGTTTTTGAAGCAAGAAACGACCACTCATTTCAAGTTGTTGCAAATTATTATTGACGGGGTTTTGTTCGTTGAATTTTTCTGCAGCTTGTGGAGTATTTTGTTTTTCAATCTTCAAATTTTTGTTCCAAGTGTTTTAATGTGTTACTGACGATTTTTGTGAGTGTCTTGAGATTTTGTGCAGGTTACAAGTGTTGCAGAAGCAAGAAGCCAGTTGCTAGTGTTTTATAAGCCTCTCGATCGAAATCTGTGGCTTGGACCCTTATTTCGATCGAAATTTTGGCTTTTCGACCCTTTTGGACACTTTTCGATCGGAAAGTCCCTTCGTGACTTTCGATCGGAGAGTACTTCCCGGTTCCCCACTTTTTGATCGGAAAGTCCCTTCGTGACTTTCGATCAGGTCCGTTTTGATCGGAAAGTCCCTTCGTGACTTTTCGATCTGCTCCGTTTCGATCGGAAAGTCCCTTCGTGACTTTTTGATCAGTTTCGTCTTTCAATCGGAAAGTCCCTTCGTGACTTTTCGATCAGCTTACACTTTTTGATCCAGCCGAAACTCTGCCCGATCGAAAAGCTGTCTTTCTGATCCAGTTGAGACTTTTTGATCCATCCTTTTCAATCCGATCGAGTCTGACATTCATGGCATCCTTTCTACCAGGTAATTCTGTATCTAGCAGCAATGAGGTATGTTCTAACCCAAAATGCCAAATTTCATTTAATGAATGTCAAGACTGGCAACGTAAGTTCATTAATGAAACATTAAATCGTGAACTATCTGATAGAGACCTGAGAGAATACAAAGGTAGGAGTAAAACATTAAGTGAAAAACTTGAAGCTGCCAAAGTCGATGTCAAAAATCTTCAAAGGGAATTGAGTGCTAAAACAACATATCTTAGAATTGCAAACTCAAAAATTGACACATTAACTCAGGAACTTGAAGAACTCAAGGATAAATTTGGCCAATCACAATCCACTCTTGAACATTATAAAAAAACAACAAAACAAATGATGAAAGCCAGTACCTTATTTTATAATACTGATGAACGGATGAAGCATGTTAAGGCCAATTCGGGGTTGGGTCTTGCATCAGATGAAAAAGATAAAAAGTCCACACACACTGTTCCGATGCCATTAATACATGATATGATCTCGGATCATGTGAGCTCAAAGACCTCTTTAGACGCCAGGGCTGAAATTTTGAAAGCTAAGGCTTAAATTGAAAAAAAACTTCCTGCATGCCCCATTAAAATTTCTGCTCCTGTTTCTAACATTACTAACACTTCTACTTGTTGTGCAGATCAAGGTAATAATGAAGCAGGAGTAACAGATCTTAAGGAGTGTCCCACAGAGTCTTCTTTAAACATTAAAACTGATGTGTTTGAGTCTGTGTCAAAAACTTCAGAGACTGTTCTGTTTGATAAAACCTCTGTGTGCGGTGTTTTTAGTATTGGCAAGTGTGATGTGAAACCAGTGAAACCTTTAAGAACTGTTAAAATCTTGAGAAGAGGTACGGGACCACAGGTTGCTGGTCCCAAACCCTCAACTGGTAATGATAAGAATTGTGAGGATAAGAAGCATAATGTTACCCAAAATGTGCAGAAAGTACGGGATGCCAGACCACATGATTATGTCCCGTATCCAGAAATTAATTCTGCATATGACCAGTTCAAACCGGTACAGCTGGAGTATACCTTGACCACCAAGCCTAATGGCAAAACCTATTGGATCCACAAAAATTGTTCAAAACCAACTTGGATTTCCACTGGGCGTAACCAACCACAGGCTCCCGCTTACCCAAAGAAACAATCTTGCCATGTTTGTGGTAGACCAGGACACGTGGCAAGAAACTGTTTATACCGGCCTTATGAACCCTATTATCCCAAAAGGGTTCCTCAGAGACCCAGTCCAAGGACCCAGAAACAAAGTGACCCAACTCCAAGGCCCGGTCCATCAAAACCCAAGGTGCAGAAACAAGCACCTCAGAGTCACAAAGTTCAGCAGAAACCCAAGGCTCCTAAGCAACAGCCAAAGACCATTTTTAAAGAAAACAAAGCATCACAGAAATCTGTGAAAACAGCTTGGAGACCAAAATCTGTTGAATCCCCAAAAACAGTTTTAAAATCTGCTTTCAAAACTGTTTCAAAATCACCCATCCATCCAAATCCAGTTGGTTCAGCTAAATCAAATGGTTGGAGGAAGGATGACAGGTGGAATGTTTCAAAAGTTATGAACTTGTCTTTCAAGCCTACTGGAGTGTACAAGAAACACTCCAAACAATTTCAAGAAATAAGAGTTCAAAATTCTAATAAGAATCCACCGAGAAAACCACAGGTTTTTGGGAAAGAAAATCACAAACCCAGAGAGGTCAATAAAAAGGACATTCTCAGTCCAACCAAGGCAGCCACACCCCTAATCCCTGATGTTACCAATGGAGTGTTTTTTAAAAGAAGTTTCATTCGTTGATTCATCAGGTCTACCCAAAACCACAATGGCCTGGGTACCTATGGCTAACTGATCTCTCACCTTGTGCAGGAACAATCAAGGAGGATTTTCATTAACCTTGTTTGCTTGTTTGTGATAGTGATTGTTCCAGGCACAGGAAAGGAGGCATCTCTTCACTTCATGACATGCAGATTTTTATGGAGAGTATGTTCTCCTTGTGAGAGGTAAATCTGAAAAGATCAGCAGAAAAGGTAACACTGTCTGAATTGTTTGTTTCTTGGCTAAATGTTTGTTTCAGAAAATTTTCAAAAGATAAACTTTGTAGGTTAGCTTGGCCAGTTTTAATAGATATTTAGTGATGTGTCTGTGTGTCAATAATAAAAAATTTAAAAAATATATAAAAAAAATAAATAAATAAAAATATAAAATAAAATGTGTGTTGATTTTAAAAATCAAAAAGCAAGGGGAAGAATAGAAAAGATGAAATAGTTGACCCCTAAAAAATTGTGCTTTTTAATTTTTAATCTTTTGTTTGTGTTTGAGAAGGCAGGGAAGTGAAATATTTCCGTTCTCAGAATGACTGACACGCGTAAGGCAAAAGTGAAAGACATGATCCAAGGTGATGTGCTCGGTAGGCTCAGTTCCAAAAACAAATGTATGTCATTTGACGGGAAACACACACTTAGGTTAAGTGCTTGTTCTATTTGACTGCAAAATTGTTCCCGATACACACGTCGGACTCCAAAGTGTTGAATCGAAAATCTCAAAAAGTCGGCGTCCCCTCTGTTTTGTGTGAGCAAAGATCTGGGGATGTCAAAGCCGTCAGTCAAGTCTTGCCTCTGCTTTGCGTGAGCAATGACCTGGTGTAGAATGGTTGATGTCTTAATCAGACTTTCCTTTGTTTTGCGTGAGCAAAGACCTGGTTAGTCTGTATTAACGTGCTTGCAGATCGCTGTATATAATTTACACCCCAAAAGATGCCAATGTGCACAACAAAAGAGACCCTCTAGCGTCCAAAACCCTTTAGCCCTGACTTTGTGACTAGGCTTATGTGTTTGATGAAAGGTTACCACCTGACTGATAAACGCCTCTGAGTTGAACTCATACAAGTCTTTGTATATTATTCCTATCTCTTTTATGATCTGTTCTTTCTCTTCTCAACCAAGTCTCAAGAAAAGATTCAAAACTCTGGATATGGGAATGTGAAAATATGTGGTAGGGAATGATCAAGCTTGATAGACAGCACATATTAATTACCTAGTGAAAATCCGAGGTGGTGGGCAAATACCTTGGTTGCGGAAGCGGATCGAGTCTTTGTGTAACTCGTTTTTGAGAAAACAAATTGACACACCCGGATATGAACACGATGGTGTTTGAGATGTGATGATGATGATGATGAGCAAAGCTAGTATAAACATGATAGATGAAGAACAAGATAGATAGATAAACAAGGTGGAATGATAGATAACTAAAGATAATCGAATGATTACATTTTACCTACCCCACACATTCCCGGGTATCATGAACTTACTAGGTGAGTTCATGAACCCTCGACAAGCTTCAAAGAACCATGACTAACTCTCTCTCAAAGTATCACTCATCATCAAGTCTTTCACATGAGAAAGACTTGCTATATATACTACAAAACTCACTAAGGGCAAAATAGTAAAACTACCAACTAGTGACAATATTTAAACAATAAATAATATTCACTAGAGCCATCTTCTTTAGTTGAGTCTTGTAACTTGAGTTGTCATGTTCTTCACCGTGTTGTCGGGACGGTAGACGTTAAGTGGCCGTTGAGTATTAAACACATCTATCCAAATCTTGTTGGCTCGGTATCTCGATTCCCAACACCTAGGATTTGTGTGTGACTGTCGGATGTTCATAATTAATGCACCTAAAAGATAAATAAGTGACAAACAGCCAGGAAAATGAGGAACATGGGTTTAAGAAGGATCAATATACTGGCAATCGCCTGGACGTGTTCGAGTAACAGATGCTGAAAAGGGTTCCTCAGTTCAGACAAAGACGGTTTGATCCCAAAATAAAACCTTCTCGTCTCGTTATTTGGTATGTTTGTTTTTATTTTTTTATGTGTTATCTTAAGTTTTTTTATTGTTTATTTTTTCAACCATGGCCAGGTTAATTTAAAGGTTTTAATAAGTTCTTTTTGGGTTTTGTGCAAGAAGGTGTGACCTCCCCCTCGGGTTCAGGGGAAGTTGTTTGGTTAAATAATGCTAACTCGATAACCAGTCATCATTGTCTGGTTAGTGTTTGTTCCATGTTGTGCATGACATGTTAAATGAGATGTCATGGAGAAGAAAAGTCAATGAGTGTTGCTACTGTTCGTGTTGAAGAACCAGCCGGAAAAGGACTTACCCTATGCTCAGGGGAAGTTTGTTGGTTGTTCAAGTAAAACTTCCAAAGACACCGTTCTCAAGTTTAGGGGAAGCTAATTGAAGAAAAGATGCAGAGTAGTCACACCAAGAAATTCAAGAATGCCACGACAGAGGTTTTCAAAAATTGCCCTCTGAAGACACATGCAAGTCAAGACAGTCACTGATGATTCAGCAAGGACTCAACAGTTTTCAAGAAGAAGCAAGTGCATGAGAATCCCCGTCTCATTACATGTTCGTCATTTGAAGTCCAAGCTAATGCTGATTGAGAGACACTCCCTAATGTCATTTGTTGTTGCCCAATGAAGATTGTTAAAGAAAGGAATCTTCACCAACCCATGCTCAAGCCAAGGGGAAGACTGCAAGTTCTGAAGATTGAAAGTAGAAGATATTTAATAGCACAAGCCAAGGGGAAGATTGTAAGGGAATAATTTGTGGCTTGTGTATTAAATCATCACCTGGCAGACTATTTTGAAGGCCTATGTGATAGAATAGTTGAAAATTAGTTGGGTTATGGGTATATTGGGTCATTGGGCCAATTTAGACATGTTTGGGCTCATTTATAAAGAGTTTAGATGGAGTTTAGTGGGCTTGAAATGTCAAATACGGGAATTAGAGGGATTTTAGGGTTTTTAGGGTGACTTGTTCTCCAAGATGGAAAATCCCTATATAAGGGAAGCCCTCCCCTCATTATTAGGTTGTTGATAGTGGGGGCAAGCTCAAGGGTGGTCACAAAATTCTCTATTGAGAATTTCGAGTTTGGTGTTGCAACCGGTTTTGATCTAATCAAAGTTATCTTCTGAATCAGTTTGTTTTGATTTTGTTCTTTGTCGCTTACTATTCTCATCTATATTCTTGAATCAATCAATCGTCGGGATTCCGCACCTTCGATTGATCATTGATATCGTGTTAGGACCGTTTTTTTGGGACTTACAAGAGTGTATTATACTGCTACACAGGAATGTACACCGTACAAAGACCTTCTTACAATGTTTTGGACTTCTGCATAAGTAGACTGTTCGGTTGTACCTTCTGTGATTCGTGCAAGGATTAATCAAACAGATGTTGTTGTGTCTGAAGATGACGTTAGAAGAGTTTTGAGATTCAATGATCAACCGACATTTCCAAAAGAATTTGATTAGATAGACATGGTTGCACTGCTGAGAAGGGTGAAGTATGATGGAAATATCTATGCTTCTTGGTTTCTTAAAGCCAATCTGAGTCCTCCGTATAAATATCTGATGCACGTGATAATCAGGTGTTTTAGTAATCGACTGAGGGGTCATGAAGAATTTGACATGAAGATTTTATCTTTCTTCACAGCTTTGGTGATGAACCGAGAGTTCATCTTCTCTAGATGGATATTCGACTACATGAAAGAGAACATTCTGTCAAAGCAAAACAAGAGTGTTATGTATCCGAGATTTCTTCAAATGATCTTAAATGATCTGCATTCGAATCTTCCAAAGAATCCAGATTCCGTGTTACAATTAAGGCACATGAATGAAGTTGATATGGGTAAGTTGCCGGTATATTGGAAGAGGAAAGGAGCAAATGTGGCTCCTCCGGTTAAAGGATTGATTGGGCATTTGGCAAAACCAAACTATGTGGCTCCGTGTCACACCCCCAATTTCCACTAACGGAGTTTTACCGTGTGGGGTGTGAACCAGACCAGGACCCGAGTCATTAGTTACATCAAACATAAGTTTAGGGTTCAAATTGTAAATATATATTTCCAAACGGGAAATATTATAACCAGAGTTCTAGTTTAGCGGAAGCTTATAAAAGTTATGTTGCGCAAAACAAGCGCCCATAAGTAAATAAAGTTCAAGATAAAGGTTTTAAAAGCAAGTTCCCAAAAATAAAGTTTAACCAGTGTACGTGCCCAAAAATCCGATTCTCCTAGCGTCCTGCAAAGCATGCATAAGAGCAAGTGTCAACTAATGTTGGTGAGTTCACATAAGCACATAAGTATAACTAGTATAGTTATGCAGTACGAATGCAACAGTTTTTATTCGTATATAAGCATGTATATTAACAGTACAATCCATATCGTAGGTAGCAAGCCTAAGTTCATGTCACTAAAACGTTCGCAACCGAAGCTGACCAATTAGTTGTAGGAATAATTCCTTACGTGGTTTGCCTTCCCCGTGGCTACTCGATCACGGTAAGTTTAGGCTGACATTGTCCTCAGTCCGACCGCCAGTCGGGTGGTGCATCTCGTGCCCGCTGAGTGGGGTTTGTCAGACCCCAGTAGTACTACCCAATATCCCCTCGCTATATGCAATTAACGGTTCGATAAGTAAGGACTTGAAAGATAAAGCATTTTACGTGAACATGTGATATACATAGGATTTCTACTTTAATCATACATAAAAGTTGTTGTGTTATCACCCTAACCCGGGTGTAACGTGTTTGCATATGTTATCGTCCAAAACCGGACGTAACGTAAAGGTTGTGTAACTCACCTTAGGGTGCGCTGCTACAATTTAGTAAGACTCTGAGTCTTATGTAACTACCGAGCACCTATCGATTTTACATACGTAAGTGTGTGTTTGCACATGAGTAACATAGCCTAGACGACTGTTTCGATAACAAGTATTTTCAATTATGACGTAGGTGACAAATTCAATACGTGATAAAAATCATTTATTCGAAAGTAGTAAAAAATGACGTAAATCATGGACATAAGAATTTATGAAAATCAATGCGCGTATATTATTACAAATAATAAAATGTAGAGATGATCGGATAAATAAATAAATAATATATATATATATGTATATTTATTCGTAAATATAAATATCGAGGCGTAGTCACAAGGGGGAAAAAAATAACGCGTCCTAAATATATATTTATTTGCCGTGTAAAAATTCCGAGAGTTTAAAGAAAATATTTAAAACGTTTGCATGACCATAAATCAAATATATATATGTATGTACTCATATATATAAAACTAATTTTTTTATAATTAATAACGAGACTATACAATTTTAATTCTTTTAAATAATAATGTTTTCATAATATAAAAGTTCAACGAATACCCCAACGGGTCTTTGAAGATTTGATAATCGGTTACTAGTACGTTTGAGTTTTTGGACCAAAAATGCTTGAGAATCATTAAACAAAAATAAAACAGTGAAAATGAGGGTCACGGGACTCGAACCCGTGACCTCTGACCCGTAGACGAAACGCCTTAGCCACTGGGGCAGTGGTGCGCACACGTCTGGATTCCGCCCATAATTATATTATCTAGTCAGTGCAATGAGAACTGGTGCCAGCGAGTTGAGAACAGAAGTAAAAAAAAAGGGTTATGGGTGTGGCCGGGGATCGAACACAAGACCTCTCGTCCCAGGCGATAGCGCTAACCAGTTGCGCTACCAGTGCGTTTGTGTTTGTATCCAGTTACTAAATAATATATCCAGTCCCCACCAGTCATCATCTTCTTCCCCACAAACTCCGGTGGCCGGAGTTTTATTCCGGTCACCGGAAAATCACGAAACCAGAAATAAAGAGAAGCAATACGTGCGATTAACAAAGGGGAATGGTTACCTTGAATCGGAATCGAGAAAAGGTGAGTTTTTGAAGCCGCAATATAACCCGAACTTGAATCGCGAACTCCGAGCACGGTTACGATTCGCAAAACCGTTAACACCTGGTTGTTCCTCAGGGCTTCACGATCACAGAGGTTATTGAATGGTGGTGATTCAGTGGTTCAGTTGGCCGGAATTCGAGTTCGCCGGAAAACACAAAAAAAAAAACGAGAGAAGAACGAGAGCTTGAGAAAGGGTGTGTGTTTCGCAATTGAACGGATCCTGAGCAGTAATATGATCCTTACAATCACTGGAGACTTGAATGGGGGGATTGATTGGCTTAATTTGAAACCGACGATGATAATGTCGATCGGTCGAAACCGATTCACGTTTAACAGCTTGTAAATGTCTTTTATGTGACTATGGGCAAATGACAAATTTAGTCCCTCTACAATTTACAAGATGACACAATGTTTTGGGTAATTGCATAAATGGTCACACAAGTTTTCTCAAAGAAAAGGGTTTAGTACTTGGCGAGAATAGTCCCTCGAGTTTATAAAAGGCTAACGGGACTAACGAAAAACGTAAACGATGGCAAACGAGTGTATGCATCTCAACACCATATAACGTGTAACGTTTATGAGAAAATATGAACTTAAATGACCAAATAAAATTATAGATAACAACTTCTAATTATCCGTTTAAATTCACATAAAATCATAGTTATAACCCATAACTATATGCTTTAAGGTCCTATAACAAAAATATAGAAACGCTTCGTACGATTACGTGACACATCGTCACGTAAAATCATGAAATATAATATGTATTAGATCATGATTAGATGCTATAAACGAGTCCAAATCATGTAAACATCGATCAATTCGTGCTATAAACTGAGTTTAAATTACTTGATTCGTGTTCTTCGTTTCGGTTATTTTCGGTGTTGTTTCGGTCCAAATTCGGTGTACAAATCACTAGATCCGACATTCTATGAGTTTTCAGTTGGTATCAGAGCTGTTGGCTCTTTCTATGGTCGAAATCTATCGTTTTTCTTTATTTCGAGACGTTAAACCTTCGGTTAGGGGTAATTGGAAGTGTTTTTGTTTGGTTTTTAATCAATCGAGTCTTCCTGAGTCATGTTTTTACCTAACAGAAGCATCTGGATGTTCAAATTCGATCAAATTCTGAATCTAGTGAGTTTTTCCGAAATTTTTTGGTTTTTCGCGTTCGGCCGAACTCCACGTTCGGTGTAACCGCTCCGAACTCCAGGTTCGGAGTTCGCTCGGCATAACCGCTCCGAACTCCAGGTTCGGCCGATCCGAAGGTCAGGTTCGGAGATGGCTCCGAAGGTCAGGTTCGGACTAGGTCCGAAGGTCAGTTTCGGAGAGGGTTCGGAGGATCGGGTTCGGAGGTAGCACGGCCCCAGCCAGGGGCTCTGCCCCTTGGACCCCGCCAGGGGCTGCCGCCCCTTGGACCCCGCTTCTCAGGGGCGCTGTCCCCGAACCCCCGTTAGGTGGGAATTTTACAGAAGCGGATCAGTTATCGAGTTTACCCTTGATTTGGTAGCTGTGGGGTGTTATGTTTGAAGAAAATCCAGATTCCGATACTTGTTATGAGTTAGTGATCGAATTTCAAGAAATGTGTTTGTGAGTAGTCATTGTTCTTGATGATGGACAGAGATTCTGAAACATGGTTATGATTATTTGGAACGTTTGTCGGAGATTATCATTCTACACAAACTGAAGATTAAATGAGATTAAAGATTCCGTTGCGGGCCACTTGAGTTTATCATTCCACTACAAGAATGCGGGGTTGGAATTATAAGAAATTGAAGATTTGAATATGTCACTTGTTTAGGGGGAAATCGGGGACCCTAAAAACTTTCAAAGTTTCATAATTGAAAAAGTGAATATTCAAAAGCAATCAATTCAGGGTTGATAGTGATTTTTGATCTTCATGGAAAGGTGGTATATTCTGATGTTCGTGCGAACTGATACGTCAAAGTTTTCGGTTAAGGTTTGGAACTCTCTGTCATATGCCCGATACTTTCTTGAGTTGTCGAAAGACTTGGTCAGATTCCAGTCTGCAACGAGATATACGTTTACCGGAGTAATATATTGGGATGGATTTGATGCTGAGGGGGAATTTCTGTGATTGAAGATGTTGATTGTGTCTGTTTTCATAAAGATCAGAATATATTACAAGTTTGTGAAGGTTAAAGATTTCTGTCAAGATGTAGTGATGTTCTTGTGTCTTTACAATTTCCAGATACAACTTATGAAGTGAACCGTTATCATATGCCTGATGTGGAAGTGCTTGAAGCTAGGGGGAACTTTATTGGTTGTGGAGATTGTACAAGATTCGAATTGTTTCCTGCATACCTGAAGGTTCGGTCAAGGGGAGTTTGCTAAAGACAGAGGCATCTGCAGCAAGCTGACTGAAGATTGCTAGAAGATCAATGTTTGGATTCGACAGTAACGTCCAAGGGGGAATTTGTTAGTGCATGAATCTTGTGTGGCCGTTACTGTTCGAATTGACGAACAGACTGATTTGAGTGTGGACAAAGTCTGGGGTCCGAACCCCGGCCGAACTCAAGGTTCGGTGGCTCCAAACCTTGGCCGAACTCCAGGTTTGGAGGGAGTTCGGACCAGGTTCGGAGGTCCCAGGTTCGGCCCAGAACGAAATAGTATAAATAGTGAAGTCTTAGTATTTCATTGTAAGTTTCTGTCTTGTGTCTGTATGTTGAGACGAGAGGTTCTGTCCGACCTCCCCCAGAGCTTAATCGTTGTGTACTCCTTCGTTATGTAATCATTCAACATGATTCAATGACAAAACTTCCGTCTCATCCATAGAAACGATCCGTATACGGTTTTTCATAGATATATACTTATATATCACATAAAATCATAGATATATTTGTCGCATAAAATGACAAAACGTTCCATAAAATATGATTTATATAAAATCATAAAATATAACTATTCAAGTAAGTTAACCGACGTCTAGACTCATGTGCAATGTTCGTGTAACGATTCTAGTTAACTGATGTAACGGACGTTTACTAAAGCCAACACAAGTTATAACGGAGTTAACTTGGAAAATTGGCGGTTGTCACACTCCGGCTGAAGGTGCTGCAAGACATCCTGATTGTACTGATAATGAACTGGAATATGATGATAATGGTAATCATGTTAAGGAAGATGAAAATGAAGAAGATGACCAAGATGTGCCAGTTCAACAACCAGTAGAACATCAACCTGTTGTTTATGCACCTGTGCAACAGCAACAACAAGAAATTAAGCAAATTCAACATGATCCAATTATACGTGAAAGAGATGATGATGTGGCTGGTTCAAAGGCTGTTTCTAGAGACGATGATGATGCGAGCTCGTCTGATACTAGTATGGTGAAGAAAGGTTCAAAAGCTCATCTGGCTTATCTGACTTCAAGAAATGAAGATATTTCTAGGTTTGAGCTTCTGTCAAAACGATCTGCTGATAGAGACGATGATGATGATCCATCTTATACTCTATCTGTGGAGGAATCAGCAAGACAAACAGTGACTGCTGATAAAGGAAAAGCCGCGATGGTATCTACTAGCAAGCGTATGAAGCATATGTATAGGCCGAAGATGATGGTAAAACAGGGCTTGTTCCTTGCTGATGCTAGAAAAGATGGTAGCAGTCCGCTTAGCAAGAAGCAAAAAGTTGCTACAAAGTCTTCTATTCCAAGTCAACCAACCACAACAACTGCAAATGTTCAAAGTTCTGGTGGTCCACCTGTTCGAAGGTTGATTGTCAGAAATTCTTCGAGTTCTGCTTCTGCCTCAACCACTACTTCTCCTACAACATCAACAATCTCTTCGACTGACTTAAAGCTTGCTCTGCATCAAACTAGACTTGATGAATTAGAGTCCACAAATCGTCAGCAAGCCAATGAAATTCAAGGATTGAAGAATACTGTTAAAGAGTTGATATCTCATGATCAGTCAATGGATCGTGAGATTGCTCGGCTTCAACAAATCTCTCTCTCTCTCTCTCTCTCTCTGGGTGAGCAGCTAAAACGTTTACTAAAAGCTTTACCTGCTCAGGGGGAGATGAGACCAAATTCTGAACAAGCTTGTAGAGAAGACGATGATGTTTCAAGGTATTTGAATGACAATGATAAACTAGAAGGAGGTGTTGGTGGAGATGGTTCTGGTGTTGCTGGTGCAGCTGGAACATCTGTTGCTGCTGGAACTTCTGCTACTGCATCTCAAGGGGAGCCATCGGGTAAAGATGTATATGCTGTGACTCCAATTACAAGAGTTGCTATTGAAGAAGGAGAGTTTTTGCATCAATATTCGAAAGAGCAACTTGCTGCGATATATGCTTTGAATATTGAGGATGTTGATAAGGTTCCTTTCGCTGAGCCACATAAAGAAGAAGATTCAGATGATGAGTTTGAGTATGAAGAGGAACATGTAGAGGTTGAAGATATGACTGCAAAAGAATATCCAGATGATTAGAAAGTCTATGGGAATTTTACTGATAATGATCAATCTGGAGGATTCAATTACTTTGCAAGAGATGATGAGGAAGAAGTTGAGAATAAGTTGAAGAAGAAAGAATCTGAGAAACAACCAGAATCAAATGAATTTGATAAATTTTCAAAGGAACAAGAGAAGAGAAGGTTGTTTGATGAATGGATGAAGGAACAAAGGTCGAAGAAGATACCTGTGGTGAAACCTACAATCTGTTGATCATAAGAAATTCTTTGAAAACAGAGGTGTAGCCACTGGTAATATTATCAGTTGGATGTTCGACTCGCAGCTCAAGTGTTATGCTGTCAAGAAAGAATTTGGCAATATCTACTTGAAGAATGCAAAAAGATTTGATACTTTGCCAGTCTGCAAAGTGAGGGAATTATCTAGAAAGCCATTCTTGAATTATGGTGAACATCCTTTGGCTGAATTCTTTAAAAACAAGTTTCTTGAATAATGTCAAAAGAGATTCAGATTTTTAAATCCTCAAAGGACGAAGTACACCGATCATCCAACAGATATTCATCCGAAAACTGGAAGAGCAGTTGTGGTTTTAAAGTACAAGAAGCCTATTCAACTCAAGAAGATACCTTTGAAAAGGCTAGAGCAGAATTTCATAAAGACTTTAAGATGCTGGTACTATGATGAGTATACAGGAGAAGCAGTGATTGTTGTCAAGGAAGAGAACAAGGTGGTTAGGATCTTCGATCCGATGTGGTTGATTAATCTTTCTGAAGCAGACATTGACAAGCTCTATCACAACAACATACTATACAAGGCTGAGGATGCTGAGCAAGCCTTGCAATTTCAAAGAGTGATTAGAGTTTGTTATGCTTTTGGGATTCATGCTGGAAATAACCGAAGGCAATATTGGAAGAAGACGTAGGCAAAAACTTCTGAAGACTAGCATAAGACAAGGGGGAGTTTGTTAGAACATGTTAGTATGTCTAATGCTAGGTCTAGGCGTTTTGTCATTGTATTGATCGTTTTGTAAGTTCTGGTCCTAGCGTACCAGTGGACAGACCAGATGGTACGTAGCCACGGACCATCTGGTACGTGGGTTAATTGGTACGCCGGGCAGAACCATTTAAATAGTTTTAGCTCTAGTGTTTCAGAGTAGTTATCAGAGTTGAGTTCTTAACTGTGTGTAATCTGTGGTGTTTTACTCTCTGTTCTCTCTCTGTAACCTTGAGTTTGTTATCAAGATACGTTATTTACCTCGTGTATTACCGAATCGATCGTGATCATGCATTAGTAAGATTTGTCTCTGTGTTTTACAGCTTCGTCAAGTTCCTCCTCTAGTGATTATGACTAATTCAATCTCAAGTGAGATACCAAGTAATGAGGTGCAAGATTATTCAAAGTTTGCTGATAAAATTTCATAAAAGAAGAAGAAGTTAAAGACTAGAAAGAAAAATGAAGAGAAATTTGATTCTAAAAAGGGAACTAAGTTTGCTTCAGGTTCTACTTTTCTTGAAAAGGAAAATGTGTTTGATGGATTTAGGGACATGTTAAGGTTCAAAAGTTTTATGGGATATATAATAATTGATGAATCTTTTCTTTCAAACAAAGTTGATCTTAATGCCATCAAGGATGAGTTTTCTCTACTTGCTTTGCAAGGTCATGAGTAATCTAATTCTGTGTCAGATAAAGCTATGAAGAATGGTAGTCTGGGTATGAAAGCAAAGAGGTTCCACTTCAGGCTTCAAAGACAAAGTCAAAAAGTGCTAACCGAAGGTTCAAATAGTAAAGGGAACACAACAGAAGAAAGAGGAGAAATTTTCTTCGTGTTCATCTTTGAATGGTTGTTATTCCTCGGTTGGTTCGTCTTGTGGTTCAAATGATACATCATGATGTTCTCCTAGTCCAAAAGGCTTTTCATCCAAGAGGTATAACAATTATGATTTGTATGACAATTTCTTTTATCCGGAAGATTTTGGCCATTCTTCTGATTATATGGCAAATCAACAACCATTAAAGATAAACACCGGTAAATGAAATATTTTCTGATAATGGTTCGATGAATCTTTTTCATCGACGCTTATGTTATGCATGTTGTCAAAGTGGACATAAATCATCAGATTGTCCTACGACTGCTAACAAAGAATTATTTATTGGTTCAAATACCAAATACGTTGATATAAATGGAAAAAAAGTTTAATGAACCACAATCCACAACTGGTGAATTTTCTACCAAGAAGAGATTTGTTCCCAATGTGGATGATAAAATCAATTTTGTTGAAAAAATTACTGGCTCATTGAAAATTTTAAAATATAAAATGATGTGGAGACCAAAATATGTCTCTAAGGTCAACACCGATCATGTTGAAGACACTAGGCGACCCGAGGCCTTTGACTCGAATCGAACCTTAAAGAACTAATTTTTATCCGGTGTCCACAGACACTTCAAGAATATCTATTGTTGGTTGTAAAATTGCTGGTAGTGGAGTGTCTTTGATTAACTTAATGTTACAAGGAGTTTATATGTTTAATCATTTTCGATGAGAATATGTTTTTCCTAAAGCTAAATCTGAAAGGTATCCATGTCGATTGATCAATCTTTTTTTCTTTCAAGTATTTTTACAAGTGGTAGCTGTATATATTTCTAAGGGGAGTAAATTGAAAAGGCCAAAAATAGTATTCTGCATTTGAAAAATAAAAAATCCAAAAAAAGAGTTTTTCTTTTAGGGGGAGAAAATGGCAATGCAAAATATTAAAATATGGAAAAAATGAGAAGTATAAAAATGGAAAAGGATCAAAAATGAGAAATTGTTCCAAAATAATTGGGAAATGATGGTACATTGGCTAGCGTTTCTTACTCATGGATAGATTAAATTATAAAGTCATAAGGTCATTGTTTGATGTGCTTGGTAGGCTCAGCAAATTAGAAAGTATGCAAATGCGATATTCACTAAATGTTATGCTTAACATAGTGGACAACATATTGACGCTTATCTCATGACAAATAAAAAGTTGTCAAAATAAGAATAAGAAGTCACTATGTATACATGTGTTCATTCTAAAGGATTTAAACTTGTTTGATTTTCTTTATTTTCTGAGATGATCAGACTATCTCTACGTACACATGACAATCGACCTGATAATTATTCATTTGAGGTTCTACATTATTTCCCTTTGTGTTTCCTTCAAACATCGGATTCTCTCTGCGCATATGGGAATATCGACCTGAGAATTGTTGTTTGCGTAACTTCAAGTTGTTTTTCTTTTTTATTTTGTTAAATCTGAGACCTTATCTGCGTATCGAAAGATCGACCTTAAGGTAGACGATTTGACATTCTTATTTCTCTTTTGCGTGAAACACAGTTGACATTATCAGAAATATAAATCACTATGTGTTAATCACAAGTGAAATCACAATATGTGATATGAAAAGAAATGTCTGATAGTGTGGGTCCACTGCTCAAAGCAAATTAATATACCTTAACATATCCAGATGTTATGAGTATGATTCTGCCTTAGTTTATAAAGTTGAAATATTAAAGTATACATGCAATTAACGTTGCTTGTGTGCTATAATTAGTTGAAATTGAAGTGTAGTTCAGCGTGTTACGACCAATATGCTCCCAAGTTGTGATCTTTCTCAAACCAAAAATTGAGTTTGATTTTGTATTGTATTTCTTGTTTGTTTTCGACCAATCGACACGAGATACAACATAATCTCAAAATCAAAATATATTGGTTATCCAAAGGAGATTTTTGTCCAAGATTTAAATTATGTTGGCCAGGTGAAAAGAAAAGGAAAACCGCACTTCTGTCTTTTGAAGATGCAGGTTAAAGACATCACTCACACGCATTGTGCAAGGGAGAGTATGCAAGCTCTACTGCAACTAGGCTCAAGCTTCAGAATTAGTGTTTTGAAGATTAGTGTTATGAAGGTGGACAGATACATCAGATGTCAAGGGGGATTTTCTTAGTTCATAGTGCTTAGCATAGTCCTAGTGCCATATGACTTATATAGTTATAGTCTGATAGTTGCTAAAGTGATCGTGTTGAGTTCATGTAATTTGTAAGTGGAGACTGAGAGCCACCGAATGAGTGGCTTATAACTCCCGAATGAAATCATTCGGTTGGCCACCTCATTCGGTAGGAGCTCAACTATAAATAGTGAGCTCATTCTCCACCCAGTTGTGATTTCATTGGGTGAATCGGCGCCTGTCCTATTCTGATTCGGTGAGCAATAAACACAAGCTTATATTTACTGTTTTGTCAATCTCTACACTTGAAACACTGAACAAGATCCGTTCCAGCAACTTACAGAAACTCACTGTTATAAAAATTAAAACTCACTATTATAAAAAATTAAAACCCCCTATTGTAAAACATTAAAACTTTTGTTGTAAGAAATAAAAACTCACTATTATACGCATCAAGTTTTTCTACATTAGAAAAATTAAAACTCAATGTTGTAAAAAGTTAAGACTCATCTTTGTATAAAAATAAATCTTTCTCCAATGGTTTAATCTGATAGTGTACTTCCACGATTCAAAGGGAAATGTAAGATTTAATTTTAAATATTTTTTTTTGCCATCTTTTTGTTTAATTTCAACATAGAGTAACTTGACTCCAATTGCTATAACATAGGTGCGACATGTTTAGTATGAGTAGTCGGATGTTACAGCCACATTCGGAACCAAACATTCTTGATACATAATATGTGTGTCGTGTGAAGTATCTAAACAAGACGATGTGAAGATCAAGATAAAGTCAAGCTGTCATACGAACTGGATCCAAACTGGAAGTTCAGAGCAGGCGAACTGGCAGTTCGCCTGGAGTTCAGCTGGTCGAGTATAAATAGATGTTTTTTCTTTGTAATTTAAAACTGGGTGACAGAGGTCTGTGATCTTAAGTGTGTGTTTTGTGAAGTTTTTTCTCTGAGTGATTCCAGATTATAATTGAGTATTCAGTGATCAATAAAACAATCATTTTTTTTACTTTTCGTATCCAAAATAGCTAAATTGAGTACACGATCCGATGCTCACAAACTTTCACCTATATGTTGGATTAGGATGTCCGATATTTAAATAATATTAACGTAACTATCAAGTTATGATACAAAAGGGTTATATTTTGGGCGACGAAAAAGAATGCTAATTTTAATTAACATATCATGATTAATAATAATAAACAAAATAAATATGGTGGATGTTTTATTTATAAAACTTGAATGGAATTAATTATGTGATAATTAATTAGTTGTGATATATATGTACATATTTTTTTTTTCAAAATATATATATTATATATTAATTTTATTAACTTGATCAATAAGTTACCTAGTTATTTGATTTGATTCAAATTGATTTAGCTGACTAAATTATCTAGTTAGCCTAATCTATAAATAGGGATCAAATCATTCAATTCAATTATCTATAAAATTCACAACAAAAAAGAGAGACACAGAGAGAGAGAGAGAGATAGACCAAGAAATTTTGGCCACCCCCTTCCTTGGTATGCCACCGCCTCCATCGAGCTGCCACAAATTGTCGTGTATCATCATCATTCTTCGAGGACTGGCAGTTATGCAAGAAAGTTATGAGCGTATATCTTTCTCATTTTTTATCTGAAAGTGCGTGAACGTGTGGATCTTCTACTTAGTCGTAATGAAATCAATGTAATACGAGATGAAACACAAAGAGTAAATACAATTAACTTGTATTAACCACAGAGTACAATCAGAGAATATGACACGGAAGCTTAGACTCTTATCGTTACTGAATACAACACATGACACACATATTTATAGAGCTGAAATACGACCGGCCGAACCTCAGGTTCGGCCACACGTTCGGCCATGACCGAACTCCAGGTTCGGCCTGAGTTCAGACCTCAACAATCTTGTGTGAATCCGTCTTGTATTCGATACTTCACATGACGATCAAGGACCATGTATCAACAAACTCCCCCTTGGCATGTGCAGTATCATCTTCTCTATCAACCTTGTATCTTGTATCTTCAATCAAACTCTTCCTCAATCTTGACGATGAGTTCAATCATGAATACTTGATATTGCATCGTGTGTAACCTCTTTATCAACAAACTTCAGAAGACTTGAAGTTGTGATGCTCTCTTCGCACTTAGAAACATGCCAACATAAATAATCTTGGTGCAAAATGTCTCTTCGAGACTCCAAGTGTGACAATCCGACTTTTCAGGTCATTTTCTGACATTAACTGAACGTAAAACGTATTAAATGTTGTGTGAACATTTATGTGCTTATCTGCAATGACTTTAGCAATTAGGGTTTTGTGTAAGTAATCACTAAACGAGCATGCACTTAAGTTTAGACGTTTGATATTCTTGATTTTATGTAAATCATAAATTATGATTTCATGTGACGCTATGTCATTTTATGTAATAACTAAACCTTTACTTTTGTGTGATATATTCATATATATATATATCCTTTTAAGTAATACATACACATATATGTAACCTAAGGATTCTAATTACAAGTTATTAATCATAGAGTTATGTATTTTAAATATATAAGTTATAGAATTAAAACCTATGATTTTATGTGAAATTAAATGGAGAAGTGGAATTATTATTTATGATTTTTATGTAGTAGTTTAAGTTTATATTTCTCTTATAAACGTTATATGATTTAAATTTTTGACGTTCCTCGTTTATTTGTTCCTTTGTTAACCTCCGTTAGAGCCGTTATCTTTTATAAAACTTCGAGGGGTTATTTTTGTCATAACCCAAACATGTTTTTATTTAATCTAAATCTAGAAGGACCAATTTCTATTTACCTCAAACCTGTTTTATAGTTGTAAATGTTGAGGGACTACAACCGACAATTAACCAAAGTTGAATAAATATCATTTACGACATTCAAGTCATAGGAACTGTTTCATCCAGCCGCTCCGATCATCAATTCTCCTTCGGTTTCGACCGATTCCAATCACTCAATCAGTTACCTTGGAGGCTATCAATGTAGATAAATGATACGTATATCATTGAATCCATCCACAAATCAAACACACAACTCACGGTTGCTCTCATCTCTCTCTCTCTCGTCTTCTTTATTTCTTTTTAGAGTTTTCCGGCGAACGCGAATTTCCGGCCAACCACTGCACCATCGACCTCTATTTGACCATCACCGGGATCGCCCCTCGACACTGATCACACAAGTGTTCTCAGTTTTGAGAATCGAAGCGACGTGCGGAGTGGTTGTCAAAGTTTCGGGATTGATTTCGGTGTCAAAAACTTGTCTACCCTCATCACCGACTCAAGGTACATCATTCCCTTTGTTATTCGCATATTTTTTTAAGGATTCCTATGATTTTGCGATTTTCCGGTGACCGGAGCTAGGGTTCCGATCACCGGAGTTCTTAATGAAGAAGATGAGGGCTGGTACATACAAGTTAAATATTTTCGATTTCGTATCTTAAACAGACGCCAATCTGGCACGGGAGGTTAGGGTGTTGGTCTTGTATGCAGGAGACGCGGTTTCGAGTCCCGGTCTCACCCTTTTTGTTTCTGTATTATTTCTTTAAACTAATGCTGGTCGCTACCTGTGCACAAAATCATTTCGATCCGAATCTGGTCACCAACAGACCATTAGCCCAGTGGTTTGTACTTGGTATCGTAACTCTGAAGTCGCCGGTTCGAACCTCAGGACCCTCATCGTTGCTGTTTTTTTTTATTTTCTAGTATTTTAAGCTTTTGAACACTAGATTTTGTACCAAAGTCATTCCATAGCACACCTAAAACCCGTAAAAATATATTTGAGATGTTGAAACTCGTAAATCATATTTTGTAAGGGAATAATTTGTGGCTTGTGTATTAAATCATCACTTGGCAGACTATTTTGAAGGCCTATGTGATAGAATAGGTGGAGATTAGCTAGGTTATGGTTTTATTGGGTCACTGGGCCAATTTAGATGTGTTTGGGCTCAATTAAACAATGTTTAGAGGGTGTTTAGTGGGCCTATATGGTCAAAAGCGGGAATTAGTGGGTAATTAGGGTTACCAAAGATAGATTAGCTTCTTTTCCAAGCTAATCTCCCCCTATATAAGGATAGCTAATCTAGGGGTTTAGGGCTGCTGATTTTGGGGTGTTCTTGTTGTTTTCAAAGAAGTGTAATCGAAATTCTCGAGAATTTCGAACCTTTCAAGCGTGTTGCAATCAAGTTTCGATCTAGCATTCTCAATCGGTTTGTGTGTTTTATTATTTTTCTAATCGTTTGTTCTTGTTTATTTCGTTTATACTTGAATCACTCTAGTGTTTGGATTCCGCACACTCACTAGAGATCGTGATATCGTGTTTGGGTTCTTTTCGATCCTTACAATTGGTATCAGAGCCAAGAAACGCAAGTTTTGAGGCTCTCGCGATATCCGATTCAAGTTTTTGACAACTAACGGTTTGAGTTTTGTGGTGATTTTCAGCTCTTAGCACGTTCGGAAGTATTTTTGCAGGTTTCAAGTCAAGATAGGAGCTTTCGAGGTGCTTAATTCGTGATTTGGAGACTTTTTGACCCTGTTTCTAGACTTTTCGATCGTCCTCCTGATCGAAAAGCCTTTCTTGTCGCGCCATTTCGATCGGAAAGTCCCCTTGTGACTTTTCGATCAGCCATCTGTCGATCGAAAAGTCCCCCTTGTGACTTTTCGATCAGCCCATTTAGATCGAAAAGTCCCCCTTGTGACTTTTCGATCCGCCCTCTTCCGATCGAAAACCCACTTTTCGATCTATCCCCTTTTCAATCCGTTCAAGTCTTTCAGTTCGTATTTGATCCAGAAGTTCCAGCCAAAGAAGTTCATGGCACCCATTCTACCAGGTACCACTTCATGCACCAACAATAATGAGGAATGCCTAAACCCTAAGTGTCTGGCTATTTTGAATGAATGTAAAGACTAGGAACGTAAGTTTACCAATGAGACCCTAAATCGCGAATTAATTGATAGAGACCTTAGGGATTCCAAAGGTAAGACCAGAATATTTAGAGAGAAACTTGAGGCCATTCAGGTTGATGTTAAGAGTCTTCAAAGATAATTGAGTGATAAAAGCACTTATCTTAGGCTTGCTAACGCTAAGGTAGAAGAGCTAACTAAGGAGGTAGAGGAACTAAGAACCAAACTTGACACTTCCCAATCTGCCCTTGAGAAACATCAAGTTATTCAAAAGAAAATGATGGACTCTCATCGTGCTTTATTCAAATCAGAGGAGCGACTCGAGCAGGTAAAAGAAACATCTGGCCTCGGGGATGGAAATTTTCCTCCCCATTACAACATGAATACAACAAAGTGCCCCAAACTGCAGATGAATTGTTGAAAGAGTCCTTGAATGAAGCAACCATGGTATATGGGCCTCAATCAGTGAATAAAGATGAAAAGACAGCCACATAAGCAACTCAGTCAAACAACACTACTGAGTGTACTGGCTCAAGCTCTAGTGAAGTGAAGAAAGCTGATGAAGAAAAGTTGACTCCTTATCCAAAGATCGAGACTCCTTATTCGAAAGTGGTGGATGAGGTAAAGCGGGAACGAGTGGTATGACTACCAGGCCCAATGGTAAGATATTCATGACATCTGGGTCTATGTTTGACCAAGAACCAGATGCTGGCTATGAACTACCATCCTTCTCCACTAAGTCCAAAGGCTTGGGTCATGATGGTGGTTTATCATCTCACATTAAGAGCTTAAGACCCAAGATCACCATCAAGCCTCCAACTTCGATTCCTATTAAGATTGAAAGGCCCAAGATAACAAACAAGTCTCCAGTTTCATCTGTAGGCTCATGCAATTACAGTTGCGGAAATGCTGCCTCGACATCAAAGAATACATGGAGCACAAGAACTGAAGCTTCAAGGAACCAGCCCACAGTCAACCCAAGATCTGCAAACTGGTCAAAGATGCAGACACAAGCAAATGGTGCTCCACCTCAGTAGCTAAGGTCAAACGGTCACACTTCTGACTTCTACCTGAAGAAGCAAACCTGCTTTAATTGTGGCAATCCTGGTCACATTGCCCGAAATTGTCTCTATCTCCCCTATGAGCCATATTATCCGCAAAGTCGGAGTGTTTCGTCTCAGGATTCAATAAAGTCTAAGCCAATGAAGGTGCAACCGCCTAAGGCAATGAAGACTGTTTCTCCTAAGATAAAACCCTCTGATCAACATTGGGGCGCTGCCAAAGAGCAAAGAACATTTTCAAATCAAAAATATGTTTTTCCAAATTATGAAAATTTTTCATAAAAAGGTGAAGAAACCAATTTCAAAACAACACAAAGATGACAAACCTAAAGTTACCCCTCCAAAAGTAACTAAAACTGTTTTGAAATGGAAACCTGAAATGAAGAAGGTTGAAATACCTAAAGTCACTACTTCAAAGGTGACTAAAACAACTTTTAAATCACCTGGAATTTGGAAACCAAAATCAAAGGCAACTGCAGCTCAAATTCCTGATTTCTCAAAGGGAGTGTTTTTAAAAGAAGTTTCATTTATTGATGCTTCAGGAATACCCAGAACCACAATGGCCTGGGTACCTATGGCTAACTGATCTCTCACTTTGTGCAGGATTAGTCAAGGAGGACTTTCATTAACCTTGTTTGTTTGTGATAGTGATTGTTCCAGGCACAAGATAGGAGGCATCTCTCTACTACATGACATGAAGATTTTAATGGAGGGTATGTTTCCTTGTGAGAGGTAAAACATCAGCAGAAAAAGGTAACACTGTC
>JBCNJP010000003.1:46162211-46226144 GCA_039602395.1 Deinandra increscens subsp. villosa | reverse complement strand
GGGTATAAAGATGAAATGATGGGAGTTGGACTAAGAGTATTATTCTGGGAAACCGAATTTTTGGTGCCTAAAATGGGAGACTTGAGAAGTGTTATCTTTGAAAAGGCCAATAAGTCGAAACAAACAAATCACAATCCATGGAGATCGCCTCACACAAGGCCCCCTTCCAATTGTCCAAAGATCATTGGAGGCGCTTAATATGTGTTACCAACCTCGGAAACCCCTTGGACCCGGCCGTTCCATCTGGGTAACAATAAGAACCCCTAAATGAACATATCCAAAATCCCCTTGGAACAAACACCAACCCCAACGGAGGGAGCAATGCTACCAGAGCCTGAACCAATACATAACACCACCACCTGACCACCCACTGGACCGACCCCAAAGATCCCAAAAACCTATCACATCAGACCGAACCTTCAAAATCACAAGAGAAACCCCGCAACCAAACCACAAGCATAGCTAATGATACAAATCAAATAGAAAAAGTTAATATCTAATGATATAGAACCAACCCTCAAAAATTTCCGACTCCCATAAAAATGTCATAGGTCTTGCCAGTTGCCAATGCTCACCTGATGATCTTATATGAAGGACCACAAGACGCCTTTCTTTTCCGGATATACCCTCCGAAGACGTGGGTGGTTTGGCGTTCACCAGTTGGGTTGCCGGGATTAAAAGACAACTTATTGATTTTCTCATCGGATATAGTAAGAACCCGATCAACCACATCAAAAACTTGCTGCTTTGATACCAACAAACAATAACTTCTAAATCAACTAAAACCTGATAATCATAGGTCATTAGAAACCCAGTACCAACAACTTGTAACACGCTCAAACAAAACAGTGACTGAATACCAGAGAAGGTGTCAAAGATCATGTTCGGTTAGATGTTAGACCGAGAAAATGAAACTCCTACATATGAACTGAATAATTTCCAACCACCAAAATCCACAATATTTATGTGTTTAATGCTTGCATCAAATACGGCAAATCGTATTTACAGGCTTATATTGAAGAAGCAAAAAACAAAATGAAGCAATCTTACCCTGAACTCTCTTCAAATCAGCTTCGACCTGCACACATAGAGGATTCAATATAAGAACCCAAGCATCTTAGTTCGGTAAATTCAACATTTTTTAAGTTAAAAGTAGACCCATTAACGAACCAGACAAAACATAACTTTGATCAAACAAACGAATGAACACGAACATTACATGTCCGTTAGCTAAGAAAATGTGAGTGTTCATGTTTGTTCATTTTCTAAAGAACACAAATGAACATAAACAAACAAAAACTTCAAGTAGACTTAAAAGATATGCTACATTGGGAAGTGAAATACCTTGGATGGGGTCTACACGAGAGGCGTATTATGAAATAGCTGATGGTGGTTGGAAATCTGAAAGCAAAATAAGCGCTTATTCTTCAGGTCTCACTGCTGCTTGAGTTGATTTTCACAACAGAAGGTGGAAGTGGAAGAGGTGATGCACAAGTCGATGTTAGCATAGCGCGTTTATTAGGTGGAGAAATTTCTTGACTTTTAAAAAGTAAGGGTGCTGAATGTCGACCCAAACCACCAGAAATAGCAGCAGGTTTCGAGAAGGCCGGATTATTACTAGGAGGTCTCGGAAGCTGATGAAGCTCAGTTGTTTTAGGAATAACAGGGACCCGAGAAGACGGGTTAGGAAGTTCAGTAGCAGTAATGGGTCCGCTACTATTAGATGCAATTTTAAAAGAAAATTGCTTGCTTGGCGGTAATGGGCCAGAGTAAGCTTGTCGTTTGTCTACTTGACTACTATCGGTTCGGTAATTATTATCCTGTTGTGAGAATGAAAATCTTCTGGTATGTGGAGCGGGTAACTGGATGGATGGCTTAATAATGTTATCATATTTAATTGTTGACTGGACTTTTGAGGTCAAAGCAGCCGTTGATGTGCTATCATGTTGCAGATTTTGAAATGAAGTGGAACGAGAAACATATGTGGGGGGTTTTGAAATTGGATTCCGGGTATCCACAATGGGCGGAGGTAGTACATAAGAGAAAGATTTCTGTGTGGGTTGGGTTTCTCTAAGCTTTCCAAATGCGTTACTAGGTTTGTCTGGGCATAGCGGGGCCGAATAGCTGCTTACTCTAGTCTGCCTACCGAAAAGCTGCTCCCCTCTATGTTTATTCTCATTTATCTGCAAAAAACGAGGGTGGTATAATAGTGTAGAGGATCAGAAAAAATAGTTGATAGGCCTGACCACTAAAGAAAAGAAAATCATACGCATGTAGAGGGGTAATTCTGACTCGTTTACTTACAAGTCAATTCAGGCGACGTTTTATCTCTAGCGAGTCCAATGGGTAAAATAAAAAATAAAAAGTAACTTAAAAGAAATAGGTCGAATGGGTGATATTAGCCTAAAGGGTATAGCATAAAATCTCGTAAATCATTTTAAATAATATAATTTTCGCAATCATACTTGATACACTAACTATACATAAGTAGATTTGAAATTTTGGACATAAAGTGTTTTCGGTCCAATCCAAACCAACCCATAAAAGTTACTGTTTTGACCCGTCATCCAACAAGCCCATCTTGACGCCTCTACATATAACTAAGTTAACAACAGAAATTAAGCACTTTTAAGAATTAAATGCTTCAAGAGAACAAAACTGAAAGTTGATAATCGTCTTACCTCTGAATCTTCTGAAACTGAAGCTTGAAAATTAGGGACATCTACCTGGTCCAGTTTAGAAACAGAAACACTAAAAGTAAAATTACTGATTTACCTGTCCAAAGGTTGTAAATGAGTTGACTATTTCACAAGCAAAGATACAATCTTGTTTGACAACTATATCAAATATCATCCGAATGTATAAGTTACCTCCATTGGATATGGTGAGGTGCCATCATCGTCAAGTCCTTGTTTCTTTTGTTTATAATCAAAACTCAGTTCTCCGTCATTGGTGCTTTCATAGCTACTCAAAGGTTCACCTTCCTGGGACCCACGATCATACAATCCGCTGAGTTGGCAATCAATGCGATGCTTTTCTGCAATATTTCTTATAAAAGGTTCAACTGCTTCAACGGCTTTAAGTCCCTTGCGAAAGAAATTCAACTGCTTCGACGGATTAGAAAGGGAAACATAGTCAAACTTCTGTTTACAACACGTAGAGAAGAGACTCACATAAAGCCTGACCCAATCACTTTAAGAGTGGTCTTGAAATTTCATAACCATGTTCGTACCTTCTGAAAACAAGCCTAATCTAGGCCCAGAGGTCCTAGACAGGCCTGAATCCTGAACAAGGCACAATTTTTTTTGAAACTCACTTTAATAACATTTACTATTTTTGGTCAACATCTTGGGATTATGGTCTAATGGTTTTGTTTTCAATTTTGTTATCAAGGGGGGTGGTGTCTTTGTCTTAGGTAAAAAATAACAAAATAAGGAAACGGTTATTTGATTGGGTCGGGCAATGAAGGTCCAACCCTAGGGGGCATGGGTTAGATGTCCTAATAAGACTTGGAACTTAACCGGGTTTGCCAGTCCTGGTCCTAACCGCGCACGGTAAAGAATTTCAGAGCCACCAGGCCTGGAACAATCCAACCAATCTGGAACCTTTAAGGCCCAGTGTCAGGCGAGGTTTAGCCGTTTAGACCTAAACAAGGGTCTGGGCATAGGCCCATTTGTTCATAGAGTCGGAAATATTGACGTACAAACTTGTAAATAGAGGAAAAAATGTAACCTGTACAGCATGATGGCGAGCAGCTTGTGTTAAAAGACTGCGCCATTGTCCTTCCTTAAGTGACTTTACCCGAAATACACATAGTCTAGCCACTTCATCATATTCATCTTGAGCTTCTTGCAGTTTTTGTGCAATTGAACTTTCAACTCTACCATTTTTCAGTTTTCCCTTCTCTCTATGTTGAGCCATCATGTGATCATACACCTCTCTGCGTACGAATATTCAATCAGTAAACTGTTTTACTTCTATAGTTCAATGACCAGGTACACAATAAAATTAAACACACTTTACCTTTTTTCATTACATTGAAGTTTCATCTCCTGCATAAGTAGCAGCAGACACATAACAAATGTTCATAATAGATAGAAAATTATGCTAATATATATAATGATTATAAAACTATATAATATCTGTAAACAGAAAGACAGACCTCCACTTTAAGTAGCTCATTGAGGAGAGACTCTGCTGGGTTGGAAATTGTCACGATTACATAAGAACGCTGGCAATTAGAGAAAATGAGTCAATGTTCTTAACTACATGAACCTATGCGGCTACACGAAGACAGAAAATAAAATAAAGTAAAATAAAAAGTAAAACGCTTACATAAGTATCAGCGATTTTCTGAAGTTCCAATTGCAAATTTCCCAAAGTTGATAGCACGTTTCCTGCATGAAATCAAAATCTCTCATTAACTTTCATAGTTACGAATTTAAAAAGCTTGGAAATAAATTACTGAATATAAATAACGCAATGCTGAAATAATGTGCATGTGAGTTACCATTTGTGCATAGACAAAAAGTAGAAAATCGTAATCAAATCATTCTTATTACCACTTTTAGCATCAGCGGCCGCAGCGGTTTTCCCCAGCAAACAGTTTCCCATTTCATTTAGAGACTCCGAAAATTCTGAAAAATAATTTATTATATATATAGATATAGATATATAGATATATCCAAATGAGAAATAAGTTCCTGATAGGTATTCATCTGAGACCTAACTTCAAGTTTACTTATCAGGTCGATAGTCCTGATTAACAAGATATCATCCAATGTTGGATGTTGCAAGATCGATGAAATACGTATATAAATCATGTTTGTATCCTCCAATAACAATTTCATACTGGTGCAAATAAAATAAAATTGTATTTCTGAGATGATAACAGGAAATGTGGAGTAATTTTGATAAGAGGGAGGTGACTAAACTTAGAGAAATGACAGTCAGGATTTTGTATATTTAAGTTTAGGCGTTAGTTTATTCTTAGGTCACCACAGCTAAACTTTCCCCCTTTATGTTTAACAGTTCTAAACAAGGGGCAGTTACTTCCATTCTCAGCTTAGGGTTGACTTTAATTTTTTTATGAACTTGAGAACTCTTTATTGGTAAAGTCACGAGCCCCACCAATACCCTGCGAACCAATGGGAAGTGATAAAACGCAGCTTGCACTGGGCAGGGAGTCCTCATGGGGGTTAAGGGTAGAAAATTGGTGAAGTTGGCATCTTACTGTCACGCCACCCCCTAGAAGCTTAGGGCTGACTTTCTTGTGACGTCACTCACACGGAATTCTGGATCCTGAACTCACGTTCTTGCAACTCATTATGATCTCATTATAACATGCAAGTACAAGTATTAATCACTATCTGAATCTAAACATTTTACTTTCTACAAAAGACTGTCACCAAAAGCATTCCAAATGCCTTTTAAATCAACGTCAATCAACGGGTTATCACATTGTATAAGGATGATTACCAGATACAGTCAATAACATGCTATTTCACTTCATTAAACCTAAACTTCATACTCTAAAATATGGCATTTTCCCACCAACTCAAACACTTACCATATATACTATTCGCGGTTGCAGCTGCTGCAGAGAATAAGCCATCGTAGCAGTTTCTCATATCTTGCATATCCTGGAAAACGAAAAAAAAACAAAAATGTAGAACTACAATCAGAATCTAAGGAAGGAACAACCAAGAGCATATCTTCTTTCAGGTGTTCTTAGCAGCATTGCTTCTGGTCATCAATGGCAACTTAAAAACTGATTTCAACATGCCATGTTAAAGCAGCAGACCTTAAATTGCCCAAATTTCTTCAACCTTCTAGTGATTCTTCTCCAATAATTACGAAGATGTGGTACCGTAATACAGTCCAAAGCACATTGCGCCATTATTGTTCAAAATCAAAGGGGAAATAAAGATGCTACAGAGTCAACTAATCTCAAACCCTAACACCTTTACTTTACACGAAAAAATTGAAGCTATAATGAACAAACGAGCACTTTCAGAATCAAAATCGACACCTAGAAAGTGATATAGAAACGAAACCCTACCTTCGAAGCCTGAGCAAGCTCGTCTAAATCGACGGAAGAATGATGAGCTCTCATCTCCTTCACATCGCTCTTCTGCATCGTTAATTTGCGCCCAAGCTTTCCAAGTGATGACTTCATCGTTTTGTAAGCAATTATATCAAACAGTAAACTGATTCAACGTCAATCGAATCAACTGTAAACAGATTACGATTTGTGCGAATTGCGAGAATGAGTGAATTGCAGAGAACGATCGGCGAGTGGTTTATTCGAGTGAGGACTGAGGAGGAAGCGAAGTAGAGAGAATTTGAAGGATTACAAGAGGAATTTGGTAAAGAAAATCGCGATTAATAAATGTGAGAGTTGAAGTTTGACCAAAATTTTCCAGTTTCAACAAATGGCGATTCTGAAATCTCAATAGTCCAATCAATCACTGATAGAGATTCCATATACGTTTGTTTGATTTGGAGTAATATAATAGCTAAAAATGCCAAATCTTGTGAACTTTTATCCCATGTGCATTCATGGTGTTTCGTCGTCTTCGATTTGCTTATTTTAACCTAACTTATGTGTATGATTTGGTGGATGGAGAACGCCAGGGACCCACTAGGGTGCTTAGGTCATGCGGTATACCGTGAGAAATGGCGTGTTTTAAGATTTTATGGCCTGAAACACCGTCCTTCATATGTGTTTTTTTATTTTTTATTTTGCGTTGGCGTGATAAATTCCCGTGGGACTTTGTGCGGCGTTTTGGGGAGAGATTTGAGAAAATATAACCATTAAACGGTCATATTTTTTACCGTTTGGAGCCATTTAAAAAAAATTTCAACTATTAACCTATATATAATCATTTTTCTCTAAAAATCACAATTTTTAACCATTTCTTCTCCTTTTTCTAAAAAAATGTCTTCATCTCCTTCATCTAACGATTCGACTAATGTTTCATTTGACTATTCATCGGATGAATCATTCGACCGAGCCTCGGCCTTGCTTTTTCAAATGATGGTTCATCATCATCAACGCCAGCTCAACGCTCAAGCGAACCGAGTACTAACTCGAAGAGCTCGTCTCAACAGAAACCGTGAAATGGGGCAAGAAATGTTGATGAGATATTATTTTAATGACGGTTGTGTGTATCCGGCAGAATCGTTCCATCAACGTTTTTGTATGAATCGCTCACTATTTTTAAGAATAGTGAACGATTTAGAGCGCGAGGTACTATTATTCCCACAAAGGAGTGATGCGAGAGGTCGGATTGGTTTTACTGCTTTGTAGAAGTGCACGGTAGCCCTTCGTATGATGGTGTCCGATCGGATACCAATTTAACCTAGACCTAATCCTAGACCTAGACACACTAAGTTTTACCTAGACAATTAAAACTAAACCGAACCCACTAGGCAAGTGTACCTATCGGACGCAGTATAGCTACAGAAGACCAGTATCGAACCCTACTGACACTACTAACAAAACTAAGGAAAATGAATAAGAAATTTGAGAATTAGATTTGTGATTTGATTTAACTAAAATTAACTATCTTAACTAATTAAACTAACAACTGACATTAGGAAAACTTAGACGAATTCAGAAATGGAGAAGTACTACCTAGGCTAAGAATCCTACTTGTAATATCGGTTTCTCTCGGCTATGGATAAATCATAAATATGATGGAAATGGGATCTTAAACAACGAACGTATAGACTCCTAGTAGTCTCTAAATCACTCTCCGGGCATTCCTAAAAGGATACCTACAGACCGTAATATGCTCAGTAGTTAGTCAGATCACCTCCCGGACTGTCTCTGACAATACCCTAGTACTCGAACAAGTAAGTCACATTCCGGATTGTTCCTACCTCAAACACCCTAAGATGTAAAGAGGAACCTAATAACCATACGTAATAACATGGAATAGCAAAAATATTAAGATATATAGGGAACCCCTCTCCCGAGGCAATTGTACCTAAAATCCTAATAAACCTGACTACCCAACTAACCTATCACCTCCCGGATTGTCTAGGTTAGGCAGAACACAAAGATCAAACATATAACTAATTTATATTCCTATGGATTGCGATCTCAACAAACCATAAAATAATCATAACACACAGTCAATGACCTAATTCGCTACCCAAACCGAAATTAATAGATTCTTTACTTGTGATTTAATAATTTGCCTTTTAGGCAGGCGACAAATGGAAAAAAACCAATCACAAATCTAATCTAGGCACTCACACGAATAAAAAAACAGTAATTAATAGATTCTTTTCTTGATTTAATTTGCCTTTTATGAATGGATTTAAATCTCAAAATATAAGTACTCATATTTCTTTTGTGGGTGTGTTTTTAAAAGGAATATTGGATTTATATAATTTTGATTATTGTCTATTAGATGATATTAATTTGTTTACAATATAATAATCACAGTCATTGTCTATTGAAAATAAACATACTGTTAAAAATGAAACTAACTACGTAAAAAATTCACTTTTTGATGATTGAACATTATGGTGACGTCTTATGTGGCATATTTTTGATGTATGTAAAGAAAAGTTTTCAAAAAACAACCAATCATGATTAAAACTACAAAAATCCTAAAAAAAAATTCTTCGTAGCATCAAAACATACAAAATCCTAAAAAAACCTCTGTGTTTGAGCTCAGTCATAAAAAAAAAACATGACACACAAAAAGCCACTGTAATGTCCATCATCAAAAATTGAAATTTTTTAATGGAGTTATTTTCATTTTAAAAGCGACCTGTTTATTTCCAACATGATTAAAAACCGGTTTATTGTAGAGAATAAATTAAATACGGATTAATTTCAGCCAATAGACAATAACTGGGATTAAAATCCAATATTCCTTTTTAAAAATGTAACTTGTGAGGGTTTCTTTATAAGTAACCATAAACTACAGCATGTGTGTTTAAGACAAACAACAAAACAATAAATGAAAAGAATTTTATAACATGACTAGCGAAATATATGAGACATAATGTGTATTTAATCCGAGTCACTTCTTAATAGATCTAACAAGATGGTGATCTGCCCGCGCTTCGCGGCCGGCCACCCATTTTCCAAAACATCGTGGCCAAAGTCAAAAACTCTAAAAGTGATTTAAAAGTTGACCACTTGCGCTTAAGTCTGAAAAAAATACCACATGTACATGACACGCGGCCTAACACCCTTTTTTTTAAACGCTGTGAGCAAAGTCAAAAACTCTAAAAGTGGTCTGAAAGTTGACCACCGCGCGTTGCGGCGGGTCACCTTTTAACGACGCTTCGCGGCAGGCCACCCATTTTCCGAAACGCCATGGTCAAAGTCGAAAACTCTAAAAGTGAATTAAAAGTTAACCACGTGTCGTAAAAACATTGGCCTAACACGTAGCCACGTATCGTCATACGTGACCTAACACATGACCACGTGTCGCAAAAGCATTGACCTACATATGACACGTGGACACGTGTCAGGCCACGTAACCAATCTATTATTGAATGAACATGACACATGTCATGTTATTAGTGGTGGAACATGACACATGTCATGTTCCTATTGGTTTAACATATGAATAGTGATTTTGTCTCTTGACCACTCATTTCTTTTTGTATATATATATAATGGTTCAAATTGAAAGTAGCATAGTTACCTTCTTACCCTTCCACATCTTAATTAATAGACTAATAGTTAAAGTAATGATGTGTATTTAATCCGAGTCACTTCTTAATAGATAATTAGATATAATGGTTCAAATTGGATCATATGATTTTTCTAACAACTATTCAATAAAGGAAAAAAAAACGAGCAAGACGCTAGTATACAAAAAAAAAAAGGAAAAATACACCAGGAACAAAAAAAAAAAAAAAAACTCCTAAGAAAACATCCAAAGAAATGCTAGATGCCTTACATTGTCAAGATATAAAACAACTACCAAGCTATTATTCTCCAAAAATCTTTGAATCTTATGCTTTGGACAATAACACCCAATGAATATTTAAGACGCCTCAAGGACCCTTAAAGTCCTAATGTTTTCGGTCAAAAACTTTCCCAACGCATTAGACATATCACCACTTGATGAGGTATTAGACGAAGAAGAAAATGCTCGAAATAAGGAACCTCAGATGAGCGACTTGCTACCCTCTTTTATAATCCTATCATGCTATTGAATTGCTTTTAAGCAATTTTCGCTACCTGGTAGTTTGGATCTCTCACCACGTGATAGAGAAGATTTATTCCAAAAGTCCCCACGTCTAGGTCCACCTTATCTGGCCCAACTAAGAGAGTGTTTGGCCCATTAACACTTCTAGGAATAACAAGAGGTGGCTCATCCATTGGTTGCATTGCATCCCTATCCTTGGAAGCCCTGACACATACAAACAGACAGTCAGTCTCAACAAAACAGATAGATAGATTCTATTATACAAAAACTTAGGAGTTTAAACATTTGGGGTCCCAGAAAAACCCTAAGACTGACATAATTGTTACACAATAAAAGATAGACATGACACACACACATTGACCCACCAATATTTTGTAACTTGAACATGAGAGTCTTTAATCGCCTGCAATAATGAACTCAATATGTCAACAACACTAAGTTGTTGGTGATGTAACATTCCGGGTTTTCCGATTGTCTGATTTTATCCGTATTGTAACCCGATCCGTTGATTGATAATCGAATTTATGGGTATTGATCGATTTTGATGTTTATTAACCTAATTTCATGTTATTGGATCCATTATCATGTTTATTGATCGATTTGATGTTCGATTTGCCTTTAATTTGGATTTTACGCGATAATGTCGCTGAAACACGTTCAACCGGGAATTTGATCAATCTAAACGTGTATCACCCTTGTGTGTAATACTAGTTACACACACAAGTGAATACAAGTGAAGGTTGGTGTGAATTCAAGGTCTAGAACGGAAACGGTAAAAGTTTGGTAAATCCAGGTGCGATTTCAGTTTTAACCGGGAGATCACATTTTGAGTTCGTATATTAATTTTATCATGTTTATGAGTCATATGATCATTTACCATGTCATGAGTCATCACACACTTGATCGGATCGTAAAACGTTGGTGAATTGCTTAAAATCGAGAAAAACGACAAAACCGACCAAAAATACAATTTTTATGATATCTTATCAACCGTTAATCATTATGGGACATATTTTATATTCTTTTTGAGTGGATTTAATGTTTTAAGCATGTTGGGAAGGTTAAATGAGAAATTTGAAAAAAAAGAACGAGGCCCGAAAACGCTTAAAAACGAAAAACTATCTCGAAAACGGCGGACCATCAAGAGGGAGCACGATCAGAAGGGTACGAGGACCGCGCGCATGACCATGCTCACCTCTCGCGGTCCTCATGTGGTCCAGACGGGCCAAAACCCTAAAATTTGGTTATTTAAGCTCTTTTTCTCCATTTAGCCACCATGCTCTCATCCCTAATCACTCTAAAAACCCTAGAACGGCTGTAACAATCCCATATCAAGTTTCTTGAAGTTTTTGGAGCCAAGATTGGTGATTTCGAGCATTAAATCGAGTCGGTTTCTTGTATAAAAGGTTAGAATCATCAAACCAAACCTCCATCTTCTTGAATCTTTCATCCCCCATTATCAAGATCCAACCTTTATGCCTTTTTAAACCTAGATCTTGCATTTCAATGCTAGATCTAGTGATTTTTAACAAACATAATGGATTTTTATCAATTTATTTTGATTTTTATGACACTTTTTGTGGAGATCTTGTTAGATCTAAGCTATGGTTGAAAAAGAACCTATTTTTAAACATGATTTGTCATATAGATTCATCTTAACTAATAGATCTAGGGTTCTTTTGATAAAAACTTGACTTTTATGATACAAAAGTCCACTTTTTTCTTGTTTTTTTTTCCATAGATCTTCATAGATCTAAGTTCTACCTAATCTACTTGTTGGATCTTGACATGGAAGCCATTACAATGGAAGATCTAGAGTTTGGGATGAAGGAATCATCATTATGATTATAGATCTAGGGTTTCATGAAGTAAAAAAGACGAATTTTATGTGTTTTTCTTTATTTCTCATGCTAGATCTTGATTAGACCATGGAAATTGTTAAACTAGTGTATTGATTCTTGTATGAAGCATGATTTTGGACCTAGATCTAGGGTTAGGCCATGTCTAGAATAAATCTTGGATGTTTAGTTATTTTGATTAGAATAACTAGTATTTTTGGGATTTATAAATAAACAAATTTGAGTAAATCATTGAGTTAGCATTTGAGTTATGTCTTGAAACTTTATTTGGTAATTATATATATTTAGATCAACCCCAAATTAATTTTTGAAGACTAAATATGGTTCGGTTGATTTTATAGAAAATAATCAAGTTGAGACGTCGTAATGTTTTATAGCTAAATAAATAATCTTTTTGCTAAACGTTTGACCTAGTTTTAGATTAACCATTTGATCATATAAATTCTCATAATCATTATTTATATACTCCACCAACGAGTCGCGTATCCGATCTAGTCCGTCGTGTCATGACGATTCGCACATTTTATTCGTTCGAATACTTATCTATCTATTTATTTATTTATTTATTTGTCGGTGATTACTCCATCGCATTCGATCGTAAAGGTGATCTCCGGGTTTCATTCGCGCCGCTATTCTTCAGTTTTACTCTCGACACTTTCGCTATCATGTGAGTTTTCATAGCCCCTTTTTGCTTAAATGTTTTTGGGGTGCAACATGTATCATTTATCAAAACATTATTTTCACATGCGTATTCTATGCTCGATGATACTTGAAACTTGTATGATTGTTTTGATTGGTTGGTTAAATGATGAATGATGAACGATTGAATGATTGAACGATGAAAGATGAACGTAATTATTAACATTAATCATGTCGGGGTTACGATAATAGATCTATTGGCCTGACAAGCCCACTTGGCCTGCCTCGCGTGTGGCGCCTTGTGATTGAAAGCCTAATTGTCAAGGGTTGGATTACGTTAACTTATCATTTTTAACATTTATCATTTTTATCATTAATCATTTACTTAAACTTGTACGCATGCTTTTGAACGTTATCACTAAACCTATGAATTCTCACCAACTATTTTAGTTGACTTTATTTATAACATATTGTAGGTAATGCAGTTTGGCTTGGATATCATCACCATAGGATTGCATCGGCTTTAGAGAGACCAATTAAATAATAAACTCTCAAACTTAGATTATGTTATATGTTTGAATATCGTATGTTATGACTTGGATTCTATGTTTGTTTATTTGCTAGGAAATTGGTAACTTTTATGAATATCGCAACCTAAATTTAGTGTTGTGTGCTTCTGGACAATCTTCGCGCCTTGACATATTCTGCCGTCGGTTGGGGTGTGACAGATTGGTATCAGAGCCACAGCTATAGGGATCTAGGTTATTAGAACTGGTTTGACCTAGACTATTGCCTTAGGTGTCCTGCATGAGTGCCTCATGCGCAATGTGCCTAATTGCTTATTTGTCCAAAAAATTGCTTCTTAATTGTTCCCTATTTCAAATGCTTTGTTCCCATAAACCAGCACGCACTTGAGCACGAATCACTAAGGCTTCTTAGCCTCTTCCTTAGAAAATGGTGCCTTACGTACCATTTAGGAAAAATGTGATTTTCATGATTTTCAAATCTCGTCGGATTTAGGGTTTTAGTGGTAGACATGTAGTAACTGGAAGGGTGAAAACACCGGTAGTCGGGGTCTCTGTCAAGAAAATTGTTGCATATAAGCCCTATCAACCGTTGGGCCCGGACGCTCACCTGGGACGCCCCGATGAGAGTGATGAAACCTATTAGGCCAAAGCATGTCTTTACCACTAGGATCTTGATCTGATTAGTCTCGGTTGTAGCCTTCCAATCGGGAGGTGAGAACCACTCCGTTATATTTTATCTCAAATGCTCGATTTCATGTTTTGACGCGCGATTATGTTAAACAAATGATTTTTGATAAACTATGATCATGAGTTACACGGTATCGCGGTTCGATAACACACACCAGTTTTACGCTTAACAATTTTACCCTCAAAAATTTGATTATCAATCACATCACATCATGACTCATCATTGTTGTTCTTGAATCACAGCATGTCGATCCATTTCAAGGGACGCCGAAAGGGCGATAGCGGCCGCAAAATGGCCTCGGTAATAGCCATACAGATGGCTGAGGTTCTTCCCGGTATCGTGGCTCAACTCTAGCAGGGTGTGAATGCTAACCCTGCCAGTGCTGCTACTATGGCCAGTTGTTCATTTAAGCATTTTAACTCCTGCAACCCACCCAAATTCAAGGGCACCGAGGGTCCTATTGGTTTACTTCAGTGGTTCGAGGGGATGGAAAACACCTTCGTTAACAGTGACTGTCCTGATCATTTTAAAGTCTCGCGTGCCACCAGCTCTCTCACTGAAAAAGCTCTTACATGGTGGAACGGTGAGAAACGGATTTGTGGGTCCGATGAGGCTTTAGCTCTATCTTGGGATGAACTGAAGGAGGTTATGAGACAAAAATACTATCCCCGTTTTGAATTAAAGAAACTTGAGGATGAATTTCGGGCGCTGAAACAATACAGTGGGGAAAATCCCGATCGTTTCTATGAATTGAAAATCCTTGTGCCTGAATTTGTCACTCCTGAATTTCAAGCTATTGAATGCTATACTGGTGGGTTACCCGAGGACATACAGGATTCTATCTGGGCCAGTAATCCTGTGACACTTGACAGCGTTGTTCGTCTTGCTGCTCGTCTAACCGATAACCATGTGAAAGCGGGCAAACTGAAAAGAAGGGGTTCTAAGAGGGAATCGGGTACTGAAAAGGCCGAACCCGCGGCCAAAAAGGAGTACAAAACTGAGTCATCTGCTGCTAAAAGTAACAAAAAGAAACGTAAGGGGCGAAACTTTGCGGTTACTGCTACTCCTGCACCTGCTATTCCTGCCACCCCTGTTGCACAATGGGCTCCTAGTGCACCTCCAGCCAAGAAACCTTACACAGGTACCCATCCTCTTTGTGCCCGGTGTAACCATCATCATCCTGTGCAGGCCCAGTGTTGGCAGTGCACCAATTATGGGCACTTTGGTCATCCCACTCATGCTTGTCGCATGCCTGTTCGAGCCCAGCCTTTGGCCCAGTATCCGGCCCAACCTCTGATAGCCCAAGCTCCTAATGTTCAGGTTCAGGTTCAGGTTCGGGCTTGCTACAATTGTGGATCCACCACCCATCTGAGGAACGCTTGCCCTGCTCTCGCGGTTGCTAACCCGCCTGCTGCTAATGTTAATCGTGGTGCTCCAGCTCGTGCATTTGTCATCAATGCTAATCAGGCTCAGGCGAACCAGGAGGTCGTTAATGGTATGTTTATTGTGAACAACCGTTATGCGTCTATATTATTTAATTCTGGTGCCGATCGTAGTTTTGTATCATTAGAGTTTGAGCATTTACTTGACACACCACGTACTGCACTTGATTATCCATTCACGGTTGAGATCACGGATGGAAAACCTATTGCTCTTGATTCTATTGTTCGCGGTTGCAAGTTGGATTTCAAGGACCATATCTTCCCTATCGATCTTATTCCAATGCATCTCGGAAGTTTTGATATCATTGTTGGTATGGATTGTTTATCTCATCATCGTGCCGAGCTCGTTTGTTTCGATAAAATCATTCGTATTCCTCGTCCGGATATTCATGGTGATAAACTATCCTGTGGGCTCAAGCTTATGTCTTGTACAAAGGCCCATAATTACTTACGCAAGGAGTATCCAGCTTTTCTGGCGCATTTTATGGAGGTCCGAGAAAAAGAAAGGGGAACGAAGACATCCCGATCGTGAGAGACTTTCTGGAAGTTTTTCCCGATGACATTATGGGTCTTCCTCCCGTTCGCCAAGTTGACTTCCGTATCGACCTTGTTCCAGGAGCTACTCCGGTAGCTAAGTCGCCATATCGCCTCGCACCCTCAGAAATGCAAGAGTTGGCTAAACAACTCCAAGAGCTTTCTGACAAGGGTTTCATTCGACCGAGTTCTTCACCATGGGGAGCACCCATTCTATTTCTCAAGAAGAAGGATGGTTCTCTTCGTATGTGCATCGATTATTATGAGCTTAACAAACTCACCATCAAAAATCGTTATCCGCTGCCTCGTATTGATGACCTCTTCGATCAGCTTCAGGGAGCCACTTGCTTTTCAAAAATCGATCTTCGTTCCGTTTATCATCAGCTTCGAGTCGCGAAGGAGGATTTTCACAAAACCGCCTTTTGCACTCGTTACGGCCACTTTGAGTTCACTATATGCCTTTCGGGTTGACAAACACTCCTGCTATATTCATGGACCTCATGAATCGTGTTAGTAAACCTTATTTTGATAAATTCGTTATCGTATTCATTGATGATATCTTGATCTACTCAAAGTCCAAGGCCGAACATGAGACTCACCTACGTCTAGTACTTGAACTCCTGAAGAAAGAGCAACTTTACGCCAAGTTCTCCAAGTGTGAATTTTGGCTAAAAGAGGTTCAATTTTTGGGACACATAGTTAACGACAAGGGTATTCATGTTGATCCTTCCAAAATTGAGGCCGTTAGGAGTTGGTGTACCCCTACTACACCTACCGAAGTCAGCTCGTTTCTTGGGTTAACGGGCTATTATCGGCGCTTTATTGCTAATTTCTCTCGCATCACCGTGCCTCTTACTGCCTTGAATCAGAAAAGTCAACCCTTCGAGTGGGGTCCCGCTCAGGAAAGCGCATTTCAGATACTTAAGCAAATGTTATGTAAAGCCCCTATCTTAACTCTTCTTGACGGGACAGATGATTTTGTGGTTTATTGTGATGCTTCTCATCAAGGCCTCGGTTGCGTTCTTATGCAACGAGGAAAGGTAATTGCATATGGATCGAGGCAGCTTAAGAAGCACAAGAAAAATTACACGACACATGATCTCGAGCTTGGTGCGGTCGTGTTTGCTCTAAAACTCTGGAGGCATTACCTATACGGTACCGAGTGTGTGGTCTTTACCGATCACAAAAGCCTTCAGCATATTTTCAATCAGAGGGATCTTAATATGCGCAGCGTTGTTGGGTTAAGCTCTTAAACGACTATGATTGCGAGATTCGTTACCATCCTAGTAAAGCGAATGTCGTGGCCGATGCCTTGAGTCGAAAAGAACATGCCAAACTTATCCTCTTTCAGAGCTCTCATAATATGACCAATCTTAAAGCTCGTATTCTTGAAGCCAACACTACTACAAAAAACGCCTTTCTTGACGCGCAATGCGTGTCAAGAAAGGGGTCAGATGACGCGCATTTGCGCGTCAAGGAAGGCCATGTCAAGAAGCTTCTTGACGCGCAAAATGCGCGTCATCTACTTCTTGACGCGCGAACAATGACGCGCAAACAATGACATTCCATTCATGACGCTCGAAAATGCGTGTCATCTTTAGTGTCGTCTGTGATTTTATATAAAATTTTAAAATTTCATTTTTCGGTGTCGTTTTTTTATGACATTCAAGTTTGGGTGTCATGCTTTGCGTGTCATGCTTTGCGTGTCATGCTTTGCGTGTCATCTTTGTTTTTTTTTTTTAATTAATTTTTTCTAAATTTCTAATATCCATACTAAATAACATATATCACAATAATATAGCTGCTGGGAAAACACTGCATTTCATACAAGCTGCTGAAAATAATTCAGTTCATCCATGTTCATACAATTCGATCACGACAAAAGTAAAATGTTCAACGTTTACATATATCGATCCCTAATGCACGTCCCTATCTAAAAATGAAGTTGCAGGCGTACTTGACCCATTCTTCGCGGATCTCGTCAAAATCGGCATCCGTGTAAGCATTACCATCTCCACCAATCTATGTAATGTTTAAATATGAGAAAAAGTGTTCATCAAAACATGAAGTTAGAATATGAGAAAACTTACATTGTTATGTTCAAGGACTATAACACCCTGCCGTACAACCTCCTTCATAAATTTTAAGACATAATAACCACGTTCTGTATTTCCCGGTTGGAGTGGACACTACACAAAAATAGAAGATGCAATTATGTACCAGTTAGAACATGTGGTAATCAACAACACCTAAAACTATAAATATGTTCTTAAAACCATTCTTTGGCATTTACACCCTGCTTATTCAAATGTCCATTGATTTTTACCATCCAAAGTCATACCAAAGAATATAACAGTAAGAATTAAGCTAAATCAATAACATATTAAATTAATCCTAATATTTTTTTGACTGCATTAGATTTACAGGTAATATAAGAAAGCCTAAGCAAACAGTGATCGGTTAAATGTGAACATGAACGCAATTGAATGACGAGAAGGCATAAATTTTTTTAGCTAACAATACACATACTAAATCTGAACATAAACAGAAGTAAATGAACAAAAGGCATAAAATTTTTCAATCCTAAGAAAGACAACCTAATTATTTGCCAAATCAACCAGCTAGCCGACCTGAATGGACTGAGGTTCTTTAATTCAATAAAATGAAACTTATTTGAAATTCTGCAACTTAAAGAATTAGGACCACAAGTAGACAAAGTTAAGTGCACAATAAGTTCAAATAAACTCTTACCCCACTTTCCATTAACCATTTGTACAGGAAAAGACCTGTGGGTTGAAGGTAATGTTTTTAGTTTTTTTTTAGTACCAAATTAACCATAATTTGTACAGGAAAAGACCTGTGTAAATCTCCATCTGATCTTTTAGTTAGCCTTTTGAACTTCTATTTTACCTTATAATCTATATAAACTTAAGATGCATGACTACTTTGGCTCTAGATTTCTTACAAGTCTACCAATTTATGAAGAAAATTAAACCTGTCCTGTAGATCCTTATGTGCTCTTTATTTATAATCCATAGAGAATATAATTTAGGCTTTAGCAAGATGAAATCCACAAGTAAACACAACCAGTCCAATTGGTGGAATTTACAACAGTTACAGCTCATGCACTTTAAATTGAAACATGTGCTTGTAGTTTTCTCAACAAGGGTTTAAATATGGTTTTGAAGCACATAAATAAATGTGAGTTTGTGCTTTCGAAAGGGGTCAGATTACATTAATATATTATCCAATGATTACTAAATACACCATTGAGTTGGTGACTATGAATTGGACCTATATAATTGGACAGAGGTTGGTGACTATGAATTGGACAGCAGCAGATCATAACACAGTAGCCAAAATGCCTAATACTAATTAAAAAACTAATACAATTCAATCATATACTTCATAGCTAGGTAGCAACAGATGACATATACCAGAATTACAATGCATAGACCTATATAATTGGACATAGTTGGTGACTATGAATTGGACAGCAGCAGATCATAACAGCTTGGTTTAAAAAAGTTCAAAGCGCACAAAAGCGATAAGGTCAAAAAAAACAACTACTACACAACAACAATTAAAAAACTAACCTATGATAAGATGAAATTAGGATTACGAAGCAGCGAGTGACCTGGGAGGCTAGGACTGAAGGCTGACGAGACTAGAGAACCCACAGGGAGGAAGCTTTTACGGTTTTACCTCTAAAAATCTTGAGGAGAATTTCCGATTTCCCCCCAATACTCATGTTTAAGCTTTCTGGGTTATATATTTGAGAGGTTTTTGGGTCAGAAATATCAAATGTTTAACCAAACCTAGCCCAATTAATTGAGAGTGGAGTAAACATAAGCATATACCAGAATTGCAATGCATATACCAGAATTCAATCATATAGCTTCATGAAAATACTAATTAAAAAAACTAATACAATTCAATCATATAGCTTCATAGGTAGCAACAGAAGACATATACCAGAATTGCAATGCATATACTAGCAGCAACATAAGCATATACCAGAATTGCAATGCATTTTTTATTATCAATAGCTAGCTAAGTAAAAATGCTCTTATAATGAGGTAAAGCATCACAGAAATGCTCACCGTTGAGTTGACCCATTTGAGTTTACTTGTCTTCTTGGATCCAATTTGTACATTATACAAGGCAATTGCCCTGCAAAAGAAATTGATTTGTATTACTAAAACCTTATATAATGATTTGTGCATTTCTATTATTTACTTACGCATCAACTATTTGCTTAAACTGTAGATGGACAGAGGTTGGCCTTAAGGAATCAAGATAATAGCATTTCATGTTTTTCATGTCTAGTACACCCAGCACCCAATGTCCTCTACAAAAAAAAGTAACCAGAAACATGTCAAACAATTGATAGATCAAGCAAAACAAAATTCTGTTAAAAATCAAACCCGGGATTGTAGGGCAATAGGACGATGTCATTGTCCTTTCTTTCTCTTAACCGATCTGCAACGAGTCGACTTGAATCATCGACATTTTTAGACATCCCTTTCTTGTCATGGTTCATGGTTGCAGTCGGGGTCATAAAACAGATTCCATGATCTATTTCTGAACCATTCTTTATTTGCTCATATAAGTACCTGTTAACATACATTGATCAGATTTGCACTTGCAAAATATAATAAGTAACGAATAATCCTTTAAATTCAACTAAAGTACTTACATTGAATAAGAAGCAACCACAGCCCCACTCAACTCATCCATTGAAAAAACCTTGTCAAAATCATTCCAACTTAAGTACGTGTAGCTATCATACCCGAATAGATCATTTTCACTCTGCACTTTTATAGTTTCGACCCTTTTCATTTGTCCATCTACCATCATTGCAGCCATTGACATAGTAGGACTTCCCATTCTGACCCTTGTCTTCCTCTGACCCCTTGTCATTATCTTTCTTTGAACCAGCTCTTTTTCATTCGCCTTACTTTTCTTTTTCTCCTTCAACTCATTAATGGCCTTGCCCATAAGGAGTTGCACATCTGCAGACAACAATTCCTCTACCTTACTTTTCTTTTTCTCCTTCAACTCATCGGGATGTATTTGTCGTTTCTTATTTTCTTGCCCCGTCTCCTTCTTTGCCTCGTCCTCCTTTTTCTGTGTTGCCAGCTCATCCTTGCTCCCCTCATCATTCTTTGTCTCATCCTTTTTAGACTCATCATTCCTCTCCCCATACATCTTTGATGCATCCTTCATCTCCCCACGCTTCTTTGCATCCATTCTCTCCTCAACCTTCTTTGTTCTGATCTTTTTCTTGCCTATATTGTTCTGCCAAAAATTAATATTATTAAACAGATTATCTTATAACAGATTTTCTTTAGTTCAGGTGAATAATTGCAAAAACCTTACCAAATCAGTGAATTGAATGACTAGATGCCTCGGCCAAGTTAGTATATACCCAATGGCATCTTTGACTTTCTCAACAAACTCCTCTTCAAGTGGAAATGGTAATAAAGCTTCTCCTTGAACGCTCGTTTCCACCATAACATCAATGTTCTCACCTAATATATCAAGGTCAAAAGTAAGATCCAAATTTATAATAAAAATTTAAAAACATATAAATAAATAAGTACCCGAGTCATTAGAATTCACTATGGATCCTTTGGCAACTATATTTGAGGGAACATCAACTGCAAGATAACATGATTTGTCCTACAAAATAAAAATGTTAGCCTCAAATCAGAAACAGTCTATGAAAATAATTTAATTGCTTACATGAAGAGCTCCGTCTTCATGTTCTTTGTCTTCTTCTAGTGCCTCATCATCACCATCCCCCATTTGGCAACTTGCACCTTCTGAAGCAGGAGTGACACAAAGAGTACCGACTCTTTTCATTCTTTCTAACTCATCTTCAACTTTCTCTAACCGTCGATTGATCTTTTTCTTTTCCTTGTCCAACGAACACTATCGCAAATATCTTCCCCATTAGCCAAACGTTTTTCAACCTATTGGAAATAATTTAAAGTAATTAAAAAAACTATAAAAAAATATCTTCTGATTGTAACAAAATTATTAATAAAAAGAAAGAATAAAAACAAAACCTCGTTCTTAAACCAGCTAATAAATGTCCGACTATGTTGGCTCTGCAACCATGTGCTGTTTCGACGGGGGTTAAGATCCTTCAATTCCAACATATGTTGCCTGGATCATATTCGAACTTAGAAGAATTATACGTATTATATAGATCAAAAAGAATATACACTTTTTGTAAATCTTACTTGGTGTATGCTTCCACAACAGCAGTGTTTCGCAACACATAAAGATGAGCTTCATCAAGTAACTTAGTCTCCACAACTTCGCTCGTAGCCTGCGATAAAGGCTTGCCGGTGCGGATCCTTTCATCAACACGTTCATGAGGATTTCCAATTGAGTTACCATATTTTAAGTAGGCCGAGCAAAACTCTAAGGCTTCCTCTGCCACATAACATTCTGCAATGCAACCTTCGGGTCGATGATGATTTCGTACATACCCTTTTAGTGTTTTCATGAATCTCTCAAATGGATACATCCACCTAAAATGAACCGGGCCACATAACCTCACCTCTCTAACTAAATGCACCATCAAGTGAATCATGACATCGAAAAACGAAGGTGGAAAATACTTCTCTAGCAAACACAAGGTTGATACGATATTACTTTGCAACTTGCTTAGCTTACTGACATCAACTACTTTACTACACAACTCGTTGAAAAAATGACATAAGCTTATGATTGTTTTCCTCACTTTCACGTTTAACACCCCTTTAATTGCAAAAGGAAGAAGTTGTTGCATTAGTACATGGCAATCATTAGACTTCAAACCATTCATCTTTGAAACATCATCAGACACAAGATTCTTGAAATTGGAGCAATACCCATCAGGCACTTTTATGTTGGACAGTGTGTCATAAAATAGATGTTTCTCTGAGCTATTCAATGTGTAGATGGCAGGCGGAAGATAAAGTCGATTCCCTTTTGCTTGAGTTTGTAATTCAGGCTTAAGGCCTAGATCCTCAAGATCTTGTCGAGCTTTTAACCCATCCTTCGTCTTGTTAGGCAAATTCAGCAATGTCCCATAAACACTCTCACACACATTTTTTTCTATGTGCATAACATCTAACTGATGACGAACAAGCAACTTCTTCCAATATTCGAGTTCAAAAAATATTGACTTTTTATGCCAAAATTTAGCTCGCTCATCGATATTTTCATTTTTCTTCTTTGGGTTTTTCTTCTTTGACTTTTCCGTCTTTGACTTTATCTTTTGCCCCCATGTATTCTCAAACCCCGCCAAGTAGTCGTAAATTTCTTCACCTGATAATGGTTTCTTTGGCACATCGCTCTCTTGTTCGTTGTTGAAGTCTTTTTTTCTTTTACGAAAAGAATGTTTACGTGAGAGGAATCTTCTATGCCCAAGGAAGCATACTTTTCTAGACTTTGGCAACCATTGTGAACAAGTATTCTCAGAACATATTGGACAAGCATAATAACCTTTGGTAACACACCCCGATAGATTACCATATGCAGGGAAGTCATTTATAGTCCATAATAATATTGCTCTTAGATTGAAGTATTCTTTCTTATAAGCATCAAATGTCCTAACGCCAGTTTCCCATAAGAGTTTGAGATCTGCTATCAATGGTGCCAAGTAGACATCAATATTGTTACCAGGTTGCTTTGGCCCTGATATCAATAGAGTCAACATCATGAATTTTCTTGACATACACAAATAAGAGGGTAGATTATATGTTACTAGGGTAACCGGCCAACAACTATGCTTGGAACTTAATGACTTATGAGGATTGATACCATCAGCAGACAAGGCTAATCTAAGATTCCGATTTTCTCTACCAAATTCTTTCCATGTGTTGTTAACATGCTTCCAAGAGGGGGAATCACGAGGATGAGTTAGCTTACCATCGATGACCTGACCTTTTGCATGCCAAGTTAAGTCATGTGCAATCTCCGGTGACGAGAACATTCTTCTAAATCTAGGGATGGGTGGAAAATACCACAAAACTTTTCTCGGCACATTTTTGGTATTCTTCTTCCAACGAGATGTCCCACAAGTTGGACATTCAGAAGCATCCTTATGTTCATTCCAAAATAGGACACAATCATTTTCACATGCATGAAACTTCTCGTATTGTAGACCTATTCCTTTTAGCAACTTCTTCGCCTCATACATCGAGCTGGGGATTGTATTATTTGCAGGTAAAACAGTTTTTAAGGCACCTAACAAAGCATTAAAACTAGTATCTGACCAGCCAAATTGACCCTTTAAGTGTTGAAATACCATTAATCCACTAAGTGCGTTATGCTTTGACCCTTCGTAAAGTGGCTTATCACATTCTTCAAGAAGTGATTTCAATGAATCGGGTTCTTTCTCTACATAAGCGAAGGCATCATGTAACATTTCCTTTGTATAATCAAACTCGGGAGGTCTAGATTCATCAGGGCATCTAACTTCAGCCGTAGGAAAATCTTCTCCATGGAAAGACCAAACCTTATAATTTTGATCGAAACCGTGGGCAAACAAATGAAAGCGCACACCATCAATTGTGTGGTGCCACAGATTGATACAATTTACACAAGGACAGGGTATAAAATCTGACTTTGGATTATTACTTTGCGCAAACTCTAAAAAGGCATTAACACCCTCATCATATGCCTTAGATAATCTACCAGACGAAATCCATGATTTATCCATGACCTTAGCTAAAGTAAAACAACAAAAAAAAGTTACTTCTTTATACTTAAACTTTAATAAAGATGGAAATAACATGTATCAACCAAAACAGATTATTTACTTAAATAATTTACTAAAGCACATTCATAAGTTAAAGCATAAACATGTATCAACTATCGAGCTATTGAGAGGGTGAATTTAGAACAAATCAGGATAACAAATGAAAATAAAGAATATGAAGTGGGTACCTAATGAATCAACGAATGATTGGCCACAATTCCTATAGATAGTGAAGCACCCTTTTTGTGTTCCCGCAACTTTGGAACCTTGAAATCTGCATGATTGAAATAAACAAAGATTGAAACAATTATTAAGGAGAGAAATCAAACAATAAATGTGATCTTACGTATAGAGATTCTTTAGGAAATGCGGAAAAGACGGATAAAATCTGAGTTTTGGATGAGTAACACAAGAAATAATTACATGGTATTCATATAGAGCTTACACATGTGCACTATTATGGCCCCAAACGAAATTTACACATGCAAAAGCAGCCTGAAAGCAATCCCTCCAAAATAACCTACTTTTGATAGCTAGGTTTAAACTTTAGAAGCCCTATAACAGGTCTGGTCATGTAACCGGTTAGCTCACAATAAGCCTGACCAGTAACTGCTCCTAAAAAGCCCTATAACAGGTCTGGTCATGTAACCGGTTAGCTCTGATTAAGGGTATTCGGTTATTTAGGCTTGCTGTTTTGGTCTTTTGCTTATACCATTTCTCATTTTTCTTTAGTGTTCTCACAATTTCATATAATATTGTAATTTTGTAACCAGCTTTATGAAGTTTGTTGCAGGTAGTTTCTAGGTATATGATTGACAAAATTATGACTACACTTTTTATGAACAAGATTATAATGATTGACAAAATTAAGACTACACAAATTCTGGACTCCATTATGTGTAGAAATAACACATAATTATGACTACACAACTCTGTGATTGCAGAAATAACACAGGTGAAACCTCCGAGCTATGATGTAACAGGGACGAAGATGAAGACCTGCGACTTATAATTGCAGGAATATTACTCGAGCAGTAACCATCAGAGGTAGCAGCAGCAAACGGAATTTTGAGAGGATTCGGTGGAAAAAAAAAACAAAAAAAAAAACAGAATCAGAGAGATGAACGTCGATTTACCTGATGATGATGGAGCTATGATGTAACAGGGACCGTCGTCGCCGATTAGCTGGTGGCAGGGGTTCAAATCGCCGCAGATTAGCTGGTGGCAGGGGCTCGTCGATTAGGGACGGAATCGTGGAGGGTGAAGGGAAGTCGGAATCGTGGAGGGTGAAGGGTGGAGGCAGGAGGCCGGAATCGTGGAGGGTGAAGGGAAGTCGGAATCGTGGAGGGTGAAGGGTGGAGGCAGGAGGCCGGAATTGGCGTCGAGGGTGAGGGGATAAAAAATTAGGGTTTCGGGCTGTTTTTTTGGGCGGTGAGGGAATCGGCCGACAATATAATTAATTTGGGGGGAATTTTGGGCGGGATAAAAAATTAAAAGACGACAGATTTTCTTGACGCGCATAGTCAAGGTGTCCTCCGCGTTTTTTTTTTTAGTTATACGACACAATTTTATGACGCGCAAAAATGCGCGTCATCTCTTCTTAAAATTTTTCAAATTACGACAGAATTTTAATGACACGCCTTTATGCGCGTCATAAAAAAACGCGCGTCATCGTTCGCGCGTCAAGGAAGGCTCTGTTTCTAGTAGTGGAACATGGTTCGGATTCGAAAACTCAAAACAAATGAAGAAGATGATGATGATGAATCATGAATAATCATAAACAAGAGAGATGAATGCATTCGAATGATTTCATATAACCGAGTTATTTTCACTACGAGAATCTCGATCTTGAGCAAGAACAAGTTCGGATGAGAAAAACTCTAAAACAAATGAAGAAGATGATGATGATGAATCATGAATTCATAACAAGAAAGATGAAGAACATATCGAATGATTTCATATAACCGAAAGATTAGTTACAAGAAATCATGAAGAACACACACTCTCTCTCTAGAATCCATGACTCACACTCTACAAGAAATTCATCATCTCCACATTCGGAGACTCCTTTACTTGTAATGGGCACCCTCACTATATATAGTGAGGGTGACTAACAACAGAAAAAACATAACATAACTGAAAATTACAAGTAAAGCAAATAAACATAAATTGTTAATTAAATCAAAGCTGATTAAATTAATCCGAAGCTTGACTCGCTCGAACCGATCTTCCGTTGACTTTTACGTTGACTGTTGACCCGAACGGTTAACTTTTCCAGAAAACGGTCTTCGGTCCAAACTGCAAGCCTCGAGCATCACAACCCAGTCTCTAAGTCGATTCACATGGATTCTTCAGTCGAATGCTTCGGTAAACAGATTTGATGGCGTCAGTCACATAGATTTTAAGTTCCAACAATTTCCCCCTTGACTGATGCTTTCAAATCTGTTCAACTGCTGAAGAATCGCTCTGCCGTACATCTTCAATGAGAAACTGATAAACCGGAGACAATCTGATGTAGAAATTCCCCCTCTGAATAAGCTTCTTCTTTTCTTGTTGCTCCAGTTCGAGATCCAAGTGTTCTGACTCACTCGGTTCACACGGTCGGGTACAATACTGAGAAAATGCTACATCTCGAAGTCAAAACCGCAACAAACCGAATCAGATAAACCAGTCAATCATCGAACATGCTCCAACTTCTGATAGTCGACCCGATATCCAAATTCATAATAATTCCCCCTATTTATCTAAATCTCTCTGAAAACATCAGATGCGGAAGCGGAAAAATCAGGTGCGGAGAGTCGAACCGTCGCGATCGGTTGCCTAGAGAAACCGGATAAAAAATCTTGAAATCGGACAATCTTGCGAAAAACCGGAAGTCGGATGCTGACAGTTGTGAATAATCCGCGTGACTGAGGTTGGATGCGAAAATTAAAGTAAATGTCAAATTTCTTCAATAAACGGTCATCCGAGAGATTTAATCGGATAAATTCCAATATTTAACTGAGATTCCAGTTAATCCGGTTAGTTGACGACAGCGCTACATCCACTAAAAATAAAACCGTGAGATATGACGAGAGAGCCGAGTAATTAACCGGATAATAAAGCTAACCCGTCAGTGATCGATAGCAAACGTTACGCGCGACGTCAATAAACGAGAACCCCACTAAAATGAAATAAATCCGAGACCAATAAATTTTTTCTGAACTTTCGTTGCGGCGTAATCTCGCTCGTCTCGAAAAACTGATAGAGAAAACCCCGTGTTTAACGAAATAGCTTAAAAAATTAATTAGTCAATTAATTCCCACAAAGAAAACCATAATCCACGTTAAAATAAAGGAACCAATCAGATTTGAGCAAAAGAAAACCAAAATCCGTGTGATATGAAATCAGCCAATCATATTCAAGATTCCTCAAAAATCTATGGCTGAAAATTGAAGGATCTAACGGACAGGAAGGGTCAATCCGCGTGAAGGAGGGGCTGCCCAATTAGAAGGCGCCAGTAGAAAGCATTCAACGGTTGTTTTGTGCCAGCCTGGTCCCACCAAATTCAACAACCAATCAAGTGTGGACAGCGCAAGTCTCCCACCGGATTCTTTTGAGAATTCTGGGACCCACGTGCTATTCTCAGCTAATGGATGATCGACAGCCAGGAGCTCTCCAACGGATCCTTACACAATTGGGACCCATGATTAATTCCCTGCCCTCCAATCACCTTTCGACAACAACTCTAGGGCAAGACTGAAACCGACAAAGGAGAGAGAAAATCATTCTCTTGTGACCAACCAGATCAGGCCACGTCATTACCATCCCCATTAAATCGTCTGATCCACCTGCAAACCCTACAACCACCGGAGATACGTGGGAGTCGCCGGAAAACCGTGAAGAAGCCATATCTCCATCAATACTTAACGAAAATCTTCAATTTTTATACCGTTGAACTCGGAGCATGATTCTCTACAACCTTTAACGATCAAAAACTTCTGAAACAAACTCGAACGAAAACCCAGAACAAGTCTGCTAGCCAAACAAGTCCGCTAAAGCATACAAGAAGTCCGCTAGGGGTCTTAGAAGTCCGCTAACAAGCTTCAAGTTCGCTAACAAGCATCAAGTTCGCTAAACCATAATGAAGTTCGCTAAGCATTCCGAGAAGTTCGTTAAAGTATGAAGAAGTTCGCTAGGAACAGTAGAAGTCCGCTAGGACAATCTTCAAGGCTTCAAAACTTGATAATTTTCTGGAAAAAGAATGAAGAACACAGTGATGAACATACCCCTTCGATCCTTGAATCAGTCCCGAGAATGAATGGAAACGAACGATTCTTGTCACAAATCTGTTGTAGAACGTGTTATGGCCACTCACACATCCAAAACAGCAGCAAAAACCAATCGATTCAACCCCCAAAATCTAGAAATCTTCAAGAACACGAAGAACACACACTTACACCGTCAGTGTGTTTTTTTCCAGATCTGCCTGAACCGTTGAGATTCAGACGAAACGGATGCTTCCAATGGATCCGGAACGCGTTTACACTGAGAATCATACCTCATATCATCCAAAACCATGAAAAATGCCCAGAAAACGAAGAATCAAAGCTAAAAATCTTTAAAATCTTCAAATACGGGAAAAACTCCAAAGTTCCAAAAATCTGCTCGGATCTTCATTTTTTCACCAGATCTGAAGATGTAAAACACTAAATAACATCCAGATGCACTCCCAAACATGAATCCATCGTCCATATCATCAGAATCCATCAAGAAATGAAGAAAAAAAAGAAAAAAGTCTCTAAAAACTAAGTTTTCTCATCTTCACCATTCAAGCTCAAAATCTCAGATTCGAGTGACCAGATTCACGGTGAGATGAATCTGATCGGTACCCGCTCTGATACCATTTGTTAGGACCGATTTTCACTACGAGAATCTCGATCTTGAGCAAGAACAAGTTCGGATGAGAAAAACTCTAAAACAAATGAAGAAGATGATGATGATGAATCATGAATTCATAACAAGAAAGATGAAGAACATATCGAATGATTTCATATAACCGAAAGATTAGTTACAAGAAATCATGAAGAACACACACTCTCTCTCTAGAATCCATGACTCACACTCTACAAGAAATTCATCATCTCCACATTCGGAGACTCCTTTACTTGTAATGGGCACCCTCACTATATATAGTGAGGGTGACTAACAACAGAAAAAACATAACATAACTGAAAATTACAAGTAAAGCAAATAAACATAAATTGTTAATTAAATCAAAGCTGATTAAATTAATCCGAAGCTTGACTCGCTCGAACCGATCTTCCGTTGACTTTTACGTTGACCGTTGACCCGAACAGTTGACTTTTCCAGAAAACGGTCTTCGGTCCAAACTGCAAGCCTCGAGCATCACAACCCAGTCTCTAAGTCGATTCACATGGATTCTTCAGTCGAATGCTTCGGTAAACAGATTTGATGGCGTCAGTCACATAGATTTTAAGTTCCAACAATGTGTCACCTTCTGAAACAACTAGCAATCATCAACTTGGGGGGGGGGGGAAATGTTCAAAGAGATGAACCTCAAGTCGATGATGTTGCGATTCCACTTCGTAGATCCGAAAGGGTCGTACGTAATCCGGATAGATGGATTGGTCTAGTCGAATCCGAGGATAACGTATCAGGAGATCTCAATGAGCCTCCGAACTTCAAAGCTGCATTATCAGATCCGGAATCTGACAAATGGCTTGAAGCTGCGAATGTGGAAATGAAATCCATGCAAGATAACCACGTTTGGACCCTGGTTGATCTTCCTCCCAACGCAAGAACCGTTGGGAGTAAATGGCTCTTCAAGAAGAAGACCGACATGGATGGAAATGTACACACCTATAAAGCTCGTCTCGTGGCGAAAGGTTATACTCAACGTTTTGGCGTTGACTATGATGAGACCTTTTCACCAGTAGCAGACATTAGAGCTATTAGGATTCTCTTAGCCATAGCAGCGTACTATGACTTTGAGATATGGAAAATGGATGTTAAGACTGCCTTCTTAAATGGTTACTTGGATGAAGAAGTCTATATGGATCAACCTGAAGGGTTCATTGATCCAAAACATCCCAACCAAGTATGCAAGCTTCAAAGGTCCATTTATGGACTAAAGCAAGCATCGAGGAGTTGGAATAAACGGTTTGATGAAGAAATAAAAAAGTTTGGTTTCGTTCAGAATCCTGATGAGCCATGTGTATATCGCAAAGCTAGTGGGAGTAATGTTACTTTCCTTGTCTTATATGTAGATGACATATTGATAATAGGAAAACACATTCCAATGTTGCAAGATGTAAAATCCCATCTTGGAAAGTGTTTTGCCATGAAAGACTTGGGAGAAGCAGCATTCATTCTTGGAATCAAGATCTATAGAGATAGAACTAAGCGGTTGATTGGACTAAGTCAAAGTGCTTATATTGATAAGATCTTGAAGCGATTCAAGATGGAGAATTCCAAGCGTGGTATAGTACCAATGCAGGAAGGACTTGGTCTATCTGTCAAACAAGGTGCTTCTACACCTGATGAGGTGAAGCGTATGCAAAGAGTCCCTTATGCTTCGGCTGTAGGCTCTATAATGTATGCGGTGAGATGCACTAGACCTGGTATAGCGTTCGCGCAAAATATCGTTAGCCGATTTCAAAATAATCCAGGTGAAAGTCACTGGACTGCTGTTAAGAACATTCTCAAGTACCTACGGGCTACTAGAGATTTGTTTTTGGTATATGAGGGAAATCCATATCAAGAGCTCAAAGTGACTGGATACTGTGATGCTGGATTTCAGACTGATAGAGATGACACGAAGTCTCAGTCTGGGTACGTCTTCGTTATGAATGGAGGCGCTGTGGATTGGAAAGGCAAGAAACAAACCACAGTTGCTATGTCTACAACAGAGTCTGAGTACATTGCTGCTTCGGAAGCTGCAATGGAGGCTGTCTGGATAAGGAAGTTTATTAGTGGGCTAGACATTGTCCCCACAAGTAACTTGCCGATCGATATGTACTGCGATAACTCGGGTGCATTGATCATCGCCAAAGAACCTGGAGTTCAGAAGGGCGCCAGACACTATGCCAGGAGATATCACTATGTTCGTGAGCAGATCGAACTAGGTGAAATCAAATTACTCAAAGTTCACACGGATATTAACTTAGCTGATCCTTTCACGAAAGCTTTGTCGAGGCCGAAGCTTGAAAGGCATGCCGAGGGCATGGGACTTAAATTAGCTAGTTAAATCATGTATGTCTGATGTTCGGTATTTGGATAAAGGACGTTAAGCAATTTCTATTTATATAATGAAATAAAGTACTTGATATGTTTGATTTCATTTAATAGTAAGTTGTGTCCTATATTTGCATGTTTAATCCTTGAGTACTTGTCAAGTATTCTAAATTGTCCATTGTCGATTAACTATATGGGAATATAGTTAAACTAAGACAAAATCTGAGTGATTGGTTAGGATGGTCCCACCAAACTCACATGGTATTCATTGGATGCATACTGGACTGACCCACTAACGAATTGTCACTTTATGGATCGTCGTCATTGAGTGAAATTCGTAAATGGTTGCTTTGCTTATCCTTAGACTTGAGATACAAGCAGGTCATGCATGTATGGATTGCACCTACTTGATATAGGTCTAACTATCCTGAATAAGGTAGTACAAAAGGGCTATTTTCAGTAAGTGTAGTGAAGTATGTGACTTGACACGTGTAGTCAAGAGGATTTGTTCCTTCAGCTTTGTGCTGAAACAGATACCACTGGGCCCCTCATTGGACTAATTAAGATGTTTGCATGGCCGTGCCCAAATGAAGTCTAGAGATGTCTCAATTTGCAATTTGGTAATCTTAAGTTAGTTGTGAGAATGAGAAACAGAATCGTTAAAGTATGAAATGACTTGATCCATATTCATATTTAACACGGTATCGGTAACAAAGGGGTAGTAAATGACTGTACCATTTAAATACACTTTGAGAAACTGTACTTAAATATTTCTGGGAGCATTGGCGTGTTGCTAGAGGCTAACCAATGTTATTACTTTTACTATTGCAAGCTCAAGTGGGAGCTGTAGGGATATGATCATGTAATAGTAAGCGTATGTCCGGAAATTATTTAAGCCTACGGGGTCACACGTCTCGACACCAAATGTATTAATATTAATTAATGGTTAATTAATATTTATCACGAACATTTAACGAGGTTTAGTTATAAACTGACAGTTAATTGTTAACAGAGGGTGTTAGTTGTAATTAGAGAGAGTTGTAATTGGATTACAATTAGGAAAAGGCTTTGGGATAAGCCTTAAGGCCGAAATTCGGTTATGCCTATCCCAAGCCCTAACTTGCTTATCAAGTTCCTCTAAACCTATAAATAGACCATCTTGGTTTAAGGTTTAGGTGCTGGTTGCATTTATCTGATAAAGGTGCAAAACCTAATTCTCTCTCTCTACTCTCTCGAATTCGGCAACAAGAAAACCCAAGGGGGGTTTCGATTCTTGTGTGGTTCGACCAAGCCTACATCAAGAGGATTTCGTGATCGGTTGCTAGCACATAGCATTGGTGTGTCGTGTGTGCGATCGTAGAGGGATTTGAATCAAATCCTCCAAGAGATCAAGCCTTGCCGAGCTAAAAAGGTACACGTTCTAAAACCGGTTAGTTAGATTAATTCATAGGATTCTTTCCGCTGCGTACTCGTGTTTTGATAATTGTTATATAATCCAACACAGTTTGCATGAACATCAGAATACACCACCTTTCCATGAAGATCAAAAATCAACAATATCCCTGAATTGACTGCATTTAAATATTTACCTTTTCAATTATGAAACTTTGAAATTTCCAAAGGTCTCAAATTTCCCCTAAATAAGTGAAATATTCAAATCTTCAATATTCTTGAGTTTGTGTAATCATATCCATGTCTCTGAATCTCTGTCCATCATCGGAAAACACGTGTTTTTGAATCTCTGTCCATCCTAAAAAACAATGACAACCCTCAAACATCTCTTTTCTGAAATTCGATGTCTAATTCTTGAAAAGTTCCGGAATCAGGAAATATTTTTAAACATAACAACCCACAGCTATCGAACCAAGGGTAAACCCGATAACTGATTTAAATCTTTGAAATTCCCATGACCTCTCCCCATACCCTACCGTTGTTTGTCTGAATTAACGGGGGTTTGCGGGAGCCCCTAGCGGAGTCTAAGGGACAGAGCCCCTGGTTGGGGCCGTGCTTCAATGAAAATGCATCAGAAAATTTGCGGTGAACCATAAACTCCAGGTACCATCTGCGTTGACGGACCATCAACCACGTACCAAAAACCACAACGGACCATTGACCACGTACCAACAAGTCATCGGACCATTTGGTTCAGCGGACCATTTGGTACAGTGTAACCGTTAGCGTACCAAACATAACCGCCACGTACCACTGTTGAAGATTGTCTTCCGTACCAATGAGCAGCGTACCAAGAACTTATGAAGATACACATACGGACCAATCAGCGGACCAACGGCGTACCAGCTGTTCTTCCAGCGTACCAACACTGAAAATCTCTAATTTCACTCCAGATTCAGATTTTGTTGAATTTCTTGACTCAGATACTACTGTTAGGTGCGAAAATGACTCAAGAAGGTTCGATTTACCAAAAATCGATCAAACACTCAAGGAATCTCACATAATCAGCTCTTTACCGTCTCAAAAACTCTCCAAAACAAAAATATGATCTAGAAATTGAACCAACGGCTCTGATACCAGTTGTAAAACCATGTATGTATCGTTTCCAGATCATAGAATGATAGAGACAGAAATTTGTCATTCAATTAATGTCGAATGATTACATTACCGAGAGAGTATACATCATTGAAGCTCTGGAGGAGGTTTGGACAGAACCTCCTCTCTATCAAAACACTCACAAAGAGCAAATGACCAAACATAAACTGACCAGCTAAGCTTCACCTATTTATAGGTAACTGCCCAACGTACCAGCATGACCATCGTACCACTTGGTATGGAGCTTGGTATGTTGGCAACGAAGCCCACAATCTAGACATTTACATTTAAATTCGCACAATAACGGCCACACATAGAAACTTTTCCTAACAAATTCGCCCTTGGACGTTACTGTCGAATGTAGGTCTTTACTTCTAGCAATCTTCAGTCCAATTTGTTGCAGACGTCTCATCTTTAGGAAACTCCCCTTAACTGAAACTTCAGGTATGCAGGAAGCAGCTTGCAATCTTGTACAATCATTACAATCAACAAAATTCCCCTTTTCTTCAAGCACATCCACGGTAAGAACTTTTCTTTCACCTGGTGGGACACCTCAACCATCGGATATGACATCAAGATGCATGATCACTTCATTAATCGTCATGAATAAAAAACAAAATCTACAAAATCACCGCACTTGACAGAAATCCTCAATCTTCACCGAATTGTAATACATTCTGATCTTTATGAAAACAGACATGATCAGCATCTTAAATCATAGAAATTCCCCCTCAGAATGAAATCCATCCCAATATATTAACAATTAAAGTCTATAACGTCAACTTTATGACTTAACACTGTATCGGGCATTTAATTAGAGAATTCCAAACCATAATCGAAAACTTTGACATATCAGTTTGCATGAACATTAGAATACACAACCTTTCCATGAAGATCAAAACACATCATCATCCCTGAATTGTGCCTTTTAAATATTTACTTTTTCAATTATGAAACTTTAAAATTTCCAAAGCTCTCAATTTCCCCCTAAATAAGTGAAATATTAGATCTTCAATATTCTTGAGTTTGTGTAATCATATCCATGTCTCTAAATCTCTGTCCATCATCAGAAAGCACGTGTTTTTGAATCTCTATCCATCCTAAAAAACAATGACTACCCACAAACATCTCTTTTCTGAAATTCGACGTCTAATTCTTGACAAGTACCGGAATCTGGAAATTTTTTAAAGATAACAACCCACAGCTATCGAATCAAGAGTAAACCCGATAACTGATTTAAATCTTTGAAATTCCCACGACATCTTCCCATACCCTACCGTTGTTTACCTGAATTAACAGGGGTTCGGGAGCTGCGCCCCCGAGAAACGGGGTCCAAGGGGCGGCAGCCCCTGGCGGGGTCGAAGGGCAGAGCCTCTGGCTGGGGCCGTGCTTCACTGAAAATGCATCAGAGAATTTGCGGCGAACCATAAACTCCAGCGTACCACCTAATTTGACGGACCATCAACTAGTGTACCATAAACCACAACGGACCATTGAACAAGTTCCCACTAGTCAGCGGACCATTTGGTTCAGCGGACCATTTGGTACGGTCTAACCGTCAGCGTACCAAACATAACCGCCACGTACCACTGTTGAAGATTGTCTTCCGTACCAATGAGCACCGTATCAAGAACTTATGAAGATACACATACGGACCACTCAGCGGACCAATGGCGTACCAACTGTTCTTCCGGCATACCAACACTAGAGTCTCTAATTCAATCCAGATTCAGATTTTGTCGAATTTCTTCACTCAGATACTACTGTTAGGTGTGAAAATGACTCAAGAAGGTTTGATTTACAAACAATCAATCAAACACTCAAGAAATCTCACCTAATCAGCTCTTTAACGTCTCAAAAACTCTTAAAAACGAAAATGTGATCTGGAAATTGAACCAACGGCTCTGATACCAGTTGTAAAACCATGTATGGATCGTTTCCAGCTCATAGAATGATAGAGACAGAAGTATATCATTCAATTAATGTCGAATGATTACAATACCGAGATAGTATACATCATTGAAGCTCTGGAGGAGGTTTGGAAATAACCTCCTCTCTCTAAAACACTCACAAAGAGCATATGACCAGACTTAAACTGACCAACTAAGCTTCACCTATTTATAGGTAAACTGCCCAACGTACCACTTGGTATGGAGCTTGGTATGTTGGCAACGAAGCCAACAATCTAGACATTTACATTTCAATTCGCACAGTAACGACCACACATAGAAACTTTTCCTAACAAATTCCCCCTTGGACGTTACTGTCGAATGTAGGTCTTTAACTTCTAGCAATCTTTAGTCCGTTTGCTGCAGACGTCTCTATCTTTAGCAAACTCCCCTTAACAAAAACTTCAGGTATGTAGGAAGCAGCTTGCAATCTTGTACAATCATTACAATCAACAAAATTCCCCTTTTCTACAAGCACATCCACAGTAAGAACTTATCTTTCACCTAGTGGGACACCTCAACCACCGGATATTACATCAAGTTGTAGGATCACTTCATTAATCATCATGAATAAAAAACAAAATCCACAAACATCACCGCATTTGACAGAAATCTTCAATCTTCACCGAATTGTAATACATTCTGTTCTTTATGAAAATAGACACGATCAGCATCTTCAATCATTGAAATTCCCCCTCAGAATGAAATCCATCCCAATATATTAACAATCAAAGGCTATAACGTCAACTTCATGACTTAACACTGTATCGGGCATTTGATCAGAGAGTTCCAAACCATAATCGAAAACTTTGACATATCAGTTTGCATGAACATCAGAATACACCACCTTTCCATGAAGATCAAAAATCAACAATATCCCTGAATTGATTGCTTTTAAATATTTACCTTTTCAATTATGAAACTTTTAAATTTCCAAGGGTCTCAATTTCCCCCTAAATAAGTGAAATATTCAAATCTTCAATATTCTTGAGTTTGTGTAATCATATCCATGTCTCTGAATCTCTGTCCATTATCGGAAAACACGTGTTTTTGAATCTCTGTCCATCCTAAAAAACAATGACAACCCTCAAACATCTCTTTTCTGAAATTCGACGTCTAATTCTTGAAAAGTTCCGGAATCTAGAAATATTTTTAAACATAACAACCCACAGCTATCGAATCAAGGGTAAACCCGATAACTGATTTAAATCTTTGAAATTCCCACGACCTATCCCCATACCCTACCGTTGTTGGTCTGAATTATCGGGGGTTTGGGGGAAACGCCCCTGAGAAGCGGGGTCAAAGGGGCGGCAGCCCCTAGCGGAGTCTAAGGGACAGAGCCCCTGGTTGGGGCCGTGCTTCAATGAAAATGCATCAGAAAATTTGCGGTGAACCATAAACTCCAGGTACCATCTGCTTTGACGGACCATCAACCACGTACCATAAACCACAACGGACCATTGACCACGTACCAACAAGTCATCGGACCATTTGGTACAGTGTAACCGTCAGCGTACCAAACATAACCGCCACGTACCACTGTTGAAGATTGTCTTCCGTACCAATGAGCATCGTACCAAGAACTTATGAAGATACACATACGGACCAATCAGCGGACCAACGGCGTACTAGCTGTTCTTCCAGCGTACCAACACTGAAAATCTCTAATTTCACTACAGATTTAGATTTTGTCGAATTTCTTGACTCAGATACTACTGTTAGGTGCGAAAATGACTCAAGAAGGTTCGATTTACCAAAAATCGATCAAACACTCAAGGAATCTCACCTAATCAGCTCTTTAACGTCTCAAAAACTCTCCAAAAAAAAATATTATCTGGAAATTGAACCAACGGCTCTGATACCAGTTGTAAAACCATGTATGTATCATTTCCAGATCATAGAATGATAGAGACAGAAATTTGTCATTCAATTAATGTCGAATGATTACATTACCGAGAGAGTATACATCATTGAAGATCTGGAGGAGGTTTGGACAGAACCTCCTCTCTATCAAAACACTCACAAAGAGCAAATGACCAAACATAAACTGACCAGCTAAGCTTCACCTATTTATAGGTAACTACCCAACGTACCAGCATGACCATCGTACCACTTGGTATGGAGCTTGGTATGTTGGCAACGAAGCCCACAATCTAGACATTTACATTTCAATTCGCACAATAACGGCCACACATAGAAAGTTTTCCTAACAAATTCGCCCTTGGACGTTACTATCGAATGTAGGTCTTTACTTCTAGCAATCTTCAGTGCAATTTGTTGCAGACGTCTCTATCTTTAGGAAACTCCCCTTAACTGAAACTTCAGGTATGCAGGAAGCAGCTTGCAATCTTGTACAATCATTACAATCAACAAAATTCCCCTTTTCTTCAAGCACATCCACGGTAAGAACTTTTCTTTCACCTAGTGGGACACCTCAACCACCGGATATGACATCAAGATGCATGATCACTTCATTAATCGTCATGAATAAAAAACAAAATCTACAAAATCACCGCATTTGACAGAAATCCTCAATCTTCACCGAATTGTAATACATTCTGATCTTTATGCAAACAGACATGATCAGCATCTTAAATCATAGAAATTCCCCCTCAGAATGAAATCCATCCCAATATATTAACAATTAAAGGCTATAACGTCAACTTCATGACTTAACACTGTATCGGGCATTTAATTATAGAATTCCAAACCATAATCGAAAACTTTGATATCAGTTTGCATGAACATTAGAATACACAACCTTTCCATGAAGATCAAAACACATCATCATCCCTGAATTGATTCCTTTTAAATATTTACTTTTTCAATTATGAAACTTTAAAATTTCCAAGGGTCTCAATTTCCCTAAATAAGTGAAATATTCAATCTTCAATATTCTTGAGTTTGTGTAATCATATCCATGTCTCTAAATCTCTGTCCATCATCAGAAAGCACGTGTTTTTGAATCTCTATCCATCCTAAAAAACAATGACTACCCACAAACATCTCTTTTCTGAAATTCGACGTCTAGTTCTTGACAAGTACCGGAATCTGGAAATTTTTTAAAGATAACAACCCACAGCTATCGAATCAAGGGTAAACCCGATAACTGATTTAAATCTTTGAAATTCCCACGACATCTTCCCATACCCTACCATTGTTTACCTGAATTTACGGGGGTTCGGGAGCAACGCCCCTGAGAAACGGGGTCCAAGGGGCGGCAGCCCCTGGCGGGGTCTAAGGGGCAGAGCCTCTGGCTGGGGCCGTGCTTCACTGAAAATGCATTAGAGAATTTGCGGCGAACCATAAACTCCAGCGTACCATCTACTTTGACGGACCATCAACCAGTGTACCATAAACCATAACGGACCATTGAACAAGTTCCCACTAGTCAGCGGACCATTTGGTTCAGCGGACCATTTGGTACGGTCTAACCGTCAGCGTACAAAACATAACCGCCACGTACCACTATTGAAGATTGTCTTCCAAACCAATGAGCACCGTACCAAGAACTTATGAAGATACACATACGGACCAATCAGCGGACCAACGGCGTACCAACTGTTCTTCCGGCATACCAACACTAAAGTCTCTAATTTCAATCCAGATTCAGATTTTGTCGAATTTCTTCACTCGGATACTACTGTTAGGTGTGAAAATGACTCAAGAAGGTTTGATTTACCAAAAATCGATCAAACACTCAAGAAATCTCACCTAATCAGCTCTTTAACGTCTCAAAAACTCTCAAAAACGAAAATGTGATCAGGAAATTGAACCAACGGCTCTGATACCAGTTGTAAAGCCATGTATGGATCGTTTCCAGATCATAGAATGATAGAGACAGAAGTATATCATTCAATTAATGTCGAATGATTACAATACCGAGATAGTATACATCATTGAAGCTCTGGAGGAGGTTTGGACATAACCTCCTCTCTCTAAAACACTCACAAAGAGCATATGACCAGACTTAAACTGACCAACTAAGCTTCACCTATTTATAGGTAAACTGCCCAACGTACCACTTGGTATGGAGCTTGGTATGTTGGCAACGAAGCCAACAATCTAGACATTTACATTTCAATTCGCACAGTAACGACCACACATAGAAAATTTTCCTAACAAATTCCCCCTTGGACGTTACTGTCGAATGTAGGTCTTTAACTTCTAGCAATCTTTAGTCCGTTTGCTGCAGACGTCTCTATCTTTAGCAAACTCCCCTTAACAAAAACTTCAGGTATGCAGGAAGCAGCTTGCAATCTTGTACAATCATTAGAATCAACAAAATTCCCCTTTTTCTTCAAGCACATCCACAGTAAGAACTTATTTTTCACCTAGTGGGACACCTCAACCACCGGATATTACATCAAGTTGCAGGATCACTTCATTAATCATCATGAATAAAAAACAAAATCCACAATCATCACCGCATTTGACAGAATTCTTCAATCTTCACCGAATTCTAATACATTCTGATCTTTATGAAAACAGACACGATCAGCATCTTCAATCATGAGATTGCTTGAGCGTGTGAATCTTCTACTTAGTCGATGAGAAATCAATGTAAAACGAGTTGAAACACAAAGAGTAAATACAAACAGGCTTTGTATTAACCACAGAGAATCACAGAGTACACTTAGAGAATGTATGACATGAAAAGCTACTAAAACTATACAAGACAAACATATTTATAGGCTGGAAATACGACTGGCCGAACCTCAGGTTCGGCCAAGCCTCGGCGGCTCCGAACCTGGAGTTCGGCCATGGTTCGGCCAGACCTAAACTTGAACGTTCCGTCTTGTATTCAATACTTCACATGACGATCAGGAACCATGTATCAACAAACTCCCCCTCGGCATGTGCAGTATCATTCCTCTTCTCAAAACTTGTATCTTATATCTTCAATCAAACTCTTCCTCGATCTTGACGATGAGTTCGATCTTGAATACTTGATATTGCAACGTGTGTAGCCTCTTTATCAACAAACTTCAGAAGACTTGAAGTTGTAATGTTCTCTTCCACTTAGAAACCTGCCACATAAATAATCTTGGCGCAAAACGTCTCTTTGAGACTCCAAGATATATTGATTTTAAAAATGATTTCGTATTACGTGTTGATCAATCGAAAACAAATCAGAAACAAAATCTTTTTGACTTTTAGAAACTTTATATCAAAACACACCTAAAATCTTTTTGGTATTTTCTGATAAGAAAAGTAAATGCCATACAGAATCAGACACTATTTTTTTTATCTTTTGTGAGAAAGATCACAACTTGGGATCATATTGGTCATAACATGCTGAGCTACACTTCAATTTTGATTATTGTAGCACATAAGCCATGCCGATTGCAGATATAATTTGTCCAATTTAAACTCTGGCACAATCATACTCATAACATCTGGATATGTTAAGGTATTTATTAGATTTGCATTGACCAGTGTACCCCACACTATCAGACATACTCAGATATGTTATTGCTTTTTATATCACACTTTGTGATTTCATTTGTGATTTAATCACATAATGATTGTATTCATGATTCTGTCAACTGTGTTCCATGCAAAAAGAAATAAGAACGTTAAATCGTCTACCTTAAGGTCGATCTTTCGATACGCAGATAAGGCCTCGGATTTAACAAAATAAGAAAATAAAACAATTTGAAATTGTATAACCCAACAACAATCAGGTCGGTACTCCCGTACACGCAGAGAAAGTCCGATGAGTTATACGAAACACCAAAGAAAATAAAGCAGAACGTCAAACGAACAACGATCAGGTCGGTCTTTCGACACGCAGAGAAAGTCCGATCGTTTGACAAAATAAAGAAAATCAAACAAGTTTAAATCTTTGCAAAATGAACACATGTATACACAGTGACTTCTCTGTATATTTTTCACATATCTTTTCTTGATATATCATGAGATATGCATCAAGATGTTGTCCACTAGGTCAAGCATTAGTATTTAATGTGTTTATCACATCTGTATACTTTCTGATTTAATGCCGAGCCTACCTTACACATCGATCAAATGGTCTTATGGCTTTTTCACTTACTTTATCCATGAGTCAGACATTGTCAGCCAATGTACCATCATTTCCCAATCATGTCGGATACAATTTCTCATTTTTCAATGTTTTTGTCTTTTTGCAATTTTAATGTTTTTGTCTTTTTCAAATTTCTCCCCCTAAAAATGATAACACTATTTATAGATTTTCATTTTTACAATTTGAAAAACCACACACTATTTTTGTATTTTTGCAAAAACAAACTCCCCCTCAGAATGAGACGGAGTGAAAAACCAAGAAAAATTGATCAACCAACACGAACACTTGCAGGTTAAGTCTTTTGGAAAACACAATGAATTTTGAAAATCAGATTAATTAGAACAGATATTTCACAAACAGCAATTTTCCAATCACTGAAAGGTCTTCTTGAAACACCTGTTGACACCAAATAAATCATTAGTCGCTCTGGGATCGACCCGATGTAACATCGTCGGGTCGCCCGGTGTCTTCCACAAAGTCATTGTTGGCCTTGGAAACAACTTTTGGTTTCCAAATTTGTAAAATTTTCAATTTTTGATCAGAACCTGAATCAAAGTCAACCGACGTACTTGTTTTAGACCAAGACGATTTACGATTTGATTTTATCTTTGAGGACCATGGTTCATCAAAAATTTGACCTTTGTTATCCACATATTTAGCAGTGTTATGGATATATGCAGTCGTCGGACAATCAGCAGCGAGATGTCCAGGTTGACGACATACATAACAAAGTCTTTCTCGAAAATTGTTTAAAAATGATTTTGATTTTGAAAAACCAGATGAATGCTCAGAATCAAAATTGTCAAAGAAATCATCAGAGGAATCATACCTAGGCGATGGACGCCTTGAAGATGACGATCTTCCAGAATAGTAAGTGAATTCCTTATGAGATGGTGATTTCTTTGCATTCTTTGCGTTAGAAGCATAGAAATTTTGTTCTGAAGCTTTTCAACAGTAACAGCAGTTGTAGCAATAAGAGCAGTTGCTTCTTCATACTTTTTCTGTACTGGATAACTTTTCTCAAACAAATTTTCAAAATCTTGAGCTGCATCTAAAGCTTCAGCCTTTGCTTTCTCACATTCGTCAGCCAATACTGTTTTCTCTTTTAAAACATCTTCATGAACATGAACCAACTCATAATACTTCTTCTGAAAATCTTCTAATTCTTGCTTTAACACCACTATCTCTTCAGTTGAAATTTGATGACTTTGTTCAAAACTTGCAATCTCCTGAAGAAATTTCTTACATTTAAGACATTCAGTCTCTTCAACCTTTGAACTCTCAGAAATTTTAGGTAATTCGTCATGAACCATGGAAACACTTGAATAAGAATCAGAATCAGTTAAAATGCTATCATCATCAACATGATGAACAGTCAAAGCAATTGCAGGTTTAGAATTATTCCTTTTAACTTCAGTATCTGCATTCCATGCAAACTCACTTGAATGTGAAAACGTATTGGACCAATCATGAACAACATTAGCAGATTTAATCTCAACCTTCTCAGCTTTATTTGGGAAATGATAAACTAAATGTGCATGTTGACCAGTCTTCAACTTAGTATCTGCAGAACTTGGACATTCTCTAGCAAAGTGACCATAATTTGAACATTTGTAGCATTTCACCTTCGACTTATCCAAACCAATCTTGCCTTCCTGATTCAGTCTCTTCTTACCAGTTCTATTGAAAAACTTCTTTGTTCTTCGAACCAACATAGCATACTGCCAATTGAGATCCATTTCTTCCAAATGATCATAATCAATCTGATCATAATCTTCATTAGCTAACTCAGCATTACTCACAGCACCCGTGATAACACCAAAATATGAAGATACCAATGCAGACATTAATGCATTATAATCATCAACAGTTTGAACAGATAATGCAGTTTGATTTGAAGAACTCGGAACAGAAACATTGCAACCAGCAGAAGAATAACTTGAAAATTCAGATTTACCTGCCAGAAATGCTGTCGGGGGTGCAGAATTAAGAATATTCGATTTCCCAGCATTCATTGTAGAATCATTTTCACCATGATACACTGCAGGATTCTGAATTTGTGTAGGAAGAGACTTGTTCACCATCAACTCCATATCCCTAGCCTGAATTCTTTGAACTAAATCATTGAAAGACAATCCTTGAAAATCCTTGTCATGAGTAATCATCATAACATAATTCTCCCATTTTTCAGGTAAAGCTTCCAAAATCTTCTATTTCATATCAGCTTCGTCTTTAGTAAGATTCACCAAGCGCATTTCACTCATCAGATGAGCAAATCGTGCAATCAGATTGGGAATCGTTTCATTCTGATAATGTTTAAAGCTGTCAAACTCTTTCTTCAAAACCTTTTGTCGACTTTTCTTGTACTGGTCATTGCCTTCACATCTTTTCTCTAAGGCATCCCATAAACTTTTCGATGTGTAATTACCAGCAAATTGATGAAGTAATTCTTTAGGCAAAGCCATCGTTAAAGTACCATATGCCTTTTTCTCAGCTTGATAAGCTTTCTTTTGTTCAGAAGACATTTTTCTTTGAAGTATAGGTTCACCAGTTTCATCTTTAGGGTAAACATATTGCTCAGTGAACGCTAACCACATATCAATGTCATTTGTATCGACATATGCTTCAAACCGTTTAACCCAACTATGATAATCTTCCAACTTTAGCAATTTGGGAACTTTCTGACTTGTTCCAATTTCATTATCATAGTTCATCATCGTTTGCATAGTTGCTTGAACTGAGTTTTGAATAGCCGCGAATGCTTGAAAATCAGACATTTTCGAAACACAAGTTACTGTTCACTCCGAACCTCCTCCGAACCTCCACCGAATTATCGCCGAACTTCGTCCGAACTTGAAATACACCGAACGTCCTCCGAACCTGACCTTCGGACGACAAAAGAAAATTTGGTCCGAACGAGCACCGAACGTGGACCGAACTACCTCCGAACGATCTCCGAACCTGACGTTCGGAGCGGTTAGACCGAGCGTACTCCGAACTTGGAGTACGGAGCAGTTACGCCGAACCTCGAGTTCGGCCGAACGTGAAATTTTGGAAAAACTTAGAAAAACTCACTGAAATTGACACCTCTCGAGCTGTAAACACTCAATCAACTGAAAATGAGCAAACACAAACATATTTGACGTGAATCATGATGATTTGAACGAGAAATTCGAGAAATGAAGATGAACAACGAGTTTTGAAAGTCAAAAACGTGAAATTAAACTCGATAACTCGAAAAACAGTGATCTCCGACTAGTAGAGTAAACTAAATGCTCTGATACCACTTGAGATTGCTTGAGCGTGTGAATCTTCTACTTAGTCGATGAGAAATCAATGTAAAACGAGTTGAAACACAAAGAGTAAATACAAACAGGCTTTGTATTAACCACAGAGAATCACAGAGTACACTTAGAGAATGTATGACATGAAAAGCTACTAAAACTATACAAGACAAACATATTTATAGGCTGGAAATACGACTGGCCGAACCTCAGGTTCGGCCAAGCCTCGGCGGCTCCGAACCTGGAGTTCGGCCATGGTTCGGCCAGACCTAAACTTGAACGTTCCGTCTTGTATTCAATACTTCACATGACGATCAGGAACCATGTATCAACAAATCATTGAAATTCCCCCTCAGAATGAAATCCATCCCAATATATTAACAACCAAAGGCTATAACGTCAACTTCATGACTTAACACCGTATCGGGCATTTGATTAGAGAGTTCCAAACCATAATCGAAAACTTTGACATATCAGTTTGCATGAACATCAAAATACACCACCTTTCCATGAAGATCAATAATCAACAATATCCCTGAATTGATTGCTTTTAAATATTTACCTTTTCAATTATGAAACTTTTAAATTTCCAAGGGTCTCAATTTCCCCCTAAATAAGTGAAATATTCAAATCTTCAATATTCTTGAGTTTGTGTAATCATATCCATGTCTCTGAATCTCTGTCCATCATCAGAAAGCACGTGTTTTTGAATCTCTGTCCATCATAATAAACAATGACAACCCTTAAACATCTCTTTTCTGAAATTCGACGTTTAATTCTTGACAAGTACCGGAATCTGGAAATATTTTTAAAGATAACAACCCACAGCTATCGAATCAAGGGTAAACACGATTACTGATTTATATCTTTGAAATTCCCACGACCTCTCCCCATACCCTACCGTTGTTTGTCTGAATTAACGGGGGTTTGGGGGAAGCACCCCTGAGAAGCGGGGTCAAAGGGGCGGCAGCCCCTAGCGGAGTCTAAGGGACAGAGCCCCTGGTTGGGGTCGTGCTTCAATGAAAATGCATCAGAAAATTTGCGGTGAACCATAAACCCCAGGTACCATCTGCTTTGACGGACCACCAACCACGTACCATAAACCACAGCGGACCATTGACCATGTACCAAAAGTCATCGGACCATTTGGTACAGTGTAACCGTCAGCGTACAAAACATAACCGCCACGTACCACTATTGAAGATTGTCTTCCAAACCAATGAGCACCGTACCAAGAACTTATGAAGATACACATACGGACCAATCAGCGGACCAACGGCGTAGCAACTGTTCTTCCGGCATACCAACACTAAAGTCTCTAATTTCAATCCAGATTCAGATTTTGTCGAATTTCTTCACTCAGATACTACTGTTAGGTGTGAAAATGACTCAAGAAGGTTTGATTTACCAAAAATCGATCAAACACTCAAGAAATCTCACCTAATCAGCTCTTTAACGTCTCAAAAACTCTCAAAAACGAAAATGTGATCAGGAAATTGAACCAACGGCTCTGATACCAGTTGTAAAGCCATGTATGGATCGTTTCCAGGTCATAGAATGATAGAGACAGAAGTATATCATTCAATTAATGTCGAATGATTACAATACCGAGATAGTATACATCATTGAAGCTCTGGAGGAGCTTTGGACATAACCTCCTCTCTCTAAAACACTCACAAAGAGCATATGACAAGACTTAAACTGACCAACTAAGCTTCACCTATTTATAGGTAAACACTGCCCAACGTACCACTTGGTATGGAGCTTGGTATGTTGGCAACGAAGCCAACAATCTAGACATTTACATTTCAATTCGCACAGTAACGACCACACATAGAAAATTTTCCTAACAAATTCCCCCTTGGACGTTACTGTCGAATGTAGGTCTTTAACTTCTAGCAATCTTTAGTCCGTTTGCTGCAGACGTCTCTATCTTAAGCAAACTCCCCTTAACAAAAACTTCAGGTATGCAGGAAGCAGCTTGCAATCTTGTACAATCATTAGAATCAACAAAATTCCCCTTTTTCTTCAAGCACATCCACAGTAAGAACTTATTTTTCACCTAGTGGGACACCTCAACCACCGGATATTACATCAAGTTGCAGGATCACTTCATTAATCATCATGAATAAAAAACAAAATCCACAATCATCACCGCATTTGACAGAATTCTTCAATCTTCACCAAATTCTAATACATTCTGATCTTTATGAAAACAGACACGATCAGCATCTTCAATCATTGAAATTCCCCCTCAGAATGAAATCCATCCCAATATATTAACAACCAAAGGCTATAACGTCAACTTCATGACTTAACACCGTATCGGGATTTGATTAGAGAGTTCCAAACCATAATCGAAAACTTTGACATATCAGTTTGCATGAACATCAAAATACACCACCTTTCCATGAAGATCAAAAATCAACAATATCCCTGAATTGATTGCTTTTAAATATTTACCTTTTCAATTATGAAACTTTTAAATTTCCAAGGGTCTCAATTTCCCCCTAAATAAGTGAAATATTCAAATCTTCAATATTCTTGAGTTTGTGTAATCATATTCATGTCTCTGAATCTCTGTCCATCATCAGAAAGCACGTGTTTTTGAATCTCTGTCCATCCTAATAAACAATGACAACCCTCAAACATCTCTTTTCTGAAATTCGACGTTTAATTCTTGACAAGTACCGGAATCTGGAAATATTTTTAAAGATAACAACCCACAGCTATCGAATCAAGGGTAAACACGATTACTGATTTATATCTTTGAAATTCCCACGACCTTTCCCCATACCCTACCGTTGTTTGTCTGAATTAACGGGGGTTTGGGGGAAGCACCCCTGAGAAGCGGGGTCAAAGGGGCGGCAGCCCCTAGCGGAGTCTAATGGACAGAGCCCCTGGTTGGGGTCGTGCTTCAATGAAAATGCATCAGAAAATTTGCGGTGAACCATAAACCCCAGGTACCATCTGCTTTGACGGACCATCAACCACGTACCATAAACCACAGCGGACCATTGACCACGTACCAACAAGTCATCGGACCATTTGGTTCAGCTGACCATTTGGTACAGTGTAACCGTCAGCGTACCAAACATAACCGCCACGTACCACTATTGAAGATTGTCTTTCGTACCAATGAGCAGCGTACCAAGAACTTATGATGATACATATACGGACCAATCAGCGGACCAACGGCGTACCAACTGTTCTTCCGGCATACCAACACTGAAAGTCTCTAATTTCAATCCAGATTCAGATTTTGTCGAATTTCTTCACTCAGATACTACTGTTATGTGCGAAAATGATTCAAGAAGGTTCGATTTACCAAAAATAGATCAAACACTCAAGGAATCTCACCTAATCAGCTCTTTAATGTCTCAAAAACAATCAAAAACGAAAATGTGATCTGGAAATTGAACCAACGACTCTGATACTAGTTGTAAAACCATGTATGGATTGTTTCCAGATCATAGAATGATAGAGACAGAAGTTTGTCATTCAATTAATATCGAATGATTACAATACCGAGAGAGTATACATCATTGAAGCTCTGGAGGAGGTTTGGACATAACCTCCTCTCTCTAAAACACTCACAAAGAGCATATGACCAAACTTAAACTGACCAACTAAGCTTCACCTATTTATAGGTAAATTGCCCAACGTACCAGCATGACCAACGTACCATTTGGTACGTTGTAACGTACCACTTGGTATGGAGCTTGGTATGTGGGTAACGAAGCCAGCAATCTAGACATTTACAATTCAATTCGCACAGTAACGACCACACATAGAAACTTTTCCTAACAAATTCCCCCTTGGACTTTACTGTCGAATGTAGGTCTTTAACTTCTAGCAATCTTTAGTCCGTTTGCTGCAGACGTCTCTATCTTTAGCAAACTCCCCTTAACGAAAACTTCAGGTATGTAGGAAGCAGCTTGCAATCTTGTACAATCATTACAATCAACAAAATTCCCCTTTTCTTCAAGCACATCCACAGTAAGAACTTATCTTTCACCTAGTGGGACACCTCAACCACCGGATATTACATCAAGTTGCAGGATCACTTCATTAATCATCATGAATAAAAAACAAAATCCACAAACATCACCGCATTTGACAGAAATCTTCAATCTTCACCGAATTGTAATAAATTCTGATCTTTATGAAAATAGACACGATCAGCATCTTCAATCATTGAAATTCCCCCTCAGAATGAAATCCATCCAAATATATTAACAATCAAAGGCTATAACGTCAACTTCATGACTTAACACTGTATCGGGCATTTGATTAGAGAGTTCCAAACCATAATCGAAAACTTTGACATATCAGTTTGCATGAACATCAGAATACACCACTTTTCCATGAAGATCAAAAATCAACAATATCCCTGAATTGATTGCTTTTAAATATTTACCTTTTCAATTATGAAACTTTTAAATTTCCAAGGGTCTCAATTTCCCCCTAAATAAGTGAAATATTCAAATCTTCAATATTCTTGAGTTTGTGTAATCATATTCATGTCTCTGAATCTCTGTCCATCATCAGAAAGCACGTGTTTTTGAATCTCTGTCCATCCTAAAAAACAATGACTACCCACAAACATCTCTTTTCTGAAATTCGATGTCTAATTCTTGACAAGTACCGGAATCTGGAAATATTTTTAAACATAACAACCCACAGCTATCGAATCAAGGGTAAACCCAATAACTGATTTAAATCTTTGAAATTCCAATGACATCTCCCTATACCCTACCGTTGTTTCCCTGAATTAACGGGGGTTCGGGAGCAGCGCCCCCGAGAAACGGGGTCCAATGGGCGGCAGCCCCTGGCGGGGTCTAAGGGGCAGAGCCTTTGGCTGGGGCCGTGCTTCACTGAAAATGCATCATAGAATTTGCAGCGAACCATAAACTCCAGCGTACCATCTGCTTTGACGGACCATCAACCAGTGTACCATAAACCACAACGGACCATTGACCACGTACCAACTAGTCAGTGGACTATTTGGTTTAGCGGACCATTTGGTACGGTCTAAACGTCAGCATACCAAACATAACCGCCACGTACCACTGTTGAAGATTGTCTTCCGTACCAATGAGCAGGGTACCAAGAACTTATGAAGATACACATACGGACCAATCAGCGGACCAACGGCGTACCAACTGTTCTTCCGGCATACCAATACTGAAAGTCTATAATTTCAATCCAGATTTAGATTTTGTCGAATTTCTTCACTCAGATACTACTGTTAGGTGCGAAAATTACTCAAGAAGGTTCGATTTACCAAAAATCGATCAAACAATCAAGGACTCTCACCTAATCAGCTCTTTAATGTCTCAAAAACTCTCAAAAATGAAAATGTGATCTGGAAATTGAACCAACGGCTCTGATACCAGTTGTAAAACCATGTATGGATCGTTTCCAGATCATAGAATGATAGAGACAGAAGTTTATCATTCAATTAATGTCCAATTATTACAATACCGAGAGAGTATACATCATTGAAGCTCTGGAGGAGGTTTGGACAGAACCTCCTCTCTCTCAAAACACTCACAAAGAGCAAATGAGCAAACTTAAACTGACCAGCTAAGCTTCACCTATTTATAGGTGTACTGCCCAACGCACCAGCATGACCAACGTACCATTTGGTACGCTACAACATACTACTTGGTATGGAGCTTGGGACGTTGGCAACCTTGCCAACAATCTAGACATATACATTTCAATTCGCATAGTAACGGCCACACACAAAAACTTTTCCTTACAATTTCTCAAGAATGATTTTAAATGGTTTAGTTAAGAATGCTGGAAATTTTTGATTCTACATGTATCTGAGATTTCTCTCTCACATCTTAAAACTTGAGTACCCTTCTCTTGTATTTTCAGGGAATATTTTACAACAAAGGTTTTTAAATGACAAAAGTTTTTCAAACCTTTGTTTCAATAGATCAGAATTTCTTGGCAGGATACGACCCATCCCATACCAACTCCAAGACAGTGAACCTCAGCAATAGGAGGTTCAGACGGAAAATGGATCTGCTGTTAATGAGTAACATGCTCAAGGTGAAGGAATTACAGAACCAATAATTTCCCCAACCCCACCTGTCTAATCTTTATCCTCTTCACCCAAAAAGAATTCCATGTCAAAAAAGAGGAAGAAGTCCACTCTCAGAGAATCAATTCCTACCAAACAAACTACCTAACCTACCATTCCAGAAATCCAAACTGAAAAGGTTGCCAAGTCTCCTCTACTTGAGCAAACCCAAACCACCCAAGCATCTAGCCATGCTAAAGGCAAAAAGCCTGAGCATAAGAAAGCCGAAGGGGTTACCACACTGCTGACAAACCCTTAGTTGAGGGGGAGTCATTAGAAAAGGATGCACAACCCTTATCCATAGGCTTCACCTCCATAAATCTTAACCAGTCTTTACTCACAAGTGAAGGCTTTGATTTCTTGAATCCAAATGATGAAGTGCACTCATTCACCTCATTACTGTGTGACTATCAGATGGATTTAGGTTCCTTAATGCTAGCCCACACTTGTCTAAGGAGGTGAACCTCAAGAGTTTTGAAGATGTTCATATGGATAAGGCTGACACTATGTTTGACTCTCCACTAGAGCAAAAAGACAGTGGTAACATATTTAAGACCAAATTCATGGAAACTTTCTCACTGTTTGATCCCATGGAACCTTCAGTGGAACCAAAGCTGATAACTAGTGACAAAAGGCATCCCAGATGCCAAGAAACCAAGGGTGGTGAAGATGATCAAGTTAGACTTTATGCTTCATCTTTGTCCAAGGATATTGGGACACCACCAGTTGAGGACAACTATACACTTAAAGAATTGACGGTTGTATACAAGGAGATGCAATCTCAGCTCCTATCTCTAACTCAAACTGTGGCAAAACAGGGAGAGTTCATTCAACTACTACAAAAACAGAAGGCCAATGGTGATGAAAAGAAGGTGGCTAGCCCTTTAAACCCTCCACAAGAACTTGGTGCATTAAATGCTGATGCTTCCAAAAATGGGGAGAAGCCTAGTTCACCAATCACACAAGAAGCCCAATCTTCTTTCGTACCCTCATTCATTGAGTACGATGATAGTATGCCTTAGATTGTGAGGCTCTTCAACATCACTCAAGCAGTAGTAGAGCCATTTGATGCAGATTAAGCATGGGAATCAGTGCATCCCTTAGAAATTATGAAGATTGCTCATGTGGAGTCAGTGAAGGAACTAGTGACCTCATCACTACTCCTTGTAGGGTGCTTGCCTTCTAACATTGAGAAGATCATGAAGCTAGTTAGTGAAGAAATTATTCCTGCTGAGAAGAAGAGAAAATTAGCAAAAAGTGTTACTCTTGAGGCTACAAAACAATTAAAGGTTGATGTGTGTGAGAAGGAAATTAGTCCTGAAGTTATTGAAGAAGTAGTAGAGAAGGAAGAGGCTGTAGTGGAAAATGTAAAGGTAAATGAACCTGAAATCAATCCACCTATCTACTCATTCACTGAGATAATTGATATTCAGAAGAAACCTGCTGAAGAAGTGTTTCTAGTTAGTGAAAAGGTCGATGATGGAATGGTGATTGATGATGACAAGGTTGATGAAACCATTATAGTTGAATAGAAAAATATCTGAAGAATTCATATGGGATGGAGACATAGCTGATCAGAACATTGAAAATGTCCTATCCTCCTTAAGGATAAATGTTGAAGATGTGGATGATTTTGCTGAGGTTGAGCCTGAAAATGAAGTATCTGATGCACTTCTATTGCTAAAGGGAGATCAAACGGAAGTTTGGAAACCGGAAGTCATTCTAGTAGTTCGGTCGAAAGTTCAGATGGAAGTTTCAGTAGTTCAGTCGGATCCTCTATTCTATAGAATTCAGCCGGTAGAACCAATTGTACCAAGCAAGTATGTAACTGACTTGACAGAATAATAACTTGAGTTAGTTAGGAGCATAGGTACATTGGAAGAGCATTGGGAAGCTGTCTACATTTACAGATGCCTATATCTGAAGACAATAAAGGTTGGAATTGTATGGAATTGGGTTAAAAGACCAATTCTACTTATTCAAGATCCCAAGGCTGCCACCAAGAAGAAAGATGAAGAGGTTAGAAGTGAAGAAGGATATTTGATTAATTTGGCCCCCATATATCTGAGGCAAAAGAACCAAGGGAAGAAATTCCTTTCCTAGGTGATGATATAACAGTTTGGGATATTATTGAAAATATGTGCCAAAGCAAGGTATGCTGATGAGAAGGAGCTTACCCAAATACATCACTTCTCAGTGGTCCAAGTCAAAGGTAAATGGGTTCTATCCCATTGGTCCAAGTGGTTGTCTTCTAAACACAGACGTGAAAGGAAAAGGTCATATGATGAAATCTTAAGAAGAAGATGACAGGTTGAACACCAAATTTCCTCCAAGCCAGCACATTGTCTCTTCCACTAAAAACATAATGGGACATTCCAAACACATTCTATTCTCTAGTATTTATAAGTATGGTGAAAATCCAGAAGGAGAATTGTTGATAGACACTGGAAGGAGATGTACAAGAAAAGGAACTATAATGAACTTAAACTGGCTGGATAAATTTTTGGTATGGGAATAAAGAGGATACATCCTGTTGAGTAAAAGCTTCATGAAACTCAAAGAATGATAAAACAAATGCTTGGAGCTGATGCTATAGAAGATGCTCTTGTACAAGCCAAACTTAAGAAACAAGAAGCTGACAAGGCTCTTGCCAAGAAACTGCAAGGTGGCATTAGTTTGTACAATGACAACAATGTTATCCTTAATACGATTGCAGAAGCCAAGAAAAGAACATTTGATGAGAGAATGGCTAGAATGGATGTGGCACAAGGCAAAAGGCTTGATAAACTGAATGCTGACTCCAAGAGGCTGTTTGAAGCTGAGGAACAAAAGATCACGCTGAAAACTAATGATGATAATTACTTCCTGTTAAGATAGTGGAAGGATGCCATAGTTTCTAGAGGTTGGAAAACTACTGAAGAGGCATTTGACATGAAAGCACATGAATTATGTGATCTGATGGTGCTCAAGATGAAAGAAGACGGTGATTTGTTACCGCAGCGAAAGATCAATGAAGATACTGAGAAAGAATTGAAGAAGAGGGAACTGGTCAAAGAAAACATGCAGAGTGCAAACTTGACTCTTGAAGAAGAACACAGAGCCCTAAAAGATTATTTCATACATGAGCTAAAGGAAAACCCTAAAAGAATCCATCCTTCCTCTCTCACCACTACAGAAATGAATATCATGAGGTCAAGAGAAAGTTTATAAAAGAAGCTAAAGAAAAGGGATTGCATATGCCTGTGTTTGCCTTCTTAGGTAAGTTCTCTGCTCCTCCCAAACCCTCAAATATCATTGATTCTTTATTATCATCTTCACCTCAAGCATTTTCAACTAAACCACCTCCTCTTCCTCCTAAAGAAAAATCCCAAAAGAACGAGAAAATCAAATCCCAAACCTGCACCCTCAAAGAAGCCTAAGGTGATTCCTAGGAAATACTCCTTAGATAACTTTATACCCTTCATTCTCCTCCAACTCAATCAACCACCAAACCTTTAAAACCTCCCCCCTCACCACCAAAACCCACTCTTTCACCCACAGCCTGTAAACCACTCACACAAATTTCTCCACAACAAACTACCCAAACTGCACAAAATCCCATTGCCACTCCTTCTAAAGGTACAAAACGAAGAAAATCCATTGACAAAAGAAAGAGAACTCCAAAGAAGAAGAAGGATGACAAGCTTGTTGTTAGCTATGATGAAGAAAAGCTTGACACCAGTGAACCAAAGAGAACCATAGTTGACTGGAATTATGATTGGGAACTGAAGAAATAGTCTTTCATTACCAACTTAACTGAAACCCTATCCTATGAATTGGATGATGCTATGAAAAATTTGTCTAGATATGAACTGAGTGATGTATACTTTATTGCTCACTCCAAGCCCACTCCTAGTAAAGAAGAAAACATGTTGTACTTCAAGATCAAGTTTATCATGGATGAAGAGAAGAATACTGGTGAAATTAATCCAGTAAACATCGCTAACACTTTCTCCAAGATAAACTACTATGTGTATGTTAAAAATGATAAGATTTACTATGTCAAATTTCTTACCCTCACTACCCAAACCTGAACACTTATAACCTGGTAGCTTTGACAAATCAATTTGAGAACTAGAAGGACTAGCTTTAGTAGCCTGGGTAAATTTAACTTTAATATCCTTTAAATTGTTAGCTTCTACTAACTCAGCAACAACTTCTTCATTCAACTGCTTTTCATCTTTTTCAATCTTCTTACCAGCAGACATAACTCCCTCTTCTGAGATAAATCCATGAGAAACAAACGGTGATGGTGATTTATCAACCAAAGTTTCCTCCTTTTCTATTACTTTCTTTGAGTTCTTTGATGACTTCAAGTCAGAGTTTTCAGCAACCAATTCAGAATAATCTTGCTTTGTATTCGAAGTGCTCAAATCAATAATAGATTCCGTTTGAATCACTGGATGCGGAATCTGATTAAAATCATCTCCTCCAAACACCTTCTTGAAAATTACAATCTTGACACAAATAACTTTCAAAAGGATGTGAATTCTTCAAGTTAAGCAATTGACGGTTAAGATCCAAAATTTCAACATTCAAATCGGCTATTGTCTTTTGTGTCTCAGCCACAACCTTTTCTGATTGAATCAACTTCTCAGATGTATTGTTAACTAAAGAATTTTCCCTTCACATACTATCATGAGAAGCATACACTTCTTGTGTAATTTTATCCACTCTTTCCTTATAGATTTCAACATTTTTAGTCAGCAAGGTTTTGTCCTTCTTCAGACTGATGATTTTATCTTGCAATTCAGACTGAAAGATTTGATATTGAGTTCTTTCTGCAGTAGCTTCATCCAATGCTTTTTGAAGTTCAACATTAGATGTTTTAAGAGCTTCCACCCTTGTTGTGGATTTCTGAAATAGATTCTCAAAATCTTCATAAACATCTTTAGCTTTAAACTTATATTCCTCAACCTGCTTTACTAACTTTTCATTTGCAGCAGTTAACTTGACAATTTTGGTCATGAACTTATTATTCTCATGTTGAAGTTGTAATTTTTGTTGATCATTTTTAATACACCCTTCTAACAACCGTTTCTGAAAATCGTCTAACTCTTCCAACAACAAAATCTTTTCTTTGAGTAACTTCTCATTTGTTTTGCAAATTTCATCAAATCCTTGACATTTCTTGACGTAACCTTCCAATTCTTCATCTTTTCTTTTGATTTCAGCAAATTGACACTCATTTTCCTTTATCAAATATTGAATTCGAGTATCCTTTTGTGAACAAAATTCACACACGGATTCATAACCACTAACTTCTGAATCAGAATCACTATATACTATTTGAATAGTAGCTATCAAAGCAGATTCATTGTTACTAAGAAAAGCAGATTCATCCGGAAAATCCTTAGACCAATCATACCCTTCATCAGTTTGAGATATCATAGCTTTAGCTTCTTTATTATGATCATGGTTATCCGAAGTACTTGGTTTAGATGAAGATTGATTGCATTCACGAGCAAAATGTCCGAATTTGGAACATTTGAAACATTTCAGTTTTGACTTATCTAATCCCAGTTTGTCTCCATGAATAATAGAATTCTTGCCATGTTTCTTCACAAACCTTCTTCCTCTTTCAACTAACATAGAAAACTGCCATTCCAAATCTAACTTATGTAGTTGATCATCATCCACCTGTTTTAAATCATCTGGAAACATACCAGAATTACCAACTTGACTAAAAATTGACCCTAACGAAGATGATATGAAAGCAAAATACAGTGCAGCTAGATCTTCTGCTGTTTGAACATGAATAGAATTGCTTGTTGATTTTTCAGGAATAGTGAAACTGCAACATGGAGAATAACTAGAATGTTCAAATTTTCCAGCAAACAAAGATGTTAGTTGTGGATTAATGCTTGAATCGGAATGTGACTTTGATTTAGCGTTCACAGTGGCTGAATTATCTCCATAGTATAATTTTGGATTTTGATTTAGAGCAGGTGTAGATCTTTTCACCCTCATTTCTAATTCACGAGCTTGCAATTTTCCTGTTAACTTGTGAAAAGATCATCTAGAATAGTCTTTATCACGTGTCAATAACAGAACATAGTTTTCCCAGCTATTCGGTAATGCCTCCAAAAACTTTTCTTTTAAATCATCATCATCTTTAGTAACTTTCAGTTCTCCAAGTTCACTAACAAGATGTGAAAACCTAGAAACCAAGTCTGAAATACTTTCTTTTTCACAGTGTTGAAAGTTGTCAAATTCTTTTAACAAAACTTTCTGTCGACTTTTCTGATATTGGTCATTTCCTGTATACCTATCTTTTAATGCATCCCACAAGGTTTTAGATGTTGTGCAATTTTTAAATTGATGCAAAAGATCTCTTGGTAATGCCATCGTGAGATTTCAATATGTTTTCTTTTCTCGTGCATAAACTTTCCTTTCATCTTTATCAATGTTACTTCGCATGACCGGTTCTCCATTTTTCGTAGGATATTTATACTCCTGTTCAATGGGTATCCATAAATCAATATCAAGAGCACTAATGTATGATTAAAACCGTTGCTTCCAGTTGTGATAATCTTCCAACCTTAAGAATTTACGAACTTTCTGACTTGTTCCAATTTCATTATCACAATTTAACAAATTTTGCATTGAAGATTGAATAGCTGACAATGCGTGAAAATCGCTCATTTTGAAATTAAAAATCGAACGTCAAAAACTTCAAACTAAAAAACGAAGGTCTTCCAAGCGGAGTTTGGGGGTCAAACCGGAGGGTACTGGCCATTAGGCGAGTAAACGTATAGATCTCATCGAGACGTATGTTTTGGCTGGTATTAGCTCTCGTAACTCTTAACGGAACTAAAGTTAAGTCAGTTTTAGTGAACACAACTATTATGCCAACGTACAAAAAACTTCTCAACGTACCAAAATCTTCCAACGTACCAATCTACGTACCACACCAAATCAACGAACCAAACCAACTCAGCGTACCAGTAGCAGACCAGAATAAGCTGCGTACCAAACCAAGCAGCGTACCAACTTGGTACGGTGTAACTGTCAGCATACCACTGAAATCGATAACAACAAGAGTAAATAAAGCTTTGCTTTATTGATTCACTAAGATGATTACAAGGATCTAGAGAGAGGGACACACTGAAAAGCACACAGTTAACAATGATGAAACGCTCAGAAGTCTACAACTCTCTTTAAGACGAACCTATTTATAGTGCACAACATAACACAGGCGGACCACCCAGCGTACCATTGAATAACCGTCACGTACCAAACTTTGAAGATTGTCTTCCGTACCACCACTCAGTGTACCAAAACTCTATGACGATTGCCTTGCATACCAGTCGGCGTACCAAACCATTTTCGACTTAGTTTTTAGAATTTGGACGTTTTGGACTGTAATTTGCAGCAGTAGGCAACGAAAACACACTAGGAATTATTTAGAATCAAATTTGACCTTAGAAACACTCGGATTTAAGAAGAATGACGAAGAATGAAGAAAAAACCAACTTTCTCTAACTAGAAATTCGAAAAATGACCAAATTAAAGCAGTAGAGCAACCTGGATTGTTCTGATACCACTTGTAAATACCTCGGAATGATCTTACTACTGTATGATTCGGTAAATTGATAATAACAAGAGTAAATAAAGCTTTGCTTTATTGATTCACTTAGAGGTTACAAGTTCTAGAGAGAGAGAGAGACACACTCAGCACACACAGTTAACAAGATGATAATGACGGAACCAGTTAAGCTCTCTCTCTAACACGAACCTATTTATAGTGTACAACATAACACTGGCGGACCAAATGGTACGACCACCTTGGTATGTTGCCACTAAGACTCACACAAACGCTCTAATCTAGATACAATACACGAGACACAAGATAGCATAGGAATATGCTCTAACACCTTTCTATAAACACATGACTCATTTACGTTCTTGATAAATCCAAAATCTTTGATCTCTTGATCAAAACAAAGTAACTAGCTTCGAGATGCTTGTTTCAATCCATAAAAGGACTTGTTCAGCTTGCATACCTTATTAGGGTTTTTCGGATCCTCAATACCTTTAGGTTGTTTCATATATATGTCTTCATCAAGATGTCCATTGAGAAACGCGGTTTGATATCCATGTGACATATCTCGTAGTCATAGTACGCAACTATAGCAAGTAGAATCCTTATTGATTCAAGCATGGCTACGGGCGAGAAAGTTTCCTCATAGTCAACGCCTTGAGTTTGAGTAAACTCTTTCGTTACTAGCTTAGCCTCATAGGTTTGTATGTTAACATCCATGTCTCTTTACAATATAAAAACCCATTTACTTCCTACTACCTGACGATCGGGTGTAGGTTCAACCAAATCCCAGACTTGGTTGTCTTATGACCAAAAGTAGATAATGTTGATACATGGTCCTTGATCGTCATGTGAAGTATCGAATACAAGACGGATTCACAGAAGATTGCTGAGGTCCAAACTCAGGCCGAACCTGGAGTTCGGTCATGGCCGAACGTGTGGCCGAACCTGAGGTTCGGCCGGTCGTATTTCAGCTTTATAAATATGTGTGTCATGTGTTGTATTCAGTAACGATAAGAGTCTAAGCTTCCGTGTCATATTCTCTGATTGTACCCTGTGGTCATCTCTGTGGTTAATACAAGTCAATTGTATTTACTCTTTGTGTTTCATCTTGTATTACATTGATTTCATTACGACTAAGTAGAAGATCCACACGTTCATGCACTTTCAAGTGGTATCAGAGCTTTAGGTTTGCTCTACTAGTCGGAAATTAGTGTTTTTCGGAGTTTTGAGTTCAAATTCACGTTTTTGCGAAAATGTCAATCATTTTTGAGTTTGTTTGATCGTCTTGAGTGTATTTTTCATCAAAAATCTGTTTCTAGATCGTTTCTATCGAGTTTGCTTGAATTCCTGTCGAAAATTCCAGTAAAAAACGTTGAAAATCGAGAAAATGAGGTCGAGTGAAATCTGTCTCGTTTGAGGTTCCGACAAGCTCGGAGTAACCACTCCGAACTCGAGATTCGGACGAAGTTCGGTCTTTATCTAGGTTCGGTGAGAGATCGGTCTAGGTTCGGAGAGAGTTCGGTGGTCTTTCGAAGCTAGTTCAGAGTTGTTTGGTTTTTGTTCATCCGAAGGTTTGGTTCGGAGAGAGTTCGGCGTTGTCAAGTTCGGACTAAGTTCGGAGGCAGTTCGGAGGAGTTTCGGACTAGGTTCGGAGTGAACAGTAACAAATTTTTCGAAAATGTCCGATTTTCAAGCGTTCGCGGCGATTCAAAATTTGGTTCAAGCTACGATGCAAACAATGATGAATTATGATAATGAAATCGGAACAAGTCAGAAAGTTCCCAAATTGTTGAAATTGGAAGATTATCATAGTTGGGTTAAACGGTTTGAAGCGTTTGTCGATACAAGTCAGAAAGTTCACAAATTGCTGAAATTGGAAGATTATCATAGTTGGGTTAAACGGTTTGAAGCGTTTTTCGATACAAATGACATTGATATGTGGTTAGCTTTCACTGAGCAATATGTTTACCCTAAAGATGAAACTGGTGAACATATTCTTCAAAGAAAAATGTCATATGAACAAAAGAAAGCTTATCAAGCTGAGAAAAAGGCGTATGGTACGTTAACGATGGCATTGCCTAAAGAGTTACTTCATCAATTAGCTGGTAACTACACATCAAAAAGTCTATGGGATGCGTTGGAAAAACGATGTGAAGGCAATGACCAATATAAGAAAAGTCGACAAAAGGTTTGAAGAAAGAGTTTGATAGTTTTAAGCATTATCAAAATGAAACGATTCCCAATCTGATTGCAAGATTCGCTCATCTGATGAGTGAAATGCGTTTGGTGAATCTTACTAAAGAAGAGGTTGATATGAAAGAAAAGATCTTAGAAGCTTTGCCTGAAAAATAGGAGAATTATGTGATGATGATTACTCACGATAAGGATTTTTCAGGATTGTTTTCAATGATTTGGTTCAAAGAATTCAGGCTCGGGATATGGAATTAATGGTGAATAAATCACTTCCTACACAAATTCAGAATCTTGCAGTATATCATGGTGAAAATGACTCTACAATGAATGCTGGGAAGTCTAATATTCTTAGTTCTGCTCCTCCTACAGCATTTCTGGCACGTAAATCTGAAATTCCAAGTTATTCTTCTGCTGGTTGTACTGTGTCAATTCCTAGTTCTTCGACTCAAAGTGCATTGTCTGTTCAAACTGTCGATGATTATAATGCGTTGATGTCTGCATTAGTATCTTCATATTTTGGTGTTATCACTGGTTCTGTGGGTAATGCTGAGTTAGCAAATGAAGATTACGATCAGATTGATTATGATCATTTGGAGGAAATGGATCTAAATTGGCAATATGCTATGTTGGTTCATAGAACAAAGGAATTTTTCAATAGAACTGGTAAGAAGAGACTGAATCAGGAAGGGAAGATTGGCTTGGACAAGTCTAAGGTGAAATGTTATAAGTGTTCAATTTATGGGCATTTTGCACGAGAATGTCCAAGTTCAGCAGAAAGTAAATTGAAGACTGGTCAGCATGCACATTTAGTTTCTCATCCATCAGATAAAGCTGACAAGGTTGAACAGAAATCTGCTACTCTTGCTCATGATTGGACTAATACGTTTATGCATCCAGATGGATTTGCCTGGAATGCAGATTTAGAAGTTAAAAAGAATCATACTCCAATCTCAATTGCTTTAACTGTTCAACATGCTGATGATGAAAGTTCTTTAACTGAGTCTGATACTTCTTCTAGTGTATCTTTGATTCAAGAAGAATTACCTAAGACTTCTGAGAATTCAAAAGATAACGAATTTAAATGCTATAAGTGTGAGAAGTTGCTCAAGGAAATTGTAAGTTTTGAACAACATCGTCAACTTTCAACTGAAGAAATTGTGGTGTTAAAGAAAGAATTGGAAGATTTTCAAAAGAAGTATTATGAGTTGGTTCATATTCATGAAGATGTTTTAAAGGTAAAGACTCAATTGGCTGAAGAGTGTGAGAAAGCCAAAGCTGAAGCGTTAGACGCAGCTCAAGATTTTGAGAATCTGTTTGCGAAAGTTATCTGGTTCAGCAAAAATATGAAGAAGCTACTGCTCTTATTGCTACAACTGTTGTTACTGTTGAAAAATTGCAAAATAAGATCTCTATGCTTCAAGATGAGAATGTTTTGTACCGGGACAAGAATGAAGTATTAACTAAAGATGTTGAGATTTATAAACAGAAGAGAGAAAGTGTTCTTCAAGAACTGTTTGCAGAATGTGAGATCAGGAAGTTACAGACTTATGAATATGATGATCTCAATGCAAAATTCATCAAGTCACAACAAGAGGTATTTGAAGGTCAACAGAAAATTAAAGACTTGAAATTGGAGATTTTGGAGTTGAAAAGACAAGTTAAGAAATGTAATTTGTCACCGACATTGCTAAATTTCTTATACAAGCAGGATCAGAGTTCAGAGAAGTCTAAGGACGAAAATATTCATCTGGTACCTCAACCAGTGGATTTAATTGAAGTTACTTCTGCTCAGATTGATCCAAACAATGAATTGCATGACTATTCAAAGTTTGCTATTCCACCTAAGAAGAACAAGTCCAAGTCTAAAAGGAAGGAGAAACCTTTAGGTGAATCTCCAAAGTTTATTTCAAAGTCTGTATTGCTGGAAAATGAGAAAGTGTTTGATAAGGTTGCTTTGAGTTCTTCATCTGCAACCGAAGAAGAAAATGTTTTGATTAAAAAGAACAAGCTGAAGGATATCAAAGCCAAATTTACTAGTGAAGCTAAGTCAAGAATTGCTTCAGGTTCTTCGTCCAATTCTTCAAAGACTCAAGGATCTAAACACAAAGGTTTAGGTTACAAAGTGTTGGAAGAACCACTTCCAGCAAAGAAATCCGTGACGGCTGAGAAGGTTCCTAAAGCAAAAGTTACAAAGAAATCACCATCTTAGAAGGAATTTTCTTCTTATTCTGGAAGATCTTCATCTTCAAGGAGTCCATCTCCTAGGTATGATTCTTCTGATGGTTTCTTTGATAACTTTCATTCTGAACATTCATCTGATATCGCGGGTAGCTAATCCGGTTTCCATGCACTAAGGAAG
>JBCNJP010000003.1:46114673-46161711 GCA_039602395.1 Deinandra increscens subsp. villosa | reverse complement strand
CAGCATTACCCAAGTGACCAGGATTAAGTTTCATTAAATCAATAGCTTCACGAGCTTTAGCATATTCATTTCTCAAAGAGGTTTGATTTTTCAAAAGATCCTCAATTTGAATTTTTAAAGTTGATTCTGTGTGCTTCATGATTTCAATGTCATCTTGAAGTGACTTGATTTTCACAAGGAATTTTTCCTCATTTTCCTTGAGGATTTCAACCTGACTTTCGCTTTCAGCCGCCTTAGCATGCAATTCTAGATTGTATGTGCGGTATCTAGCGACAGTTTCAAGGAAATTTTCAGAACATAAACTTTCTTTTACCTCATCGGGAATGGATCCACGTTGGAGCTCAAGAAGTCTTTTGCTAGCTTCAGATTCGACCTCACGAATGACTTACAGCAGTGGCTGAACCAGCAGAGGGAGAAGTTAGCATTGGAGGCAGGTTGAAACAGCTTCCTTCCAGTCTTTCTGAAGAACTTTCTTGTCCTGGCAGCAATCATTCCCATCTGCCACTTAATATCAATCTCTTCAAGATCATCAGCAGAAATCTGGTCAAGATCTTCTTGACACACAGTCATAGTCTCAATGTTGCCTGACATCTGAGAGTTCATGCAAGCAAGGAAAGCATTACACAGATCTTGATCCATGTTAGTGGAGTTTGAAGAAACAGGAGCTGACGATTGACCATAATACCCAGAAGGTGGAGCTTGAACAAATGACGCACTTGATGGTTGATGAGTTGCATGAGATACTTGAACTTCAGGCTGATTTGGAGTCGGAGTTGGAGTAGAGGCAGGAACAGGTACACTGGGACCAGAAGATTGAGAAAACTGATGACTATCCTCATACATGGCAGCAGCAAACGCAGCATTAGGAGCATTGGATGACGAACCCTTAGAGGTCACATTACCCATGAGTGACTTTCCTGTGCGTTCAACTGCTCTAGCCTCATAATCACGAACTTTATCAATCATGTCCATGTAATCAGCGTTGAGGAGATCAGTGCTGTCAATCAGATAGATAACATAGGTGGCAAACTCTTGAGGAAAAGAGTGCAGAATCTTCCTTATGATGTCACCAGTATCTGGACGAATCTTCTTAGTGGTCATCTCAGTGATGATCCTGCAGAATCGTGTGACATGTGTCTCAAACGACTCTCCAGACCTGTGAGCAAAAGTATTGAAGGCGAGTTTGAGTTTCTCTAGCCTTCTCTCCTTGGTTGCTGGATTGCCCTCATACTTCTTCTCTAGACCTTCCCAAATCTCATGTGCAGAAGTAGCATCCCAAAACTGATGCAACAGATCATCATTAATGGCCATCTTAATACAACCCAATGCACGCCTATCAATTTTCAGCTGAGCATGTTCAGCTGGAGTCAGCTTGTCCAAGGGCTTTAGGAGCATCCTCTTCTTGGTGTTAGGAGGGTCAGTAACAGTAGCAACTGCAACACCAGCAGCAGGTGTTGTAGCTTCTTCAACTTCAAACACAGCTGGACCAGTGAGAACTGAAGTGAGTAGGTCAAAATCCAAATATTCCAGAAACAGTAGGTGTTGTTTCCTTGCATGACCGGAGTGAAATGATTTCCTTCAGACATCTCAGATGAGACAAATGCAGAATTTCAGCAAGAGTTGCTAAAAACGAGCCGAACGAAGAACAAGAGCTCCAAATTGCTTGTAAACACGAACATTGCTTGAATTCACACAAATCCTGCAATCATAAACATTAATGGAGTAATTAAACACTAATATTTAGGTGTAAACAGCAAAAATTGAAAAATTCAAATATTGGACTTAGTCAAAATTTTGAACAGCTTGTTCTTGAGCAAGTTCAAATCATCAAAAATCAAAGTTCATAATAATGATGTTTGAAGGCATCAATAGATGCGAAATGATGTTAGGAACAAATGTTTCAACTAACACAAACCTCAAAAATCACTCTAAGTGACCGAAATTTGATCAAACAGTAGATTATGTGAAAAAGTTTAAGAATCTCGAAAAATTGCTTAACAAATCTTCAATACTTGATGTTAGAGAGCGAAATCAGTGTCAATGATTTCGGTTTTAGCATACAAACACTCGATAATCATCAATTTCAGCAAAGGATCATCATAAAAATGAATTTGAAAAAATTTACTCAAGAACAGTGAAGTTTCGTTCCGAACCAAAAACTCACAGAATTCAAAAATTGACAATTATAACATGAACTAAACAGAAATCTAAGCATGTTTTTGAGTTCCTAGAGTGATTTCTACCAAGAATCAACTCTTAGATCTAGCAAAAACAACCAAAATTGATAACTCAAATGAGATTTCTTCATTTTTGAGAAAACTTCAAAAATAAAGAACAAGGCTCTGATACCAATTGTTAGGACCAGATTTGAGCACAATGTTCTCATTCGATTCATCACACAGGTGCGGAAAACAAGTGTGATGATCAATCTTGGTTGATTTCACCCCATAGATCTCTGAAACTCAAGAACACGCACTAAATACACCAAGAACACACACACAAAGGCTCTCTTGTAGGAAATAACCAGGAGGAACGCGTATTAGGGTTTTCACTTTAGTATTTATACTACAAGAGAGCCTGGGATAAATAGAATGTTTGACACAAACCAATCATTGCCTAGAATTCAGCAAAATATTCTAACAGAATATGAAGTACGCTAAGACCAATAACAAGTTCGCTAGAACTTGATGATGTACGCTAAGCATTAACATGTTCGCTAACAAGTTCGCTAGGCACAAACAAGTCCGCTAACAAGTACGCTAAGCACAGATTAAGTACGCTAGGATCAAGTCAAGTTCGCTAGGAACAAATCAAGTTCGCTAGTAGCAAAACAAGTTCGCTAGGACTAATATCAGGCAAGTTCGCTAAGTATAACAAGTACGCTAAGAGATAAGTGACAAGTTCGCTAAGAGTTAATCAAGTCCGCTATGTTCAATACACAAGAAGTTCGCTAAGGAGAAATACAAGTACGCTAACACTTAGTCAAAAACATCATATTTAATCATAATCAAAGATAACAAAGTACATAATCAAAGTTAAGTACAAACCAAAGTAAAATTACAAATAAACATCAAAAAGATAAATAGTTTGTGTTGCCAACATAAATAAGCTCTAACACCTTGCCAATTTTGCTCTCAAGAAAATTTCTTCCTTGTCGTTGACGCAAACACTTACGTTTGCCCAGAACTCAGCCATTGTCCCTTCATAGACGTTCCACTGTCCCTTCATAGACGCAAACGCTTACGTTTGCGGGGACATTATGATCTTTGGCAAACGGTGATTCTAGTTCAGCGACCTTCTTGCCTTTACCTGTTGAAACTTTTGGTGCCATGGATGCGTTTGAATGTTTGAGAGGGGGGAAAGCTTTGATTGTGTAGGAAGCAGAGAAAATTTGGGGATTTTTGGAATGTCAACAATGTAGATATTTATCAGATTTAACGATTTGGAAAGGAGGAGAGAGAATGTAAAACCGTTTTGAAAAAGTGTAACGAGTGGACCCACGATTCAAGATATCAAACGGTTACTGTAGCGTCTCTTAAAAGGGTAGTACTTGTAAAACCGAGATACGATCTTACTACTATGTGTATCAATTAATGTAATGAAACCGAAAGTAAATAAGCTTTGTTTTTATTAATCACTTGAAGATTACAAGAAGTAAGCTCTGGTTTCTCTCTCTAGAACACACATAGAAAGTGTAGAAATGACAGAAGTGTTAAACTCTCAGTTCAACATGAGCTATTTATAGTTGCAACATAACTGGTCTGCGTACCAACTAGCTTACCATTTGATACGTGTGTACCAAATGGTACGGCGCATCAGATGGTACGTCACCTTGAATGTTGATACAAAGACTCATACAAACGCTCACTTAGATACAATACACGAGACACTCTATAGCATAGAAATATGCTCTAACAAACTCCCTCTTAACGTGTAGTGTATCTATTCTCTAACTAAACTCCGGTCTTTAATCTTCAACATTGCTGCATCCGATCTTTGACTTGAAATCTTGTCAAAAATAGAGCTTGCATGGCTGGATCACTTTTGAATCATATTTGACCTTCAAGATCCACTTGTGAAAGATATAACCAACTCCCCCTTTCACCATGCTTGAGTCTTGAGACACATAACCTGTAATTTCAAAAGATAGAAATGCAATTTCCTTTTTCTTTTGAAAATTAATTTAATCTTGGTGCAAAACTTCTCTTCGAGAATCCAAGATGTAGATTTGAAATTTGATGTAGTATCACATGTCGAATGGTCGAAAACAAATAAGTAACAAAATCTTTTTGGGTTTTTGAAACTTTTTATCAAAACACACCGAAAACCTTTTTGATTTTTTTAAGTTTATGCTAAAACACACTTCAAATATTTTTGGAATTTTTTTAGATATGAAATATACATGCAATATAGAATCAGACACTATTTTTGTCTTTTGCAAAAAGATCACAACGTGGGGTCATATTGAACATAACATGCTGAACTACACTTCAATTTCAATTACTTCAGCACACAAGTCATGTCGATTGCTGGTATAATTTGTCCATATTAAACTCAGGCAAAATCATACTCATAACATTTGGATATGTTATTGTATTGATTAGATTGCATTGACCAGTTTACCCCACACTTTCAGACATACTTAGATATGCATTTGCTTTTTATATCACTTTGTGATTTCACTTGTGATTTTACACATAGTGATTGTATTTATGATATAGTCAACTGTGTTTTATGCAAAAAGAAATAAGAATGTTAAATCGTCTACCTTAAGGTCGATCTTTCGATGCCTAGATAAGGCCTCGGATTTAGCAAAATAAGAAAATAAAACAAGTTTAAATTGTATAACCGAACAACAATCAGGTCGGTACTCTCGTACACGCAGAGAAAGTCTGATAAGTAATACGAAACACCAAAGAAAATAAAGTAGAACGTCAAACGAACAACAATCAGGTCGATCTTTCGATACTCAAAGAAAGCCCGATCGTTTGACAAAATAAAGAAAATCAAACAAGTTTAAATCTTTGCTAAATGAACACATGTATACACAGTGACTTCTCATTTTTCTTTTTCACATGTCTTTTCAATATCTTGAGACATGCTTCAAGGTGTTATCCACTTGGTCAACCATTAGTATTTAATGAATATCACATTTGAATACTTTCCGATTTAATGTCGAGCCTACCAAGCACATCGAACAATGATCTTACGGCTTTTTTATCTAACTTATCCATGAGTCAGACACGTAAGCCAATGTACCATCATTTCCCAATCATGTTGGATACAATTTCTCATTTTCCAATGTTTTTGTATTTTTCTGTTTTTTAATGTTTTTGTATTTTTCTGTTTTTCAATGTTTTGTATTTTTCCATTTTTCTCCCCCTAAATATGAAAACTCTATTTTTGGATTTTTCATTTTAACAAAACACAAAGACCCTATTTTTGGTATTTTCAATTTTCTCCCCCTAAACGACAACCAAAATGTATTAAAGAAAGAAAATTGACCTTTCGACATGGATACCTTTCCGATTTTAGCTTTCAGAAAAATTTCAGTTTTTGAAATTTGATGTCACATGTAATTTAACTTAAATCAGCAGAATACTCCTCCATCAGCAACTTTTTAATCACCAATAGGTCTTCTAGAAGTACCTGCACACTGGTCAAACACGTCAGTTTATAAATGACCCGAAGCGAATCGCTTATAGTCGACGAGTGTCTTGGTTTCCTTTTGAAACCACTTTAGGTTTCCAAATTTTTCGTTTATGTAAATCAGTATCTGATGAACTCGTCACAGTAGATTGTCACGAACAACCGACAGATGAATCATTTTGAAATTTAGGTAAAACCCTTTCTTGACGTTTGAATAATGTTGGTTGATATTCATCAAATGCTCTCCCATATTCGTCAATGAATCTTGATTTGGCAGATCTACCAACAAAAGGAATCTTTCCCTTTCTTGGATTAGAAGCAGCAGTGACATGGCAATCTTGTGCCATATGCCATTTTTGTCAGCAATTGTAACACAAGCGATTGTTTACATTTTTCCTCTTTGGTCTCTGCAAAGCTTCACAACAATTAACATCTCCAAAATGATCATAGAAAGAATCACATACCTCATACCGATGATCATGTACCCATTTTGATGCCGAGCTTTTTGGAGTAGAATTTGATCCTCCAGAAGAATATTGGACATATTAATGCTTCTTGTGCCTCGAATCAGCAGTCTTCACAAAAACCTCTGATATTTTCTAAGAATCCACACAATGAAGTGGAAATTCTTTATCAGAGAATATTTGTTCCGAACCCTTGAGTTTGTAAAACCTCTCGGGTTGATCCTTTTCAGCTTTAAAAACATCTTTCTTTACTTGCTTCAACTGGACTTGCTTCAGTTTCTGTTCCTTCTGACCTTGAACCCCATCAACTTTAACATTCGTGGTCTTGAAACCCAACCCAACATGTTTACCAGCTATCTTCTCTTCAGAACCAGATGATTTATGTCTGTTCTTAGAAAGACGAGAAGACTCAGCCTTCGCTGCTTTAACATTCTTTTGTTCATAGAAAATTCTTTCATCAATAGCAGTCTTCTCAGTTGAACTTGCTGATTTCTCTTCTATAGTAGCTGGAAGATCCATTTTTTCAACTTTCTGTTCTTTCTGTGACTTTACAACCTTCTCCTCATTAGACTTCTTATCAACAAATTCAGAGTAATCGCCCGTTTCTGTCTTTTCCTGGACCTCATGAACACCTTCTTTAAGACTACCCGACGGTGAAACTGTTTTGGTAAACATTTTCTCAAATTTTCATCGTTGGCCAAGAAACTTGTAAAAGATGTATAATTTGTGACATTATTCAGCAAACGGTTTGCATCGATCACTTAAATTTTTAGATTAGAAATTTTCTGTTGAGCTTCACCCAATTCTTTTTTCGGTTGCAATTAATTTCTTTTCCACTTTGCGAGTTTCATATTTCTGCAATCTCACATTATCAAGCTCGGAAAACAACTCTTTCTTCAATATATCTTCATTTCGTTTCTGTATATCCAAATTTGCATTTTGCAATTTGTTCACCCTCATTAGCTCTCTTTTCTCATCTAGTAGCTTTTCCATATCTATCTAATATGATTCAATTTTGGCAGCAGAGTCATCAGAAGTCTTGGTGAGCATATCAAGCTTAATGTTGGGCTTTTCAAATAAATCATTGAAATCTTGTTCAACATCCTTCGCTTTTGCCTTCCATTTTTCAACTTCCTTGGCTAATTCCACATTTGCTTCAGATAATTTTGTAAATGTCTGTTCAAACTCCTTTTCAAGACTTTGAAATTTCAACTCTTTTTCAACTACCTCTGCTTGAAAATCTGAAAATTGTTCCTTTTGAGATGAGAACTCTTGAATTACATCTTCCAACCTCTTCTGTTCATTTCCCAATTCTTCTATCCTTCTTTTATTTTCCTCAACCAACAACCCATTTTCTTTTACCAATGCTTCAATCTTTTTGTCTTTCTGAGAACAAAACTCACACACCGTTTCATAGCCACTATTTCCAGAACGCCTATATTCAGATTTAGAATCAGTTACTTCTACTTCGTCATCACTATGTACAATTTGAGCAACAAACGCAGATTCGATACGAAATGAAGACTCATCGGGAAAGTCGGCAGCCCAATCATAACCTTCATTCGATGTTTGTGCTTTTGATTCGGAAGAAATAGCACTTAAAGCAATTGGATCAGAAGTTCGTCCCTAGTTATATTGTTTATCAACTTGAGACACCAAAGCTGTTGGAGACTTTGATGAAGAAGCATTTGATTTTGAACATTCACAAGCAAAATTTTCAACATTAAAACATTTGAAGCATTTTGCCTTGGATTTATCTATGCCAACCTTGCCATCCGGATTTAAACTTTGGAATCCGGTCTTCTTCTTGAATCTTTTGACTCGTTGAGCTAACATAACAAGTTGCCAATTAATATCCATTTGTTCAAGATTATCCGGATCGATCTGATCAAAATCTTCTTCAATCATGTTAGATATTGTCAAGCCACCATTCAGCAATCCATAATATGAAGATAATAGAGCAGTAATTAATGCCAAATGTTCATCAGGTATTTTTGCATAAAATGAAGACTGACTTGAATGATTTGGAATAGTGAAGTTACACCATCTTGATAAATTTGCATAATTTCCTGAACCAAGACTAGCAGCAAATGCTGTTTGAGGTGGATTTAATGAATCAACACCAAAAGATTTAGATTTTGCATTAAAACTTGCAGAATTTTGACCATGATATAACTCTGGATTTTGTAATTGAGAAGTTGATTTGTTGGATGTCATCATTTCCATTTCTCTAGCATGTAACTTTCCGGTTAAATCAGAAAATGACAATGTGGAATATTCCTTATCATGAGTAAGTAGTAGAACATAATTCTCCCACTTTTCTGGTAAAGCTTCCATCAGTTTCTCTTTCAGTTCCTCCTCAGTCTTTTCAATGTCCACCACCTTCATTTCACTAATCAAATGTGAAAACCTGGATAAAAGTGCTGGAATATTTTCTTTATCATAGTGTTGAAAATTTTCAAATTCTTTATTCAGCACTTTTCTTCTACTCTTCTTGTGTTGTTCATTTCTTTCACATCTTGTAGATAGTGCATCCCACAACTGCTTTGACTTTTTGCAGGTACTAAACTGATGCAACAATCCAGTGGGCAAAGCCATTGTCAGATAACCAAAAGTTTTTTCTTCAAGCTCATAGAGTTTTTCTTTCAGTGGCATCGAAATTATGAATTTGTTTAAAATCTCCATCTTCCTTTGGATGCATGCAAAGCATGCGAATTGGAATCCATAAATCGACATTATTTGTGCTGATGTAAGTAGAAAATCTTTGTTTCCAGTTGTGATAATCCTCCAGCTTCAACAATTTGGGAACTTTCTGCCTTGTTCCAATTTCTTTATCGAAGTTGAGCAAGGTTTGCATTGCACTTTGCATAGCAGCGAAGGCTTGAAAATCAGACATTTTTCACCGAAAATGATACTTCAAAAACTTCAAACTCAAAAATGAAGGTCTTCCAAGAAGATTTTGGGTACCAAAACGGAGGGTACTAGCCGTTAGGCGAGTAAAAGTCTAGATCTTTCGAGACATTCGTTTTGGCTGGTATGGGGTTCCGTAACTTTTAGCGGTTCTCAAATTACGTCAGTTTTAGTGAAAGTGACTAATCTGCCAGCGTACCAACCACTCTTAGCGGACCAAATCTCTTCTCAGCGCACCACCATGTTAACCTACGTACCAAACTCTTCAACGGACCACCCACGGACCACAAACTCAGCGTACCAGTGAACGAAACAGATTCACCAGCGTACCACTTTGGTACGGTGTAACTGTCAGCGTACCACCAAGTAACCATCACGTACCAACTTTGAAGATTGTCCTTCGTACCAAAAACCAGCGTACCAGAACCTTTGAAGATTTCTTTGCGTACCACAGAACGTACCAAAGGCGTACCAGCTGTTCTTCGAGCGTAACAACAGCGTACCACGCTAAAATCGATGGTTTTTCGAAAATTTTGATGTTTTGGACTGTAATTCGCAGCAGTAGACTAGAAAAACACCCTAGGAATGTTTAGAAACCATTTGTAGCACCAGAAGCACTCAGAATTGAAAAAAAATTGATGAAAAATGAAGAAACCCAAACTTTTTCTCTCTAAAAATCTGAAAATTGATCAAAAACACAGTAGTAGAGCAACCAAAAGCTCCGATACCACTTGTAAAACCGAGATATGATCTTACTACTGTGTGTATCAATTAATGTAATGAAACCAAAAGTAAATAAGCTTTGTTCTTATTAATCACTTGAAGATTACAAGAAGTAAGCTCTGGTTTCTCTCTCTAGAACACACACAGAAAGTGTAGAAATGACAGAAGTGTTAAACTCTCAGTTCAACACGATCTATTTATAGTTGCAAAATAACAGGTCTGCGTAACAACTAGCTGACCATTTGGTATGTGCGTACCAAATGGTACGTCGCATCAGATGGTACGTGACCTTGAATGTTGATACAAAGACTCATACACACGCTCACTTAGATACAATACACGAGACACTCTATAGCATAGGAATTTGCTCTAATAGTACTGCACACACCTTTAAGCGTGCTCAACATTAAAGTGACAAAGTAAACCTCAGAGAGGTTAACTGTAACATTTAATATGTCTGAAAATTAAATGCGCTTAGGAGTATGTGTCTTCCTCTTGATTTAAATGTGCACTCAAAATAAATGCGTTACCCGGAAGACTTCACCCAAAAGGTTCACCTGGAAATTTTTCAAGAGGATGTCACACTATCCTTTAAAAAACTATCTCCCGGTTGAATGTTCACCCGGAAGATTCAAGCGGAGTTGTGTTATTTTCAGAAACATTTGTCTGTCGGTTGAAAGTTCACCCGAAAGCCAATTCTTTTCAAAAGACTCATTTGATGAAAAATAAACAAGGGTTCTCCGGCTGAAACTTCACCCCGGAGAAATAAGATGATCTTTTCCAGTTGAGAGTTAACGCGGAAGACTAAAAAGTTGGGAATTCACAAGGTTCACCCAGAAAGTTGGGCCGGATGCTCAAAAATAGAAATTTAAAGTTTCTAACAACAGTTACCATAAAAATAAACCTTTAAGGTTCTACTTATGGTTTTAATCGTTTTAACTGTTACAAAGAGTTTTCTTTTTCTTTTCTTTTTGTATCAAGAGATGGATTTTATTAAGCTTAGATAAAAATTTATTTATTAGCAATGTTTGAAAAACTTTAATTTAATCAAAGTTCATCGTCCCAATGGATGTGATGAGGTAGAAAAATCTAGCCTCATCAAAAGCTTTTGTAAACAGGTCAGCCAATCGATGATCAGTGTGAACTTTGTGTAATTTTATCAAATTCTTTTCTGCATAATCTCTATTGAAATGATACCTGATTTCAATGTGCATTGTCTTTGAATGCTTGACAGGATTGTTGGTGATAGAGATAGCACTTGTGTTGTCAGCGTACATAGGAGTTTCCATAAAGGTGATCCCATAATGTAGCATTTGATTTTGGATCCAGAGAACTTGACCACAGTAACTAGAATCAGCAATATATTCAGCCTCAGTTCTTGATGTTGAAACACAGGTTTGCTTCTTGCATTGCCAAGATACAAGTCTCTCCTAAAAAAATTGACATCCTCCTGATGTGGATTTCTTATCTGAATTGCAGTCTCCATAGTCACTATCAGTGTAAGCTTTAAGATTGAAATCAACATTGTAAGGGTACCAAAAACCAATCTTTGGTTGACCCTTTAAGTATCTAAAAATTTCTCTTTACAACATTCATGTGTGATTCTTTGGGTGTTGCCTGATATCTAGCACATAAACAGACGTTGAACATGATATCAGGTCTGCTTGCATTGAGATACATCATGGAACCAATCATGGCTCTATACATGTGCTCATCAAGAGGCTCGCCACTCAGATCAAGAGTTAACTTGTGAGAAGTTGATAATGGAGTTTTAATAGTTGAAGATGATTGCATCTCAAATCTCTTAAGAATATCTTGAATATACTTTGACTGGTTCAAGAAAATACCTTGAGAAGTCTGTTTGACTTGAAGCCCTAAAAGCAAGTTGAGTTCACCCATTGAACTCATCTCGAATTTAGCTTACATTAAAGCTTCAAACTCCTGGCACAATTTGTTGTTTGAGGATCCAAATATGATATCATCCACATAAATCTGAACCATCAACATATCCTTACCAACTGTTTTGATGAAGAGTGTCTTGTCATTAGCTCCCCATTTGTAGCCATTCTTTAGGAGATAGGTAGAGAGAGTCTCATACCAAGTCCTTGGAGCCTGTTTGTGTGACAGCTGGGAAAATTTTTTACGGGAAAACTAGCGACATTACTCAATTTTCAGGACGAAAATTCTTTCAGCAAGGGCATGATGTGACAACCCGACTTTTCAGGTGAACCCTGGCTAACACAAAAATATGTTATTATCAACTTACATTACTACGAACGTTATTATGGACATGCATGCATTGCGTTACACACATAATTAGGGTTTCTGTGTGATCGTCATTACACGAACTTTGCACTTGAGTCTAGACTTTGGTAAATTAAACTAGCAAATATGATCAATATGCACGATACATGATTTCATGTGAACTAGGTGTTTTATGATTTCATGTGAAAAATATTTATATTTTATGATTTTATGTGACGTTGTTTCACGTAATCCGTTTTATGATTTTATGTGAACCTTACGTTGTGATTTTATGTGATGTTACATGTTGCATAATTGCGGGATTTAAATATATGTTATCATATCTTATATAAACTACATTCTATAAAAAAATTTATTTTGTAAGATATAGGTAGCATGAATGTTATTTTATAGAAACGATGTTTTCTAAAATACATGTTATCATAATTTTATTGAAATAGTATTTTATAAAATATGTGTGTACTAAATAGTATTTTATAAATAAGTTTAGACTCAATATAAATAGAGGAGTTAATATTATTCACACCTAACTGGAGGGGGGTGAATTGAACATTTCATAACTCTTGAGGGTGTACGTGGTCGTTTGATGAAACTTGATTAAACGAATTCAAAGAAACCGTCAGCCACTTCAAAACTCTCGCCCCATTCTCGCCGATCACTTTGCTTTGTCGGTTATACCTTGATCGACTATCATTACTTATAACACAATCAGTCTCATTTACGTAGCCAACGATTGAACCATCATCTTCTCAATCTCCTGTTAACCTAAGAACACGTACCAACTCCGACCACCCGATTTCAGCACTGTGCTTCACCGTTTCGAACCACCGACACAGTTCTGTCCAACCAACAACCACCCTGTTCGACGTATGCTATCACTGTGAGCACCGCGGGCGAGTACTTCACTCAAACATCGCCGCTACCCCACCTCCGGCTCGGTCCCGACATACATGCGGCTTCGGAAAACTACTCGCTTGATCACGAATTTGGATTCTGACAAAGACGCAAGGTATGAATCATGTTCTGTTCGATCTTGTGAGATCCTGTTATTAATTATAAGTTTGCTCTTGTTTGGAAATGGCGGACCGGTCTTTATGGTTTTAGTGAAGAAGATGACACTCGACTTGTATAGTTTATATATTTAGTTTGAAGGTTAAAACACAGAGATCTAAGTGTCCGGGTGGTCTGTTCGCTGTGTTGTGGGAGCGGAGGTCGCGGGTTCAAGACCCTGCGTCCGTTCGTTTTTTTTTTAGTTCTTAAATTCTGAATATCTACTCTATGGCAACCTGGTACGCATTAAAGAGTTTACAAATTGATTTCTTAAACAGAATCGCTTCTGGCCCAGTGGTCTAGACTTCGCTACATGACCTGAAGGTCGCATGTTCAATCCCTGCAACCTTCGTTTCTTTTTAATTTTTTTCTGTTCATAGTCCTTACATCCCATTTGTCATGCTGTTGACCCTAAACGATCCTAAACTTCGTTTCTTTTTAATTTTTTTCTGTTCATAGTCCTTACATCCCATTTGTCATGCTGTTGACCCTAAACGATCCTAAACTTCGTTTCTTTTTAATTTTTTTCTGTTCATAGTCCTTACATCCCATTTGTCATGCTGTTGACCCTAAACGATCCTAAACGTATTTTAAAACCTCTTGAACTTTGAGCATGTTAGATTTTGACCGAAATTCGTATTGGTAAATTGTTAAGGGTTAAGCACAATATTAATCCATTTACCATTCGTTAAAAATCATTAAAAACTCGTTTATATAAATATATATATATATATATATATATATATATACTTACATACTTAATCGTACATAGTTTTGGGAGAATATCAACGTGTGCTAAAATGGTTTTCTAATCATTTGGATATTTATTATTCGGAATAAATAATTTTGACGGTTAATCGGTTTAATCGTCGTGTCACTTGTCAGTCTTAGAAATTGGCACCCATTTCGAGTCAATAGCATAATTGGTAAATCATCGTCGTCTAGGTTGTGTCGTTAGTATCTTAGACACACACTTACAACTATATGCTCATTAGGTGATTTGTAAGATTTACGGGATCTTGACACTTGAATTTTCTTGCCGAGCTCTCTAAGGTGAGTTCTCTAACATTTTTCTCTCTAAGTATCTCCTTGAGAGAGAAAAGCATGCTACAAACATTTCTGGTAATATAATTGTATAGCTGATCACGTATGTGCGAACATAACACATATTTGAAGTCCTTACATTTCGAACCGTTAGTTTATGAGAAAGCGAGGTAATCTTTGGTAGTACTACTGGGTTTGACGAACCCCACCCGCGTTAGTCGCTCTAACTCGACTGGATGTCGAACGGGTGTAACATTAGCCTAGACAATATCATCATCGTCCGTGTTAGACGATGGTGGAAAGGCATTACAAACACAAACAGTCACGCTTCGGTTGCGAACCACATAGTGATAGCAATATTGGCCTAGCTAGCTACAAGTACAATTATTATTACACTGGTTCAAACATTGGTAAAAACATTTATTTTTACGTTGTATATTTATGAACTCACCAGCCTTTGCGCTGACCCACATAGCATGTCTTTCACAGGTATCTAGGTACGGAGTACGATTAGGACGCATGCTTTTCATTGAGTCTGCAACACACTTTTAAAACCTTGTTGGTTTATTTTTTTATATTTGGGTTAAGCGTGTGTTTTGCGCAATACTGTTATTACTTTTACTTACGCTTCCGCATTCCTTTAAAACCGTTTTTGCATGGTTTGGTATGACTAATGACTCGAATCCTGGTTTGTCACATGCCTCGCGGTATAAACTCCGCATGTGGAAATTTGAGGGTGTGACAGATTGGTATCAGAGCCATTGGTTATAGTGAACCCGGTCTTGAATATAGGCCAACTATAGCCTTATGGTTGCATTAGTCATACTAATACGCACACACATGTTCTTGTTATTCTAGCATTTCATTGATAAATGTATGTATACATACTATATTACCAACATGTCGACATCCCCTACAATATCCCGTCACATAACAGATTCGAACAGCACGTTTGGGGTCGGGTGGACCGCGAGCTGCGGGATGTGCGTAACAGAACATGAACAATCTCGAGTTTACTGGAGGTCAGGATCTTCGAGTCCTTACAAGCAAATTTTGCTGCGACATCGAGGCAATTTTGCTGCGACATCGAGGTCATGGTGACACTAACAAGACTACAACCCAACAGACAACATTGAACAACCAATACCTAACAAGAGCAATAGCAATTCATGCCCAAGAGTAGGGGCACTGTGGTCAAGGAACCTGCACCTTTCGGAACTTTAAGGGTTGTAAGCCTCACGCATTCAACGGAACCAAGGGGGCGACAAGTTCGCTCAGATATATTAAGAAGACATAAATTGACATTCGGAATGTGTGATTTCCTTTAGCCAACAAAGTCAAACAAATGATAGGAACACTCAAGGGACATACACTCACCTGGTGGGATACCCATGTATAAATGTTAGGTATAAACATTAGTCTGAACGCGATTAGCATACTACCTTGGAAGGAAAATCATTACATCATAGAGAGAGGAGTAAAATTTCACAAATGCTTTCCAGAAAATAGAGGGCAAGCTACGGAATCTCAGGATGAGGAATTATGAAAACGGGACTTATATTACTCTATCAAATGACTGGAATCTTTTGCATCCTCACATAGCGGAGCCGACTTACAAGCGGATAGAACTTCACATGGCTGGGTTGGCCATCATACTTAGGGCATGGTAGCTTCATCAAATCCCACTACCATTCAACAAGCAGATCGGTTAGCCTGTAAGCTTACTAACCAGAATGTAGCTCAAGGTACCTTTTCTTGAGGGAACCTACTACGGACACTTGAGAATATAAGGGAAATCGAGACAACTCAAATGGCAACAAATCTAGAATCAAGTTTTGACTTCTACTCAGCAGTATCAATCGGATTGCAAGTTTGGGTAGCTCAATATGTAACTCCTTCAGCAAGCAGAGCAAACCAAACAGTTAAGGCCGAGACGGGTAAACTGGCAAGTACCCCATAATGTAACAAGTGTAACACCCAAGACACCAGTGTGTGTGGTAAGCAATGTTGCCAGAACTGCGGAAGGATGAGCCACATGACTGGAGACTACAGGGACTAAAGGTTAGATTAACCAAATCAAGGCTACTAAATTCGTCGCTGAATGTTGAATGTAAAGAGGAGCACTTTAGGAGAGATTTCCCATGGAACAAACAAATGTGCCTTCGTGTTTAGTTCGGGCAACACGAGGAATAATTCAAGCGTTGTTAGCATTTTACAAGTGATGAGAGACATCCAAACCTCCCCAGGGGCTAGGCATACACTGGAATCAACAAACGGAAGAATTAAGTGGAAATAAGAAATATTGTCAAGAGATGTAACTGGAACCAACAGACCCATGTGCTAATCACTCTAAGTAGATCCGACGAGATTTGTCAGAATGGATTGGTTGTCCAAGCGTCGAGCCGAGACTCCTTATTAGGTTCAAGGACTGAGGAGTGGGTCTGTCCTAAGCAACATATCACATCTAAGTACACAAAGGTGTTTTTAGAGGGATCACATCGCTATCCTAGCTCATATTGATGAGAAACTTAAGTCAGATAGGAAGATCAAGAATTTTCCTCTCATTCATAATCTTCGAGAAATATTCACCAAAGACCTACCCGGTCTTCCACCTGATTGTCAAGTTGAACCTCGGATTGACCTTGCACTCGGGGCAGCCTCTATTGCCTGAGCACCATACCAACTCGCACCAGATAAACTACAGTAGTCGTACACCCTGCTTCATGTATAACTTCATAAAGGATTTATCAAGTCAAGCGCTTATCGTCGTGGGGAACCCCAAGTCTTGTGTCAAGAAAAAGGATGAGACTTTCCGCATGTGCATCGATCTTCATGAAATTAATAAGACTACCATCAAGAATTGTTATTCTCTACCTCGATTTTTGTGAGTTATTCGACCAGCTTCAAGGTTCGAACTACTATTCTAAGATTTGATGGAGATCTGGATACCATCAGCTTATGGCCATTACGATTTTTTTTCTCATAACTAGAGGGCTGACCAACACACCCTACCTCGAATGATTTGACATTGGGTTATTACAGACATCTCGGTTACTCCAAAACCCAAGAAGAACATGTAGAGCATCTTCGTCTGAACCTATCGATTTTAGAAAACGGATACAGGTTGATCGATTTATGGTGGAGACCATCAGGGATTGGCCAGCTCTACAACACCAACAGATGTGATGTCAGTTCCCTAATTTGACGACTTGCTATCAACGATTTATTGAGGGGACACTCTGTGACTGCCTAACCCCTACTCCCTGGACCAAGGGAGTCCCGCTTATACCGAGGTGGCAACCACGACATAAATTTTCAAACGCCGAAGCAGAAACCTCGGAGTGCACTGATTTTATCTTATTCCAGGGAACGAAAGATTTCATAGCATATTGTGGTGCCTCCAGACAATGTCTTGGTTGTGTATTGATGCAATGCGAGAAGGTCATCACCTATGCCACACGTCATCCGAGGATGCACGAGCAAGACTACACCACACATGACTTGGGATTGAGTACAATGGTGTTCATATTAAAGGTCTAGAGACGTTACTCATACACACAGTCCACATAGATTACAAGATTTCAGGGAGCATAGCACAAGCGTGGATGCACAAGTATAATAGTATGGGATTGAACTCTATTAGGTAACAACTATCATGAGATTTTGTCATATCTCTAAACTTACCTATTTACCAACAAGAAGGAAACCCCTAAACTTAAAGTACACACTGGACCGCCAACGCACCCTCAGGAAGCTCAAATAGAAGCACACACAAAAATAATCTAATGTAGGGATGGGATCCTTACGAGGAATTGATGAAGCGACAAAATCTTTTAGGTCAAACTGGAATGACGTAAATCGAGTAATGGATGAAGCTCGTAGTTTTTGATAATCTATTCATTCTGATAAGGACAAGCGGTAAAAACACTGGAAGCACTCTACTGATGACCTAGCGCGAAGGTTGAAATTGGACCCTATGTGAGCAAGTGTCTGCCCTGTCACAGTGTAAAGATTCTACATCAGTAGTTTTCTAAACTATTAATATAACCGAAAACATTCCTATGTGAAGTGGAGACAAATCTCTATGGACTCTAGCACCAAAGTACTTCAAACACCAAGCAAATGAGGTACGATCTGGGTGATCATTGATCAATCGATCAAACATGCACGTTCCTAGCAATCAAGTGATAGATAGAACGGGGAAGCCACCTCAGATATTTAGGAGGGAGATCTTCTCACGACAGGGGTGCCGTTTAAACCATATCGGGTCTAGACACCCGATTTACACCTCATTTCTCGGTAGCATTACCGAAGGCGTTGGGAACACGTTTGGACATGAGCACTACATATCATTCTCAAACCGAAGGAATGAACTAGCAGACTACTGAAGCTATTATAAAACATGCCTAGGGCATGCTGGATGGATATCGAAAACAGTTGGAGAACACTCTCAACACTTGGCGGAGTTCTCTATAAAACCAGTTATCACACTAGCATTGAGATAGCACCGCTTGATGCACTCTCACGGAAAAAATGTAGGTCACCCACCTATTGGGCATCGGTTGGTGATGCTAAACCTACAGGAGACACCAAAGAGGTTCATGCGAACTAGAAACCTTATGGTAGCATCTCGCAATCATCAAAAGATCTATGCCAACACACATTCCACTAGAAGTCTCACCCTAGTTAGGGTAATCCGCTTTGGGAAAAACGGGTCAAACCAAACTCATGGTAGTGGAACCATTTGAGGTCGTACATAGGATTGGTTTTGTAGCATATGACCTGAATCAATTAAGAAGATATAATAGTATACGCAAGGTACCCCATGCACCTAACCTAAGAGGTGGTTATCGGATGAAACACTCAGCGTTTCACTCAGAAAGTTAAAAATCGATGAACAACTACATTCCATTGAGGAACCAGTGGAAATAATGGACCAAAAGGGGAAAAAAACTTAAGCATAGCGAGATTCTGATTTTCAAGGTTCCTTGGAAACTTGAGCCGTGGATCGGAGTTCACGTGAAAACGCGATGATCAACCAATGCGAAGCTATCTTCAATTATTCAAATAGTCAAACGTCGACCAGTGAAGGCACTAGTTAAATTTAGGGGCAAAATTTCTTTCAACAAGGGGATGATGTGACAGCTGAGAAATTTTTGTTACGGGAAAACTAGCGACATTACTCAATTTTCAGGACGAAAATTCTTTCAGCAAGGGAATGATGTGACCACCCGACTTTTCAGGTGAACCCTGGCTAACACAAACATATGTTATTATGAACTTACATTACTACGAATGTTATTGTGAACATGCATGCATTGCGTTACACACATAATTAGGGTTTCTGTGTGATCGTCATTACACGAACTTTGAACTTGAGTCTAGACTTTGGTAAATTAAACTAGCAAACATGATCAATATGCACAATACATGATTTCATGTGAACTAGGTGTTTTATGATTTCATGTGGAAAAATATTTATATTTTATGATTTTATGTGACGTTGTTTCACGTAATCCGTTTTATGATTTTATGTGAACCTTACGTTGTGATTTTATGTGATGTTACATGTTACATAAGTGCGGGATTTAAATATATGTTATCATATCTTATATAAAATACATTCTATAAAAATGTTATTTTGTAAGATATTGGTAGCATGAATGTTATTTTATAGAAACGATGTTTTCTAAAATACATGTTATCATAATTTTATAGTTTTAGTATTTTATAAAATATGTGTGTACTAAATAGTATTTTATAAATAAGTTTAGACTCAATATAAATAGAGGAGTTAATATTATTCACACCTAACTGGAGGGGGGTGAATTGAACATTTCATAAATCTTCAGGGTGTAGGTGGTCATTTAATGAAACTTGATTAAACGAATTCAAAGAAACCGTCAGCCACTACAGAACTCTCGTCCCATTCTCGCCGATCACTTTGCTTTGTCAGTTATACCTTGATCGACTATCATTACTTATAACACAATCAGTCTCATTTACGTAGCCAATGATTGAACCATCATCTTCTTAATCTCCTGTTAACCCAAGAACACATACCAACTCCGACCACCCGATTTCAGCACTGTGCTTCACCGTTTCGAACCACCGACACAGTTCTGTCCAACCAACAACCACCCTGTTCAACGTATGCTATCACTGTGAGCACCGCGGGCGAGTACTGCACTCAAACATCACCGCTACCCCACCTCCGGCTCGGTCCCAACATACACGCGGCTTCGGAAAACTACTCGCTTGATCACGAATTTGGATTCTGACAACGACGCAAGGTATGAATCATGTTCTGTTTGATCTTGTGAGATCCTGTTATTAATTATAAGTTTGCTCTTGTTTACAAATTGATTTCTTAAACAGAATCGCTTATGGCCCAGTGGTCTAGACTTTGCTACATGACCTGAAGGTCGCATGTTCAATCCCTGCAACCTTCGTTTCTTTTTAATTTTTTCTGTTCATAGTCCTTACATCCCATTTGTCATGCTGTTGACCCTAAACGATCCTAAACTTCGTTTCTTTTTAAAATTTTCTGTTCATAATCCTTACATCCCATTTGTCATGTTGTTGACCCTAAACGATCCTAAACGTATTTTAAAACCTCTTGAACGTTGAGCATGTTAGATTTTGACCGAAATTCGTATTGGTAAATTGTTAAGGGTTAAGCACAATATTAATCCATTTACCATTCGTTAAAAATCATTAAAAACTCGTTTATATAAATATATATATATATATATATACGTGAAATATATATATATATATATATATATCTTACATACTTAATCGTACATAGTTTTGGGAGAATATCAACGTGTGCTAAAATGGTTTTCTAATCATTTGGATATTTATTATTCGGAATAAATAATTTTGACGATTAATCGGTTTAATCGTCGTGTCACTTGTCAGTCTTAGAAATTGGCACCCATTTCGAGTCAATAGCATAATTGTTAAATCATCGTCGTCTAGGTTGTGTCGTTAGTATCTTAGACACACACTTACAACTATATGCTCATTAGGTGATTTGTAAGATTTACAGGATCTTGACACTTGAATTTTCTTGCCGAGCTCTCTAAGGTGAGTTCTCTAACATTTTTCTCTCTAAGTATCTCCTTGAGAGAGAAAAGCATGCTACAAACATTTCTGGTAATATAATTGTATAGATGATCACGTATGTGCGAACATAACACATATTTGGTGTCCTTACATTTCGAACCGTTAGTTTATCTGAAAGCGAGGTAATCTTTGGTAGTACTACTGGGTTTGACGAACCCCACCCACGTTAGTCGCTCTAACTCGACTGGATGTCGAACGGGTGTAACATTAGCCTAGACAGTATCATCATCGTCCGTGTTAGACGATGGTGGAAAGGCATTACAAACACAATCAGTCACGCTTCGGTTCCGAACCACATAGTGATAGCAATATTGGCCTAGCTAGCTACAAGTACAATTATTATTACACTGGTTCAAACATTGGTAAAAACATTTATTTTTACGTTGTATATTTATGAACTCACCAGCCTTTGCGCTGACCCACATAGCATGTCTTTCACAGGTATCTAGGTACGGAGTACGATTAGGACGCATGCTTTTCATTGAGTCTGCAACACACTTTTAAAACCTTGTTGGTTTATTTTTTTATATTTGGGTTAAGCGTGTGTTTTGTGCAATACTGTTATTACTTTTACTTACGCTTCCGCGTTCCTTTAAAACCGTTTTTGCATGGTTTGGTATGACTAATGACTCGAATCCTGGTTTGTCACACGCCTCGCGGTATAAACTCCGCATGTGGAAATTTGTGGGTGTGACAGTTTGAGACCATACAGTGATTTGATTAGCTTGCACACCTTCCCTGGATGGTGTGGATCTTCAAAACCTGGTGGTTGAGACACATAAACCTGTGCATCGCACGTCCGTGTCAAATGATAAACGAACAAACTAAAAACAAAAAATAATCATACGTTTACATTCGTTGATACTAAACCCATTCTATTTGTCTTTCATTCATACCATATACATAAAAAAACAAACAAAAAATGATAATCAAACATCATTGTTCATATTTTGCACAAAATGTCACCTTCAACGTACCTTTATTACATTTTTTTGCACCCACCCACCTATTATTTCCCTAATCTGGATATGCAAAGCTGACATCCTTGCCTTTGTCGAATGTCTTTGTTTCTGCCTTCCTACCACCATTTTTTTTTATCCACATTAAATTCTAGCTTCTTTCTTATCACTTCCAACTCTTTCTTCATGTCGCCCAATAGTTTACTACGTTTGCAAAAACGTCTTTCCTAAGTCTTAAGCTTGTCCACGGGAATGCTTTAGTTTCCACCAATGTTCCCACTTCTACTTCAATTGTTGATATTGTTGATACATGCAGATGGCAAGATGCTGGATCAGACAAAGACTTAGAAGAAATCATAAAAATCAAGATAAACACTAGCTAGTTCGGACAAGCCCCGGTTCGGATGGTCGGGGTTCATTATATATAGAATGTCAAGCTAGAAATTTTGTAACGTTTTGCTTAATAGTGTGTTATCAAAGGTGTATTGCTCTGAGTCTTTGTACCTCTGTTCTTGAGTGAAATCAAAGATTGAGTTTATTTACCTTGCGTTTGATTGTTTTGTTTACACGAATGACATGAGTTGATCACGATCCACCACCGTACGCTCTTTCAAGTGGTATCAGAGCTTTCTAGTGATTACTCAGCTCGATATATGTCGTTTGTGTTGATAAACAAAGCATTTTTGGAGTTTTTCCCATCTAAAACGTTCATTCTCGAAATTTCGATCACTTTTATGTACTTTACACTTCAAAATGTTCATATTCGAGTCCCACAATGTTGTTTGATCACCTTTTCGTTCAAAAATTTCGCTTTATGAGAGCTCATGAGTCTACCAAATAACCGTCGCCTGAACCTAGAGTTCGCCTCAAATAACCGCTCTGAACCTTTCAGTTCGTATCATGTTCCTCTGAAATTCTAGTTCGTGTGGTGTTCGGATGGAGTTCGTCTGAAGTTCACCTAGAGTTCGGATAGGGTTTGGACACTGTTTACTGTGTTTAAGTTTGGAAGGAGTTCGTTTAAAGTTTCAGTTCGGCTAAGGTTTGGAAGTGCAGTTCGTGTTCAGTTCATATCAAGTTCACTTGATTTGTTCAGTTCATCTCAAGTTCGGTAGAGGTTCGGACAACTGTTTTCAGTTCGTGTGCGGTTCGGATAAACAGAAAATCAAGTTTTTGAAAATGTCGGAATTGCAAGCCTTTGCGGCTATCCAATCGCAAATGCAAACTCTGTTGAACTATGATAATCAGATTGGGACAAGTCAAAAGGTTCCCAAGCTGTTAAAACTTGAAGACTACCATAACTGGAAGAAAAGATTTAAAGCATATGTTGGACTACAGATTGTGATCTTTGGAATGCAATGGATGCACCGTATGTCTATCCGGTTGATAATATTAATGTCCCTGTCATGCAAAGGAACCTGAATTTGACTCAGAAAGCTTATTACACAAGGGAACCAAAAGCTTACGGGATTTTACTCAAGCTTTACCAAAGGAACTGCTATATCAATTCAACATGTGTAAACATTCTCATGATGTGTGGACAGCTTTGAAAGAACGATGTGAGGGAAATGATCAACATAAGAAAAGCAAAAAGAAGGTTCTGAAAAAGGAATTTGATAATTTTAAACACTTTGATGGTGAAGGAGTACCAGAGCTGATTTCAAAGTTTTGTCATCTTCTATCTGAGATGGATACGGTTCAAATCAAAAGGAAGATGAAGAATTAAAAGAAAAGTTACTCGAAGGTCTACCGCCAAAGTGGGAACCATATGTCTTAAAGCTTACTAATGATAGGGAATACTCAACTTTCACTTTCTTAAAGATGTTGGGAAAGTTGCAAGATCGAGATTTAGAGATGAAAAATGTAAACAATACTCCTGCTGAGGTTCAAAATCTTGATGTCTACTATGGTTCTAATGCTGCAACTATATCAGGAAAATCTGGGAAACATGTAAGTACCGTATAACAACTGATTTTGTGGCTGGTGGTGACTCTCATTCGGCAAATGTCTCAAATTCTGAAAGTTATGAGTCACATGGTTGCAATGTTGCAATCCCAGTAAGCAACACCATGAATTCTAGCAAGATGGCTTTCTCTATTACAACAACGGAAGACTATACGCGGAAAGTTAGTAACGCAGAACTGACTGAAGAAGACTATGATCAAGTCAACCCGGATGACTTGGAGCTTATAGATATAAATTGGCAATTTGCAATGTTAGCTCGACAGGTGAAGAGGTTTCTCAAGAAAATTGGACGAAAAGATCTCAATTCTTGTGGTCGCATCGGTTTTGATAAGTCCAAAGTGAGTGCTACAACTGTTCTAATTTTGGTCACTTCACGAGAGAATTTTCTCAACCCAAGAAGCAAGAGTATTAGAAATACACTCGAAATACGTCTGAAACTTCAAACAGTAATGCTAAATATAACACATCAAGTTCAGGGAGTATTTTTAACTCAAACCCTAAATCTGAATATAATAAAGCTCTTGTGTCTCAAGAAGACAAGACATATAATTGGGGTAATCAATTTCCTGACTCATCTGCATTGATTGTGAAACATGTGCAGGATGATGATGCTATGACTGAATCTACATTTGAAGAAGATGAAACAAATGATATCATGGAATCAGCTCAAGATGTTCAACATTACTGAAGGAAAAATTTTCTTTCATGGCAACACAACATACCTGAGCATGATGATTCTGATGAAATTCTCCTGTTGAAAAAGGAAATAGAAGTTCTAATGAAAGAAAAGAAGACTTTGATTAAAGACTGCAAAGCGGCAAAAGCTGAGGCTCAAGATGCAGCCAATGATTTTGAAGCGTTGTTTCAAAGTAGTTATCCTTTAATGGCTGATTCGTTGAAGGTAGCAAATTCTTCTTCTCAGTGTGAAACATGTGTCCAATTTGCAAAATCTAAGAGTGATCTCTTAGATGAGAAGTCCAAACTCTTTGACCAAGTGGTTGTTACCAAATCCGACATGGAAATCTATAAGACCGACTGGGAGAAAACAACCAAATAGTCTTGAAATCATAAGACTCATCATGAATTGATCAAAGATTTGTATCAATTGATGAAATTTGAAATCATTGTGTTCAATTTGAAAATTCTTCAAAAATCAGGGTTGAATTTGGAAGTTTTGAAAACTTGCCAAACTGCAAGTTCGGACAGCCGAACTACGTGTTCGGATGGTCCGAAGGCTGAGTTCGGACAAGTTCGGTAAGGTTTGGTTGAACCGAACTGCCAGTTCGGACAGGCCAAACTGGGAGCCTATAAAAAGGCAAAGCGCGTGTTCGGATACTCATTCACTGTTTCTCAAAGTTCCGAACCCTAGCCGAACCTCTGCCCAAATTCTAAATTCTTCAATTAACTACTTATCAATGCGTTTTGTGACCGGATTAATGTAGGATATGAGATTCCGAGTATAAGGGTGTGTCTGTTTCTCATTTTTTTCCCATTTAATCTGATTAAAATCTGTTAAAAACGTTGTCGGGGTTTTTCAGTTCATAGATCTAAAAATAGCACCACTTAGAGTTGGTTTTAGGTGACAAAACTGGTTGCCATCGATTCGCCTTGCAAAACCACACATAGGTGTCTAAGATCTTGGTCTGATTCTGTCTGGATTGAATTTTTGAAGGATTAAACCTTTCGGTTGAACGCTCAGCCGAACTGGCGTTGATCAGCCAAACTGGGAGTTTGGACCCCGTTCGTTTGGGGTTCGGACGTTGACCAAAACTAGTTTGGACGTTGACCAAAAGTCAAAATTGACCATTGACTAAGTCCAGTTCGGATCAGGTTCGGAAACCAAAACACAGTTCGGATCGAGTTCAGATGAATATATCTAGTTCAGATCCAGTTCGGGTAAAATTGATTTTTTAACAAAAAGTCGATCGTTTACGAGAATGATAAATAATTGACGTATTTTGTGAACATTTTTTATAATCACATTGAATTTAGCAAACTTTTCATGTTATGTGTTTTCAGAAATGGCGGACGATTTAAAGGTTGGTGAGAAACATAATATATGTGCACATCTCAGTGTCGACCGAACAAAGATTGAAAAATTCGGTGGTTCCGGAATTTTTTATTTCTTAAGACGTTTAAGAATTCACTACGCTATTACTCATGAATGTGAAGCGTATCGTGATATTATCACTGAATTATGGTCTACTTCTAGAACTCTCACTGTTGGATCAATCAGAATATCAGCTACAGTTCAGAACCGAATGGTTGAGTTTACTGAGGAAGATGTCAGACGGGTCCTTAAGTTTACTGATGACACTACAACTGTTCCATTGGAGTTTGATCAAGCTGATAATGTAGCTTTGTTAAAAAGATTGTGGTATGATGAAGATCCAAGTCGTGAATAGATTTACAAATCAGAATTCTCGGTTCCTTACAAGTTTCCGATTCATGCACTATAACATTATTTGGGGAATAGAATTTCTGGACACGACCAGATAGGACCGAATATGTTGTCTTTGATGAATGCCTTAGTATTAAACCGTCCATATAACTGTGTCGGGTTGATATTTTACTACATGAAAGATAACCTGATTCAGAGGCACAAAAAGGCGTTGTTGTATCTGAGATTCGCACAGATGATCTTGAATGATCTGTATCCGACACTGGTGAAGAATGCTGATCAGAAAATGAACTTAAAGCACACGAGTGAGGTTAGTGTTGGTACATTAACAACATACCAGCAGACTACCCAAATTTAAAGAGATTGATTGGTTATCTGAGTAATATCAACTATGTTGCACCAGCTGATGGTGCACCTCGTCATGAACAGGGGAGTTTGTCTTATGAACTTGATTACAGTTGGGTTGAAGAACATAATAGACAACCACAAGCCAAAGTTAAACGAGCAAGAAGACAGACACAAACACCACCTGTTGTATCTGAACCGGTAGTATCAGAACCGGTTGCTACTGAACCTTCTATAACACAACCTGCTATCACAGAACCGGTTGTCTCAGCACCTGAAGTCCGTCTGACTATCGACGTGACTGAGACACCAGCAGTTAAGACTCTGATAGATACATAAGAACCAACTAATGATGAGCTTACTAATTTGGATGCTAACACTAAAGATGTTTCTGACACGAATAACCCTTTTGTGTACATTAAGATCAATTCAAAGCATGTTAAAGTGAAGAAAGGTAGCGAGGAACATCTTGCGTACCGTACAAGTCTGAAGAAAAGTAATGATCGGTCATAGGAAGGGTTTATGAAGATAAAGCCCCATCTGAATCAGATGAAGATTACAACCCCGATGCTGATGTTAGACATGGCATGGGTAAACAGCCGACAACCTCCTCCTCTTCATTGACACCATCAAAAAGGAGGAAGTCGATTAGTGTTGGTGGATGAGGCAAGAAGCAGAAAGGTTCACAGTTTCTATTGAAACTTCGTCCCGGTGTATCTTCTTCTGGTGGTCCCGATATGTCTTTACCTGAAGCTATTGCAACAGCCAGCACAACACCTTCAACAGGTGTTGGTGCTCAATATGCTCAACAGCATATGGGAACCACATCTACACCAAAATTCATAGCTGCAACTACAACAACATCAGCTCCTTCAACACCGGATGTTAATTTCAGTGTTTCTCAAGGGTCGATATCCTTTACTTAAATGGATTTGCTCAACACTACTCTTCTTGATTGTCAAAAAAAATTAAAGAGTTAAAGGCTAACGTTGCTGAAAAATCACAAGTAATTGAAGTGTTAAAGAGAAAACCCTGTTGATTCCAAAGCTAAAAGCAATAGATGAATCTCAGAGCAAATTGATAACTGCTTTGCAGAAAGATTATCTTCAATTAAAAAGTGGAGAAGCGGCCAAAGCTCAAGAGATAATAAGTTTGAAAACGGCCAGTCTGAACCAGGATGCTCTTATGGCACAGATGAATGATCAGGGGAGATAGGTTCTGGTTCAGGATGCAAAAATGATGATGGGCTGTAATATTTAAACGATGAACCTGATAATGATCCGGAAGGCAATACTGGTGGAGGTCCAGGCCCAATTGGAGCATCTAGCTCGGGTGCTGGTACTTCTATAGCCCAGGGGGAGTCGGATTCCAGAAATGCAGTGCCAATTACTTCAGTTCCGTCGAATCAAGCTGCAAAAAGCATAAACGAGATCGACATTATACTTGAGGATGGTGAGTTTTTCTATGAACTCAACCCAAAACAAATTCAAGTGATCTTCGACCTAAACGGCGAGGAGATGAAGAAAGCTGCCGAAGCTGAACCCGAAATTTATGAGTCGTCAGAATCAGAGGCTGAAGAAGATATATTTGATGAGGAGATTGAGGTTGAAGACATAAAAAATGAGGAGTATCCAGATCTGTATTCAAACTTCAACAACAATAACTCAACTAATGATGATTTTGAAGTTTTTCCAAAGGAAAAGGGTGATGAAGATGAGGCAGAGTTGAAAAAGAAAGAAGCTGCACAACCTGAAGACCCTGTTGCCAAAGAGGTTAAGGAATAGAAACAACGATGGGCTTAGAATGATTACATGAAAACATTTCATGCTAATTATGTTCCACCTCCAAAACCAATCAAACAAAGAAGGCATGTGAGGTTCAAGGTTCAGGTGTCAGGTGAAATTATAAGTTGGATGTATGCAGGAAGTCTGAAGTGTTATGCGATTAAACGCCAGCATGGTATTCAGTACTTCAAGCTTGCATCAGACTTTAGTTCTTTACCAGTTTGGGATGTTTGGAGCTTACAAGAAAACCTTTCTGTAACTACGAAGGTGATTGGAGGGGTTTGTACTTCAAGCATCAAGTAGAGAAAGAATGTACTTTTGGATTTCAATATCTGAAGCCTCAAAAACCGAAAAGGCGTGAACATCCGACCAAGATACATGAGAAAGTTGGAAAAAAGTTGATAGTACCTACTTTCAAGAAGAAGCCCAAAGTTATGAAGAAGATTACTTTGATGAAGATGGAATTGGGTTTCATCAAAAACTTAAAGTGGTGGTACTACAATGAAAATACCGGAGAAGCTGTGATAGTGTTGGAGGATAATAACAAGGTTGTGAAGGTGTTTGACCCGATGTGGCTGATCAACTTATCCAGGGCTAATATAGATGAGCTGTACCATAATCAGATTTTGTTTCATCCTGATTATATGGAACAGGCTTTGCAGTTTCAGAGGGTGATCCGAATATGCTTTGCATTCAACATATATGCTGGGCATAATCACCAGAAGATATGGGATGGGATGGAGGCTGGAGCTTAAGAATGATAAAGAACTGACCAGCATTTTTCAAGGGGGATTTTGTTGATACATGCAGATAGCAAGATGCTGGATCAGACAAAGAATTATAAGAAATCAAGAAAATCAAGAAAAACCCTAGCTAGCGGAACCAGAGCCGAACTATGGACGAACTGGCAGCCGAACTGCCAGTTCGGACAAGCCCCAGTTCGGATGGTCGGGTTCATTATATATAGAATGTTAAGCTATAAATTATGTAACGTTTTGCTTAAGTGTGTGTTATCAAAGGTGTATTGCTCTGAGTCTTTATACCTCTGTTCTTGAGTGAAATCAAAGATTGGGTTTATTTACCTTGCGATTGATTGTTTTGTTTACATGAATGACATGAGTTGATCATGATCCACCGTCGTACGCTCTTTCAAATAGGTCTTTTCTGCTTATCATACATTATACAAATAACCATTATTTGTATCAAATACGATAAAATACACATGTGTATTATATATTTCGTCACAATTTAATATTATTGCACATGTGCAGTAATGTTTAATAGTCACGTTATTTGTATCAGTAATGTAGTTTTAACCACATTCTAAGATTATTGCGTATGTGCACCTATATTTACAACCCTATTATTTGTAATTTAAGATTATTGCACATGTGTAATAATATTTAAAGATTATTGCACACGTGCAATAATTTTAACAGTTACACTATTTATGTCAATACTGTATTTTAATCACATTTTAATATTACTGCACACGTGCATCTAGATTGACAACCACATTATTTCTAATTGAAGATTATTGCACATATGCAGCAATCTTAACAGTTCCATTATTTTCTATCAATAATGTAGTTCTAATCACATTTTAAGATTACTGCACGTGTGCACCTATATTTACAACCCTATTATTTAAAATTTAAGATTATTGCACATGCGCAATAATCTTAACATTTACACTATTTGTGTTAATACTTTATTTTTAATCACATTTTAAGATTACTCCACATGTGCCCCTATATTTACAACCGCATTATTTGTAATTGAAGATTGTTGCACATGTGCAGTAATCTTAACAGTTCCACTATTTTTTGTCAATAATGTAGTTTTATCGCTTTTAAGATTACTGCTCATGTGCACCTATATTTACGACAATGATAATATTAAAATATGGATATGCATCATGATACTTACGATAATGAAGCCTTAACTTCCTATCCGGTTTGTGCACGACCGATTTTACATCCTTCTTCACAACTTCAGGATCTGTGTTAGCACAAACATGTGATAGTTGCGGTTAAAAAACAAATTACAATAAACATGGAACTGAAGATTAGTGCACATGTGCAATAATAATGCACATAAAACTGAAGATTATTGCACATGTGTAATTATGTTAAAAGTGGCATTAATTGTGTTAATTAAGTTGAAATACACATGTGTAGTATAGTTTTGATCATATTTTATGATTAATGCACATATGCAATAATCTTAACATCACTAAACATATGTGCAATCATATTAACATCACACCAACTTTTTGGTATCAATTAAGTAAAATACATATTATTTGCACATCTGCAATCATCTTAACATCACTAAACATAATAACACTCATATATAGATATCTGTATATAGATATCTTCTGATTTAAAATGACCATGGGCTTCACGCTGTTAATGTTAAAGCAAATTGTGGAGAAATTTTGCAATCCAATACTTCAATGTTCATATATAAAATAAGAAAATGCCAAACCCTAACATACATAAGATGCGGGTGTTCATTTTTTAAGATTCCTAAATCCAATATTATGTTCGATTTTGATTTCATTTTTTTATCGCAGTAATGATCGAGTTATTCAATTTTAATAGTGCGCACACTTACTTTGTGAATAATTGCATAGAGAAGACGAAATCTACGGCAACTGGATTCATATGGACATTTTAACCCCTAATTTTTACATTAGAGGTAAGAATCTGATCTAGATAAAAATTACGCTTCATGTGATAAATGTAAAAGCACCAAAGGAAGCCAGAGATGGAGTAAAGAAGGGTGGCAGCAATGTAGAGGTGCAATTTGGAGGATTCCGACGGTAACGGATGTGGTGGTGGATTCCAACGGCGCCGGATGTGGCGGTGACAAATTGAAGGTGGAAAGATCGTGGAAGATGGGTGGGTTGTGTGCGTGCAGTGGTCTAATAAAACATATGCCAATTATGCTCCTCCGTTATTTTTTTACACAAATTGATTAATTACAGTTTCAGTCCCTCCTTTAAAAAAAGTCTAGTTGTTTTCGTGTTTTCGTAATAAAGCTTGTTTTCGCATATATATATATATATATATATATATATATATCACGACATTTTTGCCCACCGAACCTCATTATCTGAAGAGAGAAAGTTTTATTCGACAATACTATACCACTAGATCAAATTGGCCTTTAATCGAAGCAGGAATATATATGGCTAATTATTAGTTATCCTTTTAAATGGTTCCTTAATGGTTAAATAAGAGTTACAACGACACAATTCAAGACATCATACAAGGAAGGTTGATTAACTTTCAACTTCTATTAATAAATAATAACGTACGTAGAGAGAAATTAAAGAAAAAAACGGGTAGATGCAACTATATACATTCATTTCTTCATACAAGTTTCACAGTTTGTATGTCACATCTTGTCATTTTTTACCAAATCCGATCGACTAGATGACTGTAGAGAGTTGACAGAAGAAGCAACCCAACCAAACTAAACCAAACTGTATGCATATGTATGTATGCATATATACACATATATACTTGACATGTTTGTTTAATGAATAGAAATCAAATTCCTCAAGTGTATCAAATGTTCATCATTTGATATGTGGAGATTGATACGAAGATTGGTCAACAAGGCTTCTTTATCCCAAGTTAGCGGTCCAGAAGCATATAACGCCTCTAAAGTCGAACGGTACGCATGTAACTCTAACCCATGAATCGCATCTCCATCTTCATCTTTATCCCTTTGAGCATTAGAAGACTCTGCGCCACTCGAAACTAAATTCATCTCAAAAGGACAATTACTGCAACTACCCACAGATAAGCTGTAACATATTCCTTGTTCATCATATTTCAATTTCTTATTACTACTACTACTACTACCAAGAGATGCATTCGAGCAAAAGGGGGATGCTCGTTTCTTCGAAGATGCAACACGAGACTCCGCTAATCCAACATCAAGCAAGTTGGTTTTCTCATGATCAAGCATAGGTGTCTGCAACCCAAACTTTGACTGCCTCATATGTCCTTCATCTCCTGAATTCTCTAGAATTGGAAACCATTGGCCATGTTGCCACACCTGTCTCGCCCTTATACTCGATTCATGGACAATTATCTGGTAAGTAAACCCATGGGGCCTTAATGAAAAGTGAGCTCCATCAGAGACTTGGCAAACTAATGTTGCGGTTCTCCATGAACACCCGTCATCAAGCATTTCCACGATATCACCTACCACCCAATCGTTTGCGCGGGGAGGACAAGGCCGAATAAACTCCCAAGACACCTTTGAAATGTTAACACAACAATCATACCTCAGATTACAAGTATCCTTGTTCCCAGAAACAACTTCAGCAACACACCATGACGTTGCCCCCTCAGTCTTGTTCATAACCTCCACTTTGCTCCCCTTTTTGAACTCCATGCTCGGTTACAAACAAGTTACCCCTGCTACACCTACAAACAACGAATCACATCATCCATACGCTAGAAAAACATGAATATGTTAAGTAATCATAAAACTCTACAAATCCTAGTTGAGGATACAAAGTTGTTGGCCTTAACTAACTATTGATCAACTTAACTTTGATATATAAAGTTAGGGTTGAATTATATAATTAGTGAAAAGTTAAGTTTGAAGGGGTATGTATATGTGCCTAACTAGGTATAGTCAAATTAAGGGTCCTTTTGTTTTGTTAGAATATAAACCTAGGAACCACCAATTGTATCTTCAAACAATGCATCGGTTCATCAAGTATATATATAGAGAGAGATATCAAGAGAGAGATCAAGAGATTCAATGATGAAAAAAGGGATCTATGGGTCTACACTTTTAAAGAGAGTCTACAATGAACCTCCAGATATATACATATATATATATATATATAGGGTTAGGTTCAAATGAGAACAAATTGGTTTTCAAAACTTTTGAGAACCATTATGAGCCACTAATTTTTAGGGCAGGGGGGGCACTCAAATTCATGGGGGGGGGGGGGGGGGATTTCCTTATATATAACTAGGGGTTCATAATGGTTCTTAAAATTTCTCAAAATCATTTGGTTCTCAAATGATCATCTCCTTATATATATATATATATATAGGGGAAGGATCCTGCGAAAACCCTTTATATTACGAAAACGCGAAAACCGATATTAAAACCTACATAACTTTTTCATACGTTAATGTTTTTCATAAAATTGGCGCCAAATGTCTTAGAATTACGTTATCTTCAATTCTGGAAACAAATATTAAAAAAAACGGTTTTTTTTCGTGTGATACACATGTGTGTCATCATCATTACTACTGCACAAAAACGAATTATCATGTGTAAAAACACTCCTTATGTTAAAAACATATTAAAAACACTAAAACATTTATGGTACTAATGATAATGAAACATAGTGCACATGTGCAACATATAATTAAAAAAAGTTATAAAATGTTATTTTTTCATTAGATATAAATAAAGATAACATAATTATAAGACTTATGGTGCAATTTCCTTTTAAAACTAGTAATGTATACCATATATATGAGGGTTTTTTTGGTGTGGTACACATGTGTATCATTAAAAAAACACAAAAAAATGATAGAAATATAACATATATGGTGCGTCTTAGAGAAAACAAATATTAACTCATAGTAAAGTATGAGTTTTTTTTTGTGGTACACATGTGTATCACAGAAAAAATAAAAATAAAAAAAACCGTTAACTTTTTATTTTTTGTTTTTATAGAATTAAAGATAACATAATTATATATATATATATATATATATATATATATATATATGGGTGAGGTTCATTGTAGACACTTCTGCATGTGAAATAGTCATTTGTTCACATGTGAAATTTTCTGAATAATGAGAAAAAATTAAAAAAAAAGAAAAAAGGAAATTAATCACAACATTAGATCAAGAGATCTAATGGTGGAAAAAGGTGTCTACATACCTACACTTAAGGGGGTACATACAATGAACTTTCATATATATATCTTTAATCCTAATAAAACAATAAAATAGTTGTCACATATATTCTTTCTAGGGGGTCCATATCACTGACATCAGTATTGACAAATTTCAAAACAACATTCAATTATCAATTTATTAAATTACAAATCAAGACTAATTTACCAATTTTGTCCAAACTAAATTTTTATTTCAAATAATTTTGCCCCAAACTTAATGTAGATTTGATAAATTTATTCAATAATTTTACTATTTTGAAGGAAACTAATCAATAAGTTTTTAAACATAATAAAATTTCTTTAATGTATTAAATTATCAATTATTGTTTTATAATGAATTACGTCATTTATAATTTTTAAATCTTGTAGCCATTTTTTATTGTTGTATTTATCTAATATTATGAAACTAAATTCAACCCGTGTAATACACGGGTTACTAACCTAGTATATATATATATATATATATATATATAGAGAGAGAGAGAGAGAGAGAGAAAGGATAAAATGAAAACCCACTTGAGTTGGAAAAACCATGAAAACTTTTCAAAAAAGGGGTAAAAAATTCGTTTTTTTTCTAAATTTTTTTATGGTGGTTCTCTATGTTATAGAGCTCCCCTTTATTGAGAAAAATCAAAAAAAAGGCCTACTCGATTTTTTTTTTAAAATTCTCAAAAAATCGTTTTTTTTGCATATACTTAGTATCTCGGCCAAAACGGGGGTAAAAAATCGTGTTTTTATTTTCATATATTTTTTTATACATTCTACATCCCATTTTAATACTTTTGGTGAAAAAAAATCAAAAAAGCGCCTAGGAAATATTTTTATAAAAAATAATTAGTGTTTTATTTACATACGTAAGAAGCGAAATTTACATATGTAACTGGGCTTTTTTCACATATGTAACGTGAAAAATTCCAGATTTTGGAAATTTTTATATAAAAAAAAAACACTAGGCGGTTTTTTGATTTTTTTTCACCATGGAGATCGATATAAGGCAAAGAATCACTAAAAAAATTTTGAAAAAAAAAAAACTTTTTGGCCTCGTTTTTGAAGAGTTTCCATGGTTTTTCCAACTCAAGTGGGTTTTCAATATATCCTTACCCTATATATATATATGGATCATGAGAAATCATATATATATTACGAAAACGCGAAAACACATACTAAAACCTCTATAACTTCTTCATACGTTATGTTTTATTAAAAAAAAAAATTTGCACCAAAAGTCTTAGAATTATATTATCTTAGATTCTGGAAAAAAATTATTTTAAAAAATTAACGTGTCCTTATTTTTTGTGTGATGCACATGTGCAGCACAAAAAAACTCATACTTTTAATATACGTTAATATACTTTTTTCTAAGTCGCACCATATATCGTATATTTCTGTTGTGTTTTCGTATTTTTCTTAATGATGCACATGTGTAGCAGACCAAAATAACCTTATACGTGTGGTATACATTAATATTTTTAAAAAGAAAATGCACCCAAAATCTAATAGTTGTGTTATCTTTTGATTTAAAAAAAATAATTAACCTGTTTTAATTTTATTTTATGTTGTACATGTGCACTATGTAGCATTAGTCCATAAATGTTTTAGTATTTTTTTATAAGTTTTTAACATAAAGAGTGTTTTCGCATGATAATTCGTCTTTGTGCAATACTAATAATAATGATTCATATGTGCAGCACACGAAAAAAAACACGAAACGGTAATTTAAAAAAAACATAATTAAAGAAAACATAATTTTAAGACTTTTGGTGCGAATTTTATGAAAAAAATATTAGTAGGTTCTTATATTGGTTTTCACGTTGTCGCAATAAAAGGTGTTTTCGCATGGTCCTTACCCTATATATATATCCTAACCCTATATATATATATATATATATATATATATATATATATATATGTATATATATATAGGGTTAGGATATATATAGGGTACGGATCATGCAAAAACACATATATATTGCGAAAACGTGAAAACTAATATTAAAACCTACATAACTTTTTCATACGTTAATATTTTTTTTTAATTTGCACCAAAAGTCTTAGAATTATGTTATCTTCAATTCTGAAAAAAAAAATATTTTAGAAAATTAACGTTTCGTTTTTTTTGTGTGATGCACATGTGCATCACAAAAAAAAAACTCATATTTTTAGCATACATTAATATGTTTTTATTCTAAGTCGCACCATAGATCTTATATTTTTTTTTATTTTTTCGTATTATATTGAATGATGCACATGTGCATCACACCAAAAAAAACCTCATACGTGTGGTATGCTTATTATATTAAAAAAGAAATTACACCCTAAATCTTATAGTTGTGTTATCTTTAGCTCTAAAGAAAAAAAATAACATTTTGTAATTTTTTAATTTCTATGTTGCACATGTGCACTATGTAGCATTATCATTAGTACCATAAATGTTATAGTGTTTTTTTTATAAGTTTTTGACATAAGGAGTGATTTTTTGCAGGATAATTCGTCTTTGTGCATTACTAATGATAATGATGCACATGTGCAACACATGAAAAAAAATACAAAATGTTAATTCTTTTCTATTTTTTCCAGAATTAAACATAACATAATTCTAAGACTTTTCATGCGAATGTTATAAAAAAAAACATTAGCGTATGAAAAAGTTATGTAGGTTTTAAAATTGGTTTTCACGTTTTCGCAATAAAAAGTGTTTTCGCATGATCCTTACACTATATATATATATATATATATATATATATATATATATATATATATAGTGTTAGAGAAGTGGAAAAGCAGAGTTGAAGATTGCTCTAGAATATTTACATACGTTAATGTTCTAATGTTGTTTACATATATACATGAATAGAGAGAAATTAAAGGCTAGACGTTATAATGACTTTTGACATTTGAATAAATTCAATATACAAAGTAAATACAATAATAAATGCTCATGAAGGATGTGGAAGACTGTGAGGGGTACTATGACTTAATATGCCCCCGCAAGATGGACGAGTTGGAGATGAGTCCAATCTTGAAGAGTAATTGGTGATGGCAGTTCATAATAAGGGTTTGGTTTGGACCTTGGATTGGGGAGAAATAGATGGAGCCAAGTAAAGGGAGAAGACAAGACGGAATTGAGACGGTGAGCCGTGAGAAATGATTTTTTTTCAAAGATGATATGTGTAAAGGTATAAGTTTAGAATGTGAGCGAGTCAAGAGCATAGTAGACACTTTGTGACGGGGAGTTACCTACAAAAATGCAAGGAGTAGAAATGGAGTTTATAATGAGAGTAAGGGTGAAGTCAAGGGTAGCATAGATTGTCAAAACTATGGAGTCTATTGTAGTTTGGTGGTTTGTTGAATAGTTTTTTGTAAGGTGACAAGTTTTGTAAGGTGGGAGTGGGGAGCTGGTTTATTTAAATAGGTGACAATGATAAAAAGCGAAGGGCCAAAGCTGACTGCAAGATTTGCATGCTATAGAAGAGCTAAGCTGGTTTCGATAATATGTCAATGTCATCTTTCGACGTAGCCTTTGTGTTCTGATGTATGAGGAGGAGATGTGAGATGAGAAGTGCCATAATATTGAAAATGTGAAGAGAGTGGTATGTGCTATTCTCCATTTTCATAAAATAATTGTTTGAGTATGAGTGTGAATGAAGGTGTTAAGAGAAGATGAGAAGGACCGGTGATGACAATATCATCAACGTATACAAGAATGAAGATTGGAGGGTTATTTGAGATAAGGTGAAAATGAAAGAGTCAAAAATGGTGGGTTTGAACCCTTGAGTAAGAAGAAAAGATTTTAACCCATCGTTCCAAGCACGAGAGGCTTGACGAAGGCCGTAAATGGCCTTATTTAGTTTTCATACATGGTTAGGAAAAGAGGGGTGGAAAATCGGTAGGTTTAGCCATGTACACATCTTCTATAAGAGTGCCTTGAAGAAATGCATTGTTTATGTTTAATTGATGGAGGGACCATATTTGGGAGATTGCTATAGAAAGAATGAGACGGACTATTGCGGGTTTAATTTTCGGGATAAATGATTCAGTGTAATCAATGCTCGGGTGTTCATACGAGCATTTGGCTACTAATCGAGCGTTGAGTCATTCCACTGAGCCATCAGATTTTGTTTGGCCGGATGGAGTAACAGAGGTTTAAGGATGATTATGTGGGGAGTTTGATGTGTTATTTGATGTAGGAGCAGAATTAATTTGAGGTCAGAAAGGAGGGTTAGGTGTTCGAGTTGAATTAGAATGTAGATATGGGGAGGATGATGTGCTATCGTGAGGGGAAAATGAAGATCGCAAAAAAAATGCTTAGAGGCGCTTCATGGCTCTAGATACGATGTTACAGAAGTGAAAAAGAAGAGATGAAGACTGTTTTAGAATATTTACTTACATTAACATTCCAATGTTCTGTACATATATACATGACTAAAGAGAAATTAAAGGCTAGACATGACAATAACTTTTGACATGACTAAATTCAAAATACAAAGTAAATATAATAATAAATGCTCATGAAGGAGGCCGAAGACTAGGAGAGATACTATGACTTAAGTCATATAGGATCCATATCAATGTAAACATTGGATCGTAAATAAAATTCGTTTTTTGGGTTTGATGACGTGGGTCCGTACCAGGTAACTATATGGGCTAAGGGCCTTTATATAGTCTGGCCCAATCCTGCCTACTACTTCCACTTCGTCGAGTTGCTCCGCTTCGGCCAAGTTGCTCTGCTCTGGTTCATCCAGGTATGGTCAGTCCATATAAGGGTTAGCCTAACAAACCCAATCCGGTCCATCACTTTCCCTATATAAGGAGGCTCACTACCTCCTTTAAAGGGGTTCTTCCCCTTCCCATATTATGGTTCATCCGCCTACATTCCCCTTCATCCTACTGGGACATTCCCCTTCATCCTACTGGAGAATTCTCCTTCATCCTACTAGGACATTCCCCTTCATCCTACTCAAACATTCCCCTTCATCATACTTGGATGATCATCTTCATCCTACAAGCTACCACATACATACATATACATATATACATACCATATACATATAGTCTTACTGACTTGACCGTCGGAGGGTGGTCCAGAGACCCCGGTTTCTGGTCCCCTCCTAACGGGTTCCTTTGATGTTACAGGTCCAAGATAAGTCTCAGGAGAAACCGGATCCTTCTAGCCCAGTTCGAAGGTTCTACATATCTCTTCCACACTGTAGATCAGCCCGATGGCTCGGTGGTCTGTCCTTGGCCTTGCCACTCTGACCAACCCGATTAATCGGGCATCTTTCGACATCAAACAATGGTTAACGGGTTCTATTGTTTTTACCTCATTAATTCGTCTACATTGAGTTACAAGTCTTTAATTATGGCACACCCATAAACTATGACTTTCGTATTAGGCGGTACACTTGACATACGTATGCTTGCAAATTACTTAATAATTTATTTTGCACATTCACTACTTATATGATTGTTTAGGTGGTTCCGGCCGTACAGCTGAATCACCCCTTATCATTTATTTCAGTGGTTCGAGTTTACACTCAAACCACTACTTCTATTATTATGTTGGTGGTTCCGGCTATACGGCTGAATCACCACTTATCATTTTATTTCAATGGTTCAAGTTTACACTCAAACCACTATTTATATTATAATTTTGGTGGGTTCAGCTGTACGGCCCGAATCACCTATATCATTTTATTTCAGTGTTTCGGTTTACACTCAAAACACTACTTACATTATTATTTTGGTGGTTCTGGTCGTACGGCCACCACCACTTACGATTCTATTTAAGTGCTTCTGGTCTTATGTCGACCACTGCTTATATTATTATTATGGTGGTTCTGGCCGTATCGCTAGATCACCACTTATTATTTTATTTAAGTGGTTCTGGTATTACACCAAGCCACTACTTACATTATTATCTTATGGGCCACACAAGGATGGCTGGCTAAAATTCTTCGGCCCATAGGACGACGATATACTATAATACTGCAACACTACAACATCTCACCGAACGGATATGGGTTCCCACGGTATCTGTGACTCGTCACAACTGACAGGGGACCAAACTCCAGGTTGTGATACAACAAACGACAACCCAACCGACGGCCAGGGCACATGGGGGGAAGTCGCTGGACTAGGCTGTTGACAACCTCCGCCCAAAACTTAGTGGGTGACCTGTGCATGTCGAACCATTGCCTCGAACTCATACACTTCGGCACTTTGGGTGATCGACAACAGCGGGACCACGCAGACTATAAAAATGGCCGAACCCGGGTATAAACACATTTTCCGGTAACAAGGAACTGACAAGTGGACGGTACATCCACTACTTAACAGGTGGTCCTGGGTCTTAGGCTCGGACCACCATACATACATAATGGACTACACATCCATACACAATGGACGTAGGTCATGCGACCGAACCACTCATCCTCCGACAACTTACAGTGGTCTCGGCTAAGCGCTGAATCACATCCTCCAAATCTCTGAAACCCTACTAACATCTCTTACCATATATCCTATATACAAATGGCGCATAACCAATAACCCTCACACCTTGTACACATATTACACCCAAACCACCACGATGAACATCAGTCCGTAATCAAAGATCGAAACGATGCAAGAACACATATGTCCAAGCAAGCAGATTCAAGTCTCCAAAGTAGGTAAAGTACTAACATTTCGTGCAGGGTTCAACGTAGAAAAAGAAAGCCGGACGATAGGAGCAGCAAGATAAGTATAGCATAGTATAGTTAGGACTATACCATACTAGATTAAAGGACTGGTCCGCACCGAGCTACTAAATGGGCTAAGGGCCTGTATATAGTCTGGCCCAATCCATCCCACTACTTCCGCTTCGGCTGAGTTGCTCCTCTCTGGTTCATCCACGTATGGCCGGCCCATACAAGGCTTAGCCTAACATACCTAATCCAGCCCATCACTTTCCCTATATAAAAAGGCTCACTCCCTCTTTTAAAGGGGTTCTTCCGCTTCCCATATTATGGTGCATCCGCATCGATTCCCTTTCATCCTACTGTAGCATTCCCCTTCATCCTACTGGGACATTCCCCTTCATCTGACTCAGACATTCGCCTTCATCCTACTTGGATGATCCCCTTCGTCCCACAAGCTACCGCATATATACATATACATATATACATCCTATATATGATATAACCTGACCCATGAAGACAACTAATATGGGTCAAAAACTAACGTTTACATTAACTGTTTTGCATGAATTAGTCTTGCAACTACTTTCCATGTTCCTCCTTCACGTTCACATTTACCCATGTTTTGTAGCATGCACATTTACATTCTTAGGTAATATAAATGTACTTGCATATATTTGGAGGAATTAGACAGGGTTAAAAAAGATTAATTGCAAAGAACTTGTTTTATATTTTAGTTACTTGTTATTAATTATTTTGGGAGACCACCTACCTCGAATCCGGCTACAACAATGGTGCTTTCATTCTCGACCTCTCATTTCCTCCTTGAAGATTCCTGTGAATGGGAATGGGGTTTTTTTTGTCTCAGTTGTATTACCATGCTCCAAGTGGGTTTTATTAAGACCCGGTTGTTGGATGGTATTATAACACCCATGACGGTCTGTATTACCGGCTTAAAAATGGAAGCTATGTGCAATGGGACACACCGCCACCACCGTCACTTGAACCGGTTGACTCACCGGATGGATCACTGGTTGAATCAGCAACACCAGATGCTTGCTCTTTCACCAATGACGAGCCGACCACTGATGAGTTGTTGGCTCAACTCCAACAAATCCGACCCCGGAAAACCCGAAATTCAATGAGATGCTAGCGGATTTAGTGGAGAGCCAACGTTTACAATCTCTTATTTTCACCCGAATCGCAAGTAATCTTTCGCCGCCACCATCCACCATCTCCTCGACACCAAAACATCTCCCTTCACTCTCATTATCTCCTCTGCCTGCAACCCTCATACCAACCCAAATAGGGGTGTGCAAACGGATTTTACCCGTCATACCCGTACCCGACCCGTACCAAACCCGTACCCGTACTTTTATTTACAGGGTTTAGTCGGGTCCAGACCCGCAGGGTTTAAGGGTATTCGGGGCTTGACCCATACCCGTTAAATAACCACAAATTCATACAATCTAAAAGTCTAAGATCAAGTAATCCACATGCAATGTAACAAAGTTGGAGGTAGAATGTGCCAAAACAGTGATTCAAATCAAAATGAATACGAATATGAAACTTGAATGCTTGAACCACACAAAAATAAAGAATTTGTTAGAAACTTACAATTATGAATTTGTGATAGTAACTCACTTTTCGTCAATTAAAAATTTGTGTTTCGTAAATAAATAAATTATAGATGTTAAAACTCAAAATTACTAATTAGTATGAATATATTTTATATTTTGAATGTCTTCCAATCCAATCCGAACCATGTATTTTCGAAATCATGGATAATCAATATGTTTCACAAATATTACGATTATATATGTCAAAACTAAACATTTTTAATTTAAATGCATATCCAATCCTAAAAGTTTTTAAGTTTTGCGTATATGTGCGACATTTTTTTTGTTTACATACTTATTAGTTATTTTATTTTGTTCCAATGAATGCGACCTACAAGATTCATATATCAAATCGTACAAAACGGGTCTTACCCGTTAAAACCCGTACCCGACCCGTACCCGATTAACACTATTTTCAAAACCCGCAACCCGACCCGTATATTAAAAACAGGGTCCACACAGGGTCGGGTCTGTCAGGTTTACCGGGTTTACAGGGTGAAACCCGTTTCTTGCTCACCCCTAGACCCAAATGTCGAAACTTGCACCACCAAAAGTAATGTCTACTTCTCTCGTCGTTTCCCTACCTATCCAAACAAAACAACCTCTACATAGCAAACTTGCTATCCCAACACAATCCTTCAAACCTAAACCCGGCCCATGAAGATAACTAATACGGGTCAACGACTCACGTTTCCATTAAATGTTTTGCATGAATTAGTCTTGTAACTACTTTCCACGTTCCACCTTCACGTTCACGTTTACTCACGTTTTGTAGCATGCACATTTACATTCCTAGGTTTTATAAATGTACTTGCATATATTCGGAGGAATTAGACAGAATTTGAAGAAGATTAATTGCAAAGAACTTATTACTTATTTACAATTCTAGTTTTGTTATTAATTATTTGGGGAGATCGTCGATCTTGAATCCAGCTACAACAATATACATACAGTCTTACTGACTTGACCGTCGGAGGGTGGTCCAGAGATCCCGGCCTCTAGTCCCCTTCTAACGGGTTCCTTTCTAATTATAGGTAGATGACAAGACTCAGGAGAGACCAGATTCTTCTAGCCCGGTTCGGAGGTTCTACACATATCTTCCACAGTGTAGATTGGCCCGATGCCCTTGTGGTCCGTCCATGGCATTGCCACTCTGACCAACCCGAGGTGCCCCGTTTTTACAAGGTTCTTCTTCTTTTGTTCTTAACTAAAGATCGAACGCGCGTTGCTGCGGTAATCCGGGAAAATACTAGAAAAGTGAATAAAATAAAGAAAATATAGGTTTATAAGTGTATTAGGCATTCTGAAATTTTTTTTTACCTCTTATTCCATGTTATATACCTTTTGTATAAACACCTCTCCCATAAATTCCGGATGTTACATTCCATATCTTTAACCCTCATTACTCATATCAGTGCACTTAGTATCTGTATTACATCCTATATTTAAAGTCAACGCGTCATTTAGAATAAAGTTTTGACCCCATATTCTAATTAAGCTACAGTGCACTTTGGTTCTAACTGTAGACTACAAATTATATAATAAGAATATGGTTCTAATCACGTTACCTAAACCTATATAAATGTATAAATAAATTTCGGAAGAAAAAGTGCATGGTTTTGAATAAAATTTACAACGAAAATAGATAAAAGTAGCAATGTAAAAAAGGTAAAAAGAAATTTATAACGTAACATGTAATATAAAAAAAGATATTAAACTGGTTTTTAAATTTTTTCATATTAATCTTATATGGAAAAAAAGTTTAGGTGAGGAAAAGAATTAGGAGACTAAAAACTTATTCAAACGTATTTAAATGTAAAAAAAAGAATTAATTTTTTTTCGGAACAACCTTTGTTAAGCTGGTATATTTATTAACATCAAAGAAAAACAGGGCTGCTATAATCCTTAATGGTTGGCATTAAGAAAATATATTCCGACACATAACTATATCGGTACCGCAACATATAAAACGTAATCCCTAGCCTCTAAAAGTTTAACCCTAAATCGCTAATAGCTAATCACGTTATGACAGTGTATCGGGAGTGTACGGAGACAAAATATTTAAAAGTAACTATAGTTAAAAATAAATTATATATTTAAAACTCAATGTAAAAAACATAAATGATTTTTAAAAATATATTTGAAATAAGTATGAAGTAAAAACCAAGATTAGTTTGGTCTGAAACTAAATCTATAACAATGGTGTAATATTAAAAGTAAACTAATAAATAAAAATACAAAGTTAAGTATATAATATGTCCAGCACAAATAAAGGAAAAAGAAAAGGACATGGAGAGGTTTAGAAATTTAGAAGGGTGGAAAAAGAAAAAGAGAGGTTTAGTACAAGGGCGAAAAAGGCAAGGACGGTGGAGTAGTGGAGAAAAAAATCATACTTGGATAGTATATATATTTAGTGGAGTATAAAGTTAGGATCTATGAAGAATCGAACTTGGGACACGCGTGAAGAATATAGATGGCTCAACCAGTTGCGCTACATATGCTTTTGTTAACTGTTGTCCACCTTATTTTACTTAATATTAAAGAGGTTTTTTTTCTCATGGCACAATTCTATAAGTCCGTTTGTCTATTGTATATATATACAATGATTGATTTAATGGTCGATCTCCAGAGAGCTAATGCAAACGCACACGTACTTTAACAGAATAGAGATCAGCCGAACATAAGCAACTGAGTAATGGTATGTATCCGTTTGAGATTACAGGCCGTAAAATATCAAGGAAAACATGTAATGTGACGGTCTCGTTCGTCCCTCTATTTTATCTACATGCATATTTTAGAAGTTTTCAAGGTTGAAATCCAAAAATCCAAAAAGTACATACACATATAATACAGATATAATAAATTGATTATTTTTCCTAAAATTTTATTCCTTTAATTTATTTTTTCAATTGTAAAAATTATATGAATCAGGACGTGACCTCTATTTATTTAATTAAACATAATTTTAATTTTAATTTTAATTTTAGATTTTATTATTGATAATGATTTCAGGACAAATTTGGGAGAAATTATAAAGTAAAAGATGAACATTAAACGAAAACTAACATTAATTCATGAGCATGGAAATTATAAAAAATAACAAAATTACTAACCTTTTTATTCAAAACCGTGTAGCAGCGGGATTCAACAACCTGTTTCGGGGATCTTTGTAAAATTATGGATTTGTGTTTTGTGTCTTCAAGAGTTTGATAATTTTGTGTCTGTTTCTAGAAAATATAAAATTATTTTGTGGAATATAATCGTTTGTTTTAAGGTGTATGTGTAAATTCCTAACGGTTGAATCCTCAATCCAATCCACAAATGAAGGAAAAAGAAAGGTACGGAACGATCAAATGTTAAACATGAATGAAAAGACTATTGATATATAATGAATGAGGTTTATTGTATACCTCTTAAAAATTGTAGACCCTGTAGACCCTTATATTGTTCTATAAAACTCATTAAAATTATAAAGCTCATTGCTCTTGAGTTTGATTTTTTTATGCGATAAATGTTTTAAAATAAAAAAGAAAACATAGAAAATTGTTGGAGACATTGAAATATAATTTGTGTCAAAAAAAATTATATTGTTCTATAAAAATTACTAAAAATTACTAAAAATTATAAAACTCAATGTTGAGTTTTAAAACTCACTGTTGTGTTTAAAACTCACTACAACTTAAAAAAATCAAAATTTTATAAAACTCATTGAAAATTATAAAACTCACTCTTAAGTTTAAAATTCATTGTTTTTAAAACTCACTGCAACTTTAAAAATCTTTGTTTTATAAAACTCACTTAAAATTATAATTTCAAATTAAGAAAAAAGAAAATAAAGAAAAAACTAAAACATTAGAAATAAACCCTAAATTAAAATATAAAGATAGAAATATGACAAAATAAAAAGAAATTAAATTCAACAACAATGAGTTTTATGATTTTTAGTGAGTTTATAGAATAATATAGGGGTCTACGGGGTCTACACTTTTTAAGGGGTCTACAATGAATCTTTGACTATATATATATATATATATATATATATATATATATATATATATATAGGGTGAGGTTCATCGTAGAAGTTGGTCCTCACTGATCTTAA
>JBCNJP010000003.1:45962617-46114173 GCA_039602395.1 Deinandra increscens subsp. villosa | reverse complement strand
TCCATGGCCAAAGGTGAATTTTGACGTAGTGTAAATTAGGGTTGGATCTATGATATGTTTGATGATTCATGCTAGATCTAAGTATAAACTTGTTAAAGCTTGAGACTTTATGATGAATTAGGGTTGGATCTTCTCCCTTCTCACAGCTGTTAACTGTGTGGTCATTGCTTTGTTCATGAATTTGAGCCGCAAGAGCTTGATTTATGGCTTCCTCAGCTTCAGAGACCTCCGAACTCCAGTCAAAGTTAGTCAGAAGAGCCACTTCTTTGTTTGGCTTGGCTTCAGCTTTGTCGGTGATAGGGATGACTCGAGTTGCAGGTTCAGAAGTCGGTTCAGTGACAATTGGATTCGGGCATTCTCTCTTGAAGTGACCAAGTTGCTTACAGTTGTAACATCTTAGCTTAGCCTTATCGAATCCAACTTTTCCATTTTGATTCTTGAAAGTGTTTCTCCCAGTACGTTCGAAGAACTTTCTAGCACGAACGGCCAACATAGCCATTTGCCATTTTAGGTCGGTTTCTTCCAAATCATCTGGGTCAACTTGGTACATATCCTCAGCAGTCAGAGTCGAGCCTTGAAGTTCTCCAGCAGCGAAAGCTTGATAACTGTTGGTAAACAATGAGAACAATCCCATGTATTCGGGTGAGATCTGGGATGTTTGCTGAGCAGCGGCAGAAGCAGTTGAGGATGAACCAGACCCAAGATGGACAGATTGAATTTGAGATGAGGCTCCTTTGGGTGTAAGAGTTGAGATGAGAGCCGAATTCGGAGAATAAACTTTAGCAGGACCCATGGTTTGATTGTACTCTCTCCTTTGAACATCCAGCTCAAATGACTTAAGCTTGTTAATTACATCTATAAGCTTGTAATCGGAGAAACCCCTCTCTTGTTTCAGCATACGAACCTGAATGCTCCACTCAGGTGGAAGAGCATCCAGCAGCTTCTTGATTTGTTCAGAGTTAGTGAGTTGTGAATCATACTTCTTCAGATTGCTTGACACGGTTAGAAAACGGTTTGTCAAATCAATTAACTTTTCATTCTTCATGCTAGTGAACGAATTGAATTCTTTAGTTGCTTGGGCTTCTTTGTCCTTCACAAGATCTTCATTACCGTCATAAAACTCACAAAGAGCATCAAACAAACTTTTTGCATCAGAGTGCTCAGCGAAACGATTGTAGATTTCTTGCGACAAACAGAGAGAAAGAGCACCAAGAGATTTTTGATCTCGATCAATAAGTTTCAAATCCTTCTCAGAAAAGGAAGACGGATTGGTGTTGATCTGGGTTACTTCACCAGTAGTGATGGTTGGAACATGAGGTCCGTTGACGATCGACAACCATTGATTGTAATCGGTGTACAGAAAGAACGATTTCAGACATCGTTTCCAGTCTTCAAAATTGTCTCCGTTGATCAGCCTCGGTGGTCGGTTTGGAGCAATGCTTTCAGTGTCAGCAACATTGGTACCTGATGCCATCTCAAATCAGCCTGAAATAAGAAAGACACAAACAAACAAAGAACAAGACAATTTGGTTAGTTTCGCTGGGAGAATTAGTTTCGCCAGCAATTTCGCTCGGAAATCCTGATCTGATGAATAATTTCGCTAGAACTTATAATTTCGCCAGCAGTTTCGCTTGGGAACACTGAACCAATTCAGCAATTTCGCCAACTAGTTTCGCTGTATGCACGAGCAGCACTTTCGCTCGGAAATACCCGATGACACACAGTTTCGCTAGCTAGATTCGCTGGAAACTGGTTTGAACTTTCGTTCAAGAAAAATGTCAATAGTTTCGCTTCTCGGATTTAGGGCGAAAGAATAGTTTCGCTCAGTAGTTTCGCAGAGAAACTACAAATTCGCTTGATAGTTTCGCTGTTTGAAGGCACAGTTTCGCTGAATAATCAGCAATTTCGCCCAGAACAGAAAACCCTCTTTTTGAAGAAGAAATGATCAAAAATCAACCCAAATCACTATGAAGTAATGATCAGTTGATTGCATAAGCTTCAGGACATCAAAACGCACAATATTCAGCCAATTTTCAATCCAAAACAATCAGATTTTAGATCCAAATAGATTTTCAAAAGTTTTACCAAAAACACTCAAAAACACCAAAAATCAAGAGCACAATGGCTCTGATACCATATTGTTGGTCCTCACTGATGTTAATCAGTGCTAATGATGGTGTTTTGAGAAGAAAACCAATCAAACAACAATAGATGATGATTTCCAATAGCTAAAATGGGTTTCTAGTATTGAACAATCACAACATCAACCAAAAGAATGATAAGAGATGAACAAAAAGCTACAAAGATGTAATAGGATGCTCCTAGCCGTCACCAAACTTACCAAAAATGCAGAAATCTGTATTAGGGTTGAGAATGTTGCAAAAGTTACAAATGAGAGCACTAAGGCTACTATTTATACACATCAGTAGACAGTTTCGCTGGTAGTTTCGCTGGCCAGGCGAAACTGTCACTGAGACAGACTAATCTAGATACCGAGCGAAACAACAGTTTCGCTCGGTAGTTTCGCTAACTACCCAAAAGACAAGATTACAATAAAGCTAATCTAAACAAGTAGACTTAACAAAACTATGAATTCCTCCCCACATTGATCTTCAAGTTTTGAAGGTTTTAGAGCTAAAATTGTGTTCTTGGAAGATTTTCATAAAAATCACTATCTGATCCGGTTTCACATAGATTAAGTGGTATTGGAGCTTGTTTCAGTTAACAAACTCTGGACAGGCGGTAGAAAATACCAAGCTAGAGTACGGTAGGGGCAGAGGGAATTTCCTGTGGAGCGGTGAAATGCGTAGAGATCGGATAGAACACCAACAGCGAAAGCACTCTGCCGGGCTGACACTGACACTGAGAGACGAAAGCTAGGGGAACGAATGGGATTAGATATTGTTGGTCCCGAAACAACAATCGTTCACGATATCGTAAACACAAACAAGTGCGAAAACCTTGTTTGTGACTGATTCGAGCTAAAAGATGATGAAAGAGACTTAATTTGAGATGATGAACACACAAACACAAACAAATCTTGAATGAAGAACAATCAACTTCTATTTGAGTGAAGATTACGATCGTAAATACCAAGAAGGAGGCTGGAAATCGTAAACAACAACTAACTCTAATCATAAACTAGTTGGGTTTATATACTACCCATTACAAAAACCCTAAACCAATCATAATCCCACTAGTAGAACCGGCCCATCAAGCCCACAATCGTAAACACAAGTAGCCCAAACCAATGTTAGCCCAATCTAATGTTCATGCCTCATAATGTATAGCCCAACAATCTTCCCCTAGGCATGAACCATTAGAGCATCTAAGGAAGCATCAAATCAAATCTGAAGGTATTAGACACCTTCCCCAACCACCATTCACGTTCCACAATCCGGTTCGCTGTTCCATGAAAGATTCCCATGCTTATAGCATTCTCAAGGTCATGCTCATCACCTAGGATAGGTTAGGTGGCTAGGAATTTGATATCGCGCTCTCCAAACCTCAGCAAATCAACCGGATCATAGAAGCGAAACTCTCGCATCTTCTTGCAAACCACCACCACCTCGTGAGTTGTTGGATCATAGAACCAGTTATCAAAGTTTCTCACCAATGTACCATCTTCGATCTCGTCCAACATGTTGATCACTCTAGTTCTTTTGGTGGGTGGTCGCCTCACTTCTCCTACAGGCTCACCTGTTACTGGATCTGTTCCAGTCTCAACCCATCTGGTTTGCTTGAGATCAAAGTTCACAAAATTTTCTGCCAAATGGCTCATCAGATTGTCACGAACTAGGTCTCCATCTGTATTTTTCCATCTGTTTATAAATGGAGCCCTTAACAGATTTCTGATCTCTGGCTCTGTCCAGGAGTGAAATTGGCCTCGAGTTCTGTAGTACTCCACTGGACTATACCCGTCTCTGATCACGGCAAACAACTTCTTCTCTCCATCATAGTGCCAGCAAAGCATAGGTTCACGACTTCCCCTTTTGTCGATTTCAGTGCCACCCACATCAATTGAGTACATCATGGGGGGAGGACCCTGGAAGAAATCCTTGAACCAATTTTCATGACTTTCCGGTGCTTTTGAGATGATTATTCCTCCTTGAACATAGTCAGACATCACTATGGTGTCATCACCTTCATCTTCATGCACTTTATCAGCAGTTTGAGCACTTTGAGAAGAACTCTGTCCTGGGGCACCCTAAGCATTTAAGCCATCAGCTCCCTTAAAATCTTCCAACTTCTTCCTCAGTTCAAGGTATCCTGCATACAAGAATCTAATACTGGCTTCATTCTTGCTCTCCTTCTCCTTTAACCTTTTGTTTTCTTCCTTTAGCTCTTTAATCTCTCCCTCTCTTCTTCTGTTTTGGGATAAAAGGAAGTTGATCTGAGGATCGACACTTATCCGTAGATCTACAGGGAGATCACTAGCTTGAGCAAGTTCTTCAACAAGTGCTTAGTACGGACGAAAGCTTGGAGTGTCGGGAGGCTGGCTTGATTCAGTAAATAAGTTTACTCTCACTAGGCTTGGCTCAACAAACGTGCTATCCACTTCGAAGAATTTCCTTTCTTCATGAACTAGGCTGTGTTCATTCAGAATAGGACTTTCAGTTTTCATCGAAGTTGGTTCTTATACATCACCCTGATCATCAGCCTGAGGTGTGCTCTCTACATTTGCAGGTTCAGACACGTTATTATTCTGCACATTTGCACCAGTATGTTCAAACACCATCAGGCTTGAGCTTGTCTTCTGAAACTTGAATCTAATAGATCTTGGATCAGATTTCTTTCTTGGTGAAGGTTCACGTACTGGAATGGGTTCTGTAAGCACATCATCAACAACAAAATTAGCATCCAACTCTTGTGGAATTGAGTCACTGCTTGAAGAAGAGTTCAAGTCATCCCTCGTTCTCTTGTGACTAATGGGCCCTAGATCCCCATAGATATCGTCATTCAGATTCTCATGTTCCGGGAAAATGTCATCCATCACATTTTCTTTATCAGAAGGTATATTCTCAATTTCTCCCTGAACATTCACAGGTACAGTTTCCGACACATCATGATCTTCAGCAACAGACACATTCACTGGATGCACTTAAGCTTCAGAATCTTCTTCTTGTTCTTGTTCCCTTGCAACCTCAGGGAATGCACCTTTTTTAGTCCACTCGAGTCTTCCTTGAAAAGTACTCTTTCCGTTTCTATCTTGGGTTTGCAAACCAAAAACACTGTCATCTATGAATTTTATATCCAGCTTCTCTACTCTCTCTTGGATCATTGGATACTTCTTCATAATCACAATCTGTACAAACCTTGGAGTCATGAGGAATTGCTCTCGGGCACTCAAGTCAGCATTACTGATCCAGTCTAAGAGCATCATCTCTAAAAAATTAAACTCCCAGTCCAAGGCCAGTGCAACAAATGCTGTCCCATGCACCTTGTTCAGCTGATCAAAGCTTGTTCTCTTCCCCAAGAAGGATTTCTGCATGTAGTGTGCCAAACACCTCCAGTAGTGTGGCAAGAGCTTCTTGAAGATTGACGGGAATTTTCCTTCATAACCCAAAAGACGTGCACCGTCTAGCACTGCAGTTTTAGAATATTCCATCGTGTCTTCAGCTTTATCATTTATATTCAGCCCTTGGCGGATATCTTCTTCCACGATCTCGATTCTGCGGTTTTGAACCGTTGCTGAGATTCTTGTTTTATCGAGATTCGCCCTTGCAGTTCCCCAAAATTCTCTGACAAGTTGTTCATCAATCAGCAAGCTTGTTCTAAGAGCATGATTGATTTTGCATACGTTCATCCCTGCAACCAGTGAGTAGAATAACTGCATATGTCTCTCTGGAGGGTCATCAAGATATGCATGGTATGCAATGATCCCTCTCAAAGTGAATCTCTTCGTCCATAATTTCTTCTGCCATCTGTGAAAACGAGACAAATGCATCAGGCTTAATCATATCAATGAGCAATCATGTTTGTTAAAATCATCTTGAAGTTCAATTGATTATCAGATTATCCTTTTAATTTCCAAAAACATCAATTAAATCCTTCAAAGGAAAGAATTTGATTTTGAATCAAAATTTTAACAACACACATTCTTAAAAACAACATATTCAATTTTATCTTAAAATAATTAAGTTTGATAAGATAATAAAATCATTTTGTGTTAATTAAGTGTTTAGATTTTAATTCCAACATTTTAATGAGTTTACGATTGAACTTCGAGTTTATGATCCAACATTTGGGTTTACGATTGGTATGGGTTTTACGATCTGAGTCAAGTGAAACTAGATTTAGCCCAATGTCAGGACCGATTTCACATCGAGAATCTCGATCTTGAGAAAGAACGAAGATGAGATGAAGGAGACGGGATGAAAAGAATCAAAGATAATAAATGACAAGAAATGATAAAACAAACGATTCATTGATTATTGCTGAATGATTACAACGAACCGAATGATTACAAACTCGTCATAGGAAATCCATGGTCACATTGGGTTGAGCTCAAACCCAATGTGTGACTCTCTCTCTCTAGAAAATGATAGCTCACATCACTCATTATTCATCATTATTCATCATTATTCATCATTATTCATCATTATTCATCATTATTCATCATCTTTCTAATGGAGCACACTCACCCTACATATAGAGAGCCCATGTGCTCACTAGCCCACTAACTAGTAAAACACAAATAAAATGAGCTTATTACAAATAAACAACTAAAGTAAATTATTAATAAAATCAAAGTTGATTTTATTAATATGACGCTTGACTCGCTTGAACCGATCTTCCGTTGACTTTTACGCTGACCGTTGACCCGAACGGTTGAGTTTCAAGAAAACGTCTTTGGTCCAAACTTGCAAGCCTCGAGCATCACAACTCGCATCTCTGAATTAAATCACAAAGGATTCTTCAACCGAATTATTCGAGAATAGATTTGATGGCGTCAGTCACACTTATTAAAAGTTCCAACAATTCCCCCTTGACTGACGCTGTCAAATCTGTCATACAGGTGAAGAACCGCTCTGTCGTGCATCTTCAAAGAATAACTGATAAACTGAAATCTTTCTGTTGTGAAGGTTCCCCCTTTAAATAAGCTTCTTCTTATCTTGTTGCTCCAGTTGAGATGCAAGTGCTGCAGTTCACTCGGTTCACACGGTCGGGTACAATACTAAGAATGTTGAACGTTGGAGTCAAAATCACAACAAACCGAATCAAACAAACCAATCAATCACTGAAAATGCTCCAACTTCTGATAATCGACCCGATAATCCAGTTCTATTATTGTTCCCCCTTTTCTCTAGATCCCTCTGAAAACATCCGATGTGGAAGCGGAAAATCAGATGCAGAGAGTGGAACCGTTCCGCTCAGTTCCGAAGAGAAAACGGTACAAAAATCCTGAAATCGGATAATCTTGCGAAAAACCGGAAGCCGGGTGCTGACAGTTGTGAATGATCCATAAATACAGAACTTGTTCCGCGTGACTGGGTTGGATGCAAAAATAAAATGTCAAATCGGTGAAAAACTGAGATCCCGAGCGTAAACGAGAAATTTATTCATAACCGGAGTCTTCATAATTTTGGGTGAAGAAAATCGAGTTCGGAAAAATATTCAGTGAAGAATTCTGAGTCAAACGGTGCAATTTGGAATGAATCTGAGAAGACCGTAAATTTTATTCAAGTAACGGCCTTCCGTTAGAGATTTAACGGAATATTCCAATATTTAACTGAGATTCCAGTTAATTCGGTTAGATGACATCAGCGCTGCATCAGCTAAACAACTTGGAGTGAGACATAACGAAATAGTCACAAACTTAACCGAGAAGCGAAACCAGTTCGTCAGTGGTCGTTCGCTAACGTGGTCTTGACGTCAACAAAAACTAGAAACCCGGTCGAAATATGGCGGAATAATCCATGACCAATAAAATATTTCCAAAATTCCGTTTCGGCGTTATCTCATTTGTCTCGTAAAAGACATATTTGGAAATACCCGCATTTAACGAAATAATGCTGAAAAATAAATTAATGGAATTAAATCTCCAAAAAAAAATACCAAGATCCATGTCTAAATAAATCAACCAATCAGATTGAAGAATTAGGATGATCCAACGGTTAGAAATGGTGGCTGATTTATGGATCAGATCATGATCCATGTGGTTGGAACGTTGGCCAATCAAAATTCGCCATCAGAAACTAATCAGCGGCTGGGATTTAAAGCAATCCAAAGGCTGGGAGTTATTGATCCGTGTGAAATGGCAACAGCCAATCCTGAGCCGACAACGTTCAAAGAGCAACGGTTCTTTTGGGAGCAGCCAGGCCCACGCGCCATTCTCAGCATCTAATGAGGTGTAGACAGCAGAAAGGCAGCAACGGCTCCTTTAGAGAGCTGGTCCCACAGAATATCACCACCCAATCAGGAATCGACAACAAAAAAAAAAAACCACCGAATAAAGACAAAGAGGAAAGAGTCAACATTCCCTCTGAGCCAATCGTTGCGCGACACGTCATCAGGTGTCCCCCACCATCATCTTCAACCTCTGGAACCCTAGAACGACCGGAATCTGATCGGAAAAAACACAGGCTCATCGGAAAATCGTATTTCATCCGTATCTCCCATAATACTTGATCGTTTTTAACGATTTTTATACCCCTGGATTCGTAGTTCGATGCTCTACACTCCTGGACGATCAAAAACGTCTGAAAATTATTTGAATAAAAACCCAGATGTTGAGATCGAGATCGGCAAGGACACTCGAGGTGGCCAATCCTTATTCGAGGTCGCCAAGACAGTCGAGATCGCCAAACAAACGAAGTCGCCAACACTTATTCGAGGTCGCCAATGCAAGAAACGAGACCGCCAAGGTTTATTCGAGATCGCCAACCATGAAATCGCCAAGAACATCTTCATGCTCAGTGAAATCGCCAAGGCAATCTTCAACTAACCCAGAAAAATGATGAACACTGACAAATCTGATGCGATGCGATGTCCCAAAATGAGATTAGACCACAGATTCGTGACCGATTCGTGAAGATTAGCTATTCATGACAATGTTTTGGCCACAAACAATCCATAAAAAGCTGTAAATCAGATCGAATCAGCTACAAAAATCTGGAAAATAACCAAGAACATGAAGAACACGCACAAACACCGTCAAGTGTGTGTTTTTCCAGATCTGTCAAATATGTTGCGAATCCGGCAAAACCGATGCTTCCATTGGATCCGGAACGCATTTTCCATCAAGAATAGTACTTTATTTCATCCAAAAACACTGATTATAACATCAAAAACTCAAGATCAAAGCTCGAAATCTTCAAGAACACCCAAAAAAACGTGAAAACCATAACTGCTTTATTTTTCAGCCCAGGTCTCTTATTTCTTCACTGATTTGAACATATGGAGCATGAAATCATATCTAAATGAACCCAACAACAAGAATCTATCATCAGATTCATCCATAAATCATCCAAACAGCTCCAAAAATGCAGAAAAATAGAAAAATTCTCCAAAGTGGGTTTTCCAATCAGCACCTCATTCAAGCTCAAAATCAAGATTTGAGTGACCAGATTCGTCGTGAGACGAGATCTGATCGGTACCCGCTCTGATACCATTTGTCAGGACCGATTTCACATCGAGAATCTCGATCTTGAGCAAGAACGAAGATGAGATGAAGGAGACGGGATGAAAAGAATCAAAGATAATAAATGACAAGAAATGATAAAACAAACAATTCATTGATTATTGCTGAATGATTACAACGAACCGAATGATTACAAACTCGTCATTGGAAATCCACGGTCACATTGGGTTGAGCTCAAACCCAATGTGAGACTCTCTCTCTAGAAATGATAACTCACATCACTCATTATTCATCCTTATTCATCATCTTTCTAATGAAGCTATCCCTTCCTATTTATAGAGAGCCCAAGTGCTCACTAGCCCACTAACTAGCAAAACACAAATAAAATGAGCTTATTACAAATAAACAACTAAAGTAAATTATTAATAAAATCAAAGTTGATTTTATTAATATGAAGCTTGACTCGCTCGAACCGATCTTCCGTTGACGTTTTCGTTGACCGTTGACCCGAACGGTTGACTTTTCAAGAAAAGGTCTTTGGTCCAAACTTGCAAGCCTCGAGCATCACAACCCGCGTCTCTGAATCAAATCACAAATGGATTCTTCAACCGAATTATTCGAGAATAGATTTGATGGCGTCAGTCACACTTATTAAAAGTTCCAACACCCAATCGTAAACAGTGAGCCCGATCGTAAATAGCATCGGAAACACCGATCGTATACACCGATCGTAAACACCGATCGGAAACACCGATCGTAAACGCCAACGGTCGTCTTCAACCTCGCAACGATCGTAAACACAGTGACTGCCATTGTAGAACCTGCAAGTTCTATTAAACACATCAAATACCAACACATATGCAAAATGAACACCAAAAACTACCTTTTAAGTATCGCAAACACTGACACGACTGTTAATCTCGAGTTTTTGACAAGAAATACGAAGAAAACGAGAATGATCGCCGATTGATAAATAAAAACACGAAGAACTGGGATTACAGCACATAATCGAAGGGAAAAAAGATCGATTGATGTGTGTGTATGGGTCGGAAAGAGATTGCGAAGGAGGTGGTGTGCTCGGTTTCGTCTATGGGTGGTCGGAAGTGGTCTTCCGGTGAAGGAGGTGGTGGTTAGGGTTTAGGTGGGGCCGATCGTAAACGCAGAGAGGAGTGAGAGTGGGAGATCGTAAATGGTGAAAGGAGTTGAGGGTTTTGTTTTAAAAAAAAATTCAATTTACCCCCTTCAAGATTTCAAAATGTATCAAAAGCACCCTAACCTCATTTAATTGATAATTATCTTAAAATGTTAATTTTGAAAACTTTGCGAATTTACAAAACTTCCCCATAGACTCATACCCCGAGTGTCTGATCTTAATCATAAGAAAATTAAATTTTTTTTTTATTTTTTTATTATTATTATTTTCTTTAAATTCAAAGACCAAAACCAAAAAAAATTAATATAAAAAGTTTAAAATTAAGATAACCTAAAACCGAGATAAAAACATACTTGCCTTGAAGCTGAGATTTTTCATGGATCAAACCGGACTTATCTTTGACTGAGGAACCCTTTTTGGCTTCTGTTACTCGACGCTCTAGACAATTGTCAGAATTTTGACCACACAAACTCACATCAAGTCATTTTGAAGTGCTTAATTATGGTACAATATTACCATCATGTTTAACCGTCCCCACACCCAATTGTTAATAGCAAAACCTACCCAACCTCAGAGTTTATTGAGAATTCACAAACCCCCTACTTGAGGAACCATGCAACACCGTCATGACAAACACTTATTTCCTTAATTATCAGTTAGTCATCAGGTCGGCCGCATAAGCACGCAAAGAAGACCAAACAAAATAACTATTTTATTATTTTTCTTTTTCTTTTCATTTTTCTTTTTTTTTCATTTTTTTATGTGGTGTTGTCATAACAGCAGAACATGGCGTGTGAGAGAGTGAATACTAGGTAGATACCGCTCTCAACCCATTTTTGCTGGGACTCAGTTTATTAAACCATGTAAACTAGGACGAGAAACTAAACATATATAGAAGTTAAGTTTACTGCACTTACATTGATGATCATAGTTTTGGGTTGAGCTTACCGACATATCATCTTTGAGCAATCTTTCACTTCAGCCTTACACGTGTCAGTCTCTGATTATCTTGGATATTTATATCACTTCCTACCAACTCAAGACAAACACAAAAGACTTCATAAAAACCTCAAACAGATTTTTCAGATTTTCTGAAGCTATAACATTTCTTCCCCTGTTTTTATGAGGCTTTTAGAAACAAACACACACACACACACACACACACACATATATATATATATATATATATATATATATATATATTTGAGTGAAACTTAAACCAAAAGTAAGCAAACATAAAAGCAAAACTGTGTACAAACAGTTTTGATCAAATCATTCCTCGAAGGCAATCATCCTTAGGCCTTCAACACACATTTCAAAATTTGGACGAGGAAGGGGCTTTGTGAAAAGGTCATAAACATTTTGATCGGAATTTACCTTTTCGAGCTGAATCAACTTCCTATCATAGCAATCACGAATGAAATGTACCTTGATATCTATGTGCTTTCTTTTGGAATGTTGAACAGAATTCTTGACAATTTGCAGAGCATCAGCATTATCACAAAAGATTGGAGTATTAAGAATTTCCATACCGTAGTCAGTGAGTTGATTCTGAATCCATACTACCTGTGAGCATCCAGCTGATGCTGCCACATATTCAGCTTCGGCAGTTGACTTGGAAACAATATGCTGCTTCTTGCTCTGCCATGAGATGAGTTTGTCTCCAAAATACTGACACCCACCAGTTGTATATTTCCTGTCAAGGTCACTACCTCCATAATCACTATCAGTAAACGCAAATAATTGAAAATCAGTATTCTTAGGATACCAAAGTCCAAGCCGAGGCCTGCCCTTCATATACCTAAAATACGTTTAACAACAGCTAAATGAGAGAGTTTAGGATTAGCTTGGTAACGTGCACACACACACACACTGCATGCATGATATCTGGCCTGCTTTCTGTCAAATACATGAGTGATCCGATCATCAAACGATACATGAATTCAATCACTGATTCTCCATTTGCATCTGCTGTCAGTAGAGGTGTGGATGCAATAGGAGTGGAGATAGGCTTGGAGTCCTGCATCTTATACTTTTCCAGAATCTCATTCACATATTTTGCTTGATGAATGAGGATCCCATATTCATCTTGTTTCACTAGTAATGCCAGGAAAAAGTTCATCTCCCCTTGATCACTCATCTCAAACTTCTTTCTCATGAATATCCTCAAACTCGGTGCATAAATCTTCATTCGTAGACCCGTAGATGATGTCATCCACATACACTTGCACCATAATGATATCATCTTTCACCTTCTTTCTGAACAGAGTTTGATCAACCACTCCCCTTGTATAACCATTTTCTACCAAATTCTTCGACAGAGTCTCATACCACGTGCGGGGAGTTTGATGCAAACCATATAAAGCTTTATCCAGAAGATACACATGATCTGGATGCTCTTCATCCACGAACCCTGGCGGCTGAGCCACATATACTTCTTCATTCATTTTAGCATAAAGGAAGGCTGTCTTCACATCCATCTGATGCACAGTGAAGTTGAGATACATTGCAACAGCAAGGAATATTCAAATTGCTTCCAATCTCGCCACAGTTGCATACACCTCATTATAATCTACCCTGTAGACCTGTATGTGACCTTGAACAATCAACATGACTTTGTTTCTTACAATCACTCCCGTATCATCTTTCTTGTTCTTATACAACCATCTCGTGGGTATAACTTTCTTATTTTTAGGCCTTTTCACTAGATGCCACACTCCCAATTTTGAAATTTGATTCAATTCATCGTGCATAGCCTCTATCCAACTTGGATCTTTAAGAGCTACCATCACATTTGGAGGCTCTATCTGGGAGATGAAACAAAAGTACATGCAGAAGTTGATGTCACCTATGCGGCTTCTAGTAGTGACACCTGCTGACACTGGCCCGACCACAATGCTGAGAGGATGATCTCTGTTGATTCTTGTGCTTTGAACATTTGGTACTGAAAAAGAAACAAGCAGGTTAGTATCATTAACATTATTATTCATACCTTGCGTTTCAGACTCCTTCTGATCATCATGAGTTCCTGACGATTCTGGAACATCCACAATATCATCCTTATGAGCTGCTGCAAATACACTGTCTAACATTTTCAATAGATGGCCTTACTTCAGGAGCTGGAGCAATGATGTCTTCTTCTTCTTCCAGACCAGGAAACATGCTTGAGTAGTTGAAACCTTCAAACAATGATCCATAATCAAAAATCCAGTCTGGTCCAGTTCCTGCATCAATTGGATTATCTTCCAACTAGTCAACATTGAATGCCTCAGTTATCATTTTGGTGGTTTTGTTGTAGACTCGATAAGCACTATTTGCAGAATATCCAACAAAGTAGCATTCATCAGTCTTTGCTTCGAATTTCCCCACATCAGAATGAATTAGAACTGTGCAAGGACACCCGGAAGTCTTGAAGTACCCCACCTTTGGCTTTTTTCCATAAAAATATGATAAGGCGTCTTCTCATGCCGCTTGTTCATGAGTACCCGATTCTGCACATAACAAGCGGTGTTGACTGCTTCGGCCCAAAAGAAAATTGGTAATCTTGCTTCACACAGCATAGTTCTGACAGCTTCAATGAGTGTTCTGTTTCTTCTTTCAGCAACACCATTCTGTTGAGGTGTGTATGGTGCACTGTACTGCCTTTCTATACCTTTTTCTCCACAGAACATATTTAATTCAGCATTCTTAAACTCTGTTCCGTTGTCTGATCTTATTGCCTTCACTTTCTTGCTCATCTGATTCTCTATGAGACTAACAAACTGTTTCACTAGTTATGGAGTTTCATACTTGTTTGACAAAAAGAAAACCCAAGTAAACCGAGAGAAGTTATCCACTATCACCAGGCAATATGCATACTTGCTGATACTTAGTACTTGCATTGGGCCGAAGAGATCCATATGAAGCATTTGTAATACTGACGAAATAAAGTTTGTCATTTTAGAACGATGATGTAACTTGTGCTGCTTCCCTTTAGCACATGTAACACACTTCTCAACTGGTGTGAAGTCCTTGATAGGGAGATTTCTAACGTGCTCTCCCTTCGCCAGTTTGGTCAGATTCTTCATGTTGGCATGTTCCAAACGACGATGCCATAACAATGCCAAATTTTTATTTTGCTTTGAAATGAGACAAGCCACATCAGATGGCGGAGGATTACCCATGTTGAGAAGATAAGAATTTCCTCGCCTTGGTGTACGCATCAAGATACACTCCTCAGGAATCTTGATTCCAGGCTTGAGAATGATACATTCCTTGTTATTGAACAACACAGAATATTCTCGATCACAAATCTGTGAAACACTGAGCAGACTATGTGATAATTCTTCCACATAATGCACATCAGAGAACGTCAAGCTGCCATTCTTCACCACACCTTTCTTGCTGATCCTGCCACCTACTCCACCAGCAAAGGATACACCTCCTCCATTGAAATCTTGAACCTCTTCCAAAAGCGATAAATCTCCGGTCATATGTCGGGAACAACCACTATCAACGTACCAGAGATTGTTGACAGTTCTTCTTGGCTGTCCCTACATGATTCAAAGATCAGTTAGAGTCGGGTACCCAGGCCATAACAGATCTGGGCACATCCTTGGAGTCAATGTAATTGACTAATTTAAAGGACATTCCCGATTTCGATTCAGTTGCACTCAAACTTTGAGTGTTGACTTTTGGTTTCCACAATGTGTGTTTCTGAAGTTTTGACACAACGGTTGATCTCTTTACAGGTGTAGGTTTCTTTTGTGGAGATGTGACCTTTTTATCTCCATGTTTCTTAACAGGTGTCCACTCAAGTTTCAATTTTGTTTGAACAACTTGTTTTGTTTGAGGAACATCTTTTGATTTTGAAACCTGTTTCTTAACCTTTGCTTTACCTTTAGGTTGAGAACACCCTTTTGTTTTGGATACTTGTTTTTCAACAAGTTCAGATTTCATATTATCTTTTCTTTGATAAACTCCTTTAGGTGTGTAGGTTGGTTTTGGAGTTTTGGCCACATTCCATTTTTCATCAACAAGCTTTGTCACTAGAGTTTTAGTGTTTAAAACCTTAGACTATTGAGTCTTCATTGGTTTTGAACTTTGCTTCCCCTGAGACAAAGCTTGCTGTTTCTGATTTTTATTTCCACCTGTCATCATTTTCTGCAGCATACTAGTCCGTTGGTTTTGCGGATAGTATGGTTTATAAGGTCTATTTAAACAATTTGCAGCAAAATGTCCTGGTTTTCTACATTGAAAACAATTCATGAGTCGAGGCCCATTCACATGACTACAGGCATATGAACGCCTTAGGTAAGACGACTTCCATTCATGCTTATCATCCCATTTGTGTATCAAATGTTTTGAAACTTTCTCAGGTTGTGTAATTAAAAAAAATTGTTCCAATTTTGATTTGTTCGTTCTGTTAAAAGTAGACACAACTTGGGGATAAGGAACAAATTCTTTGGGTTTAGACTCACTACCAGCTTTAGTATTAGGCACACGAATATTGAAACCATTAACTACTTCATTAGAATTAGAAACACATTTTGATGACCTAGGTAACATCAATTGTTTTGTCTTGGACGCATTAAGTTCAGACACAGATGCCAAAACATCGTCCTTAGGTAAATCAGAAATTAAACTACTAGACTCATGACACTCTTTGACTCTTAAACATTCAGCATCCTTTCCAGAAACATCTTTGATCCTTACTTCATCTGCACAAGAAACAAAAACGTCAGAAGCACTAACATTATCATTTAATGATTCCTGCGATTGACCCGATTCACAAGTGACTGTCACCGATCTATTATGATTACCCAAACCATAGGTCATATGTTTCTCATTTTCTAACTCCTCTTCTGTCATGGGTTTCACACCAACCAAAACACTATCTATGGGAGGTCCTGCTTCATGCATTTCTGATTCAGTTCTATCTACCTGATTCTCCTCATAGATTATACCTATTATATCTCTAGACACAGGTTGGGGAATATTATTCTTATTCTTCTCAGAAAAGCTAATTCCTATTCCTCCTTTATCCTTACCAAATCTAACATCTGTGATGCAGTTGGATAAAGCCTTACCAGCCTCAAGCATTCTTTTGTTTCTCATTTGATTCATATCTAATTTCACTTGCAACTCGTTGTTTTGATGTTTAAGTTCATCTACCTGTTTTCTAAGCTCAGCTATTTCTAACTTAGCATTGTCATACAGGACGGACTTCTGAGTGGCAAGAGCTTGGTATTTTTCTATATCTAGTTTCTGTGCTTTGACTTTCTCCTCACTCTTTTCCCATCAACCCTTAAACGAACTTCTAGAACATTGCATATCAAATAATTCTATCTCACTATTTTTTCCAAAGTTGTCTAAGGCCAGGAATTAAACGTGCACAAGTGGGATTAGTACATACCTTTGTGTTGTCGACTTCGGCTGCAAATGCTTCCTTGTTTTTAACCAGATTCTCTTCTTTCTCTTCTGACTTTTCCTCTGTGACCATAAATGCATGTTCCTCCTCATCATTATTCTCCATCTGAGCAATCATAGTACCTGTCGGACTGAGTTCCCTTACCTGCGAAGCCCATTGATACTCCCCACAATCCTGCACAACCAAAGCCTTTGTCTCTGCTTTCCCTTTACCATCTCCAGCTTTCTTCTCTTCTGGTTTCTCCCTCTTTGGCTTGGTACACTCCCTAGCAAAATGTCCATACTCATCAGAATTGAAACATCTAAGCTTGCACTTATCAAAACCCATCCTTACCTTGTCCTGATCCTTCCATACATTCCTTCCAGTTTTTGCCATAAACTTCTTAGCGCGAGAAACTGCCATTGCCATTTGCCAGGAAACATCAAGCATTTCCACATCTTCAGGATTGATCTGGTTCAGTTCTCCTGACAGCATATCAGTAGGCACCAATGTTCCAGCCATAAGTGCATGGTAACTGTTCATAAATCCCATTCCAAGGGCAAAGTTGGGATCATTGGTAGCATTAGCCTCATCAGCGTTGACCATTCCAGTAGAACTTGCTTGAGATCGTGCCACGAATGCAGTTGACTTTCTGTTAGCACTTGAATCATTTCCAGACGAACTTCCAGCTTGCTTTGACCCTACTTCTTCAGATAAGAGAGCCCGATTCAGTTTTCCTGCCATACTGAGTGAACTTAAATGATTCAGCTCTCTCTGTTTATCATCAATTAGCTTTGACTTCAATTTGTTAATAAGCTCATCAACAGTTAACTCATCCAGCTTGTTGTTATCTTTAATGATTGAAATGTTGGTATTCCAGTTCTTGGGTAAACTGTTCAAGAGTTTCAGATTCTTATCCTCCTGTTCGGGTTCAACGTCGTAGCTTGACATCTCAATAATTAAGGACACAAATGTTGATACATAATATATGCGTCATGTGAAGTATCTGAACGAGACGATGTGAAGATTCAAGACAAGTTCATGCTGCCGGCTGAACTAGGTCCGAACCTGAGGTTCGGACCCGCCGAACTTGGAGTTCGGACGGAGATCGGACCAGACGTCTATATATAGAAACTTGTGCTTTGAATGTTGCAACAAGTGAGAGAGACCAGTTCTTAACTATGTGTTTTGAGTGTGTTTCTCTAGAGAGCTTTAGAGAGGGTTTGTAATTGAGTCTATGTTGATTTCAATAAAATAAACTATTATTTACATCTCGTGTTCACTCTACGATCAAGCAAACCTATAGTAAGATCCGTCTTACGGATTTTCAATTGGTATCAAAGCAAATCCAGGTTGCTCTATTGCATTTGCTTTAATCATAGTCGTTTCCTTGATATAACCGAGTGGTTTTCATTCAAAAACGAGTAAATCTTTGAGATTTTTGAGTGTTTTTCATTACTAAAACATTTCTATGGGTTTTACCTTAGTTCCTGTCAAAAATCTCGTCCAAATTCTCTCAAAATCGCGAAAATTATGTCGAGAGTGTCTGAGTTCGTTCGAGGTTCAGAGTAACTGAAATATAACCACTCCGAACTCCAGGTTCGGAGGTCGTTCGGACGAAGTTCGGCCATTCTTGTTTCGGAGAGAGTTCGGAGGAGTTCGGACACAAGTCTAAGTTCGGACTGTGCAATCAAGTTCGGACAAAGTTCGGAGCAAGATCGAAGGTTCAGAGTTCGGACGAAGTTCGGTGGGAGTTCGGACCAAGCAGAATTTTCAAATTCTCAAAATGTATGAAATTGATGTTTTTGCTAAGCGTCATCGTCAGAATGTGCCAAAGTTGATAAATCTTGAAGATTATCATGGTTGGGCAACAAATTTTAGAGGTTATGTTAATGATTTGGATGAAAAATTGTGGTTACCAATTACAAACGAACATAAGCATCCAACTTATGTTGATGGTGATTTTAAGGAGATGCATAATTTTTCAAGTGAAGAAAGGAAATCGTTTGATCAAAATGAAAGGGCTACTATACTGCTTATGTTAGCTTTGCCTATAACTCTTAAAAATCCAATCAGGAAGTTTCGAAAAGCAAAATTGATATGGGATTTTGTGAAGACACAGTGTGAGGAACATATGTCTAAGCTTTCTCAGAAAACAATTATCAAGATTTGAAGTTTAAGGGTATAATTGAAAAGTTAGAGAATAAGGTGGGAAAGTTGACTGAAGAAAATGTTTCTTTGACAAAAGAAGTGGAGACATGGAAAAGTAAAGTTTGTAATGATTTAGCTACAAAAATTCAAAGGGATGTATCTGTATCATGTGCAAATTGTTTGGAGTTTGCTAGTATTAAGAAAGAATGGTTGAAAGAGAAGAATTTGTTGGTTGAAGAATGCAATAAAGCTCAAGCTAAGGAAAAGGAAGCTGTTGAAGATTTTGATGCTTTATTTCCAAAATGTTATCCTCTTCGACAAAAATATGAAAATGTTAGTAAAGCTGTTGTCGAAGTTTCCGATAGAGTAATTCAACTTCAAGAGGAACTTACAAAGTTGCGTGATGGAAATGGTGAGGTTCAAAGTCAAAATAATATTTTGAAACAGGATGTTATTTACTATAAGAAACAGGTTGAGAAAGTTACTGAAGAAGTTCTGGAAGAGTGTCGCTTGAGACAGTGTCATATTAGTGATTATAACAAATTGTCTGACAAGTACATTGCTTCACATAAAGAGTTATCGGAAGCTAATATGAAAATATCTGAACAGAAGATTGAGATGTTTAATCTGCAAAGGAAATTGAAAAATTGCAACAATTCACCGACTTTCCTGAATTAATTGTATAAGTTGGAAAAGAGTCAGGATAATGGTAAAGATACAAATCTTCATCAAGTCCTGCTCCTGTGGATATTGAGCTTTCTGTTCCGGCTATACAGTCTGGTATAGAACCGCATGATTATTCAAAATTTGCTGATACCAGTTCAGGAAAGAAAACAAAAGTCAAATCAAAGAAGAATAAAAAGGAGATTGATTACCGCAAAGGGTTGAAGTTTAATTCTAAATCTACTTTTCTTGATAAAGAACAAGTGTTTCATGGAAATCCAGAAAAAGTAACAGTGCCAAAGTTTTCTGAAATTGATTTCTGGAAAGAATAACCTGAAAGGAATCAAATTTGAATTTACAAAACTTGCCAAACAAGGTCATAAGATATCAAATTCTGTTCTAGATAAGTTTAAACAGAAAAATGGTGGTTTGGGATTTAAAGGAACATAAATGCCGACTAAGGATTTCAACAAAAAGGAATTCAAAGCGAAGAAGATAAAAAAGCAGAGGGTGTTTTCAGATAAGAAGGCACAATGTTGGAAGCAGAAAGTATCTTCACCAGATGAAAAGCTTTCTTCTGAAGAGTCTTCTTGTATATCTGATGCTACACCACAAGGCGGTAACAATTCAGATTCATTTTATTCTGCTAATTCTAACAAGTTTTATCGTTAAGATAAATTATTTGGTTATGGAGATGATTCTGATTTTGTATGATTCTCCAAAATGTTTTCCAAAATTTCATAAACCAAAGAAATTTCAACCTGTATTTTCAAGAGTTTATGATGAATGTCTGACTGATCAGTTTGGAAAACCGATTTCTATCAATTCAACTGGTAAAAGACTTTGTTTTGTTTGTCGTAAGAAAGGTCATTATGCAACTAATTGTCCTACGACAACTAACAATTCATCATCAAATGCCAAACATACAAAGTATGTTGATCTTGATGGCATTATTTTTAGCGAACCAATGCCCAATACTAAATTTTCATGGAAAAAGAAATTTCTTTCAGAAAAATTGGGTAGTAGTTCTGATTGTCACTCATTAGTTGACGATGGTTCACTAGAAATCATCAAACCAAAACAGGAATGGAGACCGAAAGTTGTCTTCACGGCCAATACATATTTTGTTGAAGACACTGGACGACCTATCATCGTTGGGGATGAGGGTCGGGGTCTTAAGAACTTACTATTTTCCAGTGTTTGCAGGTATTTCAAGAAGACCTGTTAGTAATCGTGAGGTTGCTGACAGTGAGATACTTGTGGTTTTTAGTTAAAATGCATCGTTCCTATCTTTGAAATACAGATTTTTACAAAAATCTTTTTCAAAAATGTGTCAAGTGTTGATCGATCATTTTCATTTTTGTTATTCTCTTTCTTTCATTCATATTTATAGGGGGAGAAAATTTGAAAAAAAAAATATATACAAAAAAAAAATAGTGTTTGTTTGAATTTTAGGGGGAGAATTTGGAAAATATAAAAAAAAAATGATGAAATGATGAAAATTTGAGAAATTGATTCGACAAAAGCAAGAAATGATGGTACATCAGCATATACTTTTATCTGCCATGGATAGAGTAAGTCTAAAGGCTGTAGGTTCTTGTATGATCTGTGAATGTGCATGACTAATCTGATATCTGCAAGTAAGATATAAACATAAAGCTTTCCTGATAATATTTGGTTGTTTTCTTCTTGATGAATGCTATGTGATGATTTTGAGACAAAAATAGAATAAAGAGATATCCTGATGAATGCATGTTTTCATTTTGAAAGATTTAAACTTGTTTGATTTTCTTTATTTTGTCAAACGATCGGACTTTCTCTGCGTATCGAAAGATCGACCTGATTGTTGTTCGTTTGACGTTCTGTTTTATTTTAATTGGTGTTTCGTATAATCCATCGGACTTTCTCTGCGTATACGGAAGTATCGACCTGATTGTTGTTGGATTATACAACTTCAACTTGTTTTGCTTTCTTATTTTCTCAAATACTTGGGCTTTCTCTGCGTGTCCACAAGACCGACCTGATTGCTAGGTATTTGAGGTTCTGCTTTATTTTTGCATGACTCATCAAGGATGTTTAAATCTCAAATAAAAGTTACTTCTATATGATAAACATGATGATTTGCTAGTATTTCTGATAGAGTAGAGGCCGAGTTATCAGTGCATGATAAAATTTACCTCAAGCATATCTGAAAACGATAGATATGATTGGTGCATGCTGAAATAAACAATCAATGAAGTATTTGCGATTATCTTGGCTTGCATGCTGATTAAGACCGAAATTGAAATGTGCTAGATGCGTTATGTCTGATATGATCTTGCGTTGTGATCTTTCTCACAAAATACCAAAAATAGAGTTTGTTTCTGCATTGCATTTACATTTTATTTTAGAAAAGTACAAAAAGATTTTTGGTGTGTTTTAGCATAAGTTTGAAAAATCAAAAAGATTTTAGGTTTGTTTTGATATGAACTTTCTAAAAGCCAAAAAGATTTAGTTTCTTATTTGTTTTCGATTGATCGACACAAGATACGAAAAACATTTTCAAAATTTATATCTTGGATTCTCGAAGAGAAGCTTTGCGCCAAGATTATTTTTGTTGGCCAGGTACTCAAAGGAAAGAGTTCATCACAACTTCAAGTCTTCTGAAGCTGTTGATAAAGATGAAAGAAACTGTTCATTGTCAAGTATTCAAAGATCAAGCTACCATCAAGTTGAGGGGGAGTTTGTTTAAAGAATATGTTTTAACTGGCGAACAGATACTGCACATGACGACAGGGAGTTTGTTGATACATAATTTGTGCGTCATGTGAAGTATCTGAATGAGACGATGTGAAGATTCAAGACAAGTTCATGCTGCCGGCCGAACTAGGTCCGAACCTGAGGTTCGGACCCGCCGAACTTGGAGTTCGGACTGAGATCGGACCAGACGTCTATATATAGAAACTTGTGCTTTGAATGTTGCAACGAGTGAGAGAGACCAGTTCTTAACTATGTGTTTTGAGTGTGTTTCTCTAGAGAGCTTCAGAGAGGGTTTGTAATTGAGTCTATGTTGATTTCAATAAAACAAACTATTATTTACGTCTCGTGTTCACTCTACGATCAAGCAAACCTGTAGTAAGATCCGTCTTACGGTTTTTCAGTGTTTGATTTCCAGATTTATTGAGGTCATTTGATTTCTTGTCAGATTGCTTCTGACCAACTTTATTACCTCTAGTGCCTCCTTTGCTTGATTTCTGCCCATACCTTCAAGAGTCGTTTTCTTGTTTAGTAGTTCTGTCGACAAGTTTTTTATCATTGATTCATCACCACTTGTGTTTACAGATGGCAACTTTTGGAGACTTTTTGATGTCTTCTGAAATCTTATTGCCCTCTTCTATGAGTTCTTCTTTCCAAGTTTTCAACTCATCTGCTGGAGTAATTAGTTGATTGGTGTTTTGAGCAATGATTCTTTCCACCTTCATGAGCTTTTCTGAGTTTGAGGAATTGAGTTTTCCTAGTTCATGAAGATCAATTTTCTGATCTGTTTTGAAGTTAAATTTTTTCTCTTTGATTGTATGAGAAAAATTTAAGAGATCAACTTTGAGTAGGAAACTGGGAAAGCTTGAAGAGGGATTAACAAATGATCTTTCTCCTTCTAACACACCAGTGGACAACACATGTCCAGCTGTTTGACTAACAAAATCTCTGTTAAGAGTTTTGTTAGTGCCTTCAGAATCAGAGATATCTGGTGTTCCTAGGTCTTCCACATTCGTTGTCTTTATCTTGGAAGATTCAGACTCCTGTGTCGTTTGAATATTCTTTTCAGAATGCTCATGTGTTAAATGTTTAGGGAACCAATCCCTGTGGATTCTTTCCAAGCTTCCTTAACTCATTGAGTCTCTACTTGTTGGTGCTTGCTGATGACTTTCAGAGTCATCAAACACGCTAGGCTTGGTGGCTATTTCAGGAATATGGATGTGAGGAGGTGAGTTTGGTGGACTGAGGTTGAAATCTTTGTAGGCTGAGGTGGTGGAGTTGGATTTGGGAGAGTCAGGTGAATTTCTGTTCCGATTGACTGACTCAGAAAAATGGGATGTTTGTGGGCTATGTCTAGGGATTGGTTGTTTAGGTTTAGATAAGTTTTGGTTCAGTAGTTCTATACCTTCTTTGTACTTCATCAGAACTAGGGATTCATCTGGTATATTTGATAGTAATGAAGGTACAGAGGATATAGAATGAATTGTACCTGATTTAAACTTCTTCAGACTTTTCAGAGTGGTGGACTTGTGTTTAGCTCCTGTCATAGCTAATGATTCTTCCTGAGATTTTTTGAAGATGAGAAGAGAAAGGAATCTGATAAATGGAATGTGACCAGTTTCTTTCTTTTCCTTGTGTTTATCTTTAATTCTTTTCACCAGATTCTTCCACAGTATAGCTTCATAATCTATTCTTCTATTCAAGATTATGGCGACCATTATGGAGTACACTGATTCACTAGCCTGATCTGATGATCCAACCTTTATTGTTACGCTGTAGATTAAGGTGTGCTTCATCAGCTTCCACTTTCTCTCCAGTTAATTGATGTTTATTCTAGAGACTGTGGTAAAGCTTGTTCCTTTGTTTAATGAATTGATGATCGTGAGGATTTCTATTTTATTTGGGGGTTGAGCAGGGTCTTCTGGTGCTTTGAGGTCAACAACTTGTCTGAAGTCTTCTTCTGAAAACTGTAGAGTTTTTATAGATCGATCTTTGTTTTTAATGAGAGCTTCAGTCCATACCTTTTTGTTCACAGTTTCAGTTTTTACTGTTATGGTTGCCCAGACATTCATAAGAATTTCTTTGGTGATTTCTTCATCTTCTGCGAGAGTTGTTATGAGCGGTGAGTAACGAAGTGCTTCTATGATGATTTGTACATCGTTGTAGTAAGCCGGTGGATTTAGGTTTGCTCGCATATTGTTTTGCTTGATGTTAAATGTTTTGAATAGGGAGGTTTGAGAAGATGATGCCATTTTGATTGTTTCGAAGAGATGCTCTTCATGATTGTAAGTACCTGGACGGATCTTACTACTGCATGATTCAGTCAATCGATAACAACGAGAGTAAATAAAGCTTTGCTTTATTGATTCACAAAGAGAATACACAAAGATCTAGAGAGAGAGTTACACACAGTATAGAGTATTGAAAAATTACAAAACCACAAAGCTCTCTTTAACACGAACTATTTATAGTCTTAACATATTGGCCGGTGTACCAACCTACGTACCAGTTGGTACGCCCGTACCAACTAGTACAGCAGTCCATATGGTACGGCCCCAATGGTATGTTGACTATTTGACTCACAAACTTGCTCTAGTCTAGATACAATACACAAGACACATTGTAGCATAGAAATATGCTCTAACAAACTCTCCCTTGTAAAACCGAGATACGATCTTACTACTGCATTCTTTGATCAATCTAGTGAACACGAGAAGTAAATAAGAGAATTTTATTGAATCACTTAAAGATTACAAAGAAGTCTCTCTGGTTTCTCTCTCTAGAACACACACAGAAAAGTGTAGAAATGACAGAAGTTCTTCTATCATTCTAACACACGGTATTTATAGTTAGTGACAATCTGGCCTGCGTACCAACTGGTGGACCAATTGGTACGGGCGTACCAGTTGGTACGACACCATTGATATTTTCACTAAAACTCACAGACTCGCTCAAATTTAGATACAATACATGAGATACATTGTAGCATAGGAATATGCTCTAACAAACTCCCCCTTAACGTGTAGTGTATCTATTCTCTAACTAAACTTCAGTCTTCAATCTTCAACATTGCTGCATCCGATCTTTGACTTAAAATCTTGTAAAAAATAGAGCTTACATGGCTAGATCACTCTTGAATCATCTTTGATCTTCAAGATCCACTTGTGAAAGATACTTCAAACTCCCCCTTTCACCGTGCTTGAGTCTTAACACACATAACCTGTAATTTCAGAAGACAGAAACGCGGTTTCCCTTTTCTTTTCAAAATTAATTTAATCTTGGCGCAAAACTTCTCTTCGAGAATCCAAGATATAGATTTGAAATTTGATTTCGTATCACATGTCGATTGGTCGAAAACAAATAAGAAACAAAATCTTTTTGGCTTTTTGAAACTTTATATTAAAACACACCAAATCTTTTTGATTTTTCTAAGATTATGTTAAAACACACCTAAAATCTTTTTGGAATTTTTAGATATGAAACATAAATGCAATACAGAATCAGACACTATTTATGCCTTTTGCTAGAAAGATCACAACTTGGGATCATATTGAACATAACATGCTGAACTACACTTCAGTTTCAATTACTTCAGCGCATAACTCATGTCGATTGCTGGTAATTTGTCCATCTTAATCTCAGGCACAATCATACTCATAACATCTGGATATGTTATTATATTGATTAGATTGCTTTGACCTGTGTACCCCACACTATCAAACACACTCAGATATGCTTTTTCTATCACACTTTGTGATTTCATTTGTGATTTAATCACATAATGATTGTATTCATGCTATAGTCAACTGTGTTCCATGCAAAAAGAAATTAGAACGTTAAGTCGTATACCTTAAGGTCGATCTTTCGATACGCAGATAAGGCTTCGGATTTAACAAAATAAGAAAATAAAACAAGTTGAAGTTGTATAACTCAACAACAATTAGGTCTATACTTCCGTATACGTAGAGAAAGTCTGATGAGTTATACGAAACACCAAAGAAAATAAAGCAGAATGTCAAACGAACAACAATTAGGTCGATCTTTCGATACGCAAAGAAAGTCCGATCGTTTGATAAAATAAAAAAAATCAGACAAGTTTAAATATTTACAAAATGAACACATGTTTACACAGTGACTTCTCATTTTTCTTTTTCACACATCTTTTCAATATCTTGAGACATGCTTCAAGATGTTGTCCACTTGGTCAAGCATTAGTGTTTAATGAATATCACATTTGAATACTTTTTGATTTAATGCCGAGCCTACTAGGCACATCAAATAATGATCTTATGGATTTTTCATGTAATTTATCCATGAGCCAGACACGTAAGCCAATGTACCGTCATTTACCAATTATGTCGGATACAATGTCTCATTTTTCAATATTTTTGTATTTTTTTCTTTTTCTCCCCCTTAAAATGAGAATTCTATTTTTGGATTTTCATTTTAACAAAAAACACAAAAACACTATTTTTGGTATTTTCATTTTTCTCCCCTAAACTAAAAACAAAAATCATTAAAGAAAGAAAATTGACCTTTCGACATGGATACCTTTCCGATTTAGATTTCAGAAAAATTACAGTTTTTAAAATTTGATGTCACATGTAATTTAACTTAAACCAGGAGAATACTCCTCCATCAGAAACTTTTCAATCATCGATAGGTCTTCTAGAAGTACCTGCACACTGGTCAAATACGTTAGTTTATAAATGACCCGAAGCGAATCGCTTCTGGTCGAAACAATGTCCTTATTTCCTTTTGAAACCACTTTAGGTTTCCAGGTTTGGTGAGTTGGTAAATCAAAATTTGATGAACCTGTCACAATTGATTGTGACGAACAACCTACACATGGAACATTTTCAAACTTAGGAAAAAATATTTCTTGATTTTTAAAAAATGTAGGTTGTGGATATTCATCAAACACTTTGCCATATTCATCAAAGAATCTTGTTTTGGCATTTTTACTAACATATGGAACTTTGTGTCTTCTTGAGGTAGAGGCAGTAGAAAACGGATAGTCTTGTGCCATATGCCCTTTTTGTCGGAACTTATAACACAAGCAACTGTTTACAGTTCGCCTTTTTGGAATCTGTAAAGCTTCATGTCAGGACCGATTTCACGTCAAGAATCTCGACATTGAGCAAGAACAAAGATGAGATGAGGAGACGGGATGATGAGAATCTAAAAACATCTATAACAAAAATGTTGATACATTGTCCTTGATCGTCATGTGAAGTATTGAATATAAGACGGATCACACATTATAGCTGAGGTCCGAACTCCCAACGAACCTGGAGTTCGGAAAGCTCCGAACGTGTGGCCAAACCTGAGGTTCGGCCAATCGTATTTCAGCCTTATAAATATGTGTATCTTGCATTGTATTAAAAAACAGTCTAAGCTTCTGTGTCATACTATCTGATTGTACTCTGTGGTTATCTCTGTGCTTAATACAAGTCAATTGTATTTACTCTCTGCGTTTTACACGTTTACATTGATTTCGTTAACCTCCCCTGGAGCTTAAACGTTTTTATACTCCTTCGGTCATGTAATCATTCGACACGAATCAATGACAAAACTTCCGTCTCATCCATAGAATCGATCCGTATACGAAATCAATGTAAACGTGTAAAACGCAGAGAGTAAATACAATTGACTTGTATTAACCACAGAGATAACCACAGAGTATAATCAGATAGTATGACACGGAAGCTTCGACTATTTTTTAATACAATACAAGATACACATATTTATAAGGCTGAAATACGACTGGCCGAAACCTCAGGTTCGGCCACACGTTCAGAGCTGTCCGAACTCCAGGTTCGCTGGGAGTTCGGACCTTAGCTATAATGTTTGATCCGTCTTGTATTCAATACTTCACACGACGATAAAGGACCATGTATCAACAAAAAATGATACATCAAACGATTCATTTATTATTACTGAATGATTACAACGAACCGAATGATTACAAACTCGTCATAGAAAATCCATGGTCACATTGGGTTGAGCTCAAACCCAATGTGTGACTCTCTTTCTAGATATAATAGCTCACATCACTCTAAGAATCATCCTTATTCTTTCTTATTCTCACTTATTCTCTCTTATTCTAACAAATGAAGCTATCACCCCTATATATAGGAGAGCCCATGTGCTCACTAGCCCACTAACTAGCAAGACACAAATAAAATGAGCAAATTACAAATAAACAACTAAAGTAAATTATTAATTATATCAAAGTTGATTTAATTAATATGAAGCTTGCTCGAACCGATCTTCCGTTGACTTTTACGTTGACCGTTGACTCGAACTGTTGACTTTTCAAGAAAAACGTCTTCGATCCAAACTTGCAAGCCTCGATCATCACAACCCGTGTCTCTGAATCAAATCACAATGGGTTATTCAACCGAATTATTCGAGAATAGATTTGATGGCGTCAGTCACACTTATTATTAGTTCCAATAATTCCCCCTTGACTGACACTATCAAATCTGTCGTACTGGTGAAGAACCGCTCTGTCGTACATCTTCGAAGAATAGCTAATAAACCGGAATCTTTCTATTGTAAAGAGTCCTCCTTTGAATAAGCTTCTTCTGTTCTTGTTTCTCCAGTTGAGATCCATGTGCTGTAGCTCACTCGTTTCACACGGTAGGGTACAATACTAAGAATGCTGAACATTGGAGTCAAAACCACAACAAACCCAATCAAATAAACCACTCAATCACTGAAAATGCTCCAACTTCAGATAATCGACCCAATAATCAAGTTCTATTATTATTCCCCCTTTTCTCTAGATCCCTCTGAAAACATCCGATGCGGAAGCGGAAAATCAGATGCAGAGAGTGGAACCGTTCCGCTCAGTTCCGAAGAGAAAACGGTACTAAAATCCTGAAATCGGACAATCTTGCGAAAAAACGGAAGCCAGGTGCTGACAGTTGTGAATGATCCATAAATACCGCACTTTTTCCGTGTGACTGGGTTGGATGTAAAAATAAAATGTCAAATCGGTGAAAAACTGAGATCCCAAGCGTAAACGCGAAATTTATTCATAAATGGAGTCTTTATAATTTTGCGTCTTGAAAAATGAGCTCGGAAAAATATTCCATGAAGAATTCTGAGTCAAATAGTGTAATTTGGAATAAATCTGAGAAAACCGTCAATTTATTCAAGTAACGGGCCTTTCGTTAGAGATTTAACGGAATATTCCAATATTTAACTGAGATTCCAGTTAATTCGGTTAGATGACATTGGCACTGCTTCAGCTAAACAACTTGGAGTGACACATAACGAAAAAGTTACACGCTTAACCGAGAAGCGAAACTAGTTTGTTAGTGGTCGTTAGCTAACGTGGTTTTGACGTCAACAAAAACTAGAACCCAATGAAAATCCGGAATAAATCAATGACCAATAAAAATTTTCACAATTTCGTTGAGACGTTATCTCGTTATTCTGTAGAAAAACTGATGAGAAATACCCCGCATTTAACGAAAAATGTTGAAATATTCATTGGTGGTAAAAATCTCTCAAGAAAAACCTTGATCCATGTCCAATTGCCTCCACCAATCAGGTTGTAGCTACAGACCTCCATCAACGGCCCAGATCATATGCGATCAAGGGCTGAGATCGTGATCCAAGTGTAGTGGCGTCTAGCCAATTAGGTTGCAACAGAAGAAACACAATCTCAAGATCTGACGGTCCAAGAAAAAGCAATCTAGCTGCTGGAGTGAGTGAATCTGCGTGAAAGGAACAAAGACCAATCAATCACAGCGTGACAGCAGTGTTGCCTGTAACGGATTCTTTCACCAGATGGGGCCTACATGCAAAAAAGTCAACCAATTAGTGGCCAACAGAAATTAAAAACCAGCGGTTCTTTGTCTAGCTTGGTGGCCCACGCACATTTATTTTCCCAGCCAATGAGTTGGCGACAAGAACATACAATCAACGTATCTTTCTTTGGCTGGTCCCACCATGCATGACTACAACCAATGAGCATTCGACAGCCACGCTAGTTGACCGACAAACATTCTCAAATAGCCAATAATCAGTTGCCACGTCATCATCATCAACCTCAAAACATTCGAAGACCCACAGAAACCCTAATCTACCCGGAAATTGCATAACCTTCACCGGAAAACCGTGAATGTTCCATATCTTGGTGAATACTCATCCGTTTTGACCGATTTTTATACCCACAAACTTGTTATTCGATGCTCTACACATCTAGACAATCAAAAACCTCTAAAGTTTGGTTGAACAAAGACCCAGATGTTGAGTCCCGTCGAGATGGCCAAGAAGAAGCATGACATCGCTAAGAACTAATCCAGATCGCTAAGAAGCAATCCAGATCGCCAAGACAAGCTTTGTGGAAACCCGAGATCACCAAGTTTATCTTCAAGATACCCGAGATCGCTAAGAACAACCATGAAGTCGCCAAGACATGAACGAAATCGCCAATACCATCTTCAAGCCCAACGAAGTCGCCAAGAACACCTTCAATAAACCCAGGAATTTTTTATGAACACATGAATAACAGCAGTAAACCCAGAACTTCGTGATCGATTTTGAACCACCAAAACATGAGCAAAAAGCAGATTCATGAACGAAAAATGAAGCCAAGCATTAGACGAAATCATTCTGGCCACAAACAACTCGAATCGCAGCTTCAAACGTCCCGAATCATCCCCGAAATCTGGAAATCCATCAAGAACACGAAGAACAGCTAGTAAACACCGTTAAGTGTGTGTTTTTCCAGATCTGTCAAATATGTTGCGAATCAGGCGAGACCGATGCTTCTAATGGATCCGGAACGCGTTTTCCATCAAGATTCATACTTTATTTTATCCAAAACACTGATTATAACACCAAAAACTCAGAATTAAAGCTCAAAAATCTCTAAAAACCTCAAAAACGGGAAAACTCTTATGTTGCGAAAAAAAACTCTGATCTTGAATTTCTCCACTTATTTAAACATATTGGAGCATGAAATCACATCCAAGTGAACCCAATAACATGAACACATCATCAGATTCATCCAAAATCCATCAAATAGCTCCAAAAAATGCAGAAAAATAGAAATATTCATCTCCAAAGTGGGTTTTCCAATCTGCACTTCGTTCAAGTTCAAAATCAAGATCCGAGCGATCAGATTCGTCGTGAGACGCTATCTGATCGGTACCCGCTCTGATACCATTTGTCAGGACCGATTTCACGTCAAAAATCTCGACATTGAGCAAAAACAAAGATGAGATGAGGAGACAGGATGACGAGAATCTAAGAACATCTATAACAAAAATGATAAATCAAACGATTCATGTATTATTACTGAATGATTACAACGAAGCGAATGATTACAAACTCGTCATAGGAAATCCATGGTCACATTGGGTTGAGCTCAAACCCAATGTGTGACTCTCTCTAGAAATGATAGCTCACATCACTCTAAGAGTCATCCTTATTCATTCTTATTCTCACTTATTCTCTCTTATTCTAACAAATGAAGCTATCACCCATGAATTAGTTATATTTTTCAAGCACAGAAATCATGGTACCCACAAATTCAAGTAATTGAGAATCTGACTTATGATATTTTTGATTTTTCTTTTATTCACCATAGAATATATACAGATATAAGTCGTTCATAGTGTTTCATGCAAAAAGAAATCAGAACCCTAAATAAACAATAATCAGGTCGGCTTTGTGAGCACGCAGAGAAAGTCCTATTGTTTAGGAAAATAAGAAAGCAAAACAAGTTGAAACGAACAACAATCAGGTCGATCTTTCGATACGCAAAGAAAGTCTGATCGTTTAACAAAATAAAGAAAATCAAACAAGTTTAAATCTTTCAAAAAAAATCATGCATACACTAGAACACTTATGTATTTTATTTTTGTATTTTTCAGCTAATATCAAGATTACACAACCACAAGAATCATGTTACACCATAGATTTTCAGGCCAGCGTTGTGTTTATATCATACTAGCACGTATCAGATATTAATTGAAACATTCAATGAAACTGTGGCGACCCTAAAACTTTTGCTTTCTTTCCCCAGCAAATACAGCAACGACGACAGCCGAGGCTGCGAACGCCACGACACAAGAATAATTTTCAGGACGAAAATTCCAATTACAAGGGGATGATGTGACATCCGAGAATTTCAAGGTTTACTTCCGTTAGACATTTCCGTTAGTTACGTTATAAGTGTCAACTTAGTAACTAATGCTTAACTAGGCCGAATACGTCCACGTCCTTTGGTTGATCACCAAACCCGCCCATACATGTTATGTGTACATTTGTTTATTGTCATTATGTGCAATGTGATTTAAATGCATGATTTAACATTACGAATAGCATGACAAATTGTAAATCCTTGATTATGTGACAAATTTGTATGTTTTAGGTTTCCAGCGAAACTACCGAGCGAAACTATAGTGTCGCCCGGTAGTTAGCTAAACTGCCTGATTTACTCATAATCAGAGCCAGTTTCGCTTGGCCAGCGAAACTGCCAGCGAAACTAGCCTCTGATATAAATAATCTTAACAAACCCTAGTTCTCCTATTTGCCTCATTTACACCAAAAAAAAAACACACACACACTCTTCTCTGGAATTCTGGTCAGTCGAGAAGCACAACCAAACATCAAGATCTCAGCCTCAAGACAACATCCATTCGATTCCTTGATCGAATCGTGAGTCCCAAAACCTTTCTTTTATGCCTTTTCTTTGAGTTTTCTTAAAAAGCATGCTTAAACCTTCATGAAACTGCTTGATCTGCTAGTATGTTGCTTAGGGATGCTAGATCTGTTATAAAGTTTACAACTTTACGTATGAAATCCAACCATGACAAAGATTTATGCCATTTTAGTCATTTTAGGGTTTTAAATGTATTTTGGGTGATTTGATGATAAAAATGCATGTTTAAGGTGTTAAAGCTTACTGATTTATGTTGGTAAATGCCTATGTATGCTAAACAATGAATTGCATGTAAAGTATGGAAGCTGTTAGGTTGATTTTTAGGCTGATCCGTATGTTTTTCGCGACCAGCGAAACTGTCGTGTTCTCTGGGCGAAACTGTCCAGCGAAACTATGTGTATCTCCATCCAGCGACACTATGCAGCGAAACTGCAGTGTCGCCGGATAAACCAACCAGACCAGCTCGAGCGAACCTACCGAGCGAAATTCCCTGAACGAAAGTTCAAACCAGTTTCGGGCGAAACTAGGCTAGCGAAACTGTGTCAACAGTTTCGAGCGAAACTAGTCTAGCGAAACTGTGTCATCGGGTATTACCTAGCGAAAGTGCTGCCCGTGCACCTAGCGAAATTACCTAGCGAAACTGCTAGCGAAATTATGGCCTGACCTAAATCCAAACTTGTACAATTTACTTGAATGTTATGCCATGACTTACATGATTTTGCCATGATGATACATGCTTTGATTTCTGATGTATATGAACCCCTATTTATGATCAACCATCGGTGTCGTGTGTCTGTATGTCGAGTCATAGTTCCAACGTGCTATGTTATGGGCCATAGTGACGTTAGGTAAAGATTAGACACAAAACTAATACTTAAGACCTAAACGTGTTCATAGGTCTTCGATAAGCAATACTTGGATTTTATAGCAAGTGTAGCAGTGCAACCCAAGGTGAGTGTCACTAATCCAGTTACCGTGAACCCGTTTGGGTCACACACCGATCAACTAAAAGTAAAACAATGCTGACAAACTCGAGAGTGCGAGGCACCTCCCTGATGAACGTGAAAACTCGGAGTGCTCGGCACCCATTGGATGAACTTGAAGTGTTTTATGGGAAACACTTGTGAAACTTAACAAACTATTCCTGAAACGAAAACCGTTTTAATATGGCTAGCGTAGGTTAAAGTCTAAACCACATGATATCACATGATTTCTAAGGATGCCTTGAAAACTTAAAAGTCCTCAACTAAATTATACCATTAATTGTAAAGCGAGGGGATGTTGGGTAAATCTACTGGAGTTTGACAAACTCCGCCCCGTGGCACGGGGAGTGCACGGAGGTACAATATCAGCCTATCTGACCGTGATCCCGAGAGGACACGGGGGAGGCAAATCCGCGATGACGTAGGTCCGCAGTACTAGATGGCACGGCCACTACAATAATTTATGGTCAGCTTTGGTACAAACTTCCTTAGTGCATGGAACAACGGATTAGCTACCCGCGATATCGGTTGAGCACTTTAACTATACAAAACTAGTATATACCCGATAACGTAGGTTACGGACAATACTTTTACTAAACCACGATACTATGATTCTGATTAACACAAGCATTGCTTTTCACAAATAAATTGTACATAAGGATACGCTCATACGATTATGATTATTAGTCCGGGCCGCTGCGTGACAAGCCCACTGTGAACTCACCAACCGTTAGGTTGACACTTGCGTGGTTTAAACTTTTGCAGATCGCTAAGGAGTATCCGCTGGAGGTTGGCATGGCACGAGAAGATGTTTATCTTTGTTTAAACTAAACTTGGGAATTTTAAAACAATGTTTATGTAAAGCACGTGGTTAGTGCTAAAGATAATGTTTTCCGCTGCGTACTGTTAAACCGTTTTCATTATTATTATTATTATTCGGACTTTACTCTGATTCGTTTAGTATTTGTAACTAATGGTTGTGGTCCTGGTTTGCTCGCACCCCTTAACGGTATAAACTCCGTTAGTGGTTAATTTGGGGGTGTGACAGATTGGTATCAGAGCCATAAGTTGCAGAGAACTGGAATCAATTTTGAAAACGATTTGGAAACTGCAACTTGAAACCTTAGTTACAAACGAACAAACAAATTCCCAAAACCAAAAAAAAATTTTTTACGTGCCAACCTGGGATACTCGCTCTGCTGTGTAAGTAAAAGCTTAGTACGTATGTATATATATATATATATAAATATATATATAGACCGTGTCTAGGAAGTCTAACGGAAAACCTTAGGGAAAATTTTCACACACGAATACGAAACGCGAACGCTAATGCGCGCACTGTGCCGGGGGAAAGCGACAACGAAACGATGCTACACGCTACGTCCTGATTTCTACTACGATGACTACGCCGACGGTGACTTTTATGGGAAAGCCGACTTTCGACGATAGCTACTTACGACTTACGACGTTCCCCGACGACGCCTCCATTTTTGCACGAAAACGTTTTTTCTGGACTAATAGTGGGATAACGGGGAAAATGTTATTATGCATATTATGGGATATGTATAAAGTAGAAATGTGACTGAACACTGGCTACTTTAACTGTTCAGCAAGATGTCTGGAAGAGGAAACGGAAGAGGCAACATAAACATGACGCCTGCACAGCTGCAAGCAATGATTACTGAACATGTGCAAGCCGCGGTGGCAGCCGTCCAAGCTGCATATGCCGCACAGGGTAACTATTATGCCGGTTAAGGCACAAAGCGATTATATTTTGACCTGTTTAATTTTAAAACCCGAACTATTTATGCATCAGGAAACCACCACCACTGCACGTTCAAGTCCTTCATGGACTGCAAGCCGATGACGTTTTCCGGCGAAGAAGGAGCTGTAGGACTCCTCAGGTGGATTGAGAAGTCTGAAAAGGTTTTCTCCATGTGTAATTGCCCAGCTGAAAGCAAGGTGAAGTTTCTCCATCTGAAAACGTATGCTGATGTAATATCATTTCCTGCTGGGTCGGATCAATTTCTCATTTTCAATTTTTCAATATTTTTAATTTTTGCATTTTTCAATTTTTCTTTATGCTTTTATGATTTTTCTGCCCTAAAACAATACAAAACGCTATTTTTGATTTTTTTTTAAAGAAGAAGTAAAGAAAAACTAAAATGCAACAAAAGTAAAAAAAATTGATCAACTGACAACTACGGAAATTGATATTCTTGTATACCGTTGATCTGCAAAAGATATCTGAAGTGGATTTTGTCAAATACTTTTGTAAAAAGATCCGCTCTTTGAAAATCGGTATGGATCTTTTGCAGATCAATAAGGTGTTTCTCAAAACAATCACGTATGAAGTGATATCTGATGTCAATATATTTTGTTTTTTAGTGGTGAACGGGATTTTTGGTTATGCAGATGGCGACAGAATTATCTATATTTTTGGGAGTAGTAAGAAATTGCAAACTGTACTCTCTCATTTGTTGTTGTATCCACAAAACCTGAGAACAACAATTTGCAGCCGCAATGTACTCAGCTTCAGCAGTGGATGTTGCTACCGACGTCTGCTTCTTACACTGCCATGACACCAACCTATATCCCAGAAATTGACAACCGGCTATTGTGGATTTGAAATTAATCTTGCAGCCTCCATAATCTGAGTTGGAGTAGGCAGATAATTCAAACTTATCGTCATGAGGGTACCAAATCCCGAGATCCGTGTTACCTTTCAGATAACCCAAAATTCTTTTAACCGCATCCAAATGTGATTGCTTCAGAGTTGCTTGGTACCTAGCACACAAACATACAACAAATATTATGTCAGGTCTACTAGCTGTCAAATACATCAATGAACCAATCATTGCATGATAAAGAGTCTTGTCGACTTCTTCACCATCCTCAATAGGACAAAGACCATGAGACAGCTGTATTTGAGTTCCCGAAACACGAACATCGCCAATCTTGAATCTTTTGAGCACATCATTCACATATTTTGTCTGATGGATAAAGATCCCTTTTTCAGACTGTTGAACTTGTAACCCAAGAAAGAACGATATCTTGCCCATGGAGATCATTTCCAGTTTTGTTTGCATCAACTTCTCGAAATATTTCAAAAGTTTTTCATTTGGGCTTCCAAAAATAATGTCATCAACATATATTTGTACCAAAAGCAAGTCTCCTCCCGTTGTCTTATAGAATAAGGTGCAGTCTACCAACCCACTCTTAAAGCCGTTCTCTAGCAAATAAGTGGACAAGGTCTCATACAAAGCTCGAGGAGCCTGATGCAGACCATATAATGCTTTATCCAACTTATAAACCTTCTCCGGATAATCATGATCGTAGAATCCCGGAGGTTGTTTAACATAGACTTCCTCTTTCATCTTCCCATACAATGTGTCGCGAACGCCAAGAAAATACGAATAGCTTCAATTCGGGCAACAAGTGCGTACACTCCGTTAAAATCAATCCCTTCTTATTGAGAAAAACCTTGTACAACCAAACGAGCCTTGTTTCTGACGATAACTCCTCGATCGTCTCGTTTACACTTAACTACCCAACGGGTTCCTAATGGCTCTTTACTACCAGCATGCAAATTAACCAGATGCCGAACCCCGAGTTTCTAGAATTGTTGTAATTCTTCCTGCATTGCTTCCACCCATGAACCATCTTTTAATGCTTGTTTATCGTCTGTTGGCTCGATCTGGGACAAGAAGCATGAGTGGAACACCTCATCTTGAATACCGGATTCCCTGATTGCAAGCAGAGCACAACTCTCAATCTGTCTTCTAGTCCTCACTCCATCATCTAAATCACCAATAATGTTATCTTGTGGATGATAGGTGTTTATCCGGAGTGTCTAATGAGCAGGAACAATGATCGTTTCCAAATCAGGAACATGATCTTCTTCCACCACAACATTGTCATTTGAACTTATTTCGGGTTGTGAAAGAGTTTGAACATTGTTCACTTCAACCTCACCAGTACCACTTGTAGTAGGTACAATTTGTGGGACAGAAACATCAACCTATTCTAAAATAGCTTCGTGAAACTCATGTTCATCATCAGAAGACAAATCATCATCAGCAATTGTGGAGTCGATTGTGGTTTCAGTCAGATAATCTTCAGCGGCAGGCACATTCAAAGCAGACGGAGACGAAATATTCATAACTGGAACATCATCTTGTAACTTAATGTACACTTTTGTAAGATGATCATCGGATATATCTGGTCTTGACTCTAATGTATCAAAAATATGCTTGTAGTCAAACATCTAGTCTGGACCAACACCTTTGGGTGGTAACGTGTATGATTGAAAATCAACATGTAAGTACTCATCCACTGCACTAGTCTTTTTGTTAAACACACGTTTCTTTTGGTTCGAGTAACCGACAAATAAACCTTCAAACACTTTGTCGTCGAATTTAACCGCAGACCGTAAAACTGTGCAGGGACACCCAAATGGTTGCAGATGATTGAGATTCGGCTTATGAATCTTTAATAGTTCATAACATGTTTTACCAAGCCGTTTCACCGTTAGAACTCGATTTAGCACATAACACGCCGTATTGACTGATTCCATCAAGAAATTCACTGAAAGTTGTGCATTAGCCAACATAGTTCATGCTGTCTAAATAATTGTTCTGTATTTTCATTCTGCAATGCCATTTTGCTGAGGTGTGTATGGAAAACTAAATTCATGTACAATCACCTTTTCCAGACAAAACATTTTCATTGCGATATTTGTGAACTCCGTGCCATTGTTGTTTCGAATTCTTCTAACCTTCAACTTGTAATTGATTCCAATGTATTGATTAGATTGATAAGAATTCTTGAAGTTTCATCTATGGTTACAAGAAAATCCACCCAAGAAAAACGAGAAAATTCATCGTTAACGACTAAACAGTACCAATGTCGGGAAATGCTTTGTTGATTCATAGGACCAAATAAATCCATGTGAAGCAATTCCAATGGGACATCAATTGAGTGATACTTCTTCAAGGGATAAGATTTTCATTGTTGCTTCCCTTTCTTGCAACTGAAGCAGACATCATTAGAAGTGAATTGATGTTTTGGAACCCCGTCGACAATATTCTTTCGCACCAACTCATTCATCTTGCGATAGTGAATATGACCCATGCGTCGATGCCAGAGAATGGAATCTCTCTCGGAAGCCTTTGAAATGAAACACTGACCCACCACATTCACCTTTGCTGAATTCATGTCTAGTACATACAAATTGGATAAACGAGGTGCTCGCATAACAATGCAATCTTCAGGAATCTTGTAACCCGGCTTCAAGATTAAGAATTCACTCCATGTGAAAGTTGTTGTGTATTGCTTATCACATATCTGGGAGACACTCAACACGTTCTATTCTAATTCCCGAACATATTCCACTCGATCAAACGTAATTGCACCATTGCTTAGTTTGCTAATCCCCGTAATCTTACCACCTTTGTTTCTGGAAAATGTAAAACTTCCTCCGTTGAATGGTTTAACTTCATGAAGCAGAGAAATGTCACCGATCATGTGCCTGGACACTCCACTATCAACAACCCAAAGATTGTTCACGTGCTGTCGTGAAGCTCCCTGCATACATTAAACAAATTAGTTAGATTGGGAAGAACCCAAGCTTGAAGCTTTGGGTCGATCGTCATCTTCAACAAAATCTTGGCCAACAGTGGATGTACCCTTAGGTTTCCATTTTCACTCTGCTGATTTGTTGAGGTAGGTTCAGAATTTTTCAGAATTGATTTTATCTTTCCAAAATCGTCACCTCGTTTCTTATCATGTTTAACTTTTTGAAAATCAGAAACGGATGATTCCACATCATAATGAACCACACCTTTGTGGTTAACAAATCTAACACGTTTTTGTGTACTAGTAGATGCGGGTTTACTAGATTGGTAACCATCAGATACAGTACCAGATTTATCAGATTTTTCCTTCTTCAAAGGCTAATTTTTGTATGTATGACCACGGTTCATGCATTTAAAGCATCTACGTCGGTCAATGACAATTTCCTCAACCATGTCATCATCAACAATGGTTTATATAAAAGGTTTTGGTTTCTTAGTTTTTGAAAACTTCTTTTGAGTGAGAAACATGATGATCACTGAAATCATCATAAAAACCTGATTCATAACCATTTGCACATTTTGAATAAAAATCATCATGAAAGTATGCATCATGAAAATGTGCATTTCCAGCATAATATCTATCATCAACATTCTGATATCTACCCCTCCTACCACCATAGCCTGATTGACCAATATCATTTGTGAATCCATTATCAAACCATCTAGGAGCCCTCCCATATACTGGTAGATTCAGCCCGTAGCCAAAATCATCAGAGAATCCATCATCGTGAAATTGAGTTTTCTTGAAAAACTGATTTGGCTTTTTGAAATTTGATTTGACATGTTCATGAAAAATTGGTTTCTGAACCTTTGGTGATTGGAAAGCAGTTGGTGATTTCTTCACAGATTTTTGAACTCTATTAACCAACCCTTGATCAGACTTTTCCAATTGATCCGAATCTAGTGAGCCACTTGGAATTAAGATTTTTCCATTTTTCCATTTCCCCTCCTAATTGGCACACTAGGAGCATTCGGATCATATCTAGGACCAAAACCTCATGTGAAGACTTTATCAACTAAATCGAGATTAACCATGTTTAATAGGAATTCTTTATCACCATACATCTTATCTTATCCTTTCAAGAGATAAGTGATCCATTTCACATCCTTATCAAAAACTTCAGAATTGTTTTTGACCTTTGAATTTTCATTTTGAAATTTGGTGATTTTGAAGTGGAACCTTTTTCAAAAGATTTAGTTGGTTGAGACACATCTTTGGATTCAAAACCAAGACCACCTTGTTTAAGTTTCTTTCCAACAATCGATTTGGATCTAGCAATTGTTTTCTGCTCATACTCACTCAATTTTGTTAGTTCAGTCTTAATTTCACCAAATTTATATTTTGAAATGAGTTCCTCCTAAGTGTTGTTTGAAACATTTTGGGATACCTTAGGTTCTAGATCAGAAATCAAGTCATCGATTTTATCAAAATCAGAAACATTGTAAAACAACTCATCAACACTTGCAGGGCATATTTCTTGGTTGTTTTCTTAGTAGAATTATTTAAATGTGATTGTTCAGATACATTCTTGTAAAAAGAAGTGTAATCACATCTCTCACTTGTTTGATCAAACTATGGGCTATTGGTTATAACCACGGGAGCAGAAACATGGTTAAGACTTTCAGACACATTACCCTTATCATTATGATAAAGAAAATTGGTAAATGATAATGAAATTTTAAAAGTTTCAATTTTGTTGCTTAATTCAAAATTTTTAATCTTCAAATCAGATACAATCTTTTGATTATTAACCAAGTCCTTTTGTGTTGACACGAGCAATTCTGATTGCTTGCTGAATTCATATTTCCGAATACGCAGCTGCTCGTGTAAGGACATCAATTCCTTTGTGGTTTCCTCCCATCTGGTTTTATAAATTTCCATGTCCGCTTTGGTCATAGATAATTGATCAAACAATTTTGTTTTCTCATCTAAAAGATCACTCTTAGTATTAGCTTATTGAATACAAGTATCACATTGGAGAGAAGAAGATACCTTCGAAGTATCCGCCATTAAATCACAAATCGATTCTTTGAGATTATTCTATTTCAAAGATCCATTCTCCAATTTGAGAGTGTTGTTCTCATCAGCTAATCATTGCATCTCCTCTTGCAAAGCGATAATTTTGTCACTAGCTTCCACAACATTCTTGTGTGCTTTTTCATACTTTTGGTCTAAACGATAGCTTCGCTGAAATAATACTTCAATGTCATTCGTTGCATCTAGAGCATCAGCTTTAGCAGCTTCACAGCCTTTGATCAAAGCATCTTTCTCTTTCATCAGCACTTTTAACTCTTTTTTCAACAACAAAACTTCATCAGAATCATCATGTTCAGGTATTGTGTTTGCCATAAAAGCAAATTTTTCTTTAAGTTGTGTTTGAACATCTTCAACTAATTATGTGATATCATTGGCTTCATCACCTTCAAAAGTCGATTCAGTCATTGTATCTTCATCCTACACATGTTTGACAATTAAGGCAGAAGAATCAGTGATTTGATTTCCCCAATTATATGTCTTGTCTTCTTGAGATACAAGAGCTTTAGTAGAATTAGTTTTAGAGTTAGAGTTACTCCCTGAACTAGATGTGTTGAATTTTGCAGTGTTTGATGGAGCTTCAGTTTTGGAAGTGTATTTCTGGTATTCCTACTTCTTTGGCTGTGAGCATTCCCTTGCGAAATGACCAAAATTGGAACAGTTGTAGCATCGGACCTTTGATTTATCAAATCCGATACGTCCACCAGAATTCAAATCTTTCCTTCCGGTCTTTTTCAGGAACCTCTTCACTCATCTAGACAACATTGCAAATTTCCAGTTAATGTCCATTAGTTCTAGATCATCTGGGTCAACTTGATCATAATCTTCTTCAGTTAGCACATCATTGCTAACTTTGCCGGTAATAACCCCATAGTACGATGATACTAGAGCTTATACAAGTGCCACATAATTTTTAGTTGTAGTCACGGACAAGTAAAGTTTACTAGCATTCATGGTATTGCTAGCAGGAATTGACACAGAACATCCTTGTGATCCATAACTTGATTCATAACTTACTGATGTAGACACATTTCCAACATGTGACACATTTCCAGCTACAAATGTTGTTGCTGGTGCAGAACTTGTATGTTTCCTAGATTTTCCAGATATTGTTGTAGCATTTGAACCATAATACACATCTGGATTGTGAACTTCAGCAGGTGTGTTATTTACATTTTTCATCTCAATATCCTTTGCTTGTAGTTTTCCCAACAATTTCAAGAACATCAATGTTGAATATTTTTTGTCATTTGTATGCATCAAAACATAAGGTTCCCATTTTGGTAGCAGTGCTTCGAGTAATTTTTCTTTTAACTCTTCATCTATATTCTTAATTTCAACATTATCCATTTCAGATTGAAGATGTAAAAATCTAGAAATCAACTCTGGAACACCCTCACCATCAAAGTGTTTGAAATTATCAAACTCCTCTCGCAGAACCTTCTTCTTGCTCTTTTTATATTGATCTTTTCCTTCGCATCGTTCCTTCAAGGCTGTCCACAAATCATGAGAATGTTTGCACATTTTAAATTGATGTAACAATTCCTTCGACAAAGCTTGAGTAAGAACTCCAGAAGCTTTTTGTTCACGTGTGTAATCAGCTTTTTGATTAAGATTCAGATTCCTTTGCATGATTGGTACATTATTGTAATCAACCGGATAGACATATGTGACATCCGTTGCAATCCAAAGATCACAATCCGTAGTCTTGACATATGCTTCAAACCTCTTTTTCCAATTGTGATAATCTTCGAGCTTGAACAACTTAGGAACCTTTTGGCTTGTTCCTATTTCATTGTTGTAGTTCAAAAGTGTTTGCATCTGCGATTGAATCGCTGCAAAAGCTTGTAATTCCGACATTTCGAAAAGTTTGAAATCCTGTTTATTTGAACTCAAAACGAACTGAAATAAGCTTGTCCGAACTCTGCCGAACATGATATGAACTCACAAGTCAACCGAACTTCAAACGCCTTGAGAACGAACTGAAAGCTTCCAATCCTCAACCGAACTGTGTCCGAACTGAAAATCTTAACCGAACATATCCGAACTCAAACAAAGTGAATTGTATCCGAACCTATCCGAACTCTATCTGAACTTCAGACGAACTCCATCTGAACGCTATCCGAACCAGAGATTTAACTAAACAAGAAATGAACTCAAACGAACTATTGGTTCGGAGCGGTTATTCAGGCGAACTACCACTTCGTACGACGGTTATATTCAGTCAAATGAACTCAGACCAACTAAAAGGAAAAATGGACGTTTTGCACACTGAAACGATCAACCAAACCAGGAGGAATCAAAATTGAACATTTTGATGTGGAGAAAAAAACACTCAGAACTGATCGAATAAGGTGAGTTCTGCGAGCCCACTTATAAATGTTTTCATGTTTTAAATGTTTTCGGGCTGATATACATACTGTATTATGAAAATACATTCAAATGCATTTATGTGAAAGTTTGATTATCTGTACTGAGAAATTGATGAGCTGTATATGAAAGTTTGCTTATCTTAACTGATAAATTGACGAACTGTTTGAGGTGATACGTGTTATGTTATGAAGATGTTTATGAATGATTACACGTGTTAGTAATGTATATGAAATCACAATTGAGGTTATGTGCTATATTTGCTTTGAAATTAGGTATCTAAATGATAAGGGTTTGTTAATAAACGCACAAGTGAGTATGTATGATTATATGAGAACGGGTGATGCTTTCGCTGTATTAATATGTGATGGATACGCCGCTGGTACATCCTATATATACATAGTAATATAAGTTACCTGGTATATCGGAAGTGTGGGGGATACGCCGCTGGTACTTCCTGTATACATACACAAACGGTAAATTACGGGATGTTCATTTGTTGCAGTATATTGTTAGAGCACATTCCTATGCTAGGATGTGTCTCGTGTATTGTATCTAGACTATATCGTTTGTGTGAGTCTTAGTGGCAACTTACCAAGGCGGTCGTACCACTTGGTCCGTCGTACCAATGGTACGGGCGTGCCAATGGTACGCTGGGTGGTCCGTCTTTGTTATGTTGTGCACTATAAATAGTTCGTGTTAGAGAGAGTTAACTAGTTCTTTCATTTCGGTGCTGTTTGTTTTTGCAGACAAAATCTGTCTGCAGTCTGATTTCATCTGATTTCATATCTGCAGCTGAAGATGTGGTCTGAAGATCTGTAATCTGAAAATAAAAGACTGTTTGTTTTATTAACTTGACACTGTCTGCAAAAACTGAAAAATATATAACTATCAAACTTATCTTACTAAATTAAAGTCCTTTAACGTTCAAATTATAATATAAATATAATAATAACACCAAATATCTGTGGTGGTGGGGGTGATGGTGGCGTGTGGTGGTGGTGTGATGGTGGGGTGGTGGTTGGGGTGGTGGTTGGGGTGGTGGTTGGGGTGGTGTTGGTGTGGTGGTGGCGGTGGTGATAGTGGTGGTGGTAGTGTGGTGGTGGGGGTGGTGGTGTTGGTGTTGTTGGTGGTGGTGGTGTGGTGGTGGTGGTGGCGGTGATGGTGGTGGTGGTAGTGGTGTGGTGGTGGTGGTGGCTGTGGTGTTGGTGGCGGTGGTGTAGTGGTGGTGGTGGTGGCGGTGGTGTGGTGGTGGTGATGGTGGTGGTGGTGGTAGTGTGGTGGTGGGGGTGGTGGTGGTGGTAGTGTGGTGGTGCGGGTGGTGGTGGCGTGTGGTGGTGGTGTGATGGTGGGGTGGTGGTTGGGGTGGTGGTGGTTGTGGTGGTGGTGGCGGTGGTGTGGTGGTGGTGATGGTGGTGGTGGTGTAGTGTGGTGGTGGTGGTGGTGGTGGTGGTAGTGTGGTGGTGGGGGTGGTGGTGGCGTGTGGTTGTGGTGTGATGGTGGGGTGGTGGTGGTGGGGTGGTGGTGGTGGTGGGGGGGTGGTGGTGGTGTGGTGGTGGTGGTGGTGGTGGTGGGGTGGTGGGTCTTTTGTTTTTAAGTTTGTGAGTTTTAGTGTGAAAATAAAATAAGCAATGTTTATAAGCTATTTTTTAAAGAGGTTTTAAGATTAAATAAGATCTTCATAAGAAAAAAAAACAAACAGTCTTCAAGGCATATGTCTGCGCGCCTGCAGACATAGCATCCCCTGAAGATGTATTAAGCAAAAACAATCAGCACCTTCATGTCTCTTAACCGTGTGTTTTCAATGTGTTTCTCTCTCTACATTGTAATCTCTAAGTGAATCAATAATGCAAAGCTTTATTTACGTGCTTGTTCATCACTGTGACCGAATCATGCAGAAGTAAGATCCCTCCGTGGTTTTACAAGTGGTATCAGAGCAATCCAGGTTGCTCTACTGCTTTGTTTTGGCCATTTTCGAAATTCTAGTGAGAAAATTTTTGGGTTTAAGTCGTTTTTCATCAGTTTTTTCTCAATTCCGAGTGTTTTGAAGGTAAAAAATGATTTCTGAGTGTTCCTAAAGTGTTTCCGCACCTCACTGATCCAAATTCCAGTCTCAATTGTCAAAAATTCGATAAATCAGTCGAATTCAGTTTGGTACACCACTGGTACGTTCGATGATGATGATGGTACGCCGGATGAACACACTAGTTCACTAGGCAATCTTCATAGGTTTCTGGTACACTGGTTGTTGGTACTCTAGGCAATCTTCAAGTTTGGTACGCGACGGTTATTCAGTGGTACGCTGGTAGTTCCACCGTACCAAATTGGTAGGCCGCTTGGTTTGGTACGCTGATATTTCTGGTCCGGATTTTGGTACGTTGATATCTGTTGGTACGGAAGTCGTTGATTTGGTACTCTGAGACTAGGTTTGGTACGCTGGCAGAATAGTGGTCTTCACTAAAACTGACGTAACTTGAGTTTCGTTAAGAGTTACGGGAGCTAATACCAGCCAAAACTTTCGTCTCAAAGAGATCTATACTTTTACTCACCTAACGGCTAGTACCCTCTGGTTTTACCCTTAAAATCTGCTTGGAAGACCTTCGTTTTTGAGTTCGAGGTTTTGACATTTGATTTTAACTTCGAGATGAGTGATTTTCAAGCATTTTCAGATGCTCAAACAGCGTTGCAATTAATGATGAACTATGATAATGAGATAGGAACAACTCAAAAGGTTCCTAAGTTGCTACAATTGGAAGATTATCAAAATTGGAAGAAAATATTTGAATCATATATATTTTCTCAAGATGTTGATTCTTGGATCCCAATTGAAAAAGAATATGTGTATCCGATGATAAGCCCGAGAAAGCCAAAGATGATAAGTGATTGATGCTGATGAAAAGAAATTTTTTGCAAGAGAGAAGAAAACGTATTGCTTTCTTACAATGGCTTTATCCAAATATTTGATGCATCAGTTTAAGAATTACACAACTTGTAAGGAATTGTGGGATGCTATTGCTGAAAGATTTGAGGGTAATGAGCAATACAAGAAGACTCGGAAGAAAGTTTTAAAGAAAGAATTTGATAATTTTGGTCATTGTGATAATGAAAAAGTGTCAAACTAGATTGCAAGGTTTTCACACTTGATCAATGAACTTGATGTTGTCGGTGTCAAGAAAGAAAGTGATGAATTGAAAGAGAAGTCTTTGGAAGCGTTACCCGAAAGGTGGGAAAATTATTTGATGATGTTGACTAATGATCCAAGTTACACAAATTGGACATTCAATCAGTTAACTAGAAAGTTACAAGATCGGGAGATGGAATTGATGGTAAAGAAGTCAGCATCTCCCTCGATTCAAAATCCTGAATTGTATTTCGGAGCAAATTCTGCTACTGTGCATGCTAAAGCAAAATCACATTCTATTTCAAGTAGTAATCCACCAACAACAGCTTTTCTTTCTGGAAAGTCTGAAAATCATGGTTATTCTTCGGGTTGTAGTTTTACTATTCCTGATAGAACATCAACCAAGTCTACTCCTGCTCAAGCAACCGAAGATCTGGCTGCTTTGTTATCTGCTTTCATATCATCTTCTTCTGGCTCTATATTTGGTCAAATTAGTGAAACTGGTTTGTATCCGAATGACATAAATCAGATGGATGATGATCAGCTACATAAATTAGATTTGGAGTGGCAGATGGCTATGCTACTTGAAAGAGGCAGAAGATTTTTGAAGAAACATGGTAAGTTATCTATTTTCAGGGAGAAAAACTTTGTCTGGATAAGTCGAAACTGAAATGTTACAAAAGTTCTAAATTCGGACATTTGCTCGAGAATGCAAGCAATCTTCATCTAAACCAAGTACTTCGAATAATAATGATCATACTAAAGAAGCTAAAGCTATGATATCTCAAACTGATGAAGGGTATGATTGGTCTAAGGATTTTCCGGATGAATCTGCTTTTCTTAGTAGTAATGAATCTGCTTTTATAGCTACTGTGCAAGTTGAATCAAGTGATTCGAAGTTTGAAATTAGTGGCTATAAGTCAACATGTGAATTTTGTGCTCAAAAAGATAGAAATATTTGAGAATTGATTCAAGAAAAAGAAGGGTTGGTTGTTTGTATGAAGACAAAGGATGAAGAATTAGAAAGCTTCAAGAAAAAGTTTGGAGATTTTAATGAGGTTCTCAAGATAAATGAGAAATTAGTGAAGGAGAAGAATGTTTTGGTGGAAGAGTTTGTTGAGCTTCAGACTAAATTGGATAAATTGGTTAGTGCAGATAAAGAACAGATTGTGAAGTTGCAAACTGAGAATGAAGAATTGATTAAAAGTGTTGCAAAGTGGGAGAATGAAGCAATAGATGTGATTGGTAATTTTGATGCTTTGTTTCAGAAATCCACTGCAAGAGTAGAATCGCTGAAGAAATCTTATGATGAACTCAAGGAAGAGTTTTATGAAGTTACTGCTTCTGAAAATCAACATCAACTGGTTCAATTCTAAATTACAAGACAAAGTTATCAGTTTGAAAGAAGAAAATCAATTGCTGAAACGAAATATTGAGATTCATGAGGGCAGGGTGAAGAAAATTATCCAAAAAGTGTATGATGCCCGTGATTAGAAGAGACAAGAGAAGTTTATGTCTAATAGAGCTTCAGAGCAATTGATTGATTCAGAAAAAGCATTGAGAGAAACTCAAAAGAAGATAGCTGATTCGAATGTTGAAGTTTTGGATCTGAAGAGGCAGTTGAATAATTTGAAGAATTCACATTCTTTCACAACTTACTTTTGCAAAGATGAGAATTTCAAGAAGGTTTTTGGAAGCGAAGAGCATAATCAAATTCCACATCCAATTATTCAATCTGATGCTCTAGCTGATATTAATTCTTCTGATATAACTGGAGATTATTCTAAATTTGTGTCTGAGAAATTTGAAAAGAAGAAATCCAAGGTTTCAAACAAGAAAATGGAAAAGGAGGAAAGTTTGATTGATAAATCTACATCAAAGTTTGTTTCTGGTGGGTTTATATCTGATGAGGGAGTCGTTTCTGCTGGCATGAAGATTGAAAGATATGAAAAGCAGTTGAATGAAGAAATTGTTGCTGCAAAGTTGGTTGAAGCTAACAAATTAAAGGATATCAAAGCTTCATTCAATCAAGCTGCAAAATCTGGTCCTTCGAGTTCTCAAGTTGATTTATCAAAGCTACCAGGTTACAAACAATCCGGTTTGGGTAATGAGAAAAAGAAATTTGAGAAGAAAGACAAGAAGAACATGCCCAAGAAAGTTACAAAAGAAAAGAAGGATACCAGTGTTCAAGAAATCTATCATCTGGCTCAGGTATTCATTTCAACTATGGAGAATGGATTTGGGGGAAAGCAAAAGAAGAAGGATTCGTCTGAAAGTTCTCTGAAAGAATCTTCTTCGTCTGGTTCAAATGCTACACCTCAAAGTCCTACATCTAAATGGGTGCATTCTAATAGGTTTCAAATTTTTGATGATATTTCTAATAATTATGGTTCTGATGACAGATGTCATCCAGTTCAGTACAAACCACACTGTAAACGATCTTATCGTTTGTGCTATTAATGTCTCCGAAAGGGACATATGGCACAGGATTGTCCTGCAACTGTCAAAAAAACATTTTCAAACAAATCTGCCAAATTTATCGATGAATCAGGCAGAATTTTTACTGAGTCACCACCTTTCAAAAGTAAATCTAAATCGCAACAATTTTTCAAATCTGATTCAAGTGCTGGTGGTTCATCACGAGATGATTACTCAGTTAAAACTAAAAAGACAAAAAATGCAGTGGTGACCTAAGGTTGTCAACGACGCTATAAATGATTTTGTGTAAGACACTGGTCGACCAGAAGCTGTGTACTTCGGGTCATTTGAAGTCTAATCATTTAAATCCAGTGTGCATGTTACTTCAAGAAGACATGTTGGTGATTGTGAAGTTCAAAGTTTCAATCAGTCACTGATAGTGGAGTCTCCTGCGTAACTTAAATTGAATGCTTCATATTACAAAACTGAAAGTTTTTCTGAACGCTAAAACTGATAGGTATCAGTATCGAATGGTCAATTTTCTTTATTTTACATTCCGTATGTAGTTTGGGGGGGGGGGACTAAAAAACCAAAAATAGTGTCTTTGTGTTTTTGTTAAAATGAAAAATCCAAAAATAAAGTTTTCTTTTTAAAGGGAGAAAATGGGAAAATACAAAAACATTGAAAATCAGAAAAATATAAAAACCATTAAAAATTGAGAAATTGTATCCGACATATTTGGGAAATGATGGTACATTGGCTTACGTGTCTAACTCGTGGATAAAATAGATGAAAAAGCCATAAGATCATTGTTCGATGTGCTTGGTAGGCTCGACATTAAATCAGAAAGTATTCAGCTGTGACATACATTTAATACTAATGCTTGACCAAGTGGACAACAACTTGATGCGTATCTCAAGATATTAAGAAAAAGATATGTGGAAAACAAAAAATTAGAAGTCACTGTGTAAACATGTGTTCATTTTGCAAAGATATAAACTTGTTTGATTTTCTTTATTTTGTCAAACGATCGGACTTTCTCTGCGTGTCCACAAGACCAACCTGATTGTTGTTTGTTTGACGTTCTGCTTTATTTTCTTTGGTGTTTCGTATAACTCATCGGACTTTCTCTGCGTGTACGAAAGTACCGACCTGATTTTGTTAAATTCGAGGCCTTATCTGCGTATCGAAAGATCGACCTTAAGGTAGACGATTTAACGTTCTTATTTCTTTTTGCATGAAACACAGTTGACTAGATCATGAATACAATTATTATGTGATAAATCGCAAATGAAACCACAAAGTGTGATAAGAAAATGCATATCTGAGTATGTCTGATAGTGTGGGGTACACTGGTCAAAGAAAATCTAATCAAAACAATAACATATCCATATGTTATGAGTATGATTTTGCCTGAGTTTAAGATGGAAAAATTATACCAGTAATCGACATAACTTGTGTGCTTAAGTAATTGAAATTGAAGTGTAGTTTAGCATGTCATGACCAATATGATCCCAAGTTGTGATCTTTTTCGTAAAAGACAAAAATAGTGTCTGATTCAATATTGCATTTATATTTCATATCTGATAAAATCCAAAAACATTTTAGGTGTGTTCTAGCATAAACTTAGAAAAATCAAAAAGATTTTCGGTGTGTTTTGATGTAAAGTTTCAAAAAGCCAAAAAGATTTGGTTTCTTATCTGTTTTCGAGTCGACCGATCGATACAAGATACAAAATTTATGATTTCAAAACTATATATTGGATTCTCGAATAAAAGTTTTGCGCGAAGATTAAATTAAATTTCAAAAGGAAAAAGAAAATTGTGTTCCTGTCTTCTGAAATTGCAGGTTCTGTGTGACAAGACTCAAGCATGGTGAAAGGAGGAGTATGTAATATCTTTCACAAGTGGATCTTGAAGTTCAAAGATTGTTTAAGAATGATCCAGCCATGCAAGCTCTATTTCTGACAAGATTTCTAGTTGACGATCGGATGCAAAGATGCTGAAGATTGAAGATTGAAGTTTAGTTGGATAGATAGATAGCTAGATACACTACACGTTAAGGTGTAGTTTGTTAGAGCATATTCTTATGCTATGATGTGTCTCATGTATTGTATCTAGACTAGAGCGTTTGTGTGAGTCTTAGTGGCAACTTACCAAGGTGGTCGTACCACTTGGTCTGCCGTACCAATGGTACGCTGGGTGGTTCGTCTTTGTTATGTTGTGCACTATATATTGTTCGTGTTAGAGAGAGTTAACTAATTCTTTTATTTCATATCTCTTAACTGTGTGTTTTCAACGTGTTTCTCCCTCTACATTGTAATCTCTAAGTGAATCAATAAAGCTAAGCTTTATTTACGTGCTTGTTCATCATTGTGACCGAATCATGGGTAGTAAGATCCCTCCATGGTTTTACATATATAAATGCATTAAATGCATTATCATGTTTATTAGCACACCTAAGTCATCTGAGTATTTAACTAGGGGCGGATAGTAGTACTGTGGTGGTTAAGAAGATGTTCGATATAATAGAACGTCTTAAGAGATAAGGTTACGAAGATAGTTGTCCGTACTGAAGTTGGGGGCTTCTTGACACAAATCGGATGGAGTTACCTAAGCAGTATTTGAAACTGGAAGGAATAAAGGTAGATGGGAATTAGAACGGTTGTCAAAACTGAGTGGAGGGGCTCCTGGTCAAAGATTGGATGGATTTAAGGGTAGTGTAGGAATCCGCTCCTATGGATGCGTTAGGTGGAACTGTTAGGTCCAACTCAGACCCGAGGATCTCAGAAGTACGATACCGATCATGTGCGGAAAACGGATCAATCAAGAAGCTCGAACGAATCAAACCAAGAACATGAAGAAAAATATATAATCTCAATGTTTATTGCTATATCAAGAACAATTGATTATAAGTGTTGAGAGAGAAAAGAAGATTACACCATGAAAAACACACACTTAGCAACCTCACACTCTTCTGTCTTTAGAAAAACACCCAGGAATATCTTGAGTAAACGTCAGTGATGACTAGGCACAAATATTTTTCCCTTAGACTCTTGATATTAAATGGTCCAAAGAGATCCAGGTGCAACTGTTGAAGGATTGTTGTTGTTCTTCCAGGCAGCTTTGGCTTATGAGACGTTTTGTGTAGCTTTCCATTCAAGCACGCAACGTAGTTATCGATTTGCACGAATTCTTTGTCAGGTAACCCAAAGACATGTTTCCCCCTAACCAGGCGGTTCATGTTATGGAAATTAACATGTCCCATCCGCCGATGACACATGGTTGAATCTTCCTCTGAAGCTTTAGCCAAAAAGCAAGCAACTGAACTAGACGGCTTTGCAGCATTCATGTCCAGTGCATACATGTTCCCCCCTACGATTAGCCAGAATAAAATCTGATCTTCAGGTACTTTAAAACCAGGTTTTAGAATGAAGCATTCACGATTGTCACGCTCAGCAGATTGAATTGCAGATTTTGACACGAGGTTGACTTTTTCAAACGAAACTTCACCATTTATTAGGTGACCAGTTCCAATTATTTGACCACCTTTCTTATTTCCTCCAAAATCAACAGAACCTCCTCCAGATATCAGCTTGACATCATGCAAGAGATCCTTGTCACCCGTCATGTGCCTGGAACAACCACTATCCATGTACCACAGATTTATGAACCCCGGTCTTTAGGGACCTTGGGTTTTCCTTGCATTTTTTTTCTTAGTTGGACGAGGAGCTGGAGTGGTGGCTCGAACAAACGGTTTCTGAGGATCAGCCAAAGGAGACCATGGAGCACGAGGATGTGAGGTTATTAGAGTTTGGCTATTTGCAGTTCCAGGACCACCGGTTGAAAGTACCCGGTACTTGCACCCAAACCTCGTGTAGAGTGATGTGTCATGCCTCTAAAGAACTGTTGGTTCTGGAAATTAGGCATGAACATTTGCTGATTATTCATGTAGTCATAGTCTTCACTGTAGTTCCTATAAAACCGAGGCCAAGGCTGAGTGAAAGGAGACCTCAACATTCTTGGTCCATAGGGTGCAACCATTGGTGGATTGTACCCCATGTGTGCTTTTATTTCAGCAGTAGGTTCTCCTTCCCATTGTACAACAGCTTTCTTATTTCTTCTTTTGTTGTTTTTCTTCTTAGTAGTTGAACCATCACCTTTATTTACTTCCAAGTTCACGGGTACATCAACAATTGTTTCTGCAACTTGTGGATGAGATACCATAGTTTTCTCTGTAGAAACAACATTTTCAGTTGAAAATTCATTCTTCTTACTCTTCGCAGGCTTCTTGAAAAGTTTTGAAGAACTCGCAACATCTTGACAGTTTGACGGTGTGGTGTTGCATGACTTGAACATTTTGATGGCAGACATCGGAGTGACTTGAGGTGGGATCATCACAGGTGCAGGAGCCGAGGAAATCACCTTACCATCAGTGATTGTGACAAAGTGTTATGTGTTACCCATGGGTTTACCATCACCCAAATTCATTTTATTTAGTGCAACAATAGCCAGTTCACTTGAAAGATCAGTATGGCCAGAATATGAGTTAATAGTTTTAGCTTTGGACTTTCTCCTCTTTAAAACTTTAGGTTTCTTTGAAACCGATTTTTCTTTGAACATCATTTGAGTTTCACTAAAAACTGAAGATTGAGAGGTTATCTCATTATCGGTTATTAGTTTTAAAAACTCAGATTCTGCCTTCTTCCTGACCATATCCTCGGATAGGCCAGTATCAACTGACTGACATGAGCAGGATTCAAATTCATTCAATTTTAGTGCACTTTCAATAGATGGAAGGCTCGAGCCACTTTCATAGCCAGACAATTTATCTTCCATTTCTGAATTTCAGACTTGCTTGGAACTGACTCATTATTCAAAAACCTGATGTGGCTTCGGGAGTTTATTTTAGTTAGTTCAGGTATTGGAAAATAATTATGATTGAGAGGATGCTCAACATCAGCATCATCAATTTCCTGGGTTAAACCCAAACCACTTTGTACATGTTTGAAAATATCCTTAGCCACATCACCTACCAAGTTAGAGCGATTAAGTTTCATCAAGTCAATAATTTCCCGAGCTTGAACATAGTTCTTGCTTAGGGATGAGTGACGAGACACTAGATCCTCTAACTGAGTACGAAGAGCCACTTTAGCATGTTTCATGACCTCACTATCATCCAGCAAGGACTTTATTTTGGCCAGGAAATCCAGTTCCTTAGCTTGCATTGATTTGACAAGACATACATGCGCTATCGCCTTTTCAACTAACTCTTCGTTATAAAGGCGATACCGATCAACTTCCTCTACACAAGACTCTGAGCATAAATTGGATTTTACCATATCGGGTATGAGTTCCTTCTGACGGTTAATTGAATTTTGTTCAGCATCAGATTCAACTTTGGAAGGATCATCAGCAGTGTTAGACACAAGAGCAGCATCTTCAGAAAGTTCATCCACATCAGCCATAAGTGCAAAATCGGTGGGATAAAGCGGATCAAAGAAATAATCTTCCTCATTCTTGGATTCATCAGATGAATTCACTAACAATGCATAATCAACATTAGCCGATGATTGAGTCTGATTGGACCATGTGTAGTTAGGATCCCTTAGTGACACGAGTGCCTTCTCTGGATTGTCAACACGCTTAACATTGTTGAAACTAGAACCCTGGTGAGTTGAACCAGCAGGTTGTGACTTCTGATATGAGTAGTTGCCCTGATTTTGACCAGATTTATTGTTTCCCCAGACGTCACAAGGATCTATCTTAGTTCGGCTTCTTACACTCAAAGTGATCCAAACCTTGACAGTTGTAGCATTGGGCCTTGGATTTGTCAAAACCAATAGTAGCACTGGGTTGTGACTCGAACACCTTTCTCCCAGTTTTCTTGAAAAACTTTCTTGTACGGGCAGCAATCATACTAAGTTGCCACTTGATATCCATTCTTCGAGGTCATCAGCAGGAATTTGGTCTAAGTATTCTTGGCATAAAGACATACTCTCAATACACCCTGACATTTGGGAAGCAAGGCATGCCACAAGAGCATTACATAACTCCTGGTCTTTGTCAGTCAGGCTAACAGGTGAAGGTCCAAATTGATATGTGGCAGGTGATAGATTCAGTGGTGAGACAGGCGGTTGAGCTAGAAAGGCAGCTTGACAAACAGGTGGTTGAGCAGAAACTTGAGCAGAGGCTTGAACCGAGGAGCAGGACCCACCAGCAAAGTAAAGAATTTCCAGGTCATTCTCATTTGGAGCAATGAAGGCAGCATTTGGAGCAAGTTGGTTGGTACTTTTATTTGTAACTTTCCCCATGAGTGAATTTCCATCTCTTTCAATAGATGCAATTCCATAGCTTCTGACTTTGTCAATAAGATCCATGTAGACAACAGTGGCTAAACCACTGCTTTCAAGCAGGTAGATAACATATGGAGCAAAGTCCCGAGGAAGTAACTTCAGAATTTTCTTAGATATGGCTGGCATCTCAGGTGGGATTTGGTTGTTTTGCATTTCACATATAAGTTTGCAAAACTTTGTCACATGAGTCTCAAATGAGCCTCCAGCAATGTGAGCAAAAGTGTTGAATCGCAGTTTGAGAGAGTCCAGTCTCCTCTCTTTGCTCTCAATATTTCCCTCATACTTTTTCTCAAGTGCAACCCAAATTTCATGAGCAGATGTTGCTTCAGTGAAGCGGAAAGCTATGTCATCAGACAATGCCATTTTGATACACCCGAGTGCACGTTTGGTCAACCTTTATTTGATTATGTTTAGAGGGTGTGTAGTCCTCAACTTTCTTTATGATACGTCTCTGAGCAAGAGGTGGGTCAGCACCAGCTACAGTCACTCGCTCCACATAGAACACCTTACGACCATTCTTCACCGAGGTCAACATGTTATAATCCAGATACTCAAGGTGACACTGAAATTTCTTTTTCCAGTCATCATAATTGGCAGCCCCGAGTAGTTTTGGAGGCCTATTGTTCCCTTGGAACATTTGGTTTCCATTTGAATTTAGACATGGTGAAACAATTTAGGTTTCTTCACAAAGTGCTTAATGGGTCAAACGGGTCGAGAATTCAGAAATTGCTTCAACGGGTGCTAAGATTGAGGTTAATTGCTCAAAACCTACAAAACAAACATCATGAAGCTTATTTACTTTGAATAAATCAAGCTTTTGACAAATATCATATTTCCGGCTGAAAGAGCCAGTGATCATATGGAGAGGAATACTCCCTCCACCAGCAAGGTAGCTGAAGAAGTTCAAGAAAGAACTGCAACTGTTGCAGTGGCCACTGTTTCTAAAGGTGGTGATGAGAATTTGATTGGTGAAGATGAAGGTACGGAGGTGTTGGAAATTGATGATAAAGATCCTGAAGTCACCAAACCTCAAGTGGTGACTGAAGGCTCCAACATCGTCCAAGCGGAAGTTCGAGCGGAAGTTCAGACGAAAGCTTAACTGGTTATTCAACCGGAAACCCAAACTGCAACCCAGGTAGAAGTTTATGGCCCTGGACATTCAATCTTTGGTATTGATGGGTCTAATCAGTTACCTGTGGATCAACCGGAAGAACTGGGAAACAATGAAGCTGAAGACATAGCTGCAACATTGATAGCTTTGAGGAGTACCGAACCTGTTCAAACTGAAATTCCAAGAACTATTCAACAGGTGGTTCAAACTCCTGAAGCTGAAGCTATGCTGAAGATGGTGGAAGATGCAAAAATGGTAGCAGAAGATGAGAGGCTAGCCCAAGAACTTCAAGCGGAACTGGATCTGTATTCTCAGGATGGAGTTATTGAAAGGTTGTTGGAAGAAGCAAAGACTAGCTCCTTCAATTGGAGATTGAAGGACTACAACTTGGAAGAAATTATAGGGATATGATCATGTAATGGTAAGCGTATGTCCGGAAATTATTTAAGCCTACGGGGTCACACGTCTCGACACTAATGTATTTGTATTAATTAATCAGTTAATTAATATTTATAACGAATAATTAACGAGGAATCGTTAAAACTAACGGTTAATTGTTAACGGGTGTTAGTTGAAAATTAAAGAGAGTTGTAATTGGATTACAATTAGGAAAATGCTTTAGGATAGGGCCTTAGGGCCGAATTCGGTTAGGGCTCCCCATCCCAATGCTTATCTTGTTTTCCAAGTTTCTTAAATCCTATAAATAGAACCTATGGGTTTAGGGTTAAAGAGAGCATATACTTGGAAAGAAAAAACCCTAATTCTCTCTCTCCCTCCCTCTAATTTACGGCTAAGAAGCCGAACCCACTTAGGGTTTTGGTTTCGAGTGGTTTGACCAAAGCATCAAGGAAGGAGAAGCTCGTGTTCGTGATCAAGTACTAGCATACGTACATCGGTGTGTCGTGTGTGCGATCGTAGAGGGATTTACTTCAAATCCTAGAGGATCTTCTCTTGCCGAGCTAAAAAGGTACACAACTTCCATCCGGTTAGTTAGATTAATTCATAGGAATATATCCGATGCGTACTCGTGTTCAAATTCGATAAATTGTTATATAACCCAACTTCAATGACTGGTACTGTCAACTGAGGATTGTCCTTAGAGTTGAACGGAGGACCGATGTCCTTGAAAATCATTGGCCGACCGAGCCAGCTGCTAATGCTTCTGATCAAGAGAAAGCGTTCTACAATGCAGAGTATAGCAAATACGATGAGGTTACTTGCATGATGATCTCGAGTATGACTCCCGATCTTCAGAAGCAATACGAATTTCATACACCTTGTGATATGATCAAAGAGCTAAAGAAGATGTATGAAAAACAAGCTGGTGTTGAATTATTCGACCTAGTTGTGGAACTCCATGACTTGAAGCTTGAAACTGGTAAATCGGTTAGTAGTCATATGCTCAAGATGAAGAGCTACTTTGACAAATTGGAAACGCTCAATTATGGGTATAATCAAGCTGTGGCAGTTGGCATGATCCTCAAATCTCTTACGAAGGATTTTGAGGGTTTTGTGCGCGACTACAACATGCATAGTATGACTAAGACTATACATGAGCTTCATGCTATGCTTGTCGAGTATGAAAAAACGATATCCAAGAAGGCCACTGAAACACCCCAAGTCCTTATGATCAAGGGGGAAAGATCCAAAAGGCTAAACGACCGCAAAAGGCGAAGGGCAAGAATGATGGTAAAGGAAAAGGCAAGGCAATTGCGCTTGTTCCTAAAACCAAGCAAACCCCTCCGGCCGCAAAAGAGCATCCGGCTAAAGCCAAGATCTGTCACCATTGTGGTGAAGTTGGACACTGGAAGAGGAACTGTCCTACCTATCTAGCTGAGTTGATGAAGAAGAGAAAGAATACTAGCGGGGCTAGTACTTCAGGTTGTTGGGTTTTACAGTGGATATCCGCGTTACCGATTTTAATTTTATTAAAACCGATTTAATATAAAATTAATACTATATTAATTTAACAGCGGAAACGATATAATATAAACGCGCGGATACAACTGTAACAGGATCAATCACCGTACACGACAACACACAGAAAAATATTCATTCAAAATAAATAAATAAATTAAATTAAATATCTAAACGAGTTAGATATACCTTGGCGGGATCTGAGCAACCGCTCGAGACACCCGGATTCAACGGGCTCGCGCTAGGACGAACTGAGACGTCTGACTCGAACCTACGAGACAGATCATCAACGACGGCGGTGGCAGAGGGCGGCGGCGGTGGCGGCGGTGGTAGAGAAACCACGGGCGGCTGTGACAAAACTCCTTCCGACGGGATCGCGACAGGGACCGATCCTACAATGATCTCGTCACCGGAAACCGGCGGTGACGAGGTGGCGGGTACCGGATGGTAAAGCGGTGTGGGCCACGAGGACGGAACGGGAAGCGGTGGTCTCGGTTGCGCCGGCAACGCGAGAACCACCGGTCGGCGATCGGCCGGCGGTGCGCCGGCGGACATAGCGGCGGCGGCGGTGGCTGTGGCCTTGGCTGCGGCGGCGGCTTCGGCTCGGCTCGCAGACTCGGCTCGGGCTGCGGCGGCTTCACTATCAAGTCGGGCGCAAATACTGGCAAAACGGGGATCCATCGGAGATCACAAGGAAGCTGCGGTGGGGTGGTGGCGGCGATCGGACGACGGCGGCGGGGAGGCCGGCTTCGGCTGGAATCGGCGCAGAGGGAGAGAGAGTGAGGGATTAGGGTTTGTTACTTGTGTTCCAATCTATCCTCTCTCTCTCTTTATTAATAAAAAATCGTGGACCGGGGCTCCTAACGGACTGGGCCCGGTCGCGATTCCCCTTTAGTCCACCAACCGATCAGTCTGTTAATCCAGTAACAACTGATCGGTCCGTCTTTTAATTAGCGAGTAATTTTGAACCGATAAAGTTTTTCGTTTTAATTAAACTAGTGGGGTACCCGCGCGTTGCGGCGGACGACAGTTATAGCGCGTTATTTGTCTTCTTTTCGCACGTTCGGTGGTGACGATAATTTACAACACGATATTTTTTTATGTTAGCAGGATACGACACGCGAACTACAATCATGTATGATGAGATCATGGTGCAGCGAACAACAATCTATTAGCCAGCCATGTTAGCACAAGACACTATTGATCATGGGGATGGTATCCCTAGCACTTTAATACACGTTAACTACTAAACATTGTATTATCACAAGTAAAAGTGTATATTGTTTAGAACTGTAAAAACCATGGTATTATCATAAGTAAAAGTGTATATTGTTTAGAACCGTAAAAACCATGTCTTGTATAAAATAAATGTTCATACAAGTAATGGTAGATGGAGCAACATATATAATAGGTAATATTGTAATTATAATAGTCTAATTAAAATACAATGTTCAAACCTGTGATGCGGTGGTTGTAATAATTAACCAACATGGTACTTGTTTTTATTAATTTATCAATCCTCTCATAATATATTATATTGTACATCTATTAATTTTCTCATTCCTACATTAGTTTACTCCATCTATTTCATAAGCGTTGGAGATCTCAATTAAATAATAACGAAGACACGAATAAAGTTGGATAACTGATAATCAACATATAGTAATTTGAAATTAAATATTTCAACACATAAATAATAAAATATCAGTAATAAACATAGTACTTTTGAACTAAAAATGGGTATGTCAACTACCTACTTATACAAAAAAAAAAATCCAAAACTATAACAATGGTGAATAGCGAAAACAAATTTATTTCAATACAAACCATCCCTCATTCTTGATTATATAAAATGGACATGAAAACCGCATATAATACAATAAAATTCAAACAACCGATACTAAACCTATTTATAATTTTAATTGGCTAGATATTTGGCATAAAACACGTAATTCATTTGAGACCAATACCAGTTCCAAACGCATCTATAATTTAGAATTGTAAGGACGCATAAATTTCTAGTCACTAAAGTCCTCATGAAAAGATCTGTTGCTTTAAACATAATCTTAATCCGAAAAAAAATACATATAAAATAAAAAACATCTTCGACTACAAATCGTGCGAGTTCCAAAACACAACCGATTCAATCAAAACTAAATCGAGGCATATAAAGCAATACGTTTATCTAAAAGTCATTTATAATGTTTAGTTATTCTTATAGTTCAAATTCAAAATGATATAGAAAATGCTAAACACAACTGTGTTCGACATGGAACATTCATACATAAAGGAACACACCCTTTATATATTTTGCATAATCTTTTGATTATTGTAACAATTAGAACATTCATATGTCCACAATTAAAACAATGAAGTTACAAAGTGAAATCGACTTACAAACTTCGATGTATACACCAGTAATTCCCTCTGTTCCTGCCTTTTGGTGGTACCCCAGAATCATTCTTCAACATTCCCTAAGTATAATGTCAAACCAAGCAAAATTAGAAGTCAACTCATCAGTTACAAACACATTTTACATATATCTTATCACATACGTCAATATCTATAACAGATTATTCGAAACTATCCTCCATCTCAACCTCCTCTTATCATTTTTAAAAAAGTCACGCGTATGATCTTAAAACACATTTCAATTAAACAAATAGTCACATACCTTATTGGGACTCATCAGGCGCATTATGGTTTATTGGTCGACGGGATTGAGCCGGATAAACATGAAGTCAAACCAGCAGTTAAAAAATATTTTAACATCACATAATTTAAGTACTATGTAAATTTGAAAGTCCAAAAATACTGGGTTACCTTTGTAAAAATATATTTTTTATAATCATAATAAAACAATTTTTTTTATAAAAAATGGGTATTGAGTGTTGTGCTCAACCCAACCCACCCATTTTACCACTTCTACAGCTAGCTAAATACTAATATACTTTTGCAATGTATCAACAGCTAGTGTACCTGAAGTAGCTGTATAATTTATGTTGTGCCTCACGAGATAATATATCATGAAGCAGATTATACAACTTCAGAACAGGTTCCAAAACCGGTGCAGCAACACGAGTAGGCGGCCAAAATACATCAATTATGCCAGATGGAGACAGTTCATCCAAGGACGTGTAGTTCTCAAATACATCAGCAAAAATCTTCTCTTCAATCCCACTAAAAATATAGTGAGTTGGTAAAATTGACTGGCTAAATGAATAATGAGTTGGTTAAAAAGACAACAGTTAGTTGAAACTGTTGTGTTTACTTAAAAAGACAACTATTATGAAGGAGTTTGCTGATTATGTTGGCTTGTCTTGCTTATGGGACTTATATCCATTCCATTCCCATCAAAAACTCAACGAAGCAACATAATCATTTATGTCTGTCATGGTATGGATCAAATTTGCTTTTGATTTATATTTGGAACCAATTATCTGATTTAATATTTATACAAACCTCCAAATGAAGATGCATTCACATCTTGCCCTTTAGACTTCTTTCTCTAGTCTGCAACCAAAAAATCAACCAGTCAGTCAAATAATCAGTTAAACCTAAAAAAATTAACTTTAAGTTAGACATCACAATCATTTAAACAAACAGTGAAGTGTACGTATCCACCCACTTCTTTTGTCAAACAATTTTTGGTATCTGTGTAAAAGAGGTTTTAGGCTAAACCATGATGGTCGTACCCAAATCAGTAGAAAAATGTATTTCATACAAAAACCTTCACATTAAAGACAAAAAATAATAAAAATAAAAACACAATGATAGCAAAACAACTCACTGCCTCTTCTCCCATTAAGATTATGTACAACTCCAAACATGATATGCGAGCATATGATTTCCTATTCACTTCCCTTATCCATTTTTATACATGTTAAAGAATTATGAAGCTAGTAAAATCAGTTTCTAAGCCAAATAGAAAGAGTTAAAACACATTGAAGAAACATCAATAAGAATCCACTTATACAAATATATCATACTATGACAAACTCATATAGAGAAGAATAATGATGTGGATATTATAAAAACAAAAACAAATTATTCTTGAGTTCCAAATGATACATACCTTGATACATGAGAAGCAAAAGAAAAATATTCTTGAGTTAAGACACAATGAAGAAACATCAATAAGAATCCATGCTTTGTATCATACAAATTATTCTATCAAATCACTTAAACATTCCATATGATACATAAGAAGCAAAACATAAAATAAGAAGATTAAGAGCTTTTTTTACATACCTTGAGTTCTGTTGTCAGCAACTTGAAACCACTATTTTACATACTTGTGGAGAAACCTCTTGTAACACCCGTATTTCAAAGAAACGACCTAAACCTAAAAACATATCAAAGTAAACTACAAACCAAAATTGAGACAAAAAGATTAGGTCATCATCATCACTGCTCAAAGTAAACGTACGAAGAAGAGAAGATTTCCCAGGAGAATGAACGTACCTCAAAAGGGTCTCATCAAAACTCCAGTCATTTAATCAAATCATCCATGGAAGCCAAACTTGCGATAATCAAAATCTGTAGCTGATTAGAAACTGGGAAGAAGAACCGATGTTTGAATAGATTAGGAGTCAAAATTCATAGAATCTAACCTGAATCGAACCGGATTTAGAGTTGGTAGATTTGGAATCAAAAATCGCCTCCTGAATCAAACCGAAGTAATTAGGGATAAAATCGTACCTAGAGTTCATGATTTGAATCCACCGCCGAAGCCTCTCGCACCAGCCCACCGTCGTCTTCTTTACATCTGAATCAAGAAAGAGTCTGAATTAGAGATGAAATCGATTGAGAAAAAGAGAGACCAGATTCGAAATTGAGGGTGTAGATCTCAGATTCAAAATTCAAATTTCCGTGTCTTGAAAGAAAGACAAGATCTGAAACAAAAAAGGGAGAAGTGAAAAAAACTCTCAAAAGGATTACCCGATTCTCGTATGCGTGAAAGGGCTGTCGTTTGTTGGTAGAAAGACAAGATCTGGTTTTGAATTTCAAAATTCAAACTGAAATTTGTACATAGTGTGAGAGATGATCAGATTAGTCCTCTGTGGCTCTGTGTGAAAGAAAAAGGTAGAAAGGGACCCTGAAATCTTACCGGAAAGAGATGGTCGTGAGTTGAAGGCATTTGTGAGTTGTACATCATGCTATAAATCTGGTACCTCTTAAGAGATTCAATATTGTGCATAAAGTATTTGTACATTGTGCATTAAAACTTGATTTTTCAACCACTTGATTTTCTCTCTCATATATGTATAATAAGATAGTATAGATAAATAATTAGTATTTATTTAATTCACCATTTAGTTCGATTAATACTAATTACCAATTAATTAGATTTAATAGTCCGTTGACCCGGGTGTAACTCTTACGGGTCAATATCGGTCGGGTTCGTTAATTCGTCGGGTCAGGACACCCTTGTTTCCAGAGGTCTCCCACTTGGACTGTACGTGACATTTTAACGAGCGCAGTCAGAGGCACTCTAGCTATGCATGACTACACCAACTAATATTGACACTTTAAGTCGTCAGCCAAAGTATATCTGATTGACAATCAAGCAGACTCATGACTTGTGCATTCATTGTCATATGTTCCTTTCTGTGTAAGACATTGATGAATTATGAGACATGGACTCTCATATTTGTTCATCGATTATCATTCTCGATACAATTCGAAGTGATCCAACAAACACACAGTAAGTTTGGGTGAGGCCTCACACTTATCACTTGGAACCAACGAGGGCGCCTTTATGTCTAGCAGTTGCCGAAGCAAAAGTACAGAATCCCTTGTTGAGGCATACAACTCCCACTAAACCTCAGAGCCATACCCAAAAATAACCGTTATGGTTGGCAGTTACGCGACAACGTTAGGCTACAATCAAAGAATGTTCTTTGGTATGCGGAAGTTCAAATATGCGTCTCAGGTCTAAGGAAACATTAGAGCATGCATTAATCGGGCAAGCAAGACATCCATGTTTGCTTTGCATGATGCGAGTTACGTCCAACGTCATTCACCAATGAGGTCCGTGAGTTTTGAACGTTAAACATCTTTAAGGTTCAACTAGTCATAATAGTCTTAATTTAGTATAGCTCCCACTAACTAGTTGACTACGGACATTTAGGACAAGAACTTATTGTCCAAGGATTAAACGTACAAATATTGAACACAGTTATGTAATTCATTATTGCATAATCAGATGGAATAAGAATAAGATAGATAACTGTTAATGTTCATATATCCAAATACTGAATCAAAATATGTCTTTAGCTAATCTAAGCCCTATCGCTTCTCTGTGGTGTATATGAGTCTCCTGAGACATAGGCTTAGTGAAGGGATCAGCTAAGTTTTGATCTGTGTGTACTTTGCTTACTTTAATTTCATTTCTTTCGACTACTTCTCTTATGTAGTGGAATTTCCTCAGAACATGCTTGGCCTTCTTGTGAGACCCTGGCTCTTTGGCTTGAGCTATAGCGTCTGTTTTATCGCACAGCATCTCGATGGGTTGCCTTATGCTCGGCACGGTATCGAGATCAGATATGAACTTCTTCATCCACACGGCTTCCTTAGCAGCTTCTGAGGCGGCTATGTATTCTGATTCAGTAGTAGAATCTGCTACTACCGACTGTTTTGAGCTTCTCCAGGAAACAGCCCCTCCCATTAAGAGTGAATACGAATCCCGACTGTGAGCGAGAATCATCTCGGTCAGTCTGAAAACTGGCATCAGTGTAACATCTTACAGTGAGCTCTTCATCAACACCTCCGTATACGAGAAACATGTCAGTGGTGTTTCTCAAGTATTTTAATATGTTCTTTACAGCCGTCCAGTGAGCTAGTCCTGGCGTCTGTTGGTACCGACTTGTCACGCTCAATGCATACGAGACGTCTGGTCGTGTGAAGAGGATGGCATACATGATAGATCCAATAGCAGAGGCAAATGGGATCGATGCCATTTGGCTTATCTCGCGCTCCGTTTTAGGTGCTTGAGATTTGTCCAAGATTGTTCCCTTAGTCATGGGAACAGATCCTTTCTTGGAGTTGCTCATGTTGAACCGAGCTATGATCTTATCAATGTATGTGCTATGACTGAGTCCTAAAAGGCGCTTGGATCGATCTCTGTGGATTTTAATTCCCAGAATGTAAGCGGCTTCTCCAAGGTCCTTCATAGCGAAACAAGATGTAAGCCATTTCTTAACATCGTTAAGCATGGGTATGTTGTTTCCTATGATCAGTATATCGTCCACGTACAGTACGAGGAACGATACAGCGCTCCCACTTGCCTTTCTATAAACACAAGGTTCATCTTCATTTTGATCAAAACCAAACTCTTTGACCTTTTGATCAAAACGATGATTCCAGCTTCGAGATGCCTGTTTGAGTCCATAAATGGACTTGCTTAGTTTGCAAACCTTGTCTGGATTCTCTGGATCGACAAAACCATCAGGCTGAACCATGTAGACATCTTCTTCGAGTTGTCCATTCAGGAAGGCGGTTTTGACGTCCATTTTCCATATCTCATAATCAAGGTATGCGGCTATGGCAAGGAGAATCCTGATCGATTTGATCATGACAACGGGTGAAAAGGTTTCATCATAATCAATCCCTTGGGTTTGAGTGAAACCTTTTGCAACAAGCCGTGCCTTGTAGGTTTGCACATTTCCATGCATGTGAGTTTTTATTTAAAGATCCACTTGCTCCCTAATGCCCTTGTGCCGGGGGGTAGCTCAATCAAGTCCCAGACGTGATTGTCACGCATGGATTGCATCTCAACGTTCATGGCTTCAAGCCATTTATCAGATTCCGAATCTGATATAGCAGCTTTATAATTAATAGGCTCATCGTTAGAATCGGCTATTAACAGAACGTCGAAGGCCTCATGATATCCAAGGTATCTATCAGGCTCATATCGTATTCTTTCGCTCCTACGAACGCTTGTGCTTGTGTTTGGATCTGACGGTGCGACAACCATTCGTCGGTCAGATGCAGCGACCGTCTCAGGGTTAGGTGTATCTCGAATTTCTTCAAGATCCACTGGATCACTATTTGTTCCTCGAGTAAGAAATTCTTCCTCAAGGAATTTACCTTTCCTTTTGATAGAAACGGTGTTTGCATCTGGATGGTAAAAGTAATATCCGGTATTACTATAGTATCCAACGAAAACTACCTTTTCGCCTCGGGGATCGAGCTTATTATCAGATTCGCTGGTGACATAAGCATCACATCCCCATACCCTGAGGTATGATAATTTAGGAAGAGAACCGTGCCATATCTCATATGGGGTCTTCACTACTTTCTTGGTCGGTGCCAGATTTATCAGGCGAGCAGCGGTTAAGATGGCATATCCCCAAAAGGAATGTGGCAAAGTAGTCCTGCACATCATCGAACGAACCATGTTAAGCAAATTTCGATTCCTCCTTTCACTTACGCCATTTAACTGGGGTGTTCCAGGTGGAGTAGGTTGTGAAACTATTCCACATTCCTTTAGATGATTCAGGAATTCGGTGCTTAGGTATTCACCACCTCTATCAGATCGACGTATTTTAATAGTTCGATTCAGCTGATTCTGTACTTCGTTTTGAAATTCTTTGAACTTTTCAAATGTTTCATGTTTGTGTTTCATCAAATAGACATAGGCATATCTGCTGTAGTCATCGATGAAAGTCACGAAGTATCGTTCACGATTTCTCGTCTCGGTTCGAAAGGATCCACACACATCGGTATGAATAATGCCTAACAATCCTTGGGCCCGTTCTCCTGTATGGGTGAAGGGTGACTTGGTTAGTTTACCAGATAAGCACGACTCGCACTCATCGAAGGAATCTGCATTTTGGGATTCGAGAATGCCAGCAGTTTGCAATTTCTTGATGCGGGCCTTGCTTATGTGACCAAGCATATGGTGCCATAACGAGGATTCGTTACTATCAGCTTTGCTTCTTTTAGAAACATGATAGAGCTGATCATTTGTTTGAACATCTATCTCATATATACCATGACGAGGTTTAGCCTCGAAATAAAAGATATCATTAAGGTAAGCAGAAATCATATTTCCATTAAACTTATACCGAAATCCTTGTTCAAACAATGAAGAGACAGAAATAATGTTTCTGGATAAACCAGGTGCATATAAACAGTTAAACAGTTTAACTACAAGGCCAGTCTGGCATGAAAAAGAATATGTGCCGGTAGCAAGTATTGGGACTCTTTTCCCGTCACCAACGATGAGGTCCATGACGCCCTGTTCTGTCTTCTTCCACTTCTCAGGTTCCTGCAAAACATTAACAATGTGATAACCACATCCAGTATCAAATACCCATGAGTTGGAGGAAACAGTGAAAAGTTCAATAACATGTATTGACATACCTGATGAGCAACCCTTATTAGAGTTCTTGGTCATCTTCAGCTTTGCAAGATAAACGGGACAGTTGCGACGCCAGTGTCCCATTTTGTTGCACTCATAGCACATGCGCTCCTCAGGAGGTTGCACCTGTGGTTTCTTTCCTTTGCCTTCTTTAACCTTCTTGGCTTTGGAGATCTTTGTATTAGCGACTCTAAGCACGTCCGGCGTGGTCCTGATCTTCACGCTGGGTATCAACGGAATAACCTCCTCGATCGACTGAGCCGAACAATTAATCGCAAGAATACGATAATGTTCAGGCAAAGATCTGAGTACTACATCAAGAGCCATCCCGTCAGAGATGGAGTAGCCAAGGTCGATCAGCCTGTCGCGATACGCTTTCATCAGCATGACATGATCGTATGGAGATGAGTCGTTAGCCATAGAGCAGTTCACAAATTATGAAAGTGCATCGGCTCGCTCAGTCCTCTGGCTCAACTCATATAAATCTTTGAGTTTACGAATGATGTCATAAGCAGACATCCCCATGAAATTGTACCGATAATCCTGAGTCATACTAGATAACACCAGGTCAGTGACGTCCTTATCATCGTGAGTGTGCTTTTGGAGCTCGGACCGCGAGTTCTCATTTAACAAGTAAGATGGAATACTCGCGATCGGTCGGTCAATGACATAGAGTTTCCCGAATAGCCTTAAAAGGTTTCTCAGGGTAGTCTGCCATGCGAGAAAGCCAGTCTCAGTGAAGGGGTCGAGTTGAACCATTGAACTTAATGAAGGTGAGTTTTCTTTAGCCTTCTGAAATATGCGAAGTAGATTTTAATCAGTATTTTCGATGTAATATTTTTTCTTTGAAATAAGTTGGTAAAGTTTATTTTAAGAAAAACGAGAATTCGCTTAGGCGACATTACTTGAGACCGCAAATGAGCCTCAGGAGCAAGGCCGTGTAAGCAAAATGACAACGATTGTCAATTGTGAGACTCAAGTCACAACTCTCGGTATGAGGCCGCTATATACAAACTATTATATTTTGCGATACGTTTTGCCTCATCCGTGCCCACTTTAGTAATATACATCCGTGGCGCGGTGTTTAAATTACTCCAACACTACGAACATATATGCCTGAAGCGATAGTAATCCTAAATGGTCGAAGTGATGACACGGTGTTGAAATACTCCAATGTCCTCACCTTGGAAGGTACCCTCGGCACCAAGTGCGGTGTTGAAATACTCCAACACTGATGCTCCGGTAAATACGTTCCAAGTTCGACTTGAGATAGGATGGCACGAACTATCAGTTTTAAGAATTACCATATAGGGATATTAGTTTCTTTTAATATTTAATTATCGTCAGACACGAACGATAAAACCCTATCATCACTCGGGACAAGTAAATTAATATAACCTAATTAAAATACTAAGTTGTCGCGAATGGCATATTGTGTATTAAACGGCATAAGGGCTTGATCTCGCTCGAGCCATCTAAGCGAGATCATTAGGGAAAAATTTAAAACAAATTAAATTAAATAGACCGGTGAACGATCGAGATGGCAACTCTGTGCGATCTTGAATCCAGCTCAGCTCCCACTTGCTTTGATATCCCTCTGGCGCGTGTCCAATCTTCGATTTTCGGTTACATACAAATTTACAATTACTAAAACTACTTCTAGTAACCTAGCTCTAAATTTGTACAACTTTGAAACCCTAAAACCGGGTCCAATAACCAAAATTCGAAAAACAACCAATTGGGCCAACAACTTGGGCCAAAACAGAGAAAGACAAAATTCACGCCAAAACCATACACACATGTATGCAAAATATAGAGGGGTCGGCCGTAACACACAATAATAAAATAAAATTGTATAGGATTAAAATTAATTAATCCTAATTCGCAATTTGGATTTTGGTCAAAATTGCGAACTACCGGTTACGAAAAGACCGGTTCTGGTTTGCGCGCGGTGATAATGGCTCTGATACCACTGTTGGGTTTTACAGTGGATATCCGCGTTACCGATTTTAATTTTATTAAAACCGATTTAATATAAAATTAATACTATATTAATTTAGCAGCGGAAACGATTTAATATAAACACGCGGATACAACTGTAACAGGATCAATCACCGTACACGACAAACACAGAAAAATATTTATTCAAAATAAATAAATAAATTAAATTAAATATCTAAACGAGTTAGATATACCTTGGCGGGATCCGAGCAACCGCTCGAGACACCCGGATTCAACGGGCTCGCGCTAGGACGAACTGAGACGTCTGACTCGAACCTACGAGACAGATCATCAACGACGGCGGCGGCAGAGGGCGGCGGCAGAGGGCGGCGGCGGTAGTGGTGGCGGCGGTGGTAGAGAAACCACGGGCGGCTGTGACAAAACTCCTTCCGACGGGATCGCGACAGGGACCGATCCTACAATGATCTCGTCACCGGAAACCGGTGGTGACGAGGTGGCGGGTACCGGATGGTAAAGCGGTGTGGGCCACGAGGACGGAACGGGAAGCGGTGGTCTCGGTTGCGCCGGCAACGCGAGAACCACCGGGCGGCGGCTGCGGCTGCGGCTTCGGCTCGGCTCGCAGACTCGGCTCGGGCTGCGGCGGCTTCACTATCAAGTCGGGCGCAAATACTGGCAAAACGGGGATCCATCGGAGAACACAAGGAAGCTGCGGTGGGGTGGTGGCGGCGATCGGACGACGGCGGCGGGGAGGCCGGCTTCGGCTGGAATTGGCACAGAGGGAGAGAGAGTGAGGGATTAGGGTTTGTTACTTGTGTTCCAATCTATCCTCTCTCTCTCTTTATTAATTAAAAATCGTCGACCGGGGCTCCTAACGGACTGGGCCCGGTCGTGATTCCCCTTTAGTCCACCAACCGATCAGTCTGTTAATCCGGTAACAACTGATCGGTCCGTCTTTTAATTAGCGAGTAATTTTGAACCGATAAAGTTTGTTGTTTTAGTTAAATAAATAATTAGTATTTATTTAATTCACCATTTAGTTCGATTAATACTAATTACCAATTAATTAGATTTAATAGTCCGTTGACCCGGGTGTAACTCTTACGGGTCAATATCGGTCGGGTTCGTTAATTCGTCGGGTCAGGACACCCTTGTCTCCAACACAGGTATCTTCACAATTAAATTACTTTCCTTTTCTAAGTGTGATTCATGGGTGTATGACACCGGCTGTGGAACTCATATCTGTAATATGTTGCAGGGTCTTAGAAACAGGAGGAAACTGAAGCCTGGATCTTTGCAGCTGTTCGTGGGAAATGGTTTGCCAGTAGCTGTGGAAGCCATAGAAGAATTTCATTTAGTTCTTCCTTCTGGGTTAATTATTGTTTTAGACAATTGGTATTATGCACCTTCTATTACTAGAGGTGTTATTTCAGTTTCATTGTTGAAAAACCAAGGATATATTAATGTTTTTAATAATATCGGTATTTCAGTTTCTAAAAATAATGTTCATTATTTTGATGCTATTCCTTGTGATGGCATTTATGAAATTGATATGCGTGGTTGTGTTTCAAATAATTCAATGTTCAATATTAGCAAACGAGCCAAAACAAGTTTGGACTCTACCTATCTTTGGCACTGTCGTCTTGCCCATGTTGGCAAAAACCGCATTGAAAGACTTCAACGTGAAGGGATCTTACAATCAAATGATGAATCATTTGATAAATGTGTTTCCTGTATCTCAGGAAAGATGACAAGAAAACCCTTTCCGAACAAGCCGCAAAGGGCTAAAGAACTACTTGGACTCATTCATACTGATGTTTGTGGCCCATTTAGACATGTGTCAAGAAAAGGTGCTAGCTACTTCGTGACTTTCACGGATGATTTCAGCCGTTATGGTTATGTTTACTTGCTTAAACATAAACATGAAGTGTTTGAAACATTCAAAGAGTTCAAGAACGAAGTAGAAAATCAACTCGGAAAGACCATCAAGATCCTTCGATCGGATCGTGGTGGAGAATACTTAAGCCAAGAATTTAAGGATTATCTTAAAGCGTGTGGAATTGTCCAACAGCTTACTCCTCCTTACACTCCTCAGCATAATGGAGTGTCTGAGAGGAGGAATCGAACCCTACTAGAAATGGTAAGGTCGATGATGAACCTTACAACTCTCCCATTATCATTTTGGGATTTTGCTCTAGAAACCGCTGTACGCGTTCTAAATATGGTTCCAACCAAGAAGGTTGAAAAGACACCATATCAATTATGGCATGGCGAAGTCCCTGTGTTGTCTTACTTAAGAGTCTCGGGATGTGAGGCACTTGTGAAGCGCGATACGCCTGACAAATTACAACCCAGGACAACTAAGTGCATCTTCGTAGGATACCCAAAGGAAACAATGGGTTACTACTTCTATAATCCTTCCGAAAACACTGTTCGTGTTGCTCGATACGCTGAATTCTTTGAAAAGAATTTTATAGCTCAAGAGAACAGTGGGAGAATTGTAGAACTATTGGAAGATGTTTCACCTTCTGAAACAACTAGCAATCATCAACTTGGGGGGGGGGGGGAATGTTCAAAGTGATGAACCTCAAGTCGATGATATTGCGATTCCACTTCGTAGATCCGAAAGGATCGTATGTAATCCGGATAGATGGATTGGTCTAGTCGAATCCGAGGATAACGTATCAAGAGATCTCGATGAGCCTCCGAATTTCAAAGCTGCATTATCAGATCCAGAATCTGACAAATGGCTTGAAGCTGTGAATGTGGAAATGAAATCCATGCAAGATAACCACGTTTGGACCCTGGTTGATCTTCCTCCTAACGTAAGAACCGTTGGGAGTAAATGGCTCTTCAAGAAGAAGACCGACATGGAAGGAAATGTACACACCTATAAAGCTCGTCTCGTGGTGAAAGGTTATACTCAACGTTTTGGCGTTGACTATGATGAGACCTTTTCACCAGTAGCAGACATTAGAGCTATTAGGATTCTCTTAGCCATAGCAGCGTACTATGACTTTGAGATATGGCAAATGGATGTTAAGACTGCCTTCTTAAATGGTTACCTGGATGAAGAAGTCTATATGGATCAACCAGAGGGGTTTGTGGATCCAAAACATCCCAGCCAAGTATGCAAGCTTCAAAGGTCCATTTATGGACTAAAGCAAGCATCGAGGAGTTGGAATAAACGGTTTGATGAAGAAATCAAAAGGTTTGGTTTCGTTCAGAATCCCGATGAGCCATGTGTATATCGCAAAGCTAGTGGGAGTAATGTTACTTTCCTTGTCTTATATGTAGATGACATATTGATTATAGGAAAACACATTCCAATGTTGCAAGATGTAAAATCCCATCTTGGAAGGTGTTTTGCCATGAAAGACTTGGGAGAAGCAGCATTTATTATTGGAATCAAGATCTATAGAGATAGAGGTAAGCGGTTGATTGGACTAAGTCAAAGTGCTTATATTGATAAGATCTTGAAGCGATTCAAGATGGAGAATTCCAAGCGTGGTATAGTACCTATGCAGGAAGGACTTGGTCTATCAGTCAAACAAGGTGCCTCTACACCTGATGAGGTGAAGCGTATGCAAAGAGTTCCTTATGCTTCGGCTGTAGGCTTTATAATGTATGCGGTGAGATGCACTAGACCTGACATAGCATTTGCGCAAAATATCGTTAGCCGATTTCAACAGAATCCAGGTGAAAGTCACTGGACTGCTGTTAAGACCATTCTCAAGTACCTACGGGCTACTAGAGATTTGTTTTTGGTGTATGGGGGAAATCCAGATCAAGAGCTCAAAGTGACCGGATATTGTGATGTTGGATTTCAGACTGATAGAGATGACACGAAGTCTTAGTCGGGGTACGTCTTCGTTCTAAATGGAGGCGCTGTGGATTGGAAAAGCAAGAAACAAACCACAGTTTCTATGTCTGCAACAAAGTCTGAGTATATTGCTGCGTCAGAGGCTGCAATGGAGGCTGTCTGGATAAGGAAGTTTATTAGTGGGCTTGACATTGTCCCCACAAGTAACTTGCCTATCGACATGTACTGCGATAACTCGGGTGCATTAATCATCGCCAAAGAACCTGGAGTTCAGAAGGGCGCCATACACTATGCCAGGAGATATCACTATGTTCGTGAACAGATCGAACTAGGTGAAATCAGATTACTCAAAGTTCACACAGATATTAACTTAGTTGATCCTTTCACGAAAGCTTTATCGAGGCCGAAGCTTGAAAGGCATGCCGAGGGCATGGGACTTAGATTAGCTAGTTAAAACATGTATGTCTGTTGTTCAGTATTTGGATAAGGGATGTTAAACAATTTCTATTTATATAGTGAAATAAAGTACTTGATATGTTTGATTTCATTTAATAGTAAATTGTGTCCTATATTTGCATGTTTAATCCTTGAGTACTTGTCAAGTATTCTAAATTGTCCATTGTCAATTAACTGTATGGGAATATAGTTAAACTAAGACAAAATCTGAGTGATTGGTTAGGATGGTCCCACCAAACTCACATGGTATTCATTGGATGCATACTGGACTGACCCACCAACGAATTGTCACTTTATGGATCGGCGTCATTAAGTTAAATTCGTAAATGGTTGCTTTATTTATCCTTAGACTTGAGATACAACCAGGTCATGCATGTATGGATTGCACCTACTTGATATAGGTCTAACTATCCTGAATAAGGTAGTATAAAAGGGCTATTTTCAGTGAGTGTAGTGAAGTATATGACTTGACACGTGTAGTCAAGAGGATTTGTTCCTTCAGCTTTGTGCTGAAGCAGATACCACTGGGCCCCTCATTGGACTAATTAAGATGTTTGCATGGCCGTGCCCAAATAAAATCTAGAGATGTCTCGGTTTGCAATTTGGTAATCTTAAGTTAGTTGTGAGAATGAGAAACAGAATCGTTAAAGTATGGAATGACTTTGATCCATATCCATATTTAACACGGTGTCGGTAACAAAGGGATAATAAATGACTAACCCATTTAAATAAACTTTGAGAAGCTGTACTTAAATATTTCTGGGAGCATTGGCATGTTGCTAGACGCTAACCAATGTTATTACCTTTACTATTGCAAGCTCAAGTGCGAGATGTAGGGATATGATCATGTAATAGTAAGCGTATGTCCGGAAATTATTTAAGCCTACGGGGTCACACGTCTCGACACTAATGTATTTGTATTAATTAATCAGTTAATTAATATTTATCACGAATAATTAACGAGGAATCGTTAAAACTAACGGTTAATTGTTAACGGGTGTTAGTTGAAAATTAAAAAGAGTTGTAATTGGATTACAATAAGGAAAAGGCTTTGGGATAGGGCCTTAGGGCCGAATTCGGTTAGGGCTCCCCACCCAATGCTTATCTTGTTTTCCAAGTTTCTTAAATCCTATAAATAGAACCTATGGGTTTAGGGTTAAAGAGAGCATATACTTGGAAAGAAAAAACCCTAATTCTCTCTCTCCATCCCTCTAATTTACGGATAAGAAACCGAACCCACTTAGGGTTTTGGTTTCGAGTGGTTTGACCAAAGCATCAAGGAAGGAGAAGCTCGTGTTCGTGATCAAGTACTAGCATACGTACATCGGTGTGTCGTGTGTGCGATCGTAGAGGGATTTACTTCAAATCGTAGAGGATCTTCTCTTGCCGAGCTAAAAAGGTACACAACTTCCATCCGGTTAGTTCGATTAATTCATAGGAATATATCCGCTGCGTACTCGTGTTCAAATTCGATAAATTGTTATATAACCCAACAGAAATAAATAAGGTTGATAGGAAAAGACTGATCTCCATTGCCTCACAGATGCCTACCAAGCTAATAAGGAATGATGAAAACTACACACTGTTGAAAAAGATAAAGAGGGCTCTTGTGATCAAGAAACTGAAAACAGAAGAAGAGATAGCTCAGTTGAAAGTTAGAGAACTTTGCAACCTGATTGATATAATCTTTTATGAGCTCAAAGGAGACATAGTTGTTGTTAATCCAAAGCTTGTGATGCCTGCACCTTCAGAATTCACTTCAGGTACATCATCAAACTTAAATGTTAAACCTGAATTCACTGATGATGCAGATATGCCACCTCCACCTTCTTTCACATATGATCCAAGTCCCATATCTACAACAGCTTCATCACTTCCACAGTCATTTGCTCTTATTCCATACAAACCTCCTTCAATATCCAAGAAGGTTGCAACCAAACTTGCTAACCCAAGATACAGAACTGACAATTTTACCCCTATTGTTCCCCTCAAGAAGAAGCCTCCTCCTACCTTGGATTTCTTTGATATTTTCCCACCTTCTCCACCTTCAAGCCCTACACCAAAAGCTATTAAACCACCAACACAAACTTCCCTACCTCCACTCACCATCAAAGAACCAAGCACCACCATCACCAAACCTACTGAAGTTCAATATGGCCCTTCTTCATCATCTGCCAAAGGCAAAAGACCTATTGTGCAAGAATCAGCAAATGATTATGATGAAGAAAGGATGATGAGAAAAAGGAAGATGATGCATGCCAAGAGCAAAAGAGGTCAAAAGCAAAGAAGAAAAGCTCCACCCAGAAAGAACAAGATTGTGGGTTGGACAGTAGATGAAGCCACTTTTGATTTCACTTTCAATTTGGCAAATGGCACAACTCAGGTGGTAAATGCTCGCAAGGCCACTACATTTCTTTCTTTGCTGCAAATGACTGACATCATTCTAAAGCTTAGAGAAATTTGGAGTCCTTCAAGAGCTGAGCATATGTTAAGGCTTCTCATTGAGCCACATGTGCTGAACTGTGGAATGCTCTACATGAGTAATTTAGATGATGACTCAGCAGAAGAAGAAGAAGAACCTGCAAGTGAGATAAAATTTATCATTTGGGAAGAGGAAGAGAAGCTAATCTATGTTCACAGAGCCGACGACACCTTCACAGTTCATGAGTCCATTTCTGTTCAAGAAGAACGGAGCGAAATGGACTGGGAATCTTTCAAGTATGTGAAGGCGACCAAAACAAATTCTAAAGAGCTTTCTCAAAACCTGGATGCCAACGGATGCCAACATCAGAACCACAGAGAAGTAGGTTAGAAAGAAAAAGATTTTTGGGTACAAGTTAATTTTTGAAGATAAACATTAGAATTTGACAGCATCAGCTTAGGGGGAGATTGTAAGGAATATTGCGCTTGGAAGATTTTCGGCTGAATGCCAATTTTGTTATGTTCCGGCTGAAGTTGAAGTTGAAGTTGAAGCGGAATTCTCACTTCAAGCGGAACTGGTTGTTCAAGCGGAAAAGAAGCAGTTTTGTCCTTTAGCGAATATTCCGGGTGAACTCGATTATCCACCAGATAATTAGTTCAACCGGACTTTTCCTGAGATGTCTTTTCAACAAGTCCAATCCTGCAAAAGCTTCTCGTATGCCTCCATATCTGATTCAAGCCGCTCTCCTAAAGTAGTATGTTGCTGCAAACACGCAAGATATTCCAATTGCCGATGTTTATTCTTTTGGTAGCTTATATTTGACTTTATTGTTTACGGTATAGATTAGATCGCATGAGATGTATGGCTGTCATTGATCTCATCAACACTATATATAGCTTAGTTAGCTCATAGTTTATCAACACAAATACACGAACTTGTAATAGTGTAGCTTTGAGTTAATGCAAATAGTGCCAGTATTTGTTACTTCGTTGTTACTATCTTTCTGCAAATCAAGCTTTTACATTATACACAAGAACTAAATCTCACTTAAGTAAACTGAAATATAACCTTAGCTCCGCAGGGTTATATTTGAAAGTAAAGGGCTTTTGTTTTAGTTTAACACTAACTAATAACGATCCTACAAAGGGTAAGCACCGCTTTACACCAAGGAATTGAAGATGGAAAAAGGATGTTCAGAAGACAAGCTCAGCTGGATGTTGAATTAGCAAAATCCCTCTGCTGTTTTTAACAAAGCCAAATGAGAATATCCCTCCTGTTGTCTCATGTAGAGGATCCGGAACAACATTTCTTGGCCAAAAACTTGGTATATGCTTCAGAGATCACTCTTAAGAAATAAGGTTCTTCAGGCTAAAAGAAAAATAGAAATATACAAATCTGGCCTTAGAGTTCTTCTTATTTATTTTAGAAAAATGCAAGGCAAACAACAGCAGAACCAAGGAAGTCATCAAAGCAGAAATTGAAGCCTTGATAAAAGAAAGAATAGTCTTTAGAACCCTACTGTAAGAATGCACTAAAGACTGTAGATTTTAAAATAATTCACTCACCAGTAGAGCAAAAATCAGAAAAGACTTGTAAAATCTAGATTATGGTAGGCAATAATTCTCCTTAATTCTATAAAAAGATCAATGAGAATGATCTATGCATCTTGTATTTCTCTTTTTGTTTATTTTCTTCAAATACTTAGGGGAGATTGTTAGAACACAATGCAAATGTAACACAAAATAGTCAAATATTAGAAGAAAAGATAAGATATATCCTCAAAAGAGAAATGATACGAAAATCTGTATGATTTACAGATTTCGTATGATTTCTGTATTCATACAGAACTACTCTGGAAATTCTTAAGTAGTTCTATACAGACCAAAATCTACAGGAATCCTCATTTCTATAGAAAGGCTTCTAATGGGAAGCATTAATAGTCTTCAAACAAGATTCCTGAAGGAGTTCTGGACTATCAGAAGATAAAGATACGAGAAGAACAAAATATGTCTTTGTGTGAAGAATAAGCACATTAAACACCAACTTGGCATTTATCACGAAAGCAGTTAAAGACAGTTGAATAAGAGATAAATTGAATATCCTTAATTTATCTCTATATACTCTGACACACAAAATTCAACCGACGTCAACCACCTTATCCAATGCAACTTGCTACATCTTCCTATAAATAGCAAGCAGACTTCACCAAACAAAGCAAGACAACAAGCATACAATTCAATATCTTCTCAAAGCATTTACAACTTACTCCCATAGAAAGTTAATTCTGTTGATACATTGTTATACTATAAACTCGTGTAAACCATTATTTACATTTGAGATATACAAGAAAAAACCCTTTTTATGAATTGTTGTCTTCCAATTTGATTTACTTGACGCAACTTGTTTATCTTGTTTAAATCAAATTGTGCCAACATTGTTAAAGAGCCCCTCACGGGACCCAACAAATGCATTTGAATGTATTTTCATAATACAGTATGTATATCAGCCCGAAAATATTTAAAACATTAAAACATTAAAAATTGGGCTCGCAGACTTCACCTTATTTCTTTACTCGTGAAAACTCGGACAAAACCTCCGACAGGATCCTTGGTTAACCTAATTGCGTATCATATGGCATTAACGCAAGGTTTATTATTATAAACACTTCCTATGTTCATTTCTATTATTTATTATCTTAATAATATCTAATTATTAAGATTAACATTTTTATAGGTCAAAATAACCAAAATGCCCTTATAGGCATAATATCAATTTTTATTGATAATATGAATACTCGCATTCCTATAAGGTAACACTCACTCCACGATCACCCAGTGAGGTATGCCAGGTCCCAGTTGGGATTTATGTGACACCCTCGCTATGCTAGGTACCCTAGTGTACATGCGCTTACCCTTCTGGTCCGCACGAACTACTAATATCCAATTTACTCGGTATTCTCAATAATTTATTATTTATCCATTTTAAAATGATATATACTTAATAAATATAAAAACATATTACCATGCCAAAAAATCAAATCCCCATACCCTCCGGATTATTTTATATTAAATAATCATATTTCAAATCGCTAATTTCACATATTTCTCTTTTTTTTATCAATACTCATTTTTATTTGAGACCAAATTAGGGTATTATTCATTATAACATTTTAACATACTTAAAATATCAAACCTTAATTCAACCCCGTTTACCCAATTTTAGCAACATAGCGTTACGAAAACCTAAATTTTGCCCCGTTTACAAAACCTTTACCAAACCTTTTCCAAATCTGAAATAAATTTAGGGCTTTCTTAAAATATATTATTTTAGGATTACCCATAAAAATTTAAATCCTAATTCCCACCTGATCACCCAATTTTAGCAAAACAAGCTCAAGAACCCTAGTTTTTACATAGTTTTAGAAACCATACTTAGACACAATATTATCAAAAACTGGAATAGGTTATTGTTAAGCATACAAAATAGTGCTTGACTGCAAAATTTCAGCTCCTAGCTCCTCATCGTTTGTGTGTATTGCTCCGACGAAGTTTCAGGTGCGTTGAAGGGGGTTTTTGGGTTGATTCTCAGTGAATTCGTGAAGATTATGGCTTGTTTGCTCCGCTATTTATAGCCATTTGATGCGCCCTAAGGTCCTAACACGTACTATGGTGAGTAATCGGCCTAATATGACACGTATGAGGCGAATTCGTTAGCTACAAGTGTGATATCGTGGCAAAAAAGAAACCTGGTAAACCTTTTGCTGTATCTGGACTCAAAGCGTTCACGCACAGGTAGGTGTTGGGCTACGCGATACGCGTGCGTCATGTTTCCGGCCAGAATTCACTTTTTCACTCTTTTAATCTCTCTACTTTGGTTTAACACACTTTTACCCCCTAAACTTCTATCCTTTTATCATTTTATGTCCTAAACATTAAGGGACATATTTCTAATATTTTCTAAAGTTTCTAAAGCTCGGAATTCATACGATAATATATATATTTATTTATTATTTGCTAATTTACGTTTTAGCCCCTCAAACTTTAGTATACTTATTATTTTATGCTACGAATTATGTTAGGATATAATTCTATAATTTCTAAACCTTTGGATACTAATAGTGATAGTTATAAACACGCATTTTACCCGAATATATACGTTTTATCAATTATAATAATCTTTTGACGTTCAAACATATATTTACCTATAATTCACACATTTAACTATTTACACATGTATTCACACGTATATATCCATCAAATGATTCATGTATTATCATGCTATTAATATAAACACATATTCATTTCATATTTTACTTTATTGACGTTTTGGGCATTCGTTTATGCACGTTTCATCACGTTGGTTATCAAACACATATTGTTAACACATGCAACATATCTAATGTATATTCTTACCATATTCATCAATCAAACTTAGGTATTCATAATATAAACATGTATATGCTATATATGAAATTTGGGATGTTACAAATGAATGTAGCACTTGTTACATAAGTCACATGTTTTAAATTTATTACTATATGCTAAACATATGTCTACTCACCAACTATTCATAGTTGGCCCCTTTTATCTTATCCATGTTCAAGAATGCTAGTTGATGATCAATATGCTATCACGTAGAAATAAGACATTTTTTTTATTTGTTCGTTTCAAGTATTGTACTCAACTTTGATTATTAACGAAATCTGGTTTATGTTAAATTTGTCACTTTATTATAGTATGTCATGCGCTTTTGGACAAACTAATCATGCCCCAATACTTCCACCGTCAGTTGGGGTGTGAGATGGTTCAAGCCTAACTCAAGAGGATTTTTCGCAAGCGGTGGGTTTCCTCCTTGATGATATTTCTGGGTGAGTCAAGCCTGGAGTGTCAAATCGAGTATGGACGTTTGCAGTGCTGTCTCAGGAAGACTCACTCGGGTATTGGAGATTTGAGGTAGTTCCAAAGGCCTTTACAAAATAAAATAATGGTTAATTGTTGTTAATTTTTGTTGAACATAATTAATGTATGTCAATGTGATATTTTGTCTAACATGGTAATAAATATTCAAGTATATTTATATATGATTCATCACGGCTCGTTATTGAGCATTATTGTAATACCTTAAGTAAATCTCATATTGGCAGTGGATAAAAGAAATTATTGTTTCATTGGGAACGTCATGTCTCATATATCATTTATGCATTTTGGGCGCATTGACTGTGGATGAGATGAGAACTCCATAATTAAGCGTTCTCTAGTGAAAGCAGTCCAGGGGTGATTGATCTTCCTCTAAAGTTTTCACTCTACAACCAAAAGCAAATTTCTGAACTCCATGTGGGATAAGCAGACAAAAATGATGGTATAAGGGGCCAAATGTTACAATTATAATTTATACTAACCCATGATGTTTCCTTACAACTCTTTATCTTACTAAAGACAAAATATGGCAAATTAGGCTATGAACACATAGTCAATGTATGTCAAACTTGGTAGATCATAGTGAACCATGGTAAAAAGTTATAACAATGACTGCAAATCAAAATAGTGGTCATCAACGGCGAATTAAGGTCATACAACATTGATAAATAATCATTGGTGCAAATTATGTCCCAACATAGCCAATGCATGACTTATAACGTGACTCATGGCAACCTAATATGACTAGAAATAAAGGTCGCGGAAAATATAAAGCAAACTAACACTAAAGTGTTAATTCTAACTAATTGGTCATAAGATTATGAAAAAAAGGTTTAAACATGAACTTCAACTCATTGATGTCCGGTTAGGATATACTATGTAATATATAACCCAATGTTGCTTTTCTAGGCCCAACATATCGTATATTACGATATTTATGACCCATCGTAAGTCATCGTTGTATATATAACTAATCAAACATGTATGCCCCGTTATAACATACTACAACTATGTAAGGATCATTAACTGTCAGTAAGGATCATAGGTCGTCAGTTAGAGTCACTAATGTTCAATTAGGGTTATTGGTGACCAACTATTGGTGGTTAATTAGGGTCGGGTAGGGTCATGCATTATCAATTAGGCTGAAACATTTTGAGGTCAACTCTCAAAGTTTGACAAATTTAGGTTGTTACATAGATTCTTATATTTTTATGTTTGTTTAGAAACAAGAATTTTGCCGGCCACGCGTTGCGACGGGAAAATTTGTTTTTCTTAGTGGAAGTTTGAAGCATTGGTGTTAGAGTATTGTGATAGCAGTTGTGTGATTTTTGTTGGAAGTTGTGGCCTTAACATTAGCATTTCATATACGAAATAGCATGCTTCGACATCATTTTATACACAAAATAGCATGAAGAGAGTGGTTAGTTGTTACACTCAATCCATGAAACTACACATGTTATTTTTTTTTATTGTTTCATGGATTGATAGGTTTTAGTTGTTGTTGAGTTGCTGTTTCTTTTACATAGCTGCCAAAATTCATATTCTTAAAACTATTCAAAATGTCGTTCTTAAGTTTCTGATACTTGAAACCATTTGTCAAAATGCTATTAGCTAAAATGCTGCTTTTCCTCCTTAATCAGCCTTTTCTTTCTTTTTCTTGGAGTTGATTTCTTTGACTAATGACTAAAGAAAGGGATAAGAAAATCCTACACATACTACAATTCACTTTCATGTGTTGCATTTCTACTAGGCTAAATTATGTGTTGCCTATTTTCATTTAAAAATCTTTTGGTTGATGAGTGAGAATTATAAGAAAATTTTCCCTTTCTTTGGTCATTATGTTCTGATCAAAACATATCAGGTGGTTAATAAGGGTAATAAAAATTTAATAAAAACAAAGAAACATCAAGGTAAGAAAGTAAGAAGTCAAAGCTGCAAGGTGTCGAAGAAGAAGAAAAGGAAAGACGATTAAAGAAAACGAACGCACTTACCTAGCCGCTGGCGAAGAGAAAGTGAGACGAAGAACAGAAACTGAAAACGGAAAATGCGATAGTAAAGGAAATGGCCTAGGGTGCGCTTTATGAATTAATTTATAAAATATATGTTAACCGATAATATCTTTAGATATTATTGGTGTGTATTCTTGTATTTATTATGTAATATTCTTTAGGTTTAGAATATTTCCTTTCCTAGTTTGGCTCCTTTGTAATTGTATATAGGGATTGTATTCCTTTGTAAATGGCAATGAGAAATATAGCAATCGTTTACATGGTATCACGCTAGGGTTCCTTGCCTGGTCGATTTCGAACGCCAGCCCCCTGCCTTGATCTCGATCAAGCCGATCCTCCCTCTCATTCTCCTTCATCATGTCCGACACAAACAAGAACACCCCTCCTCCTTCCCAAAAACCTATCCATCTAGCCTACTGCCTAATGTTCTTCACCGGGTTCGAGCTCTTGATGGCGTGAAAGTTACATACGCCACATGGGTTCGTTTATTCAAGCTTCATGCACAATCTGTCGATGTTCTTGCTCACATCGATGGTACACCTCCTCCTGACAAATCCGAATCTAGTTATGCGGATTGGGTCAAGCTAGATGCTTTGGTTCTTCAGTGGATCTGCGCCACCGTGTCCGATGAATTACTGCCCCGGGTTCTTGTTGACGAATCAACCGCTCTGGCCGCCTGGAAACGGGTTCAAGAACTATTCTTGAACAATAAAGGCGCTCGTGCGGCTGCGTTGGAGCAAGAGTTTACCAACCTTGCATTGAAGGATTTTCCCTCCTTGGAGGCGTATTGTCAGCGGTTGAAGGAAATCGCCGACCAACTAAGTGATGTTGATTCTCCTGTATCGAACCAGCGCCGTGTACTCCAGTTGGTTCGTGGCCTGCCGACCGAATACGATAGCGTTGCGGCCTACATCAACCAGACCATCCCCTCCTGGGAGACAGCCTGCAACATGTTGCATCATGAGCTTCTCCGGCAAAACGCTCGTGACAAACCACCGCCGGCTCCACCGGTGGTTGCTGCGGCTACATCGCAGCCGCCTGCTCAACCTGGCTCCAACTCACGGTCCTCTTGGCAGCCCCGTCGCAACAACAACAATCGCCGAGACCAACCAGCTCGCCAAGGTCAGCGCTCGAACCAGAATCAGCGCTCCGGGAATTCTTCCCAGCGCCCCTCGTTTCAGCAGCAGCAGCCGGGTCCCTACTGGGCTCCTGGACCGTATTGGGCCCCTCCCCCTTGCCCTTATACAGCCCAGAACGGTTGGGCCTACTCCTGGCATCCTGGGCCGATGCCTCCACAGGAACAACAAGCCTCCAAGTCAGTCCCATCTGGCCCTCAAGCCAACCTGTTTGCGACCGATCCACTCGAGCCCACCCAACTCGCCGGCGTAATGGAGTCCCTCTCAATGGATCAGAATGAGGATCAAAATCAGCATTCATGGTATATGGACACAGGTGCTTCATCTCATATGACTAACGACGCAGGTAAACTCGACAACTTTTCTACGTATTCTCCTATAGCGTCAATATTTGTAGGTAATGGCAACAAACTTCCAATCCTCGGATCAGGTAACTCGACCATTGTTACACCTACAAAACCCCTTAGCCTTCGCACTGTCCTTTATAACCCTTCTGTCATTAAAAATCTTGTTTCCGTTCGACAATTTAACATTGACAATTATACTTCAATCGAATTTGATCCGTTTGGTTTTTCTGTGAAGGACTTCAAGGATGGCACTATCCTCAGTCGCCACAATAGCTCGAGCCACCTCTATCCAGTCACCAAGAACATCGTGTCTTCTGCTTTGCTTGCTTCCTCAGATCGCTCTCGTTGTTGGCATAATAGGCTTGGACACCCGGGCAAGCCCATTATGGAGTTTCTTCGTTTAAATAATTTTATTTTTTGCAATAAGTCGAATAACGACAATCTTTGTCATTCGTGTCAATTGTCGAAACACAAACGGTTACCATTTTTGGATTCTATGTCTAGCACTTTGATGCCTTTTGCTATTTTACATTGCGATTTGTGTACCTCCCCTGTTTTGAGTCATGCAGGTTACAAATATTATATGGTTATTATTGACGATTTTAGTCAATATACATGGGTGTACCCTCTCAGATACAAATCCGAAACTTTTTCAAAGTTCCAACAATTTCATCAATTTGTAAAAACCCAATTTTGCTTAAACATTCAAACATTCCAATGTGACATGGGCGGGGAATTTAACAATACCACCTTCAAAAATTTCGCAACCCAAAACGGCAACGAGTTCCGTTTTTCATGCCCTCATACCTCCCAACAAAACGGGAAATCTGAGAGGATGATTCGTCGGTTGAACGATATTATGTTCACTCTCCTCACGCAGGCTTCGTTACCCAATTCCTTTTGGGTCGAAGCCCTCCACACTGCGTCGTACCTTCACAATATTCTTCCAACCCCCCTCCTCAAAAACAAAACACCCATGTCCCGCCTCTACCTCCGCAAACTCACGTACGATCACCTGCGTGTGTTTGGATGCGCTTGCTACCCTAACACCTCCTCCACTCGTTCTCACAAACTCGAACCCCGTTCCACTCGATGCGTATTCCTCGGTTACCCCTCCAACTATCGGGGTTACCGTTGTCTTGAGCTCTCCTCCGGGAAAACCATTTTCTCTAGACACGTCACGTTTGACGAGTCCACGTTCCCATACGTCGAACCATCTAAACCCCCTCCCTCCCACTCATTTTTGGATCCCTCCCCCGTTTTCTTTCCATCTCAGCCGTCACCTCAACCTGCCCAGCCCACCGAAGTCGGCCTAATCACTTCACCCGAATCCCCACATTCCAGCCCACCTCCGCAACCGGCTTCCCCCCCTCACCCGGCCCATCCTCAGGCCCATCCTCTCCCTCATCGACCTCCACCTCCAGCACCCCGCCAACATCACCTACCCAACAACCCGACCCGCAACCCACTCACCCTATGACCACTCGTGCTCGCTCCGGCATTTTCAAACCCCGGCAGCCACTCAACCTTCACCTTTCCTCGGATCCCAATATCTCTCCCCTACCAAAATCTCACTTAGCCGGCCTCTCTGATCCGAATTGGAAACGTGCCATGACTAGCGAATATGAAGCTCTATTGGAAAACAATACGTGGGAACTTGTCCCTCGGCCTGCTAATGCACCTATTATTCGTTGTATGTGGCTATTTAAGCACAAGTTTCGAGCCGATGGAACGTTAGAAAGATATAAAGCTCGATTGGTGGTTAACGGTAAGGCCAAACGGTTGGCATTGATTGTGATGACACTTTTAGCCCCGTCGTTAAGCCCACCACCATCAGGACTGTTCTTAGCCTAGCCGTTTCCCGATCATGGCCCATACATCAACTCGACGTGAAGAACGCGTTCCTTCATGGCCACCTGAAGGAAACTGTTTATATGTTTCAACCACCGGGCTTTGCGTCGTCATCTCATCCAGGTCACGTGTGTAAATTACAAAAATCATTATATGGTCTAAAGCAAGCCCCTAGGGCTTGGTATCATCGTTTTGCAGGTTATTTAGTGAAGTGTGGATTCAAGAGCAGTATCAGTGACACTTCCCTTTTTATTTTTCAACATGGAGCTGACGTGGCCTACCTGCTTTTGTACGTGGATGATATCATTCTTACGGCATCTTCTAACTCGCTGCTTCAATGAATCATTAAATTGCTTTCACACGAGTTTAAGATGACGGGTCTTGGCCGCCTTCACCATTTCCTTGGCATATCGGTTCAACAGAAAAATGGTGGTCTTTTTCTTTCTCAGTCGTAATATGCTAGTGATATACTTGCCCGGGCTAATATGTCGAACTGTAAGCCATGTTCTACACCCGTTGAGATCGGTTCCAAACTTCAAGGAGGTGTGGGACCGGAATTTTCTGATGGCCTTCTTTATCGTAGTCTGGCAGGAGCTCTCCAGTACCTTACCATCACTCGGCCAGACCTAACTTACGCAGTTCAGCAGGTATGTCTTTTCATGCATGACCCCCGTGATCAGCACTTTCAGTTTATGAAACGGATACTCCATTATCTTCGGGGTACTATAGACTTCGGCCTCTCCATCCTGCCATCCAAGTCCACGCATTTAACAGCTTATTCCGACGTGGACTGGGGCGGATGCCCGGATTCTCGGCGCTCGACGTCTGGGTATTGTGTTTATTTGGGCGATAACTTAATATCCTGGTCGTCGAAACGGCAACCTACCATTTCTCGTTCTAGTGCGGAGGCAGAATATCGAGGTGTTGCTAATGCGGTTGCCGAGACTTGTTGGATTCGGAATCTTCTGCTTGAATTACATGTGCCGGTTCGACAAGCTACTTTAGTGTACTGTGATAATGTGAGTGCGGTTTATTTATCCGAGAATCCCGTGCAACACCAACGTACGAAACATGTGGAGCTCGATATTCATTTTGTACGTGAGAAAGTTCGAATAGGCCAAGTCAAAGTCTTACATGTCCCAGCCGAGTATCAATATGCAGACATCTTCACCAAAGGCTTGCCGAAGCATTTGTTCGTTCGTTTTAGATCCAGTTTATGCCTTCGACAGGCTCCGGCTCAAACTACGGGGGCGTGTTAACCGATAATATCTTTAGATATTATTGGTGTGTATTCTTGTATTTATTATGTAATATTCTTTAGGTTTAGAATATTTCCTTTCCTAGTTTGGCTCCTTTGTAATTATATATAGGGATTGTATTCCTTTGTAAATGGCAATGAGAAATATAGCAATCGTTTACAATATCCATAGTAGCTACCAGTTCAAAGTACATGAAGAAGCTATTAGTTATGGATCTGTATGTTGAATTTTGTTAATTCTACTTTCATATTCTGATTTCCTGTTATGATTTCTTGTTTGTATACAAATGTATTTATTTAAAGCCTACGTAATTTGTAGTTCTCTTAACATAAACACAATAAAAACCATCATAATTATTCGCTAGTGTTAATATGTGTATTGATGCGTAAATTTTTTGTGTAAATAAAAAATAGCTTTTGAAAGCCTATGTAATATGCAGGTTGTTGTCATGGTTGAAGTTGATGGTGTAGCTCAAAGGTTTAGATATATGTCTTAATCTGTTTTGCTTTGAGTCCTTTAATCTTGCTGTTAGGCTCTAAACTAAATTATGTGTATACTTCATACTTTTTGTAAACGTTAGTCTTAAAATAGGTATATGAAATTGTTTAAATTTGTCACACCCCGAGAATGGTTATGAATGATGGACATCTAAGTGAACGTTTAGAAAAGTCATTTGTTTTTTGAAAACATAAGTCTTAAACATTTATTTAAATATTTAAAACTGTGGCAGCGGAAAATAGTAGTGGAAATACATGTTAAGTTTCAAAAGACAACGGTATGTGATTTTTTAAACATGACAACCCTAAGGTGTAATGTGACTAAACCTCCAAAAGAATGAATGAACATGCAACAGGCAAACCATGATATGAGACAAGCATGATCTATGCAGAAAGACATTGAATTGCATCCTTAATCACCTGAGAATTCAAGAAATTTAAAAAGTCAACAAAATTGTTGGTGAGTTCACAGGTTTGATGACACATGAAAATGTTTGAACAGTGTTTGAATCAGTGTTTTGAAACAATGTTTAAAATGTTTGGCTATCGTGACATTATTTTTGTTGACTCTGATGTTGTAAAGATCAAGCATGAACCTTGAATTCAAAACTAACTGTTTACCCACTCCTGGTGTCCAACCCCATGTACACCGAATGGCCAGAATAACTAATGTACCCCTTGACTATTTCCGTGGAGTCAGGACTGGAGCGACCAAGTCGGGGCAGGTCGTCAACCTAAATAGATCTATTCACAAGCTATCGTTTCGAATGAACTGATTGAATTCAATTAATAGTGGGACTTAGGCATATAACATGAATCAACATGAATATACAGATTTGGGGTTTATGAAAAGAACATGCAATCAGTACGTCTTATAGTAATCATAATATCAGACAAAATGAAATTTGAAAGGCATTCATTGAATTCTCCCCCATAATTTGAAAACAGAAAAGTAAAAGGGGCCGTGAAACTCACTTGATATGAAGATGGACTGACAGATATGAATTGAGTGAAGTAGCCTAGAAAGCGTCTACAATATAATATTAAGACGTCTTAGGGTTGGCTAAATTGGGATTAGTGAATACGTCACCCAATGTTCGATGCTAAGTCTTGACAAGAATTACCCGATGACATTGATGGAAATCTTGAATTATTATTTGTTGGAAAACAAATAATATAGAGTTATGAAAATAACTATTTATTTGAATACATAAATAATATTTGGTTTTTCACGTATAGAAAATACTATATTGAATTATATACTTATTTTCACGAATGACACGAAAAATATAAATATTTATTGTTATTAAATATTTATAAGGTTTTGAACCCCTTGAAATTATAAATAAATTTTTTCATTTATTTAAGGTTCGAACGCGCGTTTTCTACCGCGTTTATACACGGTATTATTTGCGTTTTTATGAAAAATCATTTGACACAAAAAAATATATCTATTTTTGTGAATTAATGATTTCAAAATATAAGAAGTTATATTTTATAAAGTTTGAACGTTGGTTTGTCCGTTAGCGAGCCGGTTTCACCGGTTTAACCGGTTTAACCGCTATGACCTGTTTTATGATGTTTTGAGTTTCCTAAACCCTTAGAAAACATTTATGGACCTGTTTTGATGTGGTTGACGGTTTTAAATTACCACGTGTGTCGGTAGTGGCTTATCTTGCAAAAATTGAGGTTTTCGCGTTACCGAAAGTCACTGTTTTTTTCCGGTTTGTTTCTAAAATATTATTTTCCCTTTTTGAACTTCATGAAGTATTTTTTTTATATATGAAAATGATTTCGTTTAAGGTTCTGGACCAGAGTCTTATTATGTTCAAAAATACTAAATATTTTAGTTCGAAAAGTCATGTTACGGGTTTCGAATATCCAGTTTTTGAACGTTTATCGTTTCAGGTCTAAATGTGACTTTAAAAGATGATTTGGTAACTTTTAAACACACATTTTATAGGTTTCAAACACATCATAAAGTTAGTCATATTTATTTTTATTAAAAATCGACAACTTATGATTTTTAAGTCATAAAAATCATTTATTGAAATATGCTTTTATGTTTAGTATTTCCTTTAACAAAATAGCATTTTATTTTTATAAAATGACCATTAGTAATTTATTTTGTCAAAATACTAAACAAAATGATAGCTTATGGATGTTTTATGTGAACTTTCATAACATATTATATGACACACATTTTCTAGTGTCATATTATGTAACACTTTGAAATATATATATATTTTGTCAAAATATATGTCTATGCTTATAAACCATGACTTTTCATCAAAACAAGCATATACTAACATTCTTAGAATATCATGTTTCATAATGATTTTTGTTATCTTTTTACAAAATAATGTTACTTATGCCATAAAAACATCATATCATCATCTAGGTTACAAAAACATTATGTGCACCTACGAAATCATTCCATCAAAGTAGGCATACAACTACTAACAACAAGTTTTGTTAGAAAATCTTGAAGTAGTAACCTCAAGACCTTGTGTGAACATGGTTTATGTGACAAATGAAGAATAACATTATGAAATGGAAACATAAAGGAGGTTAGATTCTCACTAAAGCTTGTCACACCCTGTAAAATTTTGTGTTGGGATGTGAACCAGCGTTATCACAGTCAAGGTCAAGAACGTACTCTGGATGATTCAACAACTAGAGCCATTTGGAATTTGTATTGTTGTTTGGAGTAAATTTGGAGTTTTCAAATCATTATGCAGCGGAATTTAAGTAATGAGTTACACGAATTGTTTTAAGTTTACAAAACATTAGTTTTCAAAATATTTTAAAGACATGACATCGTCAGATGTTATGCTAAGAAAATCTCCAACGGCTACAACCATACTCCAGAATTTATTGAAAGTTCCTAAATACAACAGTCATCATGCAGGCCCAGATAGAAAACAGCAGTAGTTAAGCACCTGAGAATTCACATAAGAAAACGGTCAACAAATAATTTTGTTGGTGAGTCACACAGGTTTAAAGTTGGTAGCTTTGAAAAGTATACAAAAGTTGTTATGAAAATTTGTTTATGCTATTCGTTGACAAAATCAGATAAGACTTGTTGAAATGTTACCATATACCCTGAATTCCGAAACTGACTGATTACCCACTCTTGGCATCTTTGTCCAGCGGATACCGCAAAAGCAAGACATAACAATTTGTACTCTTTGACTAATAAAACGGGGTCATGATTGGAGCGACCAAATCAGAGCAGGGGCGTTAACCCAATAGATCTATTCAAACGTTACCATTTCATATGATAATTAATTGGATTCAGTTAATATTGGGCTTTGGTTATAACATGAATAAACATGAAATAAAAGATGTGGACGGCCGAAAGGCATATGTAACAGATAGGTTAACAAAGTCTAATTGTCTAGCATGGTAAAAGTAATATGAATTCTCCCCCAAGTAATTGGAAACAATTAAAGAGAAAAAATGGGCCGTGAAAACTCACATGTTTCAGAAATTGCAGTCGGAAATGTGATCAACGGAAGATAATTATAAGACATGCAATAACAATAAGTAATTGGGTTGACGTTAATGTCACTCCAATTAGGTAGGTCAAGTCTTGACGTCATGGTAGCCTTAGGGTCAATTGATTTGAAGTGTCAAAGTGAAAATGTCCGTTTATGCATTTATTTGGAAAAATATAAGTTGTATATATTTTAATTAAATAAAATATACAAAAATCCCCAAATACTATTTAAAGGTGATAAATATTTATAGAAATAATAATTAAGTCAAAATGAGGTTTTCATATGAAAAGTGGTTATTTTGACTAATTATTTGAAAACCGGGTGATTTCACGGTATTCACCGATTACACGATATTTACCCGTTTAAGTTAGAAATCAATCAAGTATAATAAAATATGGTGAATTTCTGTCCAAATTGAGTAGATGATTATTTTAAGTGTCGGTTTTCATTAGTTTGCCGGTTGTGTGGATTTTGTGCCGGTTTTGCCGTTTTGGTCCCGTTTGCCCGTTTAATGACACCGCTAGGTTCCTAAATTCACCATATGTGTTTGTAAACATGTTTTTACCATTAAAATAACCCTATGAGTTCATTTGGACCAGATTTGGATTTTCTTACAAAAATGGTGTTTCCGGGCCCGTCGGGTGTCGGTTTTAGTCCTGGTTTGTGCCCAAATTCAAGTTATTTGTTAAGGGATCTTTTGGCCATGTTATAAAGTCATTTCAATCATCAAAACTTACTGTTCAAAGGCCTTAACTTTCTGGTCAAAACGGATTTGTATTTAAATGGATTTTTCTAGTGTTTTTAAATGTACTTTTTGTTCATAAAAGCCCTTATGGTGATTTTAAGCACAAGTAACCTTCCTAATGTTCAAAGTAATATATTTTGACCATGTCAAGAGTCTAAAAAACGTGTGATAGGCATCAAGGGGTCCAAAAGTACAAGATCTACACATAATACATGACATAAACAAAGCTAGTTTCTAAACAAATGTTTGCAATATAGTCTAGCCAAACTAAGTTGTGGGCATAATATCACAAGTAAATACTAACATGAGTTTATAGTAACAAGTTTTCATGGTGAGACATGCAAGGAAACTAAAACTAGTAAACTTTTAGAAACAAAACTATGTTTAGACAACATGGGAAGTCAAGACTTGATCATGGAGTGAAGTAAACATGAAATGGTAACAAGAATACTAGTAGTAGTAGTATTTAGCTAAGAAAAGTTTAGGTGAAACCTCTCTAGAAGAAGAAGAGGGCCGAAAATGAGGATGATGATGATGATCCTTGTCTTTCCTTTGCTCCTAGCTCCTTAGAATCTCCAAGGAAGGTGATGTTTACTTGGAATTTAGTGAGAGAGTAGAGAGAGAGAGGGAGGGCCGACGGTGAGGAGAAGAGAGAGAGTTGAGAGGGTTTCTTGAATGTGTTAAGTGGTGAATGGGGGCTAGGGTTAATAGAGATGAATATATATGAAAGGTTAAGTGAAAGAGGGATGTTTGGGAGTTGGTTTGGGTGTGGTTCGTTCTAAAAGAAACCGAAAGAGAGTGAGGGACGAGAGAGAAGAAGAGATAGAGGGAAAAGAATGTTTGGGTGATGTTACATGATAATTCTCTTGTAAGTAATGAATTTAAATAAAAGTTTAAGTGTTTGTGGGTGTGTATGTTTTTTACGGACCGAGAAGGGAAGAAGGAGGGCTCGGGTTCGAGCCTTGGGCTTGACCGGTTCCTACACACACCAAGGGAGTTCAAGAGAGTTCAAACACTTGTCATATTGTGTGTTTCTTATGGTATATGGATGAAATCTTGAGTGGGAAATATTGGTTCAAAATGGTGGGAAAGTTTTACACAATGGGTAAAGGGTTTGGAGCCACATGGGACAACCTTAACCTACCTTTTGTAGGTTGCATGCTCATGTCTCCTATTGATGTAACTGGAATCATTTGAAGTCAACTATGGTACAAGTGACTAACTAGAATAACTAAATGGTAATGGTGATGGTTGGTTTTCGGTTGGGAGCCGAAGAGAAGGAGGGTCACGGGTTCGAACCCGTGGCCGGCTGGGTCGAACAAAACGAGAGGGAGAGGAGGAAGAAAAGGGTGGCGGGTCGCGAAGGAGAGGGAAAGAAGAAGGAAAAATAAGTCGGGTCTTTCGTGTTTTAAAAATACATTTATCACGACTATAGGAAATATTAAAAACGACTCGATTTGGATTAATAATACTTGAGGTTTAATAACATTGGGAAATTACGTTGCATGTGTATATATATGGCATGCATGTAAAAGTATAATTATCGTGAATGTTAACGAAGTTAAATATAATGTTTTGGACGTAAAATACATAAATGTGTATGTGAGGATTTGATCACAAGTCTTGATGACGATAGCGGTGTCTAAACATGTATATATATATATTATATTATATCATGTTTAATAATAATAATTCAATTCGTAAATATATACGTTGGAATTTTCCTTGTGAGAAAATGGTTTTACGTATAAAATGCCAACGTTGAATACTCAAATGATTAATTAAAATCATTTGCATGCAAGTGAATAAAATAAAACGAAATCCCAAGATGATGGGATCATGAGTTATTATTTTATGGTAAAGGTAACATGAAATAGTTAATGTATCCGGTTGGTCGTCTTTTATTATTAAAGTTCCAGCGACCATTCCGTGTAAAGGGTTATCGTGTTCAAGAATCGTCTGTGCACAAGATTAAGGCTACGTCAAGACTACCACTACGTTGCATGTTAAAGGGTAAAGTACAATATTTTTCACATTGCAAATAAATAGATACATAATACAGTTAGCACATAGGTATACACTATCGTTTAGGTTAACGAAAACTTACGGGATGTCACAAAGCTTCCACACGATCGGTTTATGACATAAGTGGGTGCTGATTTGCTTCCGGGTTAAGCTCCAACCCACCCTTGATCTTGAATGACGAAGATGGTGCTGAAAGAAAGAAGGAAACGACATGGTTATAATGAAATTAAGAAGGTTATGATGAAAGAACTTGATGAACATAAGTAAAAATGACAAAGGAAAGATGAGAAATGGAGATGAATGCAAGTTACCTTAGGATTAGATTGATGTTAGAAGCAAAAGAAACTTGAACTTGTGCTTGAATGGTGAAGAAAAGATTGTGGGGGTGGCAGTTTGTTGAGTGTCGAGAGGTAGAGAGAAAAGGGAAGTGAGTGGTTTATTTAGTGAAATAGTTAGGTGCTAGAATGAGGGTGAGTGAACTAGTATATATGATGGCTCAAGGAGGGTTCTTGGTTCACGGTTTTGAGTTAATCGAAGAGGGTGTTCGGTTCTTGCTTGTTTGAACCGAAAAGAGAAAAGGAAAGAAAGGGGGCTTGAACCTCTTGAACCTTGGTTAGTAAATGAACAAATGGTGGTGGGTGAGGCTAAAAAAAACGTCCAAATGGGAGCAAGAAAAAAGGTAAAGATTTGTATGATGTTTATTAACCAATGGGTATGATTCTTTCCTTGTACAACCCCAACATTTGTGTTCCATATCAAAGGAACATGTAGGTTGGTTAATATTTTTATCCAATGGATCATTGCCTTTGCTAGGTACAAATGAGACATATTTGTCTCATATCTTGGATGCATGCATGGGATCTAGGGAGCATGGAACTAATAGGCATGTGCTAATTGTAACCAAACCAAATGAGGAGTTTTAGAAGGTTTGGTTGAAGATGAACTAGAGAAAGGAAAGAAATTTGGTTCAACCGAATGGAGAAAGGTAAGAAAACCGGAAGAAAAAAAAATGAGGGGAGGAGGGTTCAAACTCGTGACGGGAGGAAAGGAGGGAGGAAGAGAATTCAGGCTGGGCTAGCGGGCCGGAGAGAAGAGAAAAAGAGAAGTGAGCTCGGGCCGGGCTGGGCCTGCGGGCCGGAAAAGAAAGGGAGATGGGCTGCGGGTTGGGCCGTGGAAAACGAAAAAAAAAAATCTTGGGCCAGTAGGCCCATTAGGCTTAGTGGGCTGAACCGGGTCACGGGTCGGGTTGGGTTGAGTCCGGGTTGGTCCAACGAGTCCAATGACATTTTGTTTGAGTCGAAATGACAAACGGGTGTGAGTTTGGTTTTTGGCGTGAAATCGGATAAAAACCAATTAAAATAATAAACGTCACATTTAATTTGAACGGACGTGGATTGTCACAAGTCTTGATGTTTGGTAATTTGTGAATGTCACTTTGATGTTTTTGAATTGACTATAAGTTTTGTTCGACACGAACATTAATTGTTTTGAATTTTGACGTTTTTAATTTAGACGAACAACTAGATTACTTTTGTCGATATGAAATAAAGTTTTTGACGAAATGAATTTTGTCATTTGAATGTTTTGACGTTTAAGTCTAAACGGAAAGTTTAAACTATTTTAATGAGAGTGAAATATCATTTGAATAAAATAACTAAGTTTTACGAATGTAAACTTTTGTTTTGAACAGACTGAATTCGTCGTTTGAATAAATGACTTGCTTTGAACACGTTACGACGTAACGTAATGTTATGAAAATATAAAATGAATGTTTTATATTTTTATTATTGAAGTTCCACAAATTACATTTATGAAATTCTTCTCGTTATTAAGGTTCCGGTTTGAACAAACGTAGAACTTGGTGAATGATTTCGGGTACGGTTGTCAGACCTAGTTTGACTATGTTGGCATGCAAGTTCACCTAATTTGAATAAATTACGCCTAATGCACATAGATAATCAGATAATTGCACGTTAATATAATATAAAGTTAACCTAGAATATACGGGTTGTCACAAAATTAGTTTAATCCTTCCTGTAGAATTTATGCCTTTACCTAAAACAAACAGTATTGCTCAAGTTCCATTATATGTGTTAAGTGAAGCAACCATGTTAATTCATATACTGGCATTGAAAGTAAATGGTATGAAATACACTGGAAATCTACAATCGCCAATTGTGACAGCAAAAAAAAAAACAAATTCTAAGCACAATAGTACCTACTAACAACTAATAATATGAAATTTGGCGAACAATTAGGTGTACACATCCTCAGAAGACACAAATCTGAAACAAAGCAAAACATGCAAAAGGAGAATACATACCGTGAACACAAAGGAACAGAAAGCTGAAACAGGAACGAATCGAAGCTTCAAAGTAAAAAGAGCAACATTAGGGACAATAATCGTAGAAGAAAGAACATAAGATGGTGAACTAGAAAGCGCATACACAGCGCCGACGAATGCAGACGGAAAGGAAGAAAAGAAGCTATGAGAAATATGACCTAGAAGAAGGAACCGAGAACAATAAGTAAATGTGTAAGTCCCGAATCACGGTCCAAACACGATATCACACAACGATTACGAGTGCGGAATCCAAGTTATCGTTGGATTCAAGAATCGAGATGGAGAATTTAGAAAATATTATACAAACAAAGATAAATGAAATACTTAAACCTTGATTATGAATGCACACGATTACAATCGTCTAGTACACCTCTTAGAGAATCTCGAATTCTCTCTGCTCTCTGGTCTATCTGGAAATGGCCAACCCTACAAATGAAGTCACCTTGTGTTTTTATAGAACACAAGGTAACCCTACAAGGCTTTTCAAGCCCAAGCCTACAAACTACAATTAATCTATTATATGTAGTAAACCCACTAAGCCCAGCCCACCTATATTTAATATTACAAGTCTCTAAATAATACCCTTACAATCTTCCCCTAGGCTTGTGATATTAAATGTCTTCAATCGTTTGTAACTCTTGTTCTTGACTCTACTGGTATAGGTGTTGATGAAGATTCTTTCTTTGACAATCTTCATTGGGCTTCATAAGAGACTCTGGGGATTTTCTCTCAATCAGCATCAGCTTGAACTTCTAGAAATGAATACGTAATGAGAGGAGGATTCCCATACACTTGCTTCTATCGAATAGACTCTGATTCTTGTTGAATCATCGGTAACTGTCTTGACTTTGCCTTTCTTTAGAGGATAAAATTTTTGAAAACCCTCTATTTTGGCAAACTTAGTTATTCTTCTCCATGCTGCAAGATCTTCAACAAAAACTTGAATTCTTCAGCTTCTCCTCAAATCGTGGACGTCTTCTTTTGTAAGCTTTGAGTAGCTTGAAAAGAACCAACAACTTCCCCTATGTAGTTGCTTTTCCAAATAGGGAACTCTTGTCCGGCTGGTTCTTTAACTTGAGCAACAGCAGCAACTTTTCATCATCATGATCTTCAGGTTTTTCACTTTCAATCATCAATCTGTCTGACATATAAGAAAAAATACAAACCACCAGACATATGATGACTGGTCTCTGGGTTAGTAGGTGAATAACATTATTTTAACCAAAAACCCTGTTATTGATTTCGGGTTTTCTATAAAACTTCCCCTTAACCCAAGACCTCTTTTAAATTCCCCTGAGATAATACATATCATCTCTTCTCCCCCATGGATAATGCATATTATCTCCCCCTGGGATAATGCATATTATCTCCCCCTGAGATTATGACTTCCAGTGAGATAATGCTTATCTCCCTATTAGGGGAGGGGGGTATGGTTGTGGCATGGCTTGGTGAAGCCATGCTCACCAACCAATCATCATCGGCCAACTCAAATTAGGTGTTTTTGAAGCCATTTGAAGCCACACCACATGGTATGGTTGTGGTGTGGCTTGGTGAAGCCACATATCCGACTTTTTTTTTAATTTGAACAACTTTTAATAAACAACTTTCATAAAAAAAAACAAACCACTAATATTAGGAAATTAAACGATACAATACTTGAAATTAAAAAAAGACGACTACAATTTAAAAAAAACAACTTAAAAGTTGCAATCCCATCCGTATTCCTCCGCGATTTCTCTTTTTTGTTGAAGAACAAGTGGAAGGAATTGAGGATCAACATTAACATGCGGTTTCATGAAGTACTCGAGATCACTTTTCTTTTTTTCATTTCGTTCACGTACTAGTTTGGTCTCGATCACTTGACGTTGAGCCTCCATTGTAATTTTCACCGCATAGTACATCGCTTGCTTCTTTCCAAACATTTCATCCCAAAGCTTTGCCTTAAGTTCCCTTTCTTTGATCCAATTGGCTTGAAAATCCGACAACATTCCCAACGCCTTTTCCGATGCCGAACTCTTTGCGGTGGACGAAGACTCGCCCGACTTCTTTTTCCCTTTATTTTTTGGGTATGTAGGGGTTGAGTCTTCATTTAGATCGGGCAATTTAGTCGACCCAACATCATTTGAAGTAGTGTAATCCCCCGACTCAGACGTCTTGGTCCTTTTACCTGGTTCCGTCTCTCACCGACTACATTCGGAACCGGAGCCCACTTTGGGTGGTCTTTTACCTCGACCCAACACGACAAATGAGCAAACCTATTTTTCTCGTATATTTCTTTATACAAGTTTTGGGCTTTCATCAAAACATCCACATCCGCACTCCCACTTGCCCAATTATTAGTCTATTACAAAAAAATAAACAAGTTAATATATATATATATATATATATATATATATATATATATATATATATATCGAGTTAAAAAAATATAATGTTTTTTTACCAATTGAATGTAGAGACCATTTAAGTTCGACAATTTTGTATTCAACTTCTTCCACTTTGAGCTTAGTTGTTCCCTAGTTCGCCCACTAGGTGCATCCATCAAACCGCAAAGTGGGCAAGAACTTTACCCCAAAACGAATCGCGGGATTGTTGATCCGCTTTTTTCCCATCTTCGGTCTAGTGAATATAAGCTTTTGTCAAATTAAGCTCTTCCTCCGACGTCCAAGTTTTACATTTCGCTCTCGTCGGAAATTTACCTTTCTTCTTTGTAATCACTTGGACGTCTTCGTCCATCACCTCGATCTCCTCTTCTTCAACCGCAAGTTCTTCTTCTTCTTCTTCTCCGACTTCTTCTTCAACTTCTTCTTCGGATTCGGAATCGATTTGACGTCTTGGCTCTCGAAATTTTGTGTTTTGGTACATGACGTTAGACGAGAATTGATGCATTTGGGAAGAATGTGGGGGATATAACTCCCCTTGAGCCCCATAACGTCCGGATAGGAGATCAATGTACGATTGTTGAGAAGGATGTGGTGTGAAAAAAGCCGGTTATGATTGGGGTGGAGGATTTGCGTTGGAGGGTTGACCGGTATTTCGAACCTTCGGTTTATAATTTTTGGTGGGAGCGGTGGATTTTTTCGTGAGAGCGGGTGATTTTTTCTTTGATCGATCCATAAATAAAGAATTAGAAGATTTGTGAAAGAGGTAGAAGATAGGTGAAAGAAGAAGATGTGTGTAAAAATGTTATAAAATATGGTAGTATTTATAGTGGTAATTGGTAAAAAAGAAAAAAAAACTAGCCTTTAAGGGCTCAACGGTCGAAAGCAACGGTCGGAATTTGCGTGGGTTAGGGCGGTTCCACGAAACTGTGAAATCCGAAAAATGGGAGCCATGGGTAAGGAATCGTGTGAGGCGGTATGGTTGCCAAGTAAGAACCAGGCGGCTCCCTTGGAGCCGGGCATGGGAGCCGGCCCTCATACCGTCCCCCCTTATCCCTCCTTCTCCCCCTAAAAATTGGGTATATTCTTGGGGGGGGGGGGGGCATACTGTCATGCACAAAACCCACACAAACTCATTTAAACTTCTCAAATTAACCTGACCATGACAAAAAGAAAACTTAAAGACACACACAAGAACAATTAAAAATTAAACATAATATGAACCAATTCAAAGATGAGAAGGTTTCTAATGGATCAAACCGTATGAATCTGAACGAGGAACGCTTTTTAGCTTTTGTTACTCGAACACGTCCAGGTGATTGCCAATATACTGGTCCACTTTAAACTCAAACCCTTTTCTTAATCTGGCTGTTTGTCACTTATATTATATTTTAATGTGCATTAATTATGAACAGAAATTGGGTTTCAAACAAATCCTAGGTACATTTTATTGCACACTATCAAGCATATAAATCCCCTACCACATATTATCACGAAACCTTTCCTTTAGCCTAACATCATGCTCCAGACTGGGTTGAGAAAAGAAAGAATAGATCACGGGGATTTTTGGGGATAATATACAAGTCAACTGAATTTTTGAAACACTTTTATTAATGCTCTCATCAGTGACAAGGCTCAGGGTATTGGACTCTTGAGGGTCTCTTTTAGTTGTGCACATTGGCATCTTTTAGGTTTAAGAATAATGTACAATGTGATCTTAGAGGTACGTGGATCAGGGAGGCTCCACGTCTCTGCTACCGCAAAACAGAGTAGGCCTAACTCACATACAACATCCCAGGTCATTGCTCTCGTAAAGCAGAGGGGATGGGATTTTTTGAGCATGACATCAAAGAACTCGGAATCGGGCGTGTGTATCAGGAACTTGAACTTGCAGTCAAATAGTAATGCAATTAACCTAAGTGTTGTTACCCAACAAACTGCCATACGTTATCTTTAAGTGTGTAACGCATACCTTTTCAGATTTAAGAGTTGAGCCTATCAACACATCACCATGGATCGTGTCTTTCACATCTGCCTTACGCGTGTCAGCCATTCTCAAGACAGAAGTTTATTTCACTTCCCCCCTTCTCAAAACAAACACAAAACGCATTAAAAATTAAAAAGCCATACCTTTGAGGGTCTCTTATTCTTCCCCTGCTTTTTGATTTTTAATCACTATATTTTTTTAAAAAAAATTTTATTATTTTTTTCATTTTTATTATTTTTTAAATAAACACACTGACACACAACTAAAACAAAAAAATAAATTTAAATACAGCTGGCCAAGCTAACCTTCAATGTATTTAGCTGAAAATTTTGAGAATTGGGTTTTGACACACTCAAACTTTACCGCTTCAACATTCAAACAACCAAGTTAAAACAGTACCTTTGCTGATTTCCTTTCTTTACCTCTCACAAGGAACCATACTCTCCAAAAAAATTCTGCATGAAATGAAGTGGAGAGATGCATCCTATCATGTGCCTGGAACAATCACTTATCAAAAACAAAGAAAATGTTAGTGATAGGCCTCCTTTACTGTTCCAGCACATAGTGAGAGATCAGTTAGCCAATGGTACCCAGGCCATTTTGGTTCTGGGTACTCCCGAGGAGTCAATAAATGAGACTTCTTTTAAACACAACCCCTTTGAAAAATCAGGAATTTGGGATGGAGCTGCCTTGGTCAAATTGACTTCTTCACCTGTTTCTGAAAACTTTTGTATCTTGGAAAACTGTTATTTTGATTTGAACATTTTCGTTGTTCTTTGGCAGCACCCCAATGTTGCTCAGAGGGTTTAACCTTAGGAGTGACAGTTTTCATTGCCTTAGGTGGTTGCACCTTCATTGGCTTAGACTTAATAGAATCCTGAGATGAAACCCTTTGACTCTACGGATAGTAGGGCTCATAGGGGCGATGGAGACAGTTTCAGGCAATGTGACCAGGATTGCCACAATTAAAGCAAGTCTGCTTCTTTGGGTAGAAGTTAGACGTGTGACCATTTGTCTTCTTCGGCTGATGGAGAGCCGTATAGCCTTGTGTCTGCCTCTTTGAGATGTAGGAGGATCCAGTACTGACTCTTCTCTGGTTCCTAGAAGCTTGAGGAGTGTTGGTCTTTGCAATCCTTGTGCTCCTAGTATTCTTTGATGTGGAAGCACCATTTCTCCACTTGGAACTGCATGAACCACATGAACCACATGAAGAGATACGAGATACAACCACTCCCTTGAGCTTTTTATCTTTCACCCCAACTGCAGGCATCACACATGGTGGCTTGATGACGATTTTGGGCTTCTCAACTTTAATTCCACTTGAAGATGCATCGCTGGATGATCCTAAGCCTTTGAATTTAGAGGAAAATGAGGGCAGCTCATATCCATATCCTTGCTCTTGATCGAACATAGATCCAGAAGTCATAAATATCTTCCCCTCAGGCTTTGTTGTCATAATCACCTTCTCCCGTTTCACTTCATCAACAACCTTGAAATAAACAGTATCAATTTTAGGACAATGTTTCAACTTCTTCTCAGCAACAGGAGCTTTCACCTTTTATTGATTCCCATCATTAACACCCTTTAAACCTGAACCTACACCTTCAGAATTGGAGTTATGACAACTGTTGTAATTTTGGCACTCAGCATCATCTTTGGATACATCCTCAATGGTCACTTCAGTAGCACCCCTTTCATCACTTTCAGCTTTAGTGGAATCTTTTGTTGACTTTTGGCCATAAGTCATAGTTGCCTCCATATCTAATTCCTCCTGAGCAATTGGCGTCGTCCCTACTAAGACGCTATCAGCTGGAGGAGGAGCTTCTTTATATCCAGACCCAGATCTATCAACTTGATCATTATCAAGTAAAAGTCCAACTATATCTCTGGAAACTGGTGGAGGAATGATACAATTTAGAACCTCAGATTTTTCTGTCCCACACCCAGCTTTATCTCTTCCAACATGACCAGTCACAATCGCACAAGATAAGGATTTACCGGCTTCCATCATACGTTTATTTCTCATCTGATTGGTGTCATATTTGACAAGTAGTTCATCATATTTATGTTCCAAATCGATTAACTGATGTTTCAACTCAGACACTTCTATCTTGGAGCAATCATATAAGATAGTCTTTTCAGTGGCTAGGTCGTAATATTTTTGAATATATTCTTTCTGAGATTTCACCTTCTCTTCGCTCTTTTTCCATCTACCCTTGAATGAGCTGGTGGCACATTGTGCATCAAATAATTCTCTTTCCAAATTTGTTCGAATCTGTCTAAGACCAGGAATTAGACAAGCACATGTTGGATTAGAACATGCTGGCGTTTTAGTTTTGTCAACTTCATCAACAATTGCACATTGCTTGATCTTTTCATCATCCTCATTTCTGTTATAAGCTTCGCACAAAGCATTCCAGAGAGCTTCAACAGATTGGTATTTTCTGAATTCTTTAGCAATTTCAGGAGATAAGGCCCTGGTCATAATCTCATAGGCTTCTTCATCCTTTTTAATCATTCTCGGTCATCATCAGAAAATTCATTCTCAGTTTTAGATTCCCATCTTTTAGGTCGTGTAAGATGTATCGGCTGGAAAGGACCGTCCATCACGGATCTCCATAACCCCACACTTTTTAGATGGTTTCTGAAACTGCATTTCCAATCTTTAAAGTTGTTAGGAGAGAGCAAACGAGGAGGATATGTAGGATTAGTAAATTCCGGTGATGAGGATGTATCTGAACTCATTTTTATTATTAAAACACTTTGTTGATAGTTCACAAGCTCAAAAAAAGATAAAATTCACCAAAACATCAAGTCCCAAAAACCTGCAAAACTTTTGATGCAAACACAGAGGCTTCAACAGCAGAATTTGGAGATTTCGTTGGACCTAAAACGTGTAGATCGTCGAGAGCTTCGATTTGACTGGTAATGGGCCTCATAACTCCAACCGAAACTCAAGTTATGACCGATAGAAAACTCAGTTTGCGATAGAAAACCCCTTTGCGATCGTAAACACAGTTGCGATTGTAAACTCCTTTGCGATAGTAAACCTCCTTCACAATCAAAAACCAACTTTTCAACTGAGAACCACTAAATTTTATCAACTCAACCGAAAACCTTCTGTGTAGTCGAAAAATCTCTGAAAACCGAAACCTCAACAACCTCGAAACACTTTGAACAAATTACACCATGAGGTCCAGACAAATTCAACGATCAAAACCCCGTCAAAATAAATTTGCACCAACTTAAATTGAGTGGCCGTTTGTTGCTTCAAAAACCGGATAACCTTGACCACATATTTTAGTTAATGTATGATGGCAATTTGGTAAATTCAGTAAACATCAAATTTTGTAAATAAGAGGGTGCCGTGAATTTTGACCGTGAATGTCGTTCGATCGAAAATCACATGTCTGCAATCAAGAACCGGAAGTATTCAATCGAATACTTGAACCCCAAGACAAAATCACAATACGAAATCTCCTTTAAATAGAAAGCTCCAATCGAGAACCAATATTCGATCAAGAACCTTTCCAGCAAAGTCAGATCGTTTTCAATTTCGTGTGATAGATCATAAACCCCTCTCCAAGCAAGCAATCTAAGGAATTAAACCCCAGATACACTTTCCAAAAAATAGTTTTACGATCATAAACCTCTAGGGATGATCGTAAACCAACCGAGGCGATCGCAAATCAAACTATATTGTCGTAAACCACATGATTTCAAAAGGAAACCACAAACTTGATGACAACTCGAGCGCAAACCACCTTTGAGGGATCGAGAAACCCAAATACCTGCAAAACTCACAAAACTTGGTAGAAAAACTGTAGAGGCTAGATTATGAGGCTTGTAATATTAAATAAGTTGGGCTGGGCTTAGAGGGTTTAACTAGATTAGTAGGCTAGTTTATGATTGGGCTTGGGTTTACTATTGGGTTTATGATCCAAAAGGGGCCCAATAGTAAACCCAATGGGGGTCTATATATAGACCACTTGACCTCCTCATTTAGGATGCTTGTTTACGATTCTAAGAGAGCATTTGGTGATTACGATCGTAAACCCGTGAGACAGAGTTTACGATTTCTTATCTTGTACCCGACAAGTTCATCTTGTGTGCATAGATCAAGTTTTTATTGTTTAATCATCGTTTTCTTGTGTTCTCTTCATCTTTATTCTTGAATCGGTCTTGTACAAGGATTCCGCACTTGTACTAGATTAAAATATCGTGATTAGTTATTATTTCTGGACCTACAATTGGTATCAGAGCCAAGAATAACTGATTCGAGTCTCTCACGATATTGATTCAAGCTGTTTTCTGGGTTATAGTTCGAGTTTTTGAAGATTCAAAGGGTATTTGGTGTTTACGAGTTTTGCTGCTGCTGTTCTTCGTGTTTACGATCAATATTTCTGGGTTTCTTGGTGTTTGCGACTGCTACGGTTGAAGATCTTTATTGTTTGCGTGTTTACGAGCTCAAGATCCAATTTTTATCGTGTTTACGATCCGGCGAAGAGTGTTTACGACCCTACTTGTGTCGTAATCAGTGTTTACGACATTTTTGGATCGGAATTGGTAGTTTACGACTCGGGGTGATCGTTATCAGGCGATCGTAATCTGTGTTTACGACTTTACCTATCGGAAACGAGTTTACGATTGAAACTTATCGGAATCTGGAGTTTACGATCAGGAGTTTACGATCCACGGTGATTACGATCGTAAACAGGGTTTACGATCGGAAACAGGATTTGCGGCAAAAAGTCAGTTTTTCACACCTTCACGGAAAAGGACGTAACTTTTGACTCGTTTGGAGTTAGAGGCTCAAATTTGAACACGACGTTCGTGACACCGAGCCCCAGAATTACCCCAGACTAACGTCCTAGGGAGCTCGTTTGGACCCCCAAATTCCACTCCGAAGGCCTCCGTTTTCGTGTTTTAAGTTTTTGACACTATTCTTTGAATAGTACTTTTGCCGATTTTGCCGTTTTTGCCGATTTTTCTAAATTTTCAGAAGCTGCATATCTAATTAAGAAAATGAGTTCAGTGGTTGAAGAAAATAATTTGGTTGAGAACAAGGATGATTTCGCAGCTGAAGTTGACAATACTGAGATATGCCCCAATCCTACTTGTGCTCGTATAATTCCTGGACTTAGGCAAATTTGTAAAAATTATCAGATAGAATTATTTGAGATAAAATGCGAAAGGAGTTCATTCAAGGGTAGATGGCAAAAGAATGAGGAGAAAGTAAAAGCTCAGAAACGAGACATTGAGAAATATCAGAAGCTAGCAATGGACAAGACTATCTTATATGATCGGGCTAGGATTGAGATATCTGAGCTTACACAGAAATTAAATGAATTGCAACAAAAATTTGATGAGCTGCAGGTCAAGTATGATTGCAATCAGGAAAGAAACAAAAGAATGCTCGATGCTGGAAAGGAATTGTCACATGCTGTTATGACTGGTCAAGTTGGGAAAGACACATCTGGATTTGGGTCAGAGAAAACTGATAAGTCCTTGGCTGCAAACAGCATCATTCCTCCACCAGTTCCCAGAGACATTATAGGAATACTTCTTAGTGAGGATCAAGTTGAACGAACCAAGTCTGATTATAAAGAAGCTGCTCCTCCTATTGATAGTGTCTTGGTTGGAACTACACCATTGACTCAAGAAGAAATTGATAATGAAGCAAACATGACTTATGGTGAAGGGAGAGTAAAGGATATATCAGACAATGATGCTGAGTGCCAGAAATATGACAGGTGTCATAACTCTAAGTCTGATGAAGCTGGGATAGAGTTGAAACCATACCCTAAAATTGAAACCCCATGCTTCAAAGTAATTGACGAAGTCAAAAGGGAAAAGGTGATCTTGACGACACGGCCTGAGGGGAAGATCTTTATGACACCTGGATCAATGTTTGACCAAGAACCAGATGTAGGATATGAATTACCATCCTTCTCCTCCAAGTTCAAGGGAATAACCGATGGAGTGATAAGTGAACCTAAAGTTGAGAGGCCAAAGATCACCATTAAGCATCCGAGTATGAAACCAACAGCTGGAGTGAAGAATGAAAAACTCAAGGGACTAGCTGTGTCTCCTATTTATTCAGTTGGATCATGCAGATGCCGTTGTAATTGCAAGAATGGTGCTTCTTCATCAGGAAATCCAGAGAGCACAAAGACGATGAGGACAGGTTCAACACAGGTTTCGAGGATCCAGCAGAAAGTCAAATCTGGAGTTGCAGACAAAGCAAAGAAGCAGGCACAAGGCAAACCAGCTCCATATATGCCACCAAAGACAAATGGGTACACGTCTGACTTCTATCTAAAGAAGCAGACTTGCTTTAATTGTGGCATTGCTGGTCATATTGCTAGAAACTGTCTTTATCGCCACTATGAACCCTACTATCCGCAAAGTCAAAGGGTTTCATCTCAGGAGTCTGTAAAGTCTAAGCCCATGAAGGTGGAAAAACCTAAGGCAATGAAGACTGTTATTCCTAAGGTTAAACCCTCTGATCAACACTGGGGTGCTGCCAATGCTGAAAGAAAATCTTTAAAGCAAAACAACAGCTTTCCAAGTTACCAAAATTTCCAAAAACAGGTGAAGAAACCATTTTCAAAACAAACAAAGTCTGAAAAACCCAAGGTTACCCCTCCCAAGGTAACTAAAACTGTTTTCAAAAATGATTCTAAAATGCAGAAGGTTGAAATACCTAAAGTCACAACTCAAAAGGTGACTAAAACAAAAACTGTTTTGAAAAGTGAATCTAAAACGAAGAAGGTTGAAATACCTAAGGTCACAACTCCAAAGGTGAGTAAAACAAATGTTAAATCACCTGGAACTTGGAAACCAAAAATCAAGGCAGTTCCATCCCAACTTCCTGATTTTTCAAAGGGGATGTTCTTACAAGAGGTATCTTTCATTGATTCCTCAGGTGTACCCAGAAAAACAATGGCCTGGGTACCAATGGCTAACTAATCTCTCATTATGTGCAGGAACAGTCAAGGAGGATTATCACTAACATTTTTATTGATTAATTTATTTGTTGATAAGTGATTGTTCCAGGCACATTTTAGGAGACGTATCTTCATGTCATGACAAGCAATTTTTTATGGAGGATATGTTTCCTTGAGAGGTAAAAGGTAAAATTCAGCGCGAAAGGTACTGTTCTTAACTTGGTTGCGTGAATGAAGCGGCAAAGGGTGTTTTGAGTCAAACCAAATTTCCTAAAATTTTCACTTGGTGATTGATTGTTGAAGTGTTTGACTTCAGATGCAATGAAGTGTGCATATCATGAAACTCAATTTTCAAAAAATTTCAAATCAATATTTGAAAGTTAGCTTGGCCAGATATCTTCAAAATTTTGTGTTTTGTTCTTTTAAGTGTGTTTGTGTGTTTTATTTTTTTTATTTAAAAAAAAATGATGTTCACAAGATTGTGACATTAAAAAATCAAAAAGCAAGGGGAAGAAATGTAAAGATGAAGAAAAAGTTGACCCCTCAAAACTAGTGTGCTTTTCAATTTTTAATTGTTTGTGTCTTGTTTTTGAGAAGTTTAGGAGAAGTAAAATGAATGTCTGGGTTGGAGATGACTGACACGCGTAAGACGGAAGTGAAAGGCAAGCTCCACGGTGATATGCTCGGTAGGCTCGACCTAAACTTATGACCTCCAATGTAAGTGCAGTGAACTTAAAAGATATATATGTTTAGTTTCCCATCCTAGGTTGCATGGTTTAAAAGACTGAGTCCCGACAAAAATGGGTTGAGAGTGGTAATTACCTAGTATTCACTCTCTCACACGCCATGTCTCTGCTGTCATGACTACACCACATAATAAAAAGAAAAGAAAAAGAAAAGAAAAAGAAATAAAAAAAATGAAAAAGAAAAGAAAATGAAAAATAATCACTCAGTTGGTCTTCTTTGCGTGCTTAGTGGCCGACCTGATCACCAACTGATGGTTAATGAAAATAAGTGGTAGTCATAGCGGTGTTGCATGGTTCCTCAAACTGGGGGTTTGTGAATCCTCAATAAACTCTGAGGTTGGGTAGGTTTTGCTGTGTACACTTGGGTGTGGGGACAATTAAACATGACGGTAATAATGTACTATATTAAGCATGACGCATTCGGTTGGGATTAAACAGGTTTGAGTTTAAAGCGGACAAACATACCGGTAATCACCTGACTAGTTGAGTAACTGAAGCTGAAAAGGGTTCCTCAGTCAGATTCATACGGTTTGATCCCTTGTAAACTTTCTCATGTTTGGTTTGGTAAGTATTTGTTTAGTTTATATCTTTCGTGTGTGAGTCGTTAATTTCTTTTTGGTGTGTTTTCGTCTTGGCCAAGTCGATTTGAGAAGTCAAAATGTGTTTTTCATGGGTTTTAATGCATGACAATATGCCCCCGACAGATCTTGCCAAATTTTTAGGGGAAGGAGTATGGGATAATAAGTATTATCCGAATGGAACTCGAGGATGATACTTATTATCTAATGGAAAAGACTTCCTCCGTCAGATCTTGACAAATTTTTAGGGGAAGGAGGGAGGATAATAAGTATTATCCGAAAAGACTTCCATAATACATAGTATCCGAAGGGAACTCGAGGATAATATGTATTATCTCAGGGGAAGTCCTTGGCTGAAGGGAAGTTATCAGCTAAGGGGAAGTCTGTAGAGGTCTTGGGTTCAGGGGAAGTTTTATAGAAAACCCGTAATCTATATTAGGGTCTTTGGTTAAAATTATGTTAATTTGAATCAACTGAACAGATGATAATTACCTTCTAACCCAAAGACCGGTCATCAGATGTCTGGTGGAGTATTTTTTTTTCAAATGTGTGTCAGACAGGTTGATGATAGAAAGATGTTGCTGATGCTGCTGCTGCTCAAAGTTAAAGACCCAGCCGGACAAGACTTCCATCTGAAAAGCATCTGTTCAGGGGAAGTTGTTGGTGTCTTTACAAGTTTTTTAAAAGCGTCAAAAGAGCTTCAAAGAAGATGCTCACAAGTTTAGGGGAAGCTGAAGATTTCAAGTCAAATCTTTGAAAAAGAAAATGATACAGAGAGCAGTCAGAGATCATGAAGTTTGAAGATCAACAATCAAGTTCTCCAAAGTTAGGAGGTTTTCAAAATTTACCGTCTAATTTTTGGAGATTCAAGACAGTTACCGAAGATTTAGCAAGAACCAGTTCTTTCAAAAGAAGCAAGTCATTGAGAATCCTCCATCTCATTAACTTGTTCATTTCAAGAAGTTCGAGCTGATGCTGATCAAGAGGAAGTCCCAAGTGCCCGTTATGAAACCCAATGAAGATTTCTGCGGAAATAATCTTCATCAGCATCTTTGCCAGCCAGTCAACAAGAAGAATGTCAAAGATTGAAGACATTTAATATCACAAGCCTAGGGGAAGATTGTAGAGGCTAGATTATGAGGCTTGTAATATTAAATAAGTTGGGCTGGGCTTAGAGGGTTTAACTAGATTAGTAGGCTAGTTTATGATTGGGCTTGGGTTTACTATTGGGTTTATGATCCAAAAGGGGCCCAATAGTAAACCCAATGGGGGTCTATATATATACCACTTGACCTCCTCATTTAGGATGCTTGTTTACGATTCTAAGAGAGCATTTGGTGATTACGATCGTAAACCCGTGAGATAGAGTTTACGATTTCTTATCTTGTACCCGACAAGTTCATCTTGTGTGCATAGATCAAGTTTTTATTGTTTAATCATCGTTTTCTTGTGTTCTCTTCATCTTTATTCTTGAATCGGTCTTGTACAAGGATTCCGCACTTGTACTAGATTAAAATATCGTGATTAGTTATTATTTCTGGACCTACAAAAACGTTAGACAATCTTAAATCGATATCGTGTGAGCCACGAAACACGCGTTTCTTTGATCTGATACCAATTGTAAGTCCCGAATCATGGTCCAAACACGATATCACACAACGATTACGAGTGCGGAATCTAAGTAATCATTGGATTCAAGAATCTAGATGGAGAATTGAGAAAATATTATACAAACACATATAAACGAATTACTTAAACCTTGATTATGGATGCACATGATTACAATCGTCTGGTACACCTCTTAGAGAATCTCGAATTCTCTCTGCTCTGTGGTCTCTCTGGAAGTGGTCAACCCTACAAATGAAGCCACCTTGTGTTTATATAGAATACAAGGTAACCCTACAAGGCTTTTCAAACCCAAGCCCACAAACTACAATTAATCTATTAATTGTAGTAAACCCACTAAGCCCAGCCCACCTATATTTAATATTACAAGCCTATAAATAATACCCTTACAAAATGTCATGTAAAAAGCACATCCACGTGGCTGGGGATTACGTGTCAAAAAAAGAAAAAAGAAACCGAGCAAAAAAGAAGAATAGATTCGAACCTTCGGTGAGTAGGTTACCAGTAAGGACAACACCACTGAACCAAAATAACAAATGTATACAATCACTAAACATAACCTATATATAAAGTAATAAGAAAGGTTAAAAAATAAATAAATAAATAGGATGGTGCCACATGTCATGAGAAAGACATGTGGCAATACATGATTCGTTGAAATGAAATACAGTAACTTAAGACATAGTTTATGAAATTATAATTGTTAATATATATATAATAGTGCAAATTGTATAGGATATGTCGCTGATATTCTGTGAACTATCAGATAGTTTTTGTGCGAAATGTCAGACATTTCGCACATGATCAACTATATAAGCAATAGATTGTTCAATTTGAAGCTGGTTGTTTTGAGATAATAGTGAGAGTTTTCACATAATTAGATGCGAGTAGGTACTAAACAGTGTAATTCTTGATCTTTTCTTTTGACCACATAAGCTTGGCTGTTATTATACTTTTAGGTGTTTTTATTTTATATCCATATTACTTGTGCTTTTATATAAAAATCCCCCTTGATAATATTTTTTTCATTTTCACTACATATAATTTTGTACCTAAAATGTAATTTATTGAGAAGTATTCTCATTATTTATGAGCTTTACTGAATACGTTTTCTTAAAAATGTTGGGGTTTAACATTCAACATTTGTTTAAGATTGGGTCATGTTGTTGTGGTCCATATATTTAGTGTTTTATGTATCTACGGTATTGCCGAAACAATACTGATGAATAACATACTTTTATGCTTTTTACACTAGTACAAATATGACATACGGTCACACTTTTCACGTTTCGGCCCTGTGACGCTTTCGATTAAAAGTGTGACCGTAGGTCATTTTTTATTTTCTAGACATGTTTCGGTGATATTTTAGATCGTTTTGCGTTACCATTGCAAGCCTGATCAGTTAATATGGTCACACGTTTACATTACATGTGTGATAGTTACGAGTCACGTTTCAAACAATGTGACCAAATGTCACCACTTGCGACTTTTTTTCTGATAATATTTACGAGTGAGTATAGATACGTATATGGTCACATGGAACAATTGTTTATGTAATTAAATGTGGCTAAATGTAATATATATTGACACGTTAATTTGAGTGTGACAGTATGTTAAACATATTTTGGTCAAAATAATTATTGGTGTCACTGTAAGTTAACATTTATGGTCACAGTTCCAATTTTGGTGTGTGACTAAAGATAAATCATGGTCATGATAAATGGAAAAACATGTGACTATAAGTATAATATGGTCATCTTTCATTTTACTAGGTGTGACTAAAAATTAATACTAAGGAAAATTTATGGCAGTCTAAGTATTTTATGGTCACAGTTCCAATTTAGATGTGTGACTAAAGACAAATCATGGTCATGATAAATGGGAAAATATGTGACTATAAGTATAATATGGTCATCTTTAATTTTATTAGGTGTGACTAAAAATGAATACTAAGGAAACGTAATTGTAGTCAAAGTAGTTTATGGTCATAGTTCTAATTTTGATGTGTGATTAAAGATAAATCATGGTCATGATAAATAGAAAAACATGTGACTATAAGTATAATATTGTCATATATCATTTTATTATGTGCAACGAAAAATTAATACTAAATAAATGTTATCCCAATGTAAGTACTTTATGGTCACAGTTCTAATTTTGGTGTGTGACTAAAGATAAATCATGGTCATGATAAATGGAAAAACATGTGACTATAAGTATAATATGGTCATATTTCATTTTACTAGGTGTGACTAAAAATTAATACTAAGAAAAATTTACGGTAGTCTAAGTATTTTATGGTCACAGTTCCAATTTAGATGTGTGACTAAAGACAAATCATGGTCATGATAAATGGGAAAACATGTGCTATAAGTATAATATGGTCATCTTTTATTTTATTAGGTGTGACTAAAAATTAATACTAAGGAAACGTAATTGTAGTCAAAGTACTTTATGGTCCCGGTTTTAATTTTGATGTGTGATTAAAGATAAATAATGATCATGATAAATAGAAAAACATGTGACTATAAGTATAATATTGTCATATATCATTTTATTATGTGCGACTAAAAATTAATACTAAATATACGTTATCCCAATGTAACTACTTTATGGTCACAGTTCCAATATTGGTGTGTGACTAAAGATAAATCATGTTCATAATAAATGAAAAAACATGTGACTATAAGTATAATATTGTAAATTATCATTTTATTATGTGCGATTAAAAATTAATACTAAGGAAAGGTTAATTATCCCAGTGTAGGTACTTTATGGTCCCAGTTCCAATTTTGATATTTGACTAAAGATAAATCATCAAGAATAGTTTTAATAATGTTAACCATCAAAGTTTAAAAAAAGAGAGTATAAGTGTAGTAAACAGGATTAGAACCCTAGTCTCTAGCCTTATGGAGAGCATTCATAACCACCAGAGTAAGTTACCTTTTTTTTGCTTATCATGCAACCCAGTTACACATAAACACTATCAAATATTCAAGATAGTAAAAAGAATCTGAAAAAGTGAAGATGCCTAGACTCGAACTTGTGACCTCAACTTCAAAAACACAGAATTTAACCACTAGGCCATATCAATTTTTTGAAAAGATTTATTGTTAATGATATATATGGGGGATAGGCTACTCGTACCCCCTAGTTACTTATTGCACCCCCTCCCCCTCCTGGGATTTTATTTTAAAAATTGTCATATTCCCCCCTATAAAATTATATTTATAAAAATAGTTTATTTTAAAAACAATTTTTTTTTAAATAACATAACAAAAAACGACAATCATTTTTTAAAAACTGTTTTTATAAACGTTTTAATAACATTTTTTTAAAAAGTTACATTTTTCAAAGAGTGTTTTCACTATCGAAAAAATGTTTTTTTAAAGTTTATTCAAAAGAAATTTTTAGAAAGTTAAAAAAACATTTTTAACAGTTTTTTTATAAAAACGTTTTCTTAAACATTAAAAACATTTTTTGAACAATTTACTTTCTAACTAAAAGATGATAATAATTTTTAAAACGGTATAAAAATCGACCTTTTAACAGTATTTAAAAAAAACGTGTTTAATAATTAAAAATAAATAAATAGGCTTTTTAGTTTAAAAACCGCCTTTTAACCAGTTTTATACAAATTTTTTTAGTTTTAAAAAAAACTTAGTTTTTTTTAAAACGCTTTTAAAACAAATTTAAAAAAACATTTTTTTTAAAGTTTCAATTTTTTATAAATGTTTTTGTAACTTTTTGTAAAAAATATGTTTTCAAAAAATTATTGGTTAAAATGTACCAAAATAAAATCAAAAGGTCTGAATGATGATTATATATAACTTTAGGGGGGGGGGGGGGGAGTGTGCAACGAGTAAAAATCAATGGGTTCACTCAACCATTTATATTTGCAATAAAATTTCAAAACTCGGTGGGTTCTTGTCAACCCGGTCGGAACAAGGTAGATCTGCCCCTGCTAATAACAATTTACTTATAATTTATACCAATTATAGCAAAACGTGACCCTCTGATAATAATTTACTTATTTCTTTGCGAGGACAAGTCTTGACAATAGGATTTTTTCTTATAATTTTATTTCAAAAAATCTAATAAAACTAATACATGCATTTAAAAAATTTCAATTCTCACCATAACTAAAAAATTTTCCCGGGAATATATTGTGAGGACAGTGTCCTTGCAGTAGGTGTTATCATTTTATTTTAATAAATAAACTAATCTATTCCAACGTATTTTCAATTAGAGTTGATTATGCCCGTTGGAGTTCGATTATGTTCATTTGAGCTTGATTATGCCCAATTGGAGTCGATTATGCCCAATTAAATTTGATTATGTCCAATTGGAGTCGATTATGCCCAGTTGAGTTCGATTATACCTAATTGAGTTAGATTATGCCCAATTGAGTTTGAATATGTCCAATTAGAGTCGATTATGCCCAATTGAGTTTGGGAGTCAATTATGCCCAATTAAGTTTGATTATGTCTAATTGGAGTCGATTATGCCCAATTGAGTTTGATTATGCCTAATTGAGTTTGATTATGCCCAGTTGAGTTCGACTATGTCCAATTAGAGTCGATTATGCCCAATTGAGTTTGATTATCCCCAATTGGAGTCAATTATGACCAATTAAGCTTGATTATGTCTAATTAGAGTCGATTATGCCCAATTGAGTTCGATTATGCCTAATTGAGTTTGATTATGCCCAATTGATTTCGATTGTGTCCAATTATAGTCGATTTATGCCCAATTGAGTTTGATTATTCACAATTAGAGTCAGTTATGCCCAATTAAGTTGATTATGTCCAATTGGAGTCGATTATGCCCAATTGAGTTCAATTATGCCCAAATTAAATTGATTATGCCCAATTGAATTAGAATATGTCCAGTTAGAGACGATTATGCCCAATTGAGTTCCAATATGCCTAATTAAGTTTAATTATGACTAATGGGTGTCGAATACGCCTAATTAAGCTTGATTATGTCAAATTGGGGTCTATTATGCACAATTGAGTTCGAATATGTCTAATTGGAGTCGATTTTTTTTTTTTGGAAAGAGGCAAAGCCCCGGAAAAACTTTATTGAAAAAAGAATAAAAGAATAGGTACAACCAAGAGGAAAAGGACAAACCCGCTACATGTCAACGGGCCAATCCAAAACCCCACACAGAAACACTAGTCCGGCCGTGGGTTAAGACAAGTACACCCGGCCCAAAAAATCCAAATACTAGACAAGGACCTAATACAACTTGGAACCATCATCCGGCCCAAAATCAAAACATAATCCTGCCTAACACGAATACCATCCAAAGAATTCATACATAAACCTGCAGCAGCCTCAATAACCATCCTATTCAGTCGCCCCATCATCAGACCTTTGAATCTCATTGAACTCCATAGCCTCCACAAAATACTGGTCCCTATGAATCATGTAGCAGAGTGTAATTCTCAAGTGCTCATTCCAATTAATTTTCTCATAATTACCGCCCCATTGAGCAAACAGAAGCATTATCCAGTAGACTTCAAGCCAAACAACAATTTTACATCCCAAACAGCAGCTTATTGTAGTAACAAGTATAACTAAGGAAGTACCAATGATCCACTCCCTAACATCGGCTTTAAAGAACAGCAGTAGTGAGCCCTTAATCATTAGCTTAAGCACAACAGCAGTCGCAGTAACCACTGTATCAGCCTTATCACCCATATGTATATCATTATGCACAACAGCAATCACAGTAGCAAGTAACAACAGCCAATTGTCACTAACAAACATTAACCAATAGGGCCTGCAGGACTGCCTTTTAATTGTAGTGCTTATAGTCATAGAACCAAAAGCAGCATTGACAATTCTAAACACATCAACATCTAAAGGAGGCATCTCAACATAACCCATTAACAACTTGTATACCCCTCCAATATCAACACCAAAACTCAGCAGCATCCCATCAAGAACCATCAAAGGAGAAAGGGTACTAGGCTGAATAGTAACAGTAGTGGAAATAGTACCAGTTTTACCACAGCAAAACTCAGAATCCTCACCCGTTCCTTTCTTCCCCTCAATCTTGTTAATACAATCCTGCCACCCAACAGAAGCCTGCAGCATCCTCCAAACAATACCATCATGGAGAGACACCTCAGCAACTTGCAAAGGATCAAGGATTATGACAGCATTCCATAGAACATTCCTCCATATCCAGATACAGTGTCCAGTATTTCCAATCAATTTCTCAACATAATCCTACATGTCATTACATCTCCAAATATTCATCCAATAGCATATATCTCCAAAATAAACCTTGTGCACAACAGGTAATGATGAAATGATGTACAAAACTCCAGAATCAAATTCTCTTGCCCTGCATATCATATCCTGTAGAAACAAGCTACCCTCACACCAGCAAGTGCAATCAGCAGTTATAAGCTTCATGGTGTATAGAATTCCAGCACCAAGCACCTTTACTCTATACACCAAAACCAGAGAAAGCACAACACCCTCCCCAACCCAAAACATGATAAACCAGTGACCCACATACTCAAAAATAAAAACAGAAAAGGCTGACACAAGTGTTTTAACCAGAGGGTTTTCATGCTGGTGAATAGTGCGACAAATACAAAAATTTGGGGAGGAAAAATATGTCCTATAAGACCCAGAATGATCCAACCTTATGTCTCCCAGGTAGGTGCATATCACATGCCACCAAGTTCCCAATCCCCTTCCAAACAAAGCAGAATCAGTTATCAATCCATATGTGGACCAGATAACCAACAGATCATTAAAAAAAGAAAGGACAGACTCATATATAACAGAAGAAAAGCAAGGAAGCAACTTAAGTTGCCAGATGACTACCCCAAGTATTATAGTGGACCCAACATCAGATATGAGGACCCAACCCATAATAAGACCCACCCATCCTACCTCACCATATCTACACACATGGCAATACAGTATAAAGGAAACCTGTAAATACTACCACCCAACCCAATCCCATCCCATAACCCCTCTCCATAATGAAATATGAAAGTGAGAAAAGAAATATAAAAAGGATCCAATCATTCTCTCTCTGTGATCTAACTCCAGCCTATTCAATCTCACCCAGTTCCAGCAACCCAAGAATATTTGAAAACCCATGACCATAATTAGTTGGTGTGATGCTCATGCACCTTAAATCCCCAAATACTACTCATTTTCATTGTGAGGGAGGTTTTCCTGATTTTCAACCCCAGCAACCTCATTCTAACCATCTCAATAATCTGTTTACAGAGCACATCTTATTTCCTTTCTTTCTTTTGAAAAATTCTCCAATTTCTTTCTTGCCAAATAAAGTAGACAGTGGCAGCAAGCATTAACTTCTGAATAATTTTCTTGATAGACTTAGTTCTAGTTGATGAAGAGACCAATACACTACATGCCTGCAGGGAATCAGGGGCATTAGAAAGCATAGCCAGCTTCTTTAACTTATGCCAAACTCTGTTAGGGTACCCACATTCAAAGAAAAGATGCTCATGGCTATCAGGTTGCATTTGGCAGAAAACACAAAGCATGTTATCTTCTATATCCCACCTCAACAACTTATCCTGAGTAAGAAGCCTTTGTTTACAAGCAAGCCAAAGAATGAAGCTATGTCTTGGGATACTTTGGCTATACCAGACAAGATTAGCCCAAGGAACAGTAGGATGAGTAGCTCTAAAATCCTGAAACGCAACCTTTGAGGAGAAAGGATCTATCTTACCAACATTGTTGCTCCATAACATCTTATCAGCATTACTAGTCATTAACACAGGAGGCTCAGGTTCAAATAATCCAGGATACTTATTAATCCATTCTTCAGGCCAATTCCAACTACATTCACAATAATGTCATTAACTTTAAGATTCAGATTAAGATCAGCCCTATTAATCTCTCTATGACTAATGAAAGAACAGATATGGCTCAAAGGGTGCCAAAGGTCAAACCACACATAAGTTTTAGTGCCATCTCCAAGCTGGGTGACACAATGAGGCCAAACATCATTTTTTCACTTCATAATATTTCTCCAGCTCCAGCATTTAGCTTTTTTATCCGGAAATTCCCGCAAACTTCTACCTTTAAGTCTATGAGTGTGAATCCATTTTGTCCAAATGTTTTCCTTCCCACTAATCAAGTTCCACACCAATTTAGACACTAAAGCTTTATTCCTAATCTTCAAAGATTTTATTCCAAGACCTCCTTGTTCCTTAGGAAAACAAACCTCATTCCATCTAACTATGACCTTTCCTTTGCAATTATCAGTTTGAGTCCACGGAAATTTATTGATGACCCTTTCAATATCCTCAATCACAGCAGTTGGCAACAGGAACATGGAAGCCCAGTAAACTTGCATATAAGCCAAGACAGATTTGACAAATTAAAGCCTCCCAGCAAAAGATAAAGACTTATTTTTCCAATCATTCACCCTCTTTTTCACTTTATCAATCAAAGTAGCACAGTCTTTAGAGTAGAGTCTCTTAGATAGAAGCGGAATGCCCAAAAATCTAACAGGAAGAGTACCTTCCTTGAAAGGAATAAGGTCAAGGATTTTGGCTTTTAAACTAGGAACAACATTGCCAAAAAAGATAGTACTCTTGCCAAGATTAGGTAACAGCCCAGAAACCCCACTGAACTCTTCAAGGGCCATCTTAATGATTTTAACAGAATCACAGTCAGCAATGAAAAAAATAAGGAGGTCATCAACAAAACACAAATTAGTAATCCCCGACTTCTTACATTTGCAGTGATATTGAAAGTTCTCAGCATTCCTTATTTTCCTATTAAGCATAAGGATTAAGACCTCCATAACCAAGGTGAAAAGGTAATGAGACATGGGATCACCTTGCCTAAGCCCCCTTTTGCCCTTAAAAAAACCATAACTTTCCCCACTCAGATTAATAGAATAGCATGCAGATCTTATGCAGTTCATAATCCAAGCAATCATGCAAGGATGGTATCCAAAATGCATTAAACACTGCTCTAAGAAACCATGGTTAACAGTATCATATGCCTTATGCAAATCAATCTTGAGAGCCATCCTTTTAGTTCCCCCTTTCCTATGATAGTTCCTCATAAGCTCATGTGTTAATAATATGTTATCAGCAATCTGTCTTCCTGGGATAAAGGCAGACTGATTCAGCCCAACCACCAATGCAAGGGAATCCTTAAGTCTATTACAAATGATTTTACTGATCCCCTTGTACAGGACATTGCAACAGGCTATAGGCCTAAATTCAGCCACATTGCTAAGAGTATGGCATTTAGGGACAAAAGATATGATAGTGGCATTAATCTCATTCAAAAGCTTCCCATTCTCAAAATAATCCTTGATAGCTCTACACACTTCAGAACCAATAATGGACCAGGTAGCTTTAAAAAATTTAGAAGTGTACCCATCAAGCCCAGGAGCCTTGTCATCTTCAATATCAAATATGGAAGTTCTAATCTCCTCATCAGACACAAGACAAACCATCTGATCAGCAATCTGTCTAGGGATCTTTTTGACAAATAATGACTCAGGTTGTTCAATAAGTTGCACAGGAACATCACATCCCATGTAAGATATAAAGTGCTCCACAAAAGCTTCACCCACCTTATCACCTTCATGGTATCTACCTCCCATATCCATTATCCCATAAATCCTACTCCTGGACTGCCAGCCTTTAACAACCTTATGGAAATAGCTTGTGTTTTGATCACCAGCTGCAAGCCAATCAACTTTAGACTTTTGTTTTAAAAACAGTTCTTCATCTTCCTTAGCATTTTTCAAGGCATGCAAATAAACCAACTCTTCATCTCTAAGATCCTGAGTAGAATTATCATTCACCAAAGCTTCTTGATCTTTGCCCAGCTCTTTCCTTAAACAATTCACTCTTTCAGTTAAATTCCCTTGTTCTAAAGCAAGCTTCCTCAAAGGTTTCTTCAAACTTTTGAGTTTGGTAACAACCGAATACATAGTACAGCCATGAACATATTGCATCCAAGCTCTTTCCATAATAGGCAAGAAATGGGGCTTACGGGTAAGATAATTTTGAAATTTAAAAGGTTTAGGTTCCATTGTTGATTACCAGGAAAAACAACAAGGCTAGGGGAATGATCAGAAGCATAAAAAGGAAGGAAACTGGTTTTCACCTCAGGAAAAGCAGTCATAAAGCAAGAGTTGCTCATGACCCTGTCAAGTTTCTTAAGAAGACCATTAGCCTTACCAGGAGTTTTGTTCCAAGTAAACTTCAAACCAGAATAGGGAGTGTCACTAATTCCAGAATTAAGGCAGCAACTTCTAAAGTCATCAATAGAAGACACAATATGAGAAGAACCAGAAGTGCTCTCAGCAGGATCCAAAGTAGCCTTAAAATCTCCAGTTATCATCCATGGCTCATTATTAATGGTGCTCCCAAACATTTCAATTTCACGCCAAAGAGGCTTTCTCTGGAAGGCTTTGGTGTAAGCATAAACAAACGAACAGTAAAACTTATGCCTCCCATCCTTGGATTTTATATAACAGTTGACAAGCTAATCAGATATACTGATAATCATGACATCAACAATAGCAGGGTTCCAAGCAATAATTGGAGTCGATTATTCCTAGTTTAGTTCGATTATGCCTAATTGAGTTTGATTATGCCCAATTGAGTTCGAATATGTCCAATTAGAGTAGATTATGCCCAATTGAGTTTGATTATCCCCAATTGGAGTCAATTATGCCCAATTAAGTTTGGTTTTTTTTTTGGAAAGGGCACGAAGACCCGATAAACATTTATTAAGCCCAATTAAGTTTGATTATGTCCAATTGGAGTCGATTATGCCCAATTGAGTTCAATTATGCCCAATTAAGTTTGATTATGCCCAATTGAGTTAGGATATGTCCAGTTAGAGTCGATTATACCCAATTGAGTTCGATTATGCCCAATTGGAGTTGATTATGCCTAATTAAGTTTGATTATGTCTAATGGGAGTCAATTATGCCCAATTGAGCTTGATTATTCCCAATTGAGTTCGATTATTCCCAATTGAGTTTGATATGCCCAATTGAGTTCGATTATGCCCAATTGGGTTTCGTTATACCCAATTGGGTTTCATTATGTTTAATGGGAGTCGATTATGTACAATTGAGTTCGATTATGCCCAATTGAGTACTATTGTATCTCACTGGAGTCGATTATGCCCTATTAATTACGATTATATCTCGTTTGAGTCTTTTACGCCCAATTAAGTACGATTATATCCCGTTGAACGCTTGAAATTTAGTGTAATTTATGTTGCATATGACATTTAAACAAGACTGCAACTTGTTTGAATGTTGTCATAACTAACGGGTGTTCGAGGGCAGCGCCCCTGAGAGATACGGGGTCCAAGGGGCGGCAGCCCCTGGCTGGGGTCTAGCTGTCAGGTCAGCTTGAAAATTTTTAATTTTATAAAAAATGTCATTCATTAAAAATTTATTAGATTCACAATCTCACTAAAATGCCATTAAATATATTATCTAAAAGTTTACAATAAAAATTTATTTAACAAAAAAAAATACTAGACCAAAACTAAATACTGCCAGATAAATTAACCTTAAATTTCATTTCCCACCAAAATGAAAATAAATCCCGCTTACCCATTTTCCTAAACAAAATCCTCAAAATCTAAACATTTTCACCATTAGCTCTTCTTGTTGGAACTTTTAATAAGTATGACTGACGCCATCAAATCTATTCTCGAATAATTCGGTTGAAGAATCCATTGTGATTTGATTCAGAGATGCGGGTTGTGATGCTCGAGGCTTGCAAGATTGGACCGAAGACCGTTTTCTGAAAAGTCAACCGTTCGGGTCAACGGTCAACGTAAAAGTCAACGGAAGACCGGTTCGAGCGAGTCAAGCTTCATATTAATTAAATCATCTTTGATTTAATTAATAATAATTATGTCATTTGTTTATTTGTATTTGCTCATTTTATGTGTGTTAGCTAGTTAGTGGGCTAGTGAGCACATGGGCTCTCTATAAATAGGAAGGGTTAGCTCCATTAGATAGATGATGAATAATAGATGAATAAGTTGAATAAGGATGTTCTAGAGAGATGTGAGCTATCATTCTAGAGAGAGAGAGTCACCATGGATTTCCTATGACGAGTTTTGTAATCATTCGGTTCGTTGTAATCATTCAGCAATAATCAATGAATCGTTTGATCTTATCATTTCTTGTCATGTTTTATCTTTGATTCTCTTCATCATCCCGTCTCCTCCTTCAATCTCACCTTTGTTCTTGCTCAAGATCGGGATTCTTGATGTGAAATCGGTCCTGACAAATGGTATCAGAGCGGGTACCGATCAGATCTCGTCTCACGACGAATCTGATCACTCGGATCTTGATTTTGAGCTTGAATGAGGTGCTGATTGGAATACCCACTTTGGAGACTTTTTCTACTTTTTCTTATTTTTTGGAGCTGATTGATGATTTCTGGATGAATCTGATGATAGATTCTTGTTATTGGGTTCATTTGGGAGTGATTTCATGCTCCATATGTTCAAATCAGTGAAAAAATCCGAGATCTGAGCTGAAAAAATAAAGCAGTTAGAGTTTTCCCGTTTTTGGGGTTTTGAAGAATTTTTGAGCTTTGATTCTGAGTTTTTGGTGTTTTAATCAGGGTTTTTGGATGAAATAAAGTATGAATCTTGATGGAAAACGCGTTCCGGATCCATTGGAAGCATCGGTTTCGCCTGATTCTCAACAGATTTGACAGATCTGGAAAAACACACACTAGTGTGTGTTTCACGGTGTTCTTCGTGTTCTTGAGGATTTCCAGATTTTGAGACAGATTCAATCGATTTTTGCTGCTGTTTGAGGATGTGTGAGTGGCCATAACATGTTCTACAACAGATTCGTGTCAAGAATGACTTGTTTCCGTTCATTTTCGGGTCAGATTCAAGGATTGATTTGACTGTGTTCATCGTTTTTCTGGATTTTGTTTGAAGGTTTGAAGTTGCTCTTAGCGATTTCACATTGTTGATGATGCACTTGGCGACTTCGACATTATTCATGGCGATCTCAGTTTGTTCTTGGCGATTTCAATAAAGCTTGGCGGTCTTGAACGGTTTTAGCGATCTCGACTGTCTTGGCGACCTCGAGTAATGCTTGGCGACCTCGTATGAAGCTTGGCGACCTCGTTTTTTGTCTTTGGCGACCTCAAATAGTTGGCGATCTCGACTGAACTTGACATCTGGGTTTTTGTTCAAATAATTTTCAGATGTTTCTATTCGTCTAGATGTGTAGGGGATTGAATAAGGAGTTCGGGGACATAAAAATCGTCAAGTTTCATCGAGTATTCTCTGAGATATGTTAGTTTTACGCTTTTCCGACGACTTTCGCGATTTTCCGGCAGGCAACTAGGGTTTCAGACGTTAATGAGGGAGATGATGACACCTGATGACATGGCAGCGCTGGATTGGGTACATGAGAATGTATGTCTCTCTCCCATGTCGGCTGTCGCAGAATTTCTTTTATTGTTGTCGTTTTTTCATTGGCTGCTTAGGAAAGATGTGGGCCCTGCTGTACAAGGTATCCGTTGAAATGTCTGTGACATGCGTTGCTGTGAGTGGTCAAGAGAACTCATGTGGGACCCGCCAGCTCACTAAAGAACCGTTGACAACTTTTATTGTTGTCTGCTTCTGATTGGTGCTCTCCTTCTCACATGGATCAAGGATCACAGCCCTTGGATCCCACGTTTTTCAGCCCTTAGATGAGTTTTAATACTCAATTCTGATTGGTCTATGTGATTTCACAAGGATTAAGGTTTTCCTATGGAGATTTTTCTCTAATAATTAAATTTTCTGCATTATTTCGTAAAACAGGGGGCATTTTTCTTGTCAGTTTTTAACGAGACTTATGAGATAACGCCCGAACGGAATTGCGAAAATTTTTATTGGTCATGGATTTATTCCGTTTATTCGACCGAGTTTCTAGTTTTTGTTGACGTCACGCCACGTTAGCTAACGACCACTGACGGACTGGTTTCACTTCTCGGTTAAGTCTGCAACTGTTTCGTTATGTCTCACTTCAAGTTGTTTAGCTGATGCAGCGCTGATGTCATCTAACCGAATTAACTGGAATCTCAGTTAAATATTGGAATATGTCCGTTAAATCTCTAACGGAGGACCGTTACTTGAATAAAATTTACGGTCTTCTCAGATTCATTCCAAATTGCACCGTTTGACTCAGAATTCTTCACGGAATATTTTTCCGAGCTCGATTTTCTTCACCAAAAATTACGAAGACTCCGGTTATGAATAAATTTTGCGTTTATGCTCGGAATCTCAGTTTTTCACCGATTTGACATTATTTTTGCATCCAACCCAGTCACGCGAAACAAGTTCAGAATTTATGGATCATTCACAACTGTCAGCACCTGGCTTCCGGTTTTTCGCAAGATTGTCCGATTTCAGGATTTCAGTACCGTTTTCTCTTCGGAACTGAGCGGAACGGTTCCACTCTCTGCATCTGATTTTCCGCTTCCGCATCGGATGTTTTCAGAGGGATCTAGAGAAAAGGGGGAACTTCTATGGATTTGGATTATCGGGTCGATTATCTGAAGTTGGAGCATTTTCAGTGATTGATTGGTTTATCTGATTCGATTTGTTGCGATTTTGACTCCGATGTTCAGCTTTCTTAGTATTGTACCCGACCGTGTGAACCAAGTGAACTGCAGCACTTGGATCTCAACTGGAGCAACAAGAACAGAAGAAGCTTATTCAAAGGGGGAACCTTTACAACAGAAAGATTCCGGTTTATCAGTTATTCTTTGAAGATGCACGACAGAGCGGTTCTTCACAAGTATGACAGATTTGAAAGCGTCAGTCAAGGGGGAATTGTTGGAACTTTTAATAAGTATGACTGACGCCATCAAATCTATTCTCGAATAATTCGGTTGAAGAATCCATTGTGATCTGATTCAGAGACGCGGGTTGTGATGCTCGAGGCTTGCAAGTTTGGACCGAAGACGTTTTCTGGAAAAGTCAACCGTTCGGGTCAACGGTCAACGTAAAAGTCAACGGAAGATCGGTTCGAGCGAGTCAAGCTTCATATTAATTAAATCAGCCTTGATTTAATTAATAATAATTATGTCATTTGTTTATTTGTATTTAGCTTATTTTATGTGTGTTAGCTAGTTAGTGGGCTAGTGAGCACATGGACTCTCTATATATAGGGTGAGTGTGCTCCATTAGAAGATGATGAATAATAGATGAATAAGTTGAATAAGGATGTTCTAGAGAGATGTGAGCTATCATTCTAGAGAGAGAGAGTCACCATGGATTTCCTATGACGAGTTTGTAATCATTCGGTTCGTTGTAATCATTCAGCAATAATCAATGAATCGTTTGGTTTTATTATTTCTTGTCATTGTTTATCTTTGATTCTCTTCATCCCGTCTCCTTCTTCATCTCACCTTCGTTCTTGCTCAAGATCGGGATTCTCGATGTGAAATCGGTCCTGACAGTAAGCCCCATTTGCATGTCTTCAGAAAGTCTTATCAATTACCTAAGAAACCATGAATATAAAACGGGTCAACATAAAGTTGGTGAGGTTCACAGGTTTAGGACTCGATAGTTAAACAGTTGTAAGACAGTTTCGGTATACTTAAATATTATCAGGGTTTATTGTTGTGGTTGTATGATCTCACCTGAACCTTGATTTCAAATACTAACGGTTTACCCACCCGGCATCTCTTGCCCAGAGATGTTAAACAGAGCAGAATAACTGACGTGTACCCCCAGACAATCCGGAGTCAGAACTGGAGCTACCAGTTAGGTTAGGGTTGTCAACCCAAATAGATCTATTCACTAGCTATTGTTTCGTACAGAACTAATTGAAATCAATTAATGATGGGATTTCGGTTGTACAAACGTTTATAACGATAATGTACCAAGTTGGGCAATCAGTAAGAGAACAAGTAGTCATACGGCTAACAAATAAACCATAATATTAAGTAAAAAGCATTTAATCAGTTTTCATGATTTCTCCCCCAAGTATAAAACAGTTAAAAGGAAAAGGGGCCGTGAAACTCACTGGTTCAGCAGATAATCGGTAATTAAGCAGTGAAGGACGGTAGCACGTAACGCCCTAAATAATTAAATAACATATGCATAAGGTCTATGATCATTTGAGTAACATAAGTCACCCAAGCGATACCGGTCAAGTCTTGACGTTTTAAGTCCGTTTGTAGTATTGGAAACTCGTTAACTTGTATTTATTTAATTAAATACGTTTATGGTTATTTATATTTATGTCCAATAAATATAAACAAATATTCATTTTCAATAATTCAATCAAGTCTTGAATATCGATAAAAAAAGAAATAATAATGTTTATTATTATTTTCATGAGTTCGAATAATTATTTTCAGTTAAATAATTACTTATTTGATTTGTTAATCGTGCAAGTTATAGTTATTTTAAATAATTATGATTAACAATTCTTTGGTGAATAAAACAAGGTTTAAGTTCCTTGCAAATAATTATTTGTAAAAAATAATTATTAACGTTTGTTTTATTTATAAAACATAAATCTTTAAGGAAAACATTTAAAGTTTTTAACATTTAATCATTTCCCAAGATAAATTAATATCTCAAGTTCATGAAATATTAAATAGAAGACGTTGATACAAGAAAAAAAATATTTATGGCGACACTTGGATTTATAACGTTTAATTTATAAAAACTTGACTTTTATTTAAAATCTCCAACGAACGTTGGTTCATTCTTTTTGGATACTTTGTGTTCATCAAAGTAGTATTAAAAGTTCATGTAAACATTTAAAACCAATGATTTGTCTTGGTTTATTTTTATAAAAATCTTTTATGAAAGTATTGATTTTCAGATGTAACCTTTTTATAAGAATGTCCATTTCTAGCAAGTTTTAAGAAAGGTTAAAACTTATAATAAATCCAAGTATTTATGTCAAATTAATTATTTGACATAAATATTATTCTCACTAAATCTAGCAAGAATTTAATATTTAGTTTATATGAAGAGGCTTGGAGGTTTGCTTGTAATCAACTAACTTATGAAACCAAAGTTTCATTAACAAGATCATGGTGCACACTTGCTACTTTCTTATGATTTTGCAAATGTGTTTCACCACACTTGTTGGTTAACTTTAAGCATCTAAATGCACCAACAAATGTTTGATCTTGAGAGAAAGGAGATTGAGAGGAGAGTTTTTGTTAGTTGTTTAACAAACACAAGCATTCTTTGATTTATTTGTGGGTTGTTGTCAAGACTTGTAGGTTTTCTTGGGTGGTAAATATGGAAGAAATATAGAAGAGAAGGGGTTTAAAAACACTCACAATGGTTGTGAGTTAAAACCGGCAAGAAAAGGGAGGAGGGGCGGCGGCTAGCGGCGGTTCCGGCGGCGGCGCTGTGGCGGCGGACGGTGGCCGGAGGTGGGCCTGCGGCGGTGTCAGGGTGGCGGAGGGGGTCTCTCGGCCGGAAATGGGAGAAGAGGGAGAGGGAGAGTGAGTGTGATGGTGTTGGGTGTGGGGGAACCAAAGGGGAGGTTAGCCTCCTACTTATACTAAAAAGGTTAGTCATTAACCTTTGGTTAATGGTGTGTTGTCAACACCACAATTAACCAACTAATCTCATGAGTAGGCTACTAATTTTTATAAGTTTTATAAAAGTTTTGAAGCTTTTATAAAACATGGAGGTGTTAGGAGTTAAATAAAATCATAACTTTTTAAAATATAAAACAATTATATTTTATCCAATTGAATGGTGATTTTTATTTTTATAAACATTGTTAACCCAAGTTTTATAAAAATATTAGTGGATTAAATAGTTGAGTTAGTTTTATAAAACTTATAAAATCTTGTGGGCTTAAAACAATTTTATTAACTTGTTTGTCATTGGGCCGAAGCCCAATTGATTTATAGTGGGATAGTGGGCCGAAGCCCACTCGGTTCGGAGGGGTGACTGGGCCGAAGCCCAGTTCGGGTTTGCGAGATGGATTGGGCCGAAGCCCAATCGGGTTAGCGAAGTGGGTTGGGCCGAAGCCCAATCGGATTTTTGTGATGCGGGCCGCGAGAAAGAAAAAGGAATGGATTGGGCCGATTCGGCCCAATTCGATACGGGCCGCGGGTCGGGTTTCCGGGTTCGGGGTTTTACTCGTCTAGTTGAGATGAACCTTTGGTTAAATTTTCGGGTCAATTCGGACCTTTTTGGGCTTATTGGGCTTACTGGGCCCAATAGGCTAAACGTTTGGAAAATCGGCTAAGTCTTGACAACATAATGTTTTGTATTTGATTTAAGTTCATGAAATGAGTTAATAGCTTGAATCGGTTTGATAAAATATAAAATGTCAATTTTTATATTTAATTTCTTATTATTAAAATTTCATTAATAATAATATGTTATATTCATAATTCACAGTTTTTCAACGCGAATTTTCATATCAGTTAATCGTTTATTCGTCCACAGCTAATTATGTAATTTAAAGCAATAAATCACGTAATTATCACATAATGAAAAGTCAACAAAAGTCAACGGAGAGAGAGTTGACCTGGTTTTTAGGTCCGGTTGTCACATTCTCCCCCAGTTAGAAGAATTTCGTCCCGAAATTCAGTCTTGGTTACTGGTGGATGCGACATTCTCAAACAGACGTGGATACTTTTGGCGCATTTGATCCTCGCGTTCCCATGTGTACTCCGGTCCTCGCCTAGAGTTCCATCGTACCTTGACTATGGGAATACGGCTATGCTTCAGCTTTTTAATTTCTCGGTCAAGTATCTCGACGGGTTCCTCAATGAAGTGCAATGTCTCGTCCACTTGGATTTCATCAAGAGGGACGACAAGCGTTTCATCAGATAAGCATTTCTTAAGGTTACAGACATGAAAAACATTGTGCACGCTGCTTAGCTCGGCGGGCAGGTTCAAACGGTAAGCTACTGGTCCGATGGTTTCGGTGATTTCGAAGGGACCAATGTAACGAGGGTTAAGCTTTCCTCGTTTGCCGAATCGGATGACACCTTTCCAAGGTGACACTTTTAGCATGACGCGATCACCCTTTTTGAAGGACAAGGGTTTGCGTCGGTTGTCGGCGTAGCTCTTTTGCCTGTCACGGGCAGCTCTTAAACGATCTCGGACTTGAAAGATTTTCTCAGTCGTTTCAAAGATTAACTCAGGACCAGTTAATTGACTGTCTCCAATCTCAGTCCAGCAGAGTGGGGATCTACACTTTCTCCCATAAAGTGCTTCAAAAGGGGCGGCTTGGATGCTGGTGTGATAACTGTTGTTATAAGAGAATTCGGCAAGAGGGAGATGCTCGTCCCACTTGGGTCCGAAATCTATCACACATGCTCTCAGCATATCCTCAAGAGTTTGGATCGTTCTCTCACTTTGGCCATCTGTCTGTGGATGGTAGGCAGTACTCATATCGAGTCGAGTACCCAAAGCTTTCTGTAGAGATCTCCAAAAGTGTGCAGTGAATCGACTGTCTCGGTCGGATATGATGGATTTGGGCACACCGTGGCGCGAGACGATTTCCTTTATATAAAGCTTGGCTCGTTTATCCATCTTATCCTTCTCATTGACCGGTAAGAAGTGTGCGGACTTCGTCAATCGATCGACTATCACCCAGATAGCATCATAACCAGATCTAGACTTAGGCAATTTTGTGATAAAGTCCATGGATATCTCTTCCCATTTCCATTCAGGGATTACTGGTTGAGTCAACAGTCCAGAGGGTTTCTGGTATTCGGCTTTGACCTTTGAACAGGTTAAGCACTTGCCGACATAGGTGGCTATCTCGGCTTTCATGTTAGGCCACCAGAATTGTTTCTTCAGACCGTGATACATCTTGTCTGATCCGGGATGAATGGAATACCTTGATTTGTGAGCTTCATCGAAAATTACTTGCCTCAACCCTCCATAGACAGGTACCCATAGTCTATCCATGAAGATCTTGGTTCCATCAGGTTTCTCTTCCAGCTGCTTCTCCATCCCACGTAAACCTTCTCCAGTTAGGTTCTCTTGTTTGAGGGATTCAATTTGTGCGTCGCGCACTTGGGAATTAAGGTTTGAGTGGATGGTCATGCCTAATGCTCGGACGCGGCGAGGTTTGGCATGCTCTTTCCTGCTTAAGGCATCGGCTACAACGTTAGCCTTGCCTGGATGATGACGAATCTCGCATTCGTAGTCATTTAGCAGTTCCACCCATCGGTGTTGCCTCATATTCAATTCCTTCTGATTGAAAATATGTTGGAGGCTCTTATGATCGGTGAATATGGTACATTGGGTACCATAAAGATAGTGCCTCCAGATTTTGAGAGCAAAGACAACGGATCCGAGTTCTAAGTCATGAGTGGTATAATTCTTCTCGTGGATCTTCAGTTGTCGTGATGCGTATGCGATGACTTTCTCTCGTTGCATCAATACACAACCTAAACCTTGATGCGAGGCATCGCAGTAAACAACGAAGTCTTCGATCCCATCGGGTAATGATAGAATCGGGGCATCACAAAGCTTCCGCTTCAGTAACTGAAATGCTGCTTCAGTCTTAGCATCCCATATGAACTTCTTATCTTTCTGGGTCAGAGCGGTGAGCGGCTGGGCTATCTTTGAGAAGTTCTCGATAAATCGGCGGTAATAGCCAGCAAGACCTAAAAATTGTCGAATCTCGGTTGGAGTCGTTGGCGTACTCCAATCCTTGATTGCTTCAATTTTTGTGGGATCCACGTGGATTCCTCGATCATTGATCACATGGCCCAGAAAGTGAACTTCGCGAATCCAAAAGTCGCATTTGGAAAATTTCGCGTAGAGTTCTTCCTTCTTCAACAACTCCAGGATAAGTCTCAGATGTTGTTCGTGTTCTTCTTTACTACGAGAGTAGATAAGAATGTCGTCAATGAACACGATAACGAATTTATCCAGGTAGGGTTTGCATACGCGGTTCATCAGATCCATGAACACTGCAGGTGCGTTTGTCAAACCAAATGGCATTACGAGGAACTCATAATGGCCATAGCGTGTTCTGAACGCTGTCTTCGAAACGTCTTCATCTCTAACTCTGAGTTGATGGTATCCTGATCTTAGATCGATCTTGGAGTAGAAGCTCGATCCTTGAAGTTGATCAAACAGGTCGTCGATCCTAGGAAGCGGGTAACGGTTCTTCACAGTCAGTTTGTTCAGCTCCCGGTAGTCGATGCACATCCGGAAAGTTCCATCTTTCTTCTTGACAAATAGCACGGGTGCTCCCCACGGAGAGTGGCTTGGACGGATGAAACCCTTATCTAGCAATTCTTGCAATTGGCTAGATAACTCCTGCATCTCAGAAGGTGCCAGACGGTACGGAGACCTGGCTACGGGGGCGGCACCTGGTGCCAAGTCGATGCGAAACTCTACTTGTCGCGTTGGCGGTAAACCTGGCAAGTCTTCGGGAAAGACTTCCGGGTATTCGCGGACAACGGGAACATCTCCTATGTTCTTCTCCTTTGGTTTCTTCTCAGTTACGTGTGCTAAGATGGCATGACATCCTTTACGAAGGAACTTTCTTGCCTTCATACTAGATATGAGGTTTAGTTGGGTTCCACTCTTCTCGCCTTGTACGTTTAGAGTGTTGCCATCTCCGAGTGGCATCCTAACTATTTTCTCATGGCACACGATTTCTGCACGGTTCTTTGATAACCAGTCCATGCCAATGATAACATCAAAACTTCCTAGTTCTACAGGCATTAAATCAATGCTGAAGGAATGATCGGAGAGTTCTAGTGAGCAATTGGGATAAATAATGCTAGTTTCTACTAATTCTACGTTCGCTAATTCTACTGTGAACTTAGTGCCTAAGGCAACAGGGGTAATTTCAAGTAATTGGCTAAACTCGGTGGACACGAAGCTCCTATCAGCACCAGTATCGAATAAAACGGAAGCATAATGATTGTTTAGTAGAAACGTACCCTGTCACCGTGTTGGGGTCACGACGAGCATCTCCGGCATTGATTACAAAGGCTCTTCCTCTAGCCTGATTCGGATCCTGGTTTCCTGCCTTCGGGCAGTCCTTCTTGTAGTGCCCGGTGGTTCCGCAACCGTAACAGGTGCGCTTCGGACAGTCTCGTGCTACGTGCCCTTTCGTCTTGCAGATGTTGCAGTAGACGTTGCCACAATCGAGTGTGTGGTGGAGATTGCACTTGTTGCACAGGGGTGCTCCACCGTTGTATCCAGTTTTTCGGACAACATGGGTAGGGGTAGTAGCAGCAAAGACCTTTATTGTTTCAGCTTCCTTGGCAGGGGCCTTATCATCGCGATTCATCCAGAATCCGCGTTTCCGCTTGTTATCAGGCTTCTTGTTGGTGGAGGGGGTGGTACTGGCTTCAGGGGTCTTGCTCTCAGACTGTTTCTTGCCAAGGTTCACACCTTGACGGTTGGCTTGGTAAACCAGGTTGTGTGCCAGGCGCACAGCATCCTGAAAAGTCTGAGGATTTGAGGAAAGGACATTCCCCTGGATATGAGGTGCAAGTCCCCATATGTACCGTTCAATCTTCTTGTAAAGAGGAGTGATCATGGTTGGACAGAGATGAGCGAGCTCACGGAACCTCTTGGTATAGCCGGCAACATCGGCTCCGTTCATGGTTAGGTTCCAGAACTCAGCCTCGAGTTTCTGAAGCTCTTCTCTAGGACAGTACTCATCGCGAAGCAGTTGTTTGAGCTCGTCCCAAGTCATGGCGTAAGCCAAATCAGTTCCCATAGCATCGGCATGGGAATTCCACCAAGTCAGAGCGCTATCAGTCAGTGCGCAGGTGGAATATTTGACCATGTACTGCTCAGGGCAGTTGCTTATGCGGAAGACGGACTCCATTTTCTCAAACCAGCGAACTAAACCAACAGCGCCTTCAGAACCCTTGAAATTCGAGGGTTTGCAGTTCATAAAGTCCTTGTATGAACATTCACGGGGGCCTGCAATCGTTAGATTGAAACGTTTAATACAATTTAGGAAAATTGTAATCGAGTGTTTTTCTAACATGGGTTAATTCGTACTTACCGCGTGCCCCATTGTCGTTCTGACGTTGGGTTTCAGCGGCGGCAACAGTTTCTGCTACGCGATTAGCAATCATCTCCTCGATTTCCTCAGCGGTCATGGGAGGAGGAGGCGGAGGAGGCGAAGTGTTCCTGGTGGTTCGGCGTCTCGGTGGCATGATTTCGCTTTAAGTTACAATTGTCAACATAAAGAAAATTTTAGATAATATGTAAATGGGGTTATTACATGCTCGAGAATAACTGCCACGACATACATCAATTGCCAAAACATTTTCACGCAACCAACCAAGAAACATAAGATAGGGAGTATGAAGTAACATAGCGTGTCATAGCAATCATAATAATATAAACTACACAATCATAACATAATAATAACATAACCATAAAACATCAACCATAAACATACCAAAAGATTTCCATAGCATAATAACCGGAATCATACATCAAGTTTGTTACCATATTACAGACGAAACATATTCAAAATAAACAAGTTTTGCATCGTGGGCTCGCAGTCCCAATCCTGACTAATGCTAACATGTTTCATCTATAAAACGGTTATCAAAAGATACTAGGTCACATCTACCTAGAATGCTGGTGGGGGTGGTGGAGGACCAGGAGGCATGTAGTAAAAAGGCGGGGCATGGGTCATGGCATGGAGGGTGGCGAGAAGTCGTCCAGAGACAAACTCCATAGCAGAGACCCTCCTCTGCAAGCTCTCATGCGAGAGGAGCAGATCGGTCGTGGCCATGCTGACCCCAGTCATGTGAGCATGAAGGGACCCCATGGCGCTATCAGCGTCGCCCATGCGTCCGATCAATGCAGACATCTGGTCCCTAAGGCGGGTCATCTCAGGGGTGGTAGGCAACTGGCAGACATCAGCATCCAGCTCTCCCAGATCGGCCTCGATGCGCCTCAGACGAGCCACCAGTAATGGTACAGTGTCGGAGATGGGCTCGTCAGTGAAGGGTGAAATACCCATAGGCACACGGCGGGAGGGGTCGGGAAGTGAGGATTCCCCAAGAGCGTAACAGCTGGGGAACTCCTCGATCATACGCCAGTGCTGAACCTGGCCCGGCATCCACACTAAGTGGGGCAGCTGAAATACATAACGCCGCTTGGGCGCAGGCTCATCAGGGGTACGTCGAACCTCTCGAGTCCTGGATGGGCCAGGTGCCCGTCCCGGGGTGAATCCCTGTCTGCCGCCACCAGGCGTGGCGACAAAAGTCTTCACAGACCGATCTCGGCCTGCGAAGGGGTCAGTGGAGCTAGAAGCATCCATAGTGGCTGCACCGCCAGCAGTGGCGGTGGGAGCGGGGTGGTCAGGGGAGTCATCAGAGGTCCTACGTCTGATAGGACTCAGGAAACCTGCTGGTACGGGGGTCGGGCGAATAACTCCTACAGTAGCGCCCTCGGTCTCGGGGCTCGATGGCATGTAGTCCTCTGGTGAAGGTGTATATTCAACACTCGGCTCCTCATCGGAATCGGCAACGCAAATGACTTCTTTAGAAGCCATCTCTGCGAAAATATTCCAAAAAGAACTGTGTCAGTAACATCATGGTAGTGTGGTAACACATAAGTAAACATAAGTAAACATATGAGGTCTTGCATGCAAATGGTAGCTTTGGAGTGGGTTATAGTCCAGGCTTGGTTTTCGTTTTGTTTTGTTTGTTTGTTTATCCTGGTTCGCTATAACCACGGCTCTGATACCAATCTGTCACACCCCGGTCAACGGTTTCGGGTGTGAGCGAGAATGGAATCATAGTCGAGGATACATAGAACACTTCTAATAATTTAAAAACTTCATAAAACATTAATTCATTTCATTGCAGCGGAAAGATAGTGGAAACATTAATGTCTTACATTTTGAAAACATAGGTCTTAAATAATTATTAAAAGCATGAAACGGTTAAATTGGATAGTTGGGACTATGACTCCAAGAACAGGTCCGATAGCATTTGTAAGCCCCATTTGCATGTCTTCAGAAAGTCTTGTCAATTACCTAAGAAACCATGAATATAAAACGGGTCAACATAAAGTTGGTGAGGTTCACAGGTTTAGGACTCGATAGTTAAACAGTTGTAAAACAGTTTCGGTATACTTAAATATTATCAGGGTTTATTGTTGTGGTTGTATGATCTCACCTGAACCTTGATTTCAAATACTAACGGTTTACCCACCCGGCATCTCTTGCCCAGAGATGTTAAACAGAGCAGAATAACTGACGTGTACCCCCAGACAATCCGGAGTCAGAACTGGAGCTACCAGTTAGGGTAGGGTTGTCAACCCAAATAGATCTACTCACTAGCTATCGTTTCGTACAGAACTAATTGAAATCAATTAATGATGGGATTTCGGTTGTACAAACGTTTATAACGATAATGTACCAAGTTGGGCAATCAGTAAGAGAACAAGTAGTCATACGGCTAACAAATAAACCTTAATATTAAGTAAAAAGCATTTAATCAGTTTTCATGATTTCTCCCCCAAGTATAAAACAGTTAAAAGGAAAAGGGGCCGTGAAACTCACTGGTTCAGCAGATAATCGGTAATTAAGCAGTGAAGGACGGTAGCACGTAACGCCCTAAATAATTAAATAACATATGCATAAGGTCTATGATCATTTGAGTAACATAAGTCACCCAAGCGATACCGGTCAAGTCTTGACGTTTTAAGTCCGTTTGTAGTATTGGAAACTCGTTAACTTGTATTTATTTAATTAAATACGTTCATGGTTATTTATATTTATGTCCAATAAATATAAACAAATATTCATTTTCAATAATTCAATCAAGTCTTGAATATCGAGAAAAAAAGAAATAATAATGTTTATTATTATTTTCATGAGTTCGAATAATTATTTTCAGTTAAATAATTACTTATTTGATTTGTTAATCGTGCAAGTTATAATTATTTTAAATGATTATGATTAATAATTCTTTGGTGAATAAAACAAGGTTTAAGTTCCTTGCAAATAATTATTTGTCAAAAATAATTATTAACGTTTGTTTTATTTATAAAACATAAATCTTTAAGGAAAACATTTAAAGTTTTTAACATTTAATCATTTCCCAAGATAAATTAATATCTCAAGTTCATGAAATATTAAATAGAAGACGTTGATACAAGAAAAAAATATTTATGGCGACGCTTGGATTTATAACGTTTAATTTATAAAAACTTGACTTTTATTTAAAATCTCCAACGAACGTTGGTTCATTCTTTTTGGATACTTTGTGTTCATCAAAGTAGTATTAAAAGTTCATGTAAACATTTAAAACCAATGATTTGTCTTGGTTTATTTTTATAAAAATCTTTTATGAAAGTATTGATTTTCAGATGTAACCTTTTTATAAAAATGTCCATTTCTAGCAAGTTTTAAGAAAGGTTAAAACTTGTAATAAATCCAAGTATTTATGTCAAATTAATTATTTGACATAAATATTATTCTCACTAAATCTAGCAAGAATTTAATATATTCCCTTTGTCCAATCATTTAATCATTTTTAACATATTAAATATGTCACATGACTATTTTAAGAAATATATTCTTTTTGTTTTTAACATGTTTAAGGTTTTGTTATGACTTTTAGATCTAGATTTAATATGTCCATTTAATCATGTTCATCATCTTTTATTATCATGTAATCATAAGTTTAAATCTACTAACACTTTGTGTTAGGACCAAGTATTTAAATCAAGACAATCTACTAACACATTTAGTGTTAGGACTTGTAAATATAATATGCAATCTACTAACACATTTGTGTTAGGACATAGAAAATTAAATAACAATCACTAACACTTTAGTGTTAGGACAAATAAATATAAACAACAATCACTAACACTTTAGTGTTAGGACAAATAAAAGTAAACATGTATAGATTGTTACTTAATATTTAGTTTATATGAAGAGGCTTGGAGGTTTGCTTGTAATCAACTAACTTATGAAACCAAAGTTTCATTAACAAGATCATGGTGCACACTTGCTACTTTCTTATGATTTTGCAAATGTGTTTCACCACACTTGTTGCTTAACTTTAAGCATCTAGATGCACCAACAAATGTTTGATCTTGAGAGAAAGGAGATTGAGAGGAGAGTTTTTGTTAGTTGTTTAACAAACACAAGCATTCTTTGATTTATTTGTGGGTTGTTGTCAAGACTTGTAGGTTTTCTTGGGTGGTAAATATGGAAGAAATATAGAAGAGAAGGGGTTTAAAAACACTCACAATGGTTGTGAGTTAAAACCGGCAAGAAAAGGGAGGAGGGGCGGCGGCTAGCGGCGGTTCCGGCGGCGGCGCTGTGGCGGCGGACGGTGGCCGGAGGTGGGCCTGCGGCGGTGGCAGGGTGGCGGAGGGGGTCTCTCGGCCGGAAATGGGAGAAGAGGGAGAGGGAGAGTGAGTGTGATGGTGTTGGGTGTGGGGGAACCAAAGGGGAGGTTAGCCTCCTACTTATACTAAAAAGGTTAGTCATTAACCTTTGGTTAATGGTGTGTTGTCAACACCACAATTAACCAACTAATCTCACGAGTAGGCTACTAATTTTTATAAGTTTTATAAAAGTTTTGAAGCTTTTATAAAAACATGGAGGTGTTAGGAGTTAAATAAAATCATAACTTTTTAAAATATAAAACAATTATATTTTATCCAATTGAATGGTGATTTTTATTTTTATAAACATTGTTAACCCAAGTTTTATAAAAATATTAGTGGATTAAATAGTTGAGTTAGTTTTATAAAACTTATAAAACCTTGTGGGCTTAAAACAATTTTATTAACTTGTTTGTCATTGGGCCGAAGCCCAATTGATTTATAGTGGGATAGTGGGCCGAAGCCCACTCGGTTCGGAGGGGTGACTGGGCCGAAGCCCAGTTCGGGTTTGCGAGATGGATTGGGCCGAAGCCCAATCGGGTTAGCGAAGTGGGTTGGGCCGAAGCTCAATCGGATTTTTGTGATAAGGGCCGCGAGAAAGAAAAAGGAATGGATTGGGCCGGTTCGGCCCAATTCGATACGGGCCACGGGTCAGGTTTCCGGGTTCGGGGTTTTACTCGTCTAGTTGAGATGAACCTTTGGTTAAATTTTCGGGTCAATCCGGGCATTTTTGGGCTTATTGGGCTTACTGGGCCCAATAGGCTAAACGTTTGGAAAATCGGCTAAGTCTTGACAACATAATGTTTTGTATTTGATTTAAGTTCATGAAATGAGTTAATAGCTTGAATCGGTTTGATAAAATATAAAATGTCAATTTTTATATTTAATTTCTTATTATTAAAATTCCATTAATAATAATATGTTATATTCATAATTCACAGTTTTTCAACGCGAATTTTCATATCAGTTAATCGTTTATTCGTCCACAGCTAATTATGTAATTTAAAGCAATAAATCACGTAATTATCACATAATGAAAAGTCAACGGAGAGAGAGTTGACCTGGTTTTTAGGTCCGGTTGTCACACCAATTGAGCCCAACACTGGCGGTTTAAACAGTTTAGAATCCTTTTGGATCTAGAACTTGTTCATTCTTTGAATTTTACAAATTTTAACTTTCATTTTGTTAGTGGTTGACCAATGAGCCCAACACTGGTGGTTTAAACAATTTAGAATCCTTTTGGATCTAGAACTTGTTCATAACTCAAGTGAACGAATCTTGAACCCACCAAACACAAATTTACAACTTGTTGATTGTTTTTTATTTATCAAAGATGACTTGACTGTTTTGGTGATCAATAATGAGTATAAAATGCCAAGGATGCGATCTATGAAACCTTTAGATTCATATTAACTATCCTTGATGTTTAGACTATGTTCGAGCATAAATATGGTCATTCTGACTTTTATAAGTCAAATTTTGCTGAAATTTGTTTTATGAGACTTATGTGGTATTTTGCACTGATATGATCTTATTTGCTCGATAATTTCCTTATTTTGATCCTTAGATGCATGATTCTGATGTTAGGATATATATGAACTTGTTAAGTACTATGTGATCTATTAAACTGCAAAATGCTTGAAATGACCCATTTGACCCATTAAGGGCTATTTGCACGATTAGTTGTGCTAATGTGAATCTAATGCTTCTAATTGAACTTTGCTGATGTTTACCTATGATCTGTAGTGACTTCTTAGTGTTAGGATCTACATTTGAACTTTTGATATGCTATGATCTTATTATTTGCATAATGTGTCATGTTTTTCACACATCTCATGCTTATGTTCCGTCTTTGATATATTTTGACATTTTAACTGCTTTAATTTGATTTTTTATATCAAATATCGGTTATTTTATGTGAATTAGGTTTCCTCAATCTTGAAATACCTAACCATGGAAATCACAAGTTTAGGAGGAATCAAGTTCCACTTGATTCTTCCTTGGCTAATTTTAGCAAATTGGGCTCATAAAACCTTTGTTTATGAAAATGTACTTCAAGTTTATGTTTTGATCCCAGATCGCCGAGATTTCTATAATCTGGTACATCAATCTATTGATGAGTCAAAGTTGTAGACTTTCTCACAAATGTCTCCTTTGACTTATCAATAACTCTTGATAAAACTGTTTTTCGATTAAAATTTGGGTAATTTTGTTTTATGCAAAATTTCAGTCTTTTATTAATAAATGAGGTTTAGGTTTGACTCTGGTTTTAAACTTTGAATAATAGAGATTTAGGTCTGACTCTTTATTTTCCAGATTTTAAAATAATACACAAAATGGATTTGTGATCCTAAATGCTTTAACTTTGTTAAACTCATATTCTGTTTGGACTTGATCATTGTGAGAATATGCATTGTTTAATTCATTTTATGTCTTTTATATCCAAATGAAAAGCTCTGTCACTATCATGTGTCTAGTGTGACATGACACCATTTGCCGATGTCAAATTGGATATAATCTAGTAAATTTATATGTGCAGATGCCTCCCAGTCAAGCACCAATTGCTGATGATGATGATGATGATGATGATGCTATGGAATATGTGGTTCTCATAATGGTATAACTGGGCTACTACTGTGCAAATAGAGCCAGTGATTTACACAAACATTGTGGAATCCTTCTGACACCATGCACATGCTGAGCAGTTAGATGATGGTTCTGGAGTCTTGAGATCTAGGATTTAGAACACTGATGTTGAGTTTACTAAAGAGAAAATCAGATCTCTTCTCAATCTGCAAGATGTTGATGCTCCAAAGTCCTTTGCTAAGAGCAATTGGCAACCAACAATACTGAGAATGGGCTATACTGGTACTCTCTCTGTGAACACCAACAGTAAAATCTTCAAGACCCTGTTTCCTGCCAATTGTAGATTCATCATAAATTTCTTTAACACGGCTTTTTCTCCGAGGATGGCTGGCACTAATGACTTATAAAAGAGTCAGCCTGTGTGACAATCCGTATTTTCATGTCTTCTTCCTGGCATTAACTAAATTAAACTGTATTAAATGTTGTGTGAACATTTATGTGTTGACTTTAGCAATTAAGGTTCTGTATAATCATCACTGTACGAGCATGCGCATAATTCAAATGTTTGATATTATATGATTTCATCATATGATTTTATGTGATATATGTATATATATTCACACGAATTATTCTACGATTTTATGTGACGACGTGTCGTGTAGTTAAACGTATAAAAAAAATAAAAAATAAAAAAGTTCTAGGATTTTATGTGAAATTAAAATAAATAACTACGAGTTATTATTTATCATTTTATGTGGTTAGCTAGGGTTTACATCCTCATAACCGTCACGCGTGAAGCGTGTGTTAATATATGTTCGTATAGTCATCGTTTATGTTTTCCAGTTAACCCCGTTAGTCTCGTTAACCTTTTCTAAACTTTTGGGGACAAGCTTTGCCAATCTCTAAACTTATTTTAACTAGACAAACTTACATTGACTAACTTTGACATTTCCTAAAACTTGTACCACCTTTAATAGTTTTTTTTTTTTGAGGGATTGTTATTGACACTCGAGGATTCTTGATTGAATGCATTTCAGTTACAAATTTATGACGGTCGATCACATTCTTGAGACATCAGGTGTAATCATCTTCTTTCAACCCGTTCGACACAAGCAACTCACGCCTCTCATCTCTCTATTTCTCTCCCTCGTCCCTCATTTCGGCTGCAAAACACCACCCCGACCACAGTTCCACCCATGTTTTGGTGATCGCAATCTTCTGTTCGAGCACCACAGACCGCTGACAACCACTGTCGAGCAACTAGGAGCTATCAAGTTCGAGTATTCGAGTTCGGTTTCGTGAAAGAAAAAGCGTATGAAGATTCATCCACATCACTAAGGTAGCTCTAAAGACCCCTTGGTAATCGATTATAGCATTCACAGTCATCTGGGTCGTGCCTTCGATTCTTCTGTTTGTTTTTTCATTTTATAAGTAATGGAGGTCGGGTACTAGGGTTGTTTTTGTGAAGAAGATGACATCGAACCACTGATAACTAATATTTGTTTTTATGAGTGACAGCGTTCTCAGGGTCCTAGCCGAATGGCAAGGGCTTGTGATTTATATACGCGATGTCTCGAGATCGGATCCTGGCGTCCCCATTTCTTTTTCGGTGTTTGTTCTAAAACCCGGTTTCCAGCACCCTGTTTACACCAAACATTTTTCTTCGAATGAGTATCTCAGCAAAGCAGGTGGCTGGCTGGATGGTTGGGGCGCTGAGTTCCAAGCAAGATGTCGCGGGTTCGAACCCGAGGGCCTCTGCTTTTGCTATTTTAATTGTTTTTTTAGTGTTTTTGATATTTTTTCTTGACTCAAACCAATCATCCATCATCATTCTTTACAAGGTTTCGGACCCGTAGGATTTTCGTTTATGTCGTTAATCTTGCTCTTCGTTCCACTGGTTTATATAAAAAAAATTTATTAAAATATTTGGTTATTTGGCAAGAATTTTTAAAGGAATACACATTTGAAATATATATATAAACATACGTATCTAGGAAATATAAAAATTAAGGTTTTGATCACCCTTACATCTATATAAAAATCTTCGTATACGAGCAATATATTTTGTCATAGCGTGTGTTATTACTCTCCAAACGTTAGAATTATATATTTATGGAAATATGTAAATATATACATATATATACACATAAATGCATTTGACTGTACGTTATCTGTATAGTTATATTTTGGGTTACGTATATATATATATATGTATATATATATATATATAGGGAGAGGATCATTTGAGAACTAATTGGGTTTGAGAACTAAAAAGAACTAATCTTAGCCACTAGTTTATATATATGGAAAACCCCCATGAATTTGAATGCTCCCCCTTGAAAATTAGTGGCCCAAATTGGTTCTTAAAAGTTCTCAAAAGAAAAAGTTCTCATTTGAACCTAACCCTATATATATATATATATATATATATATATATATATATATATATATATATATACTAGCATGGTGCCCGCGCGTTGCAGTGGCAACAGTTTATAGCGTGTTATTCGTCATTTGTTCAGGCATTACGACGGCAAGACAATTTACATCGTGCTATTCATTTATGTTAGTGTGATGCGGCGACGAAGACAATTAACCACCGCAATACTTGTTTTCTTATTAGTTGATTAGTTATCTCATTATATATTGTATTATATGTGTCTTAGATTTCTCATTCGTCACATTTTGTTATGATAAAGAAAACCTTATAAATTTGAATTAATTATAGTCAGGGGCGGACCCATGGCTAAGCCATGGGGTTCAACCGACCCCATGAAATTTTATTTTCGATGGTTATGTATACCATCTGATCTTTACCGACCCCCAAAAAATTTTCATACCGACCCCCATGAAGTGAGAAAGAACAAAGAAAAGTGAAAGAAGTTGACCGAATTTTTTTTTTCCGGCCACTTACAGTAGCTTGCTTCCTCTATTCTTCATATGTTTTGCTGTATTTTCTTGAGGAGGAAGAAGACTATTATATTTAAAGCAAACTAACATACATCTCTTTTATTTATTTTATAATACTTTTAAATATACAACCTAACTTATGATAAGACAACTGTCAAATATCAGAAATCTACTGTGTATTGAAACTAGAATACATTGTAATTATGTATAATTTCTATTTATCTTCAAATGGTTTTAATGGTTTTAACTCGGTAAAATTTAAGTTTTTTTCTTTTTTTTTTAGTTACAAATTAAATATATGTAACTATGTATTATTTCTATATTCTAGCTTTGTGACATCACGAAGATTAGATTTATTAATTTTATCACTGTATTACTTTATTTCACTACTAATTAATAAATTAACTTATTATTTTTCTAAAACATATAATAGGATTTCTTATCATATAATCAATGTTACTTTATAAATATTAGAAATATTATGTATAAAAATTTATTTTAAGACTGGGTTTAATTTTGTGGATCTAGAACTTTTATTATGTATCCCAGGTTTAATTATTTTTTTATAATGTAACTCGATTCGACACGAATTCACTCTCTAGAAAAAATTAATATTTAATGTAACATGATCCGACATGAATTCACCGTCTAGAACAATTATCTTTAGTGTCTAGAAAATATAAATATTTAATGTAACCCGATCTGACACGACTTAACCGACTTTAAAATTTTCCGACCCCCATAAAAAAATATTCTGGGTCCGCCACTGATTATAGTCATGTTCCAGATCAAATTACATGCTCACATAACCTAAAAGTTATAGAATCTAAAATCCGAAGTTTGAAGATTGGTTATTGTAATTCGTCAATGTATTTAAAAACTTTCACAATATGTGCACATCCATATTATTGCAAAATAATTGAAACGTGATTAAATAGTTACATACTTATTTGACCCGCTTAAGTAGATAAGTCTTTGATGTATTATCTTAGTACACTTCTTTGCTATAAATCAATAAATTCCCTTGAGATGGATTTAGAAAACATAGTACTTATATAATTCGAGAACATGTTGAAAACATGTTAACATCATATTATGTGATGGACAAAAACATGTTAATCTTTCATATACTATTTAGTTTATTGTTTTTAAATTTTTATTGAGATATAAATGATATAGTCAATCAAATCTACAACTGATCTACAACCACAACCTATTCTAGACAACAATGCAAATAACTCTAGTTCTTAATAATATATCAGATCCTATAAAAGTTTGTCCATAAGTTAAATCCAGTCAACAAATATTCTAAACATCCCTAACAAATTAGAGTGATGAACATGTAGTAAATTATAAAGAAACTAAAGTAAACTGTTATCCAAAAGCACAGGATAATTTGTCTTAAATTGTGCCTGGCTCCATCTAGCAAGGCCTTAGGATCATTAATCGTGGATTCATGGCTTCAATTATGTCTCCACACTTGCTTTTCTACATGGAAATGGGGTTAAAAGCAGAAAACCGGGGAAAATGGTATTCACGCCTGAGCACTGCTAGAGGAATGAAAACTCAATAAAACACATCTTGCTACAAAGAGAAATGAAAACTCGATGAAATAGATCCATCTGCTAATATTGTTGCAGAGGCAACTCTAATATGATTTTGTGGCAGCCTGTGTAGGTAATCGAATTGATTACTATCTGCATATAAAAGACTTTCTAGCCTCTTCAACCTCCTGTTTTATGTATAATTGGCCTTGAATCATTTAGCACCTTCACCTAAAGACGAAATCCTCAATTGATACGATTATTGCATATCAAATTTTTGTGATTCAATTTCTAAATCGAGTGTATCAGAACTAAAAATAACATGTGTATAACAAACATGAATGTGTCTTGCCCTAATATCAAAATGCGTATAATATCAAAAGTGAACTAATTAGCATTTTGATATGAACAAAAAAATAGAGGAGATAAAACCTGATGGTAGATTTCTGCCTAGAACAAATGTAGATTATGACCTGGTCCTATTGTAAGCATGTCTGAAGCTGCCAAAACAGAGTAAAGATAAGGAAAGAAGCTTCTCAGCCCTCTTTAGCTTATCCTGAAAACATAATATGTATTTTAGATATCAACCATTCAAGAGCACACTGCAACTAACAAAGTCTAGAGGTATCAATCTCAACTCATTTACTCGTGAATAGGTCCATTTGTGTTTTGATGTGCCCTAACTTAATAAATGAGTAAAAAGTTCTGAAAGAAATATTATCTTGGAAGAAAACGGAGCAATCATGTTGAAAGTAGTCCAAGCCCCAAAGCGCCCAAAGTGTATGTTTAATGCGTTCAACCTCCTAAATTGTTTTACTAAAAAATTATTTATTAATGTAATAAAATGTTTTTGCAATCATTTTAACAAATCAATTATCAATAAAAGAAGATTATTTAATATTGTGATTCATTGCCTTTCAAGAGAAGATTACAACCCTATTTATACTAAACATAATTACATCTAGCACCCTATACAATCAAGACAATACATAATACAATATACACTAATACGCCCCCTCAGTTGGAGCGGGAGGAGGACGGACGCGCAAACTGTCTCGGAAGCTGTAGAACAACGGACGAGGAAGGCCTTTGGTAAATATATCAGCATACTGATACTCTGAGGGAACATGCGAAACCCGGATTTGACCGACCCGGACCTTCTCTCGTACAAAATGTATATCAATCTCTACATGCTTCGTGCGCTGGTGCTGAACAGGGTTGTCTGATAAATAAACGGCAGAAACATTGTCGCAATAAACGACGGTCGCAGTGCGGATAGGAATAGACAGCTCAAGTAGTAAATTGCGAATCCAACTGACCTCGGCCACAACATTAGCCACCCCTCGATATTCGGCCTCCGCACTCGATCTGGAAACCGTCGTTTATCGTTTAGACGACCAAGATATCAAGTTATCCCCCATGAAAACACAGAAACCGGATGTAGAACGGCGAGAATCCGGGCAACCACCCCAGTCAGCATCGGAATAAGCAGTGAGAGAGCTGACCGTGGTGGGAGTAATGCGTATCCCAAAGTCCAATGTGCCCTGCAAGTAGCGTAAAATACGCTTCATAAACTGAAAATGCGCCTCCCGCGGTTCATGCATAAACAAGCACACCTGCTGAACCGCATAAGTAATATCAGGCCTAGTAAACGTCAGATACTGTAAGGCACCCGCCAAATTGCGATAAAGGGTGTCATCCGAGAATAAAGGACCGTCGGTAGCACTGAGTTTGGAGCTGGTGTCCACCGGCGTAGCCGAGGGTTTACAGGCACTCATAGATGCTCGAGCAAGAATATCCCGAGCGTACTGGGACTGACTAAGAAAGAGCCCGGACGCATCCCGTGTGACAGTGATGCCCAGAAAATGATGTAAAGGCCCTAAGTCTGACATGGCAAACTCTGCAGATAGCATGAGGATAATAGACCTGAGAAAACTGGTGTCAGAAGCCGTTAGAACAATATCATCCACATATAATAATAAATACGCCGTGTGACCGCCGTGGCGATACACAAATAAGGATGAATCTGAAATGCTGCTCCGAAATCCCTTCGCTAAAAGGAAGGAAGAAAAACGAGTATACCATGCCCGGGGAGCCTGCTTAAGGCCATAAAGAGAACGCTTTAGACGACATACATAATCTGGATACTGCTGATCATAAAACCCCGGTGGCTGTTGCATGTATACTGTCTCTGCAAGATCCCCATGCAAAAATGCATTCTTAACGTCTAACTGATGGATAGGCCACTGTCTAGATACGGCAATGGATAATACTGTACGGATGGTGGCCGGTTTAACGACCGGACTAAATGTCTCCATGCAATCGATGCCCACCGTCTGAGATTTACCGTTCACAACTAGTCTCGCCTTATACCGTTCTAGAGTACCATCAGATTTGAATTTATGACGGAACAACCATAAGCAACGAATAACTGGTTGTCCGTTTGGCCTAGGTACCAATTCCCACGTATCATTGTTCTGCAATGCCTTAAATTCATCAGCCATAGCTTGACGCCAGTGTGGATCGTTCAATGCTTTACTATAGGATGTGGGCACGGGAGAGATGGAAGGTTGATGGTTGGTGTGAAGGTTAAGGCGCGCGACAGGTTTGAAGATACCGTCACGAGCGCGGGTGGTCATGGGGTGTGGCTGGTGGCCGGGAGGTGGTTGGTGAACAGCCGTAGCTGGGGGGGGGGGGGGGAGTTGCATGGGGGGTCGACGTAGCGGGGGAGGGTTCAGGAGGTGGGCTAGTAACAGGGCTGGCGGCGGTGGAGGGTATTGGGCCGGGGGTTGGGCTCGAAGGTGAAGTGGGCTCGGAACCGTAGGCTGGGGTCGATGGGGAGGTGGGTTGAGGAGATCCGTGGGTAGACATAGGGCGGTAAAGAGGAGGGGCCGGGTCATCCGCGAAGGTGGATGGGGTGACCGATTTTGGTTCGCCATACGGGAACGTCTGCTCATCGAAGATGACGTGACGTGAGATATGGACCCTACCGGTGTCGGGATCGTAACACCGATAGCCGTGAAAAGTGTTCGGGTATCCCAAAAAAATACAACGTTTTGACGCGGCGAAAGTTTGTTCGTCATCGTGGCGGTCAGATTTGGGTAACACGCACATCCGAAGGTGCGGAGGTGATCATAAGTGGGATGACGGTGGTAAAGGGTGAAGGCCGGGGTGTTGTAGTGTTGGCGACGGGTGGGTAGAATGTTGTGTAAGTAAGCGGCCGTATGAAGAGCTTCCACCCAAAAGGGGGGTGGAAGGTTAGCTTGCATGAGAAGGGCTCGTATGATGTCATTTAAGCGACGAATCATACGTTCGGCTTTACCATTTTGAGGTGACGTTTGGGGGCACGAAAACCGAAATGTTAGCCCGTTGGTGGTAGCAAAGTTGTGAAATTCCCGATTGTCAAACTCGCCCCCTAAATCACATTGAAATTGTTTAATGGATTTATGAAATTGAGTTTGAATTAATTTATGAAATTTTTGAAATGTCGGGAAAGTTTCGGATTTAAATTTTAACGGGTATACCCAAACATAATTTGAAAAATTATCAATAAGCACCAAGTAGTATTTATAACCAGATTTACTACTGATAGGTGAGGTCCATAGGTCACCATGAATAATATCAAACGATTGAAAAGTATGCGAAACAGAATCTGTAAATGGCAATCGTTTATTATTAGCTAATTGACATGCATGGCACACGCTTATTACTTTGTCTTTATTACATGAAAGAACTTTATTGGAAAATAAAAAACTGAGGACTTGAGCTCCTGGGTGGCCAAGTCTGTTGTGCCATAGAGAGGATGATGGAGAGTGCATGCAAGCTAAACCAGTGGCCGTCGGGGCGGTGAAGGGATAGAGATCGCCAGAACTATTGTGGCGGGAAAGGAGCCTGCCAGTAGTTAGGTCCTTCAAAGAGAAACCAAACGGGTCAAATTCAACACTAACATTATTATCTTTTGTAAATTGGCGAACCGAAAGTAGATTTTTAATAATGTTAGGAGTGAGCAAAACGTTGTTTAGTTGAAAGGTTCGGTTGGGTGTAGGTTGTAAAGCATTTCCTGATCCGGTCACTGGTAACGTGTTACCATTGCCAACATAAATAAAAGGAATATTAGAACTAGACACGGGGTTTTGAAAAATACTCGGGTTGTTTGTGAGATGCTGAGATGCGCCCGAGTCCATAACCCAATTATTTTCTGGAGGTGCCATCTGTTGGGCCTGATAGGCCTGGCCCAAATCGGTGGGGCTCATAGCATTGTAATGGGAGATATATTGGGCCTGAGGTGGGTGGGACTGATAAGTGGGCTGCGAGTTTCTGGGCTGCCAAGTCTGGCCGCTGGGCTGCTGTCCATAAGGGTTGCTGTTGGGCTGCCAAGAAGCTGGTGGGCCGCAATATGGTTGGGATGGGTAGGGCGATGGGGGAGGAGGTGGACCGTAGGCTGGGGGTGGGTAGTAACCGGTTGAGGGCTGTTGGTAGGAGGGTTGGGATGGGTAGCGACCACGAGATTGCCGCCGCCCCTGATAGGAACGACGACCACCGCCGCGGCCGCCACGGTTGGAGTAGCGATAGTCGGTGGTGCGAGGTTGGTATTCGGCTTGGGTATCATTGGGCCGGTGTTGAGTTGGGGGTGGCGGGTTGGACATATTTGGGTGGGTTTGAGGTTGGGAAAGTAAGGCCGAGTTGGTAGAGTTTTGGCGGGCGGCTAGGCGTTGCACCTCAAGTTGGACCATATTCCGTGCCTCGTCCCATGAGGGGTTACTTTGATTAATGTACGAGGCAACGGTGTCGTATTCCGAAGGAAGTCCCCGAACAAGAGTCATAACTTTGCGAGGCTCATCAACCGTTCGTCCAAGATCGTTCAGTTGGGTAGCAAGCTCATGGATACGTTGAAAATACGC
>JBCNJP010000003.1:45854459-45962117 GCA_039602395.1 Deinandra increscens subsp. villosa | reverse complement strand
CTGTAACATCCCAAAATTTATAAATATATAATGTATATAGTAAATACATGTTAAATACGTGAGCTTGATTGATACACATGATAAGACTATACATTAGATAGGTTGCATATGTTAGAATTATTCGTTTGATAGCCAATGTGATAAATTGCGCATAAACGAATGTGTTAAACGTGAGAAAAGGTAAAATATGGGATGAATATGTGTTTATATGAATAGCATGATGATACATGAATCATTTGATGGATATATGTGTGTAAATACTTGTGTTAATAACTAACGGAAAAGTTAAAGGGCTAAAAGCGTAATTATTGTAAAGATATAAACATATACAAGTATTATACGTGTCATTATAAGTATTTTGAGACTTAGAAATTAGTAAAAATATATCCTAACATGATTCATAACATAAAATGACAAGTGTTGTAAACTTTGAGGGGCTAAAACGTAAATTAGCACTTAATAAAGAAAATATATATAAGTATATATATATGTTATCGTACGAATCCCGAGCCTTAGAAACCTTAGAAAATATTAGAAATATGTCCCCTAATGTTTTGGTACATAAAATGATAAAAGGTTAGGAGTTTAGGGGCTAGAAATGCATTAAACCTAAGTATAGGGGCTAAAAGTGTTAAAATTCAAAATCTGGCCGGAACACCACTAGCTCGCGTATCGCGAGCCATTCCTAGAAGCCCTGCGCGATACGCGAGGGTCTTGTTTTCGCAGAATCCTTGTTAGGTTCGTTTTTAGCCACGTTATTCGACTTGGAGTGCAAGAATTGATCACCTACGCGTCGGATTTCGACCGTGAGTCACCATGAGACGTGTAGGGACCTTAGGACGAACTCAAACCTATAAATTGAAGCCTCAATTCGACAGATTTCCTTGCCAATTCACTGATTTATCACCCAAAAACCCCATTTCGCACCAGAAACTTCGACGGAGCAATTCGAGCACACCGGAAGGAATTAGGAGCTGAATTTCTGCAGTCACCCCTTATTTGGTATGCTTAACAATAACCTCTTTCAGTTTTTGCTAATTCGATCTCTAAGTATGGTTTCTAGAAATGATCCAAAATTAGGGTTCTTGAGCTTGTTTTGATAAAATCGGGTGATCGGGTGGGAATTAGGGTCTGAATTTTTGTAGGTAATCATAAAATGATGTATTATAAGAAAGCCCTAAGTTTATTTCACATTTGGAAAAGGTTTGGTAAAGGTTTTATTAACGGGTCAAAATTAGGGTTTTCATAACGTTACTCTGCCCAAATTGACTAAACGATGTTATATTAAGCTTAGATCTTTTAAAGGGTATTATAAAAAGTTATAATGGATAACACCCTAAGTTGGTTTGAATTAAAAATGAGTTTTGATTATAAAACGAGAAATTCATGAAATTAGGGTTTCTAAATAAAGATAATTATTATAAAATAATCCGGAGGGTATGGGTACTTGATTTTTGGTCTTATAACATGTTTATATATATAATAAGAATATATGAAAGTAAATTGGCTAAATAATAAAGTATTAAAGATACCGAGTTAATCGGATATTAGAGGTTCGCGCGGACCGGAAGGGTAGGCACCTGTACACTGGGGTTTCTGGCAATAGCGGGGGTGTCGCCATCCCATCTGGGCAATGGCATCCCAACACTGGGCGATCCCGGAGTGAGTGTCTACTTATAGGAATGCGCGTCTTCATATTATCAATAAAAAGGTTATTATGCCTATAAGGGCATTTTGGTCATTTTGACCTTAAAAGAGATAAACCCTAATAAAGTATTATTAGGATAATAAGATATAAATAAACGTAGGTATTATTTATAATGACCTTGCATTAACGCAATCCGATACGCGATTAGGTTAATTGTGGACCATAACGGAGGTTCTGTCTGAATAACTGATTAAAGATATCAGGTGAGTTCTATGAGCCCACTTTTAAATGTTTTAAATATTTTAAATGTTTTCGGGCTAGTATACATACAATACTTGTGAACATATATTCAAGATAATTGCGACTTGATATATACGTGTTATATGATGAAATTGTTATTAAATTGCTTATACGTGTTATGCAATTATGTTGATTATAATGTGATGTGTATATACTTGCTTTGAAATTAAGTAGCCAAGTGACTAGGGAGTTGTTAGTAAACATTTAGTGAATATGTATGATTATATGAGAACAAGTGATGCATTTGCTTATATTAATATGTGGTGGATACGCCGCTGGTACATCCTATATATATACATAGTAGTATAAGTTACCCGGTATATTGGAAGTGTGGAGGATACGCCGCTGGTACATCCTGTATACATACACTAATGGTAAATTGGGAAATGTCCATTTGTTGCAGTATATGAATGCCTTATCACTGTTTAATAACAAACCTAAAGCATCTGGTTATTTAACTAGGAGTAGGTAGTATATACGATCGGATAATGAGTCATTAAGATGAGAAAAGAACCTAATAGAGTTGAAGCATGAGTTGCTAATATGACTTATTAGAGTTAGAGCATGTGTTGCTACTGAAGACGAAGGGTCGCTGCTTCCCCATAGTGGTGGCTTAGGGAACCGTGTACGGACGGAGCGGCAGTCGGACATCGCAAAAGCTATCTTACGAAAAAGGTAGGATGACGATTGCAGTGGCGGGCGAACCTTTCGAAGGAGATGAAGAATGAGGAGACGCTGCTTCCCCATAGTGGTGGCTTAGGGAACCGTGTACGGACGGAGCTGCATTGGGCCGTTGTAATAACTATCCTTCGAGATGGGACGGAGTGTGCAGTGGCGGGCGGACTCTTCATGGAGAACCAAATTAGTTGGTTGAATATAGTGACCTAGAAGTTTAGCCTAGGGTCATGGTTAAGATGATAAGATATATTATCATAGTACATACGTGTTAGAATTTATATGTGATTTATAAATGTGTGTTGTGAAAACCAGGTAAACACTTTAACGGTTTTGAACTAAACGGTAGAACTCACCAGCGTAAGCTGACTTTTTAAAAGTATGTATGCTAGGTTCTGCAAAGACGTTTAGAAGTAAAGGCACGGATCATGTGAGGACGGGATAATCGGGAAAGCTATCAAGGAAGGATTTCTGGCAAGCTGGCTTAGTTATAGATTTCGTATTCATAATTAGTTATAATTATGTACAATATCTCTCTTACTGTAGTACTTGGCTTATATAAATAAAAGTTTTAAATTTCCGCTGCTTAATATCTCTGTTGATACCTTGTGTTCATGAGTAAATCCGATTCGTGACCCCTCCTAGTGCCAAGTCTGGGAGCGGGCGTCACAACTGCCTTATATGAAACAAAAACGAAGCAAAGGAGAAAATAAACCAACATACAGAGGAATTAGAACTGAAATTAGTGATGAAACATGCATACAGTAAAGAACACTAATCGTAAGACAACAACACTCTTTATAAAATGAATTTGATGCCCAGAAAGCCAAAACTAACACAAAAATTACCCAATCCAAATAACCCCAAAATTAAAAATAGAAATGTACCTCAAAAGCAACAGATCCGATGACTTCTGAATAAGTTAACTTGCAACCATGAAGAACATGAACAATAACCCTAAAAATTAGATACAAAGTGAAAGATACATCTCAAGACATGAATTTATAGAGACAGTTGAGATTTTAGTTGAGATTTGAATTGAGCGCCCAATTCAAATCTCCCTCGTCGACGGATTGTAGGACTCAAGTTACTTGGGGTTCCATTACATCTCCGGGACGATATCACATATGACGTTATTGTTGGGATTTGACAGCGGTATACGGGTGCCCGGTGACGTTAAAAAAAAACTTGACCGTTTAATTAAAACATTACCGACCGGGTTTAGTAAATTGAGAGTTAAAACGGATTAATCTGGTAATCCGTTTACGCAGCGGAAAAATAAATTTTACTAAATTTAAACGCGTAAAGCGTTGGTGTCGAAATCGTGTCAACAGGATCACGATCACCAAGAAATATTTAATCACGCAAACACCATTTCGCGGTAAACATTTTAGCGCGAAAATAATAACGATTACATTAATCGAAATTAAATATCTAAACTAAAACCGGAGTTTAGATATACCTTCGCGGTAAACGTTAGAGACACCGAGGGTCAACAAGATGACGCTAGGGTTTCACGGAAAAATAATCCGAACCGGCGGATTAAATCGTTTGCAAATCGCATACACCGTCTCAAACGGATTCGTTGAGAATAGCAACGATTCCGTTTATGGTGGCGACAAGCGAGCACCAATCGAATCGAGACGGTGACGGCGGCTAGGGTTTAGCCGGGCGATTACCATGATTATTACGACGAGGGCTCGCACTCGTAAAATCATGACGACGACGATTGTACCGATGAGTGGTGATGGAAACGCGTCGTAGTGAAACGGAGCTACGCTAGGTCGCGATGGCGAGCTAGGGTTTGACGGCGGCGACGACCCTATGAAAGGGGTTGGCGTCGCCTATGGTGAATCATGGGACGATGGTGATTGTCTTACCTTGATCAATCACGCGAAAGGGATCGTCCGATTGCTTCTCGTCTAACACCGTCTTCTAGGGTTCCACCAAGGAAGCAAGACGACCAAGCTCTAGATGAGGTTGGTTTGCGTGAAGGGAGGGGACGAGGGAGAAGGGAGGTGGCGGCACTAAAAGTGGCGCAGAGAGAGGGGAGAGGGTGTGGAGGAATGAGCAACCAAAACTCCTACCCTAGCTCTCTATATATAATGGATGGATCCTGGGCTTTATGGAAACCTAAGCCCATGAGGATCCAGTCCATTAAACCTTCTCCAAGTAATTTAAAATTACAATTAATCCCCTTTTAGTTTGCGATTAATTAATAAAACAACTTTATTAATTTTACAAGTCGCAAACTACGAGAAACATAAATAACTATTTATTTATTTCACCATAAAACATTAATCAAATGTTTTTCTCCGTTTATTTAATTATTTCAAGAATAATTATTTGTAATTAATTAAATGTTTATTAATCATGAATAAACATTAAATTAATTATATATATTTCCGTAAATTACCGGTTAGCCTAGTAAGCGGATTTTTATCTCGTTGCCCCCAGTGTAACTCTTTACGGGTCTAACCGGGTCGGGTTCTTGGTGTTGTCGGGTCTGGACATCCAATATCCAACAATCTCCCACTTGGACAGAGTCCGACAACATTTGAAGAAACAGTCAGAGGTGCTCTAGCTACACATGGCTGTCCCAACCAGTTATGACACTTCAAATCAGTAACCAAGGCATATCTACAAACTCGCGTTGTAGTTTAGACTTATGGTAATTCAAAGTCATTAGTTCTCTTCCGTATAAGACATCAATTGAACGAGAGACATGGATTTATTCATTCTCTTTAATGTTCAATCATTTTATTTCTCGTGTCGTAGTTCGAAGTGATCCAAAGCAAACACAGTAGGTTTGGGTAAGGCCTTACACTTAACACTTGGAACTCACGAGAGGGCCCACGATGTCTAACTGTTGCAGTATTAGTGCAAGAGTACAGAATCTCATCTTGACTACATACAGCTCCCACTAAGCCTCAGATCCATTCCCAAAAGTAGTCTTTACTGGCAGTTACGCGACAGCGTATACTACAATCAAAGAACAGTCCTTGGCAAACGGGAGGTAGCATATGTATCTCAGGTCAAAGGATACTATTGAGTATACCATTAATCAAATTCATCTTATGATTAAATCCATGAAGACAATTTGATACGAGTTACGTCACAACGTCATTCTCTAATGAGGTCTGTGAGTCTGGAGAGTCAACCTTTTGAGTCCAGAGTCAGAATAGTCATAGATCAGTTTTGTTCCCACAAATTAGATCGACTACGGATGGTTTTAGAATATTTCTCCAAATATTCATGGATGTTTAAAACGTATAAAATTCGAACACGTTTTGCAGAATTCGAAATCTGCATCTAACTTTTTAGATCAGATTGAATGATTTGGTGCAAACGTTATAGTTCGACATCCCAACACTAAAGTAGAACATTAATGTAGCTCAGAGTTCAGGTAATACATAACAGTATTAGCTTATTGATCAAACTTGATCATGAAACAGTGAACTCTCATGCTAAGTTCTTTGCCTGTGTTTTGGTTTTGCCTATTTAAGTTGTTTCATTAGTTTTTGGTGTTTCTCATGAACAGCAAAAAGTACTTAAGTGAATTTGAACGCGTGATAAAACTTGTGCCCTTGGTATGCACATGGATTACTATGTTATCACAATGGCATGTTAATCGATTATCAACATAATCAAATTAACCTTCTTTGAATGTACCCTTACATTCATGATTCAAGACTTCACTTAAGGTGGCTAGTTGTTCGGTGAGTATGCTCGAGTACTCATCATGAACATTTCATCATCAAGACAAGTTGAGATGATTTGGTTTTCCAGCTTGTGTCATTGGTGTAACTCTTTACAGTGACACTTATGCAACATCCCTATGTTGGATAGTTCCCGTTTCATAACTAGTACGACACGACTTGTTTCAAGAAATTGAATATATCTGAGGATGCCACTCCTGAGATGTTTTCAATTGTGGGGTGTTCTTGAAACTGGGAGATCTTTTGAGGCTTCATTACAAGTTTAATTCGGTAAACTCCAATGAACGTGAGTTCAACACTCAATCGTTATCTCGATAAGGATTAGTGGTGATGCTCCCACTTGCTTTATATAGACGACGCATTCTTATAATCATCTTTCTTTCAAACCGTTAGGATATTGGTTTTGCAAGAGAATTCTTAGCAAACCTTCTTCGTTTTCACGAACGAAGTTATTTAGTTTCATAAACACAGTATGAATCTAATTGACCAATATCCAATTGTCATGCCACATACATGAGATAGCAAGATGCTATCAAACTGCCAGAGTTTGATGGTATCCAAGATACAATCATCTTGTGTTTGAAAAGACTTGCGTGCTAGACGCCCTGATGATTATTCTATCAGAATACCGAGTCTGATTTAGGATTGACAATTCAATCCAATGACCAACCAATAATGAAAGATTTTAGACAAGTAAAATCGTCCGAGTTTGATTTGGAATTATAAGTCATTTAGAATGCTTAACATGTTTTCATTATAGCAACAACTACTTGTTGTGAAAATATGTTTGTCTAATTGAGTCTTGAATATTTTCAAGAGTCAAAGTGCACAGTCCGGTAATTCCTACAGAAACCAAGTTTCTATTTGATAAGGAATTTTGATGTCAATACATCAATTAGGTGGACGTGCATAACTCAAACTTGGTCTCCCGCAAGTCTCTTCTTGGAACCAATTTGAGTCGCAAGTGATCGGCGAGGAAATGATTTGTGGGTATAAGGTGTGAACGGCGGCCATTGGCAAGTCATAAGTGACGTGTTTTAATTGGTTTTCCAACTTTGAAAACAAATCCTCATAATGTAAGCAACATGTGCTTAGCAGGATTTTTAACACATATGAGTACAACCCATTTGTAGTCATCGACTTTCAAGGTGACGTATGTATATATCTATTCATGACCATCATGGTCATACGCACAAAACTTAGTGCATTTATATAACATGATCACGCCAGTGATTGTGTTACATAAGTTCTACTGGTGGCTTGAACGTTTATAAACAAGCGTTTGATCTCATCAAAGGTCCTATTGTTTGAATTGACGAAATCAAGCAAGTGATTTCACAAAAGTTTAAATTTTGATTTAATGAAGTCTCAAGCTATGCGATTCCAAACCATAAGGTTTTATGAATCAAGATAGGTTGATTAATCTCGTTTTAGCAAGTACAATGAGAATAAGAGACGTCATGGCCTTAATGGATTTATAAAGAACAACCGTTCTTCTTTTGCATTTAGGCTAGTCTCATGATCATTAAATTAATAGCACCAGGCTTAACGTCATGTTATATATATATTTGAATCTAATCTACCAACCAAGTGAAACATTTTCAAGTGTAGGAAAAACAATGCATATCAATAAAGTTTAAACCGGAAACTTTAGTGCATGTTTAAGATTAAAAATAAAGCAAAGTGTATCATCCTGGACCCCGCCAGGGAAAACAAGCAAGTTGTTTTAAAGATACTACCAAGAATTAAAGTACGACATGACTTTATTCAAAGTTTGCAATCATGCAAAGATGTCATGTCTTCTTGGTCTTTTGCTTTCTACGACTTCACGTTCCTACAAAATGTAAAGTATGTCAAACATATATTTTGAAGGATCAAGTGAAGTGGTTTATAACATGAGGTAATAGATATATACCCCCGGAAGTGCCTGCATCGGACTTCTTCACCTTGGCAAGATATTCAGGGCAGTTTCTCCTCTAGTGCCCCATCTTGTTGCATTCGAAGCACTGGCGCTCAGCTTGCGGCGGTGCCTTCGAAGCCCTTGACTTGCCTTTTCCGGTGCCACTAGACCCTCTAGCAGCAGCGCCCTTGCCTTTCTTCCTTTGCCCAGGTTTCCTCTTAACCTCAGGTTTCATGACATCTCCGGATCGGATGGCGAGCACATCATTCGACTTGCCTTTGCTGTTGTTACCATTGAGAAAATTAATCTCAGCGGTCTTCAACATACCGTGAAGCTCGGTCACTGTCTTAACCAGGCTGTTCATATTGAAATTGATCCGGAAGGGAGTGAACGCACTGGAAAGAGAGTGGAGGATCAAATCCGTCGCCATTTCCTGAGAAATGACGTAGTCGAGCTTCGCAAGTCGGTCGATGTAGCCCTTCATCTTAAGGACATGGGCGCTGACAGGACTACCTTTGGCCATCCGACAGGTGATGAGCCTGACGACGGTCTCGTAGCGTTCCTGCCGGGCCTGGGTTTCAAACATGCCCTTAAGTTCCCCGATCATCTGAAACGCCGTCCTGTCAACCATACTCTTCTGAATCTCAGTAGACATGGTTGCCAGCATGAGGCACGTAACTGAGTTGGCATCCTTTCTCAGTGCGTCATGTGCAGCGCGAGCAGCCGCAGTGTTATTTGCGGGTGCTTCGGGCACATCGGCCTCCAACACATGTTGTTTGTTGGCCATTTGCAGGACTATTTTCAGATTTCGATGCCAGTCGAGGAAGTTGGTGTCATCAAGTTTCTCCTTCTCAAGGAGAGACTTGAGCTGGAAAACCTCGTTGTTAGCAGGAGGATTAGCCATCTGAAACAATAGGCAATTTGTTTAGTGTTTCGATGTGATATTCGTATTCAAAAACGGCAAGCAAATCTTGAATAGGAATATGAGAACCCAATTAGTAGTCGACCGTCAAAGGCAGCGTTAAGTGCAATCACCGGTCACTAAGTAATCGGATAGACAACGTTTGTCTCTTGTGAAAAACAGTCACAACTCCCGTTTATGAGGCTTTCGCGAATTAATTCGCGAAATACGTTTAGCGTCATCTATGCCAATTTTGTCTACGAATGACCAGATGTACGGTGTTGAAATACTCCAATACACAAGGTACTCGTAAAGAAAATGATAGATGTCCTCAGTGGTCAGTGTGCATGCACGGTGTTGAAATACTCCAATGCACACACCTTGGAAGATACCCTGAACACCAAGTGCGGTGTTGAAATACTCCAACACTGATGCATCGGTAAATATGTTCCAAGTTAGACTTGACTAGGATGGCATAATCTATCCGTTTTGCGGCTTACCAGATAGGATTAATTAGTCAGTGTTTTAATTAATTAAACATTTGACTAAGCTACTTAAGAACCCTATCTCACTCGGGACAGTCAATTTAATAACCTCCTTATTAAAGACTACGTGTCGCGAGGTATTAACCAATTATTTTATCGTTCGATTTTATTGATCGAAGAATTCGAGAACAGAGTCGAATAACATTGGTTAAGTTATGTCGAGTTTTAATTAATTCGAAAACTCGATTCCAATTGATTGTAAAACAGTTTTAACCATTTAAAACTTAGTTTGGAGTTTTAGTTGGCGTGTTAAACAGTTTAAGACAAGCAACCAAAACGTACATGCAAACAGACACACATTCGGCTTTAGGAGGTTCCGATATTGTCAGAGCCTTATGACAATATCGAAGAAGGTCTGAGACGTAAAATTAAAATCAACCATAGGGATGGAAACAAGCATCCGGCCGACTCCAATGCTCCCACTAGCTTCGACAAGCTCCCACGTTACAATTGGTGTACGTCTGTCTTTAGGTCATGGATACTTTCCATGCTAGGGATCGTTGCAAGAACAATCGCCACGATGGGGTTGTCGCATCACAAGCTCGTAACGTTCGTCCAAGGCGAAGGTTAGCTTAACGAGAAAATAAATAAATCCTAATTTATTTACGATACAACTTTTGAACCCAGAAACAAGTGGGCCAAACCAAAACCAAGACATGAATGGGCCAAAATGGGCCAAACCAAAATACGATAACCAATAAGAGCCATAATATGGGTCGAGCCGAATATGCGCGTTTTAAACAATCAATTAACGAATTGAAAACGATTGGTGGAATTAAATCGACCAATCATTTGGAAAAGCAATTCGTATAACTTTCGCGACTTTCGGGTTTTAACCCCAGTTCGCGAAATCCACCGGTTTAAAACCGACCAGTTAGGGTTTGCGTGTGGTGATCAAGGCTCTGATACCACTGTTGGGATTTGACAGTGGTATACGGGTGCCCGGTGACGTTAAAAAAAAACTTGACCGTTTAATTAAAACATTACCGACCGGGTTTAGTAAATTGAGAGTTAAAACGGATTAATCTGGTAATCCGTTTACGCAGCGGAAAAATAAATTTTACTAAATTTAAACGCGTAAACCGTTGGTGTCGAAATCGTGTCAACAGGATCACGATCACCAAAAAATATTTAATCACGCAAACACCATTTCGCGGTAAACATTTTAGCGCGAAAATAATAACGATTACATTAATCGAAATTAAATATCTAAACTAAAACCGGAGTTTAGATATACCTTCGCGGTGTTCTAACAAACGTTAGAGACACCGAGGGTCAACAAGATGACGCTAGGGTTTCACGGAAAAATAATCCGAACCGGCGGATTAAATCGTTTGCAAATCGCATACACCGTCTCAAACGGATTCGTTGAGAATAGCAACGATTCCGTTTATGGTGGCGACAAGCGAGCACCAATCGAATCGAGACGGTGACGGCGGCTAGGGTTTAGCCGGGCGATTACCATGATTATTACGACGAGGGCTCGCACTCGTAAAATCGTGACGACGACGATTGTACCGATGAGTGGTGATGGAAACGCGTCGTAGTGAAACGGAGCTACGCTAGGTCGCGACGGCGAGCTAGGGTTTGACGGCGGCGACGGCCCTATGAAAGGGGTTGGCGTCGCCTATGGTGAATCATGGGACGATGGTGATTGTCTTACCTTGATCAATCACGCGAAAGGGATCGTCCGATTGCTTCTCGTCTAACACCGTCTTCTAGGGTTCCACCAAGGAAGCAAGACGACCAAGCTCTAGATGAGGTTGGTTTGCGTGAAGGGAGGGGACGAGGGAGAAGGGAGGTGGCGGCACTAAAAGTGGCGCAGAGAGAGGGGAGAGGGTGTGGAGGAATGAGCAACCAAAACTCCTCCCCTAGCTCTCTATATATAATGGATGGATCCTGGGCTTTATGGAAACCTAAGCCCATGAGGATCCAGTCCATTAAACCTTCTCCAAGTAATTTAAAATTACAATTAATCCCCTTTTAGTTTGCGATTAATTAATAAAACAACTTTATTAATTTTACAAGTCGCAAACTACGAGAAACATAAATAACTATTTATTTATTTCACCATAAAACATTAATCAAATGTTTTTCTCCGTTTATTTAATTATTTCAAGAATAATTATTTGTAATTAATTAAATGTTTATTAATCATGAATAAACATTAAATTAATTATATATATTTCCGTAAATTACCGGTTAGCCTAGTAAGCGGATTTTTATCTCGTTGCCCCCAGTGTAACTCTTTACGGGTCTAACCGGGTCGGGTTCTTGGTGTTGTCGGGTCTGGACATCCAATATCCAACAGTTATTGCTAAAGGTTTTGGAAGAATAGTTTGGCCATCGCATTCTTCATGAATGGTGGAGGATTGTACCGGAGGTAGCGTTCATGTTTTATTGGAGGTTTGGAAGACGATCGACGAATTGGTTCGGATAACATGGAAAAACAACACATACACGGTAATGGTTAAGGAGGATACGGTTGTTTGGACCCCGAATTTTTATGAAGAGGAAAGGACTCCAGTACCGGACATTGATTCCGACGAGGATGTCGCCGGAGATGAGGAAGAAGATTGGGATGATGGTGACGGTAGAGAAGATTGGGCACAGGAGGTTGGTGGGTGTCGCGAGGGTCTTGGGGGAAGTGCCATGCTTGATTCGGCATGGGTGGACCAAGAAGATGGAACAAATGACAAAGAGGTATATTCAAGTGAAAGTTTGGTGCAGGAAATTGTGGAAATTCAGCTGTCAGGTGAAAAGGATATAGAGATAAGGTACATAGCAAAGTCAAACACTTCCAAAGGAAAAGAAACGTTGGAGAATGGGGGACCACAAATTATAACTGGACCGGTTCAAGATATTAGGCCTCACAATTGGGATGGGAACAAAAATCATAGGTTAACAATTGGAAGCCCACTGGATCATTCGCAAATTAAATCGGCTCCTCAACTGGGTATGCAACCCAACATTCCTGACCTTAATGAAGGTGCCAGTTTGTCATCTTCTGGAGAAAGTGAAGGAATTATTTCTCTTCCACCTCTTAGAGTTTCTTCGAAGGGTAATGCACACAAGGGAGGCGCTGGGATTTTAGCCTCGAATATTCATCGCAGTAGCGGAATATTGGTCTTCTAGGGGAATATCGCTATAGGACGAAATAATAGTCAAAGGTCTTCGTCAGCTTCGGGGTCAAACAGAGCCTCATTGGAAATCGGGAATCAGTCTATGAATGAAGATCAGAACGAAAACGGCGAAGGACGTTCAAGGGCGGAAATTGAGGAAGAAGTTATGAGCACAATTCAAGTGGGTGCTTGTGTTGGAGTTGACTTCGAGGGGTGTTCCGAACAGGTAGCCGGAATTATACTGGGTGAAAATGGTGTAAACAGAGACAATGCATTTCCTGAGCATTAATAGCAGAGGGTTGGCTGATGCGACGAAAGTGGATCGCATACAATAGTTGTATCGAAATCACACGATTGGTTTCCTTTGTCTCTAGGAGTCTAAAATTTCTGATCAGTCGAGAGTTCCTATTCGACACTTGTGGGGAAACAGGGCGTGTGTGATTGGGAATCGGTCAACGCCGTTGGTCGATCCGGTGGCCTCATCTCGATTTGGAATCCCTCTCTATTTTCGGTACAATCTTCAATCAAACATAATAACTTTTTACTTGTTTCTGGTCTTTTGATTGGCTTCCAGGTGGAGATAAATATTGTTAACGTTTATGCTCCGCAACCGGTCTCGGAGAAAAGAGCTTTGTGGAACGATATAAAGCAGTTAGTGAGTGAGCGGCATGGGTTGTGGATTATTGGCGGAGACTTTAATGAAGTTCGATGGCCGGAAGATCGTTTGTACTCGGAATTTAATGAAAGGGGGGCGACGGATTTTAACGAGTTCATTGATGAGGCGGAGTTGTTTGAATATAGAATGGGGGGTTCCCGTTTTACCTTCTCTTATGGTCAAGGCATCAAATTTAGCAAGATTGATCGGTTCTTGGTGTGCGGTAATTTCATGAATAGATGGCCGAATGCTCCTCTTGTGGCTCTCCCTCGATTGTGGTCCGACCATAATCCTATTCTTCTTATGAAGGCTGTCACGGACTTCGGCCCAAGCCCTTTCCAGTTTTTCTCTTCTTGGCTTCAAAACCCTTCTTTAAAAGATGTTGTGGTTGATACGGTTAACAAAAGTTTCTTTGGTTTACCTGATGTAAAATTGCATAGAAAATTGAAAGCATTAAAGGAAGGTATTAAAGCTTGGGTCTTAAACCAAAGGAACATGGAGAATGAACATTTAAAACTTTTGTCTCATAAATGCGCTACATGGGATTCATGTTCGGAATTAAGATGTCTGACGGAGGTTGAGCTACAAGAATGGGCAAATGATAAAAGGCTTTTACTTGATTTGGAGTCAAGAAGAAAAGGTGATTTGGCCCAAAAGGCCCGAATTAAATGGGCTATCAATGGGGATGAAAACTTGAGCTTTTTTCATGGGGTGTTGAAAAGTAAGTTGGCGGCCGGGAGGATTAATGGGATACATTTTAATGGCGAGTGGGTGACGGACCCGGGAATTATTAAACTTATGGCCATTGATTTCTTTAAAAATAAATTTCAAAGAGAGGAGGCTAAGAGACCTTCTTTGAGATGTGATGGAATTAAAAGGTTATCGGAGGAACAAGCTCATTCTCTTGTAGCGCCTTTCTTGGGTGAAGAGGTTAAAACCGTGGTTTGGGAATGTGGTGGGGATAAGGCCCCAGGTCCGGATGGCTTCAATTTTAATTTTATCAAACAATTTTGGGACTTATTGGGGAAAGATTTTGTGGAGGTGTTGGAAATGTTTCATAAGGAGGGCAAATTTAGTAAAGGATGCACGTCATCTTTTCTTTGTCTAATAGCTAAAGTGTCGGATCCTCAAAGCTTTGGTGATTTTCGCCCAATATCTCTTATGGGGTGTATCGCTAAGGTGGTCTCAAAAGTATTTGCGAATAGAATGAAACGGGTCATGGAATCAATTATTTTGGAAACTCAAATGGCTTTTATTGCCAACCGTAATATCGTTGATGGGCCGCTTATAATCAATGAAATTCTATCATGGCTTAAACGGTGTAACTTACAAGCCATGTTCTTTAAAATAGATTTTAATAAAGCATATGATTCACTTGATTGGGATTTCTTAGACTCCATTCTCATTCTATCATATGCTTTATTAAAATCTAGAGGCTTCACGTACTTCAATTCTTATCAATGGTTCCCCCACGACGGAGTTCGATTGCTTTAAAGGTGTGCGACAAGGTGACCCACTATCCCCCTTCTTATTCATAGTGGCTATGGAGGCGTTTCATTGTATGATGCGTAAGGCGAACTCTATGGGTATTTTTCATGGTATTAAAATTCCTAGGGATGGGCCAGTTATTACGCATCTTGTGTTTGCGGACGATGTGATGGTGTTGGGGCAATGGGTCGGTAGTAATTTTCTTAATCTTTGAAGTATATTACGGTGTTTTTTTCTTGTCTCGGGTCTTCGGGTTAATATCAACAAATGTGGTATTTATGGTGTCAACGTTTTGGAGGAGGAACTTTCTCTTAAAGCTGAGTTTTTGGGGTGCAAGTTTTGTGAATTTCCCTTCAACTATCTAGGTCTTATGGTGGGAGCAAATATGAATATTAAAAAACATTAGAGGCTTGTGATCGAATCATTTCACAAAAGATTATCGTCTTGGAAGTCCAAACATCTTTCAATGGGTGGTAGGCTTACTCTTGTTAAGTCGGTGCTCGATGCCCTTCCGACGTATTATTTCTCCTTATACCGGGCCCCTAAGAATGTCTTAGAGACTTTGGAAAAAATTCGTTTTAATTTCCTATGGGGAGGGGATGGAGAGAAGAGGAAGATACATTGGGTGGCAAGAGAAAAGATTTTGAGACCTGTTACCGAAGGTAGTTTTGGTTTAATCGATTTGGAAACTTTTAATAAATGCCTTTTAGTTAAATGGTATTGGAGGTACAACACCGAACCGACAAAGTTGTGGAGGTTGGTGATTCAAGGCATTCATGATGGAAACTCAATAAATAATTTGATCCCATGTCGTTCAGTGGCAGGGGGAGTATGGAAAGCCATTGGAAAGGTTGAAAGAGATTTCTCTTCTAGAGGGGTGCATCTCAACGAGCTCCTGATTAGAGGACATGAAAGATGGTTTTGGGTGGATAATAGGGGAGAGGAATTCTCGGTGAAGAATGTAAGAATTTTGCTTCAATCGATGCGGGAGCAGGGCCAAAACTACGAGTTCACGTGGTGTACGGTGGTGACTCTAAAAGTGAACTTGCTTATTTGGAGGGCGGTTCTTGGTAGACTTCCCACAAAGGACGCTCTCCAAAGGAGGAATATTCACGTGGAGTCCTTACTTTGTACTCTTTGCGGCGACGGGTTGGATTCGGTGGATCACGTGTTCACCGGATGTGCTTTTGCAAACAAGGTGTGGACTGTAGTAGCATAATGGTGTCGCCTTCCCTCCTTATTCCTCTTCTCAATCAAAGACGTGGTCAACATTCACAAAGGTTTGTCGAATATGGATTGGAAAACGAAGGCCATCAATAGGATCATGCTCACTACGTGTTGGTGCTTATGGAAAGAGAGGAATAATGCGATTTTCAATCATAAGCCCCCTTCAGTACATCGGGTGGTTTTGGACATAAAAAATTGGAGTTTTCTTTGGTATATGAATCGTTGTAAGTCCCGACCCATTAATTGGGATTTGTGGTACTCTTTTTTTTTGTAATGTTCTTGTAATGTTCTTTGTTGGCGGCCTCTAGCTTCTTGCTAAGGGTTTTCACCCGTTTTTAATGCATTGCCGTTCCAATAAAAAAAATTCTGAGGACCGCAACTTTGAAAGGAATCCAAAAAGCATGTGTTTGCATTTGTCCATAATAGAAATCTGAAGAAGAGTTTTTCCAAGATTAGGTTTGCGTGAACTTGAAGATAAAAAGCAATTGAATACTTACTCTTTAAGGAGATTCCCTGATGAAAATTAGTGTCAGCAGCGTCTGAGGAGAACGATGGATCAAAAATTGTCTGCGTCCCTCTGATCATATATCGTATAGGAGAGCGATGGATGAACGACATGTCTCTGCAATGAGCATCTGAATGGAAAATAAAGAGGGTATCACGGATCGAATAGGGGAACCTACTGTAAACGGAAAGCGTCTTAATTTTAAGATGGTGAAAATTACAATTCTACCCTTCTGTCAATACTCATTATATAGTAGTATAGATATGTATATATATATATATATATATATGTTTTATAAAAATAAACACGTTTTTATAAAAACATAGCCAATAATATATTCTTTTATATATTTGTAGTCCAATGTGTTACTTTGACGGTCCCCGAGTCAGTTTTATACCGATTGGTATATAATATTTTTAGTCCTCACAATGATTGTCAAATATATATTGTGACACAAGTGCTTAAATATTAACGCTATTTAATATTTAGGACGGTTTGTTCATTTATATATATTTAGTAGGTGAAGTGTCAAGACTCGTTTTGGGTGTTTATAAGTATAAAAAACAAACAACGAAAATGATTAAATTGAGAAGTTTAGACTTTTACCTCTAGCACTAGGCTAGGTGATGAACCGAAAGAGGCGAGAGTATCTCCGTAGATCCGATCGAAAAATATCGAGTTTTTCAGAGTTTCACCCGAAAGGTAAAGTGGCCTTTTATGGGCTAGTTTTCGGTGGTTTACGGTGATCGGTAGGGGCAAATGTTGAGGCCGTTTGGAAGGTGGTCGTGTGGACTAGCCCTTGGTGGTGAAATAGTGGTGTTCCGGTGGTCCGACGGTGGAGAAACGGTGGTCTAAAGATAGTTGTTGGGGCTGTCTTGCTCTAAAACACAAAACAAAAGAAAGGAAAAAAAAAGAGAAATTTTGTTCAAATCTGAAGGAATTTGCGACTGGGATTACTGTTTGGTTTTTTTTTCATTTCTCAATATTTATATATATATATATATATATATATATATATGTGTGTGTGTGTGATGATGATGATGATGACGAAGGTGGTGGTGGTGATGGCGTCGGATGATGATGACGAAGGTGGTGGTGATGGCGTCGGATGACGAAGGTGGTGGTGATGGCGTCGGATGATGATGGAGATGATCGTGATGGTGGTTGTGGCTTCGGTTGGTGGTGGCAGCTGCGATCGGTGAAGGGTGGCGGTGGTGGTGGTCGGTGTTGATGGTGGTGGATGATGATGATGATAATGGTGGGGGTTGGCGATGATGATCGTGGTGGCAGTAGGGTGAATAGGCGACGGGGTTGTGGTGACAGCAGGAGACCGTCGGCATCGGGTGGTGGTGGTGGGGTTGTGGTGCTCATCGGCCGAAGGAAGGGAGGAGATGGGGTGTTGTTGCTCTTGTGCTTGGGATGGGGTTTTAAGGTGGGGGTTGAGTGTGGAAGTGAGGATGAGGGAGTGGGTGTTAGTGTGTTGCAGGAGATGGCGTGTGAAAGTATTTTGACATGTGCTAATTTTCTAACTCTAGTTAGGTTAGAGGCTAACTATAGTTTAGGTGGTGTGGTTAGGAGGTTTAGGTGTTAATTTTTATAAAACTTAAAACTTTTCCTAATTATTTTATAAAATCTACCAATATAAATGTAGTGTCATCATAAAATAATTAATGGAAAGTTGGTGGAGACTTTAAATAGGCCGAAAATGTGGAAAACGAGTGTCGGGCCGGTACAGTTCGTGTCAGGCCGGTATGCGAGGCTTTCTCCGATTTTCACACGGTTCGATTCGTTATTCACTAAAATTAGTCGTGAATATTATCTTTGAGCTTAAAGTGTCGGGTGACCCGTTGGACCATATTTTTAGGCTCGGTCTGTTTGTTTTACGGTGTTGGGCCTGACTTGGCCCAATTTGGCATACGGGTGAATCACACTGAATCGTTCTGGCTTTCTGATCGAGTTGGGTTTCTAAATTATTTACGAGACTTATATATTGATAAACAATTATTGTTTTAGTCGTAAATTTAGTTATTTAGAAGTTTCGTCTTTTATTTATATTATTTGCTTGCGTACCGCGTTCGGAAAATAAATAATTTTTAAAATTGTTTTAAGCTCGAATATTTTACTTAGTTAAAACTAACTAAATTTTAATTAAATATTCACTTAGAGTGTTCGTCGAGTGTCGTTATGCCGTCTTACGACACCGTTTCAAGAAAAAAATATAAAAAGTCATTTTATATTTTATTTTTCTTATTATTAAAATTCCACCAATCACTTGGTTGAATTTCCTTCTTGTTACGGGTATGTTTTTTCAGTACAAACGTGAGATTGTCAAGGTTGGACGTTTACGTGCATAGTGTTTACTAATACTATTATTAAATCAAGTCGTGCACATATATATACGTATATATATATATACGGTCAAAGTATAGTTTTGACCTTCAATTTTTGACAGGTTGTCACATTCTCCCCCTGTTGGAAGAATTTCGTCCTGAAATTTAGCTAATGCCGATTGATGGCTCTGCATCGATGGATAATTTAAAGCTAATTCTGTCTGGTCTGATTCTTGCATACCTAGATGTTAGTTTTATCATTGACAAGGATGTCAACGATCCATGTCGTTGGGAGTGCGATTCTGATTCCATTTTTGGATCTCGTGATCCTTGATTGTTACGACTCTCTAATGAAGTGGAGTTGCTAGAACATCCACGATAGTTCGTCAACAAGATGAGTGTTAGACACATAGATGAAAGTGGTTTTGAGTTTGAAAGGTCTGGGCAAGTCATGATTGCTCACGTATGGGCTTTACCAGGATTTTCATGTAGTTCAGATTACAACTATGTGTGCACCCACAATTGTGATTTGCCTTACATGACCAGCCTAGGCTTTGCTCATACTTGAGTTTTCAGTTCTCGTTGGAATATGCAATGTATCAGGGACAAGATGGCTTATGGAAAAGTTTAGATTAATTCACTAACAGACGGGATCTTCCTTGATTCCCGGGAATTCTAATGATAATAATGATGGAAATGCGGTTTGGCTCCAGTTTATTCGTTTAAGATCTTGATAGGTTTTGAAAGGATGGGGTTTGTAGGTCACTGGTCCAATCCGATCTAGGATTCCGAGGGACCAATGTAACGAGGATTAAGCATTTCTTGCATTCCAGGCCTACCAACCTCTGTCTGAGAAAGAATCCATTATATGGTTTTGAACCCTCTTATAGATTCTATGGGCTCGCGTCGAGCGTTAACATAGGTTCTTCCGGTGACAAACTACGGCTTTCGAAAGGTTCTAAAATTGGAAAGATCTTCCCAGTAGTTTCATGAACTATCTCTGGACCAGTCAGTTGGCTGTTACCGGCTTCGGTCCAACAAAAGGGGCAAACGACACTTTCCTTCCATACAAGGTTTTGAAAGGGAGGCATGAATACTCTAGCGATAACTATTGTTATATGGAAACTCGGTGAGTGGAAACTGGTTTTCTCAACCATTACCAAGGTTTGTCTTGCGTGATTACAATCTATCACATAACCATGTAACGTACCCTCTTAAGGTCTGAATTTTCCTTTTGCTTAGATCATCAGTAAACTCCTTTATACTTTCATACATCTTGTTGGATCCTTGTAACTAGAATGTCTAGTCTTGTGTGCTTTATTTAAGACCAATCTCTTATCGTTTTAAGGTTCAGCACTCAAGGTCTATCCACAAAGGATTAGGCTCCATTTGATTTCTTTACCAATTGCCTTTCCATTTCATGAAGGCATTCTTCTTGTTTGAGTTCTTCCCTTAAAGTTTCGAGTTTAGCATCACAGACTTGCGATGTGAGACTAGCATGAATGGTCATGCCTAGTGCTCGAACTCAAAGGGGCTTGACGCGCTCTTTTCTACTTAATGTATCAGCTACAATGTTAGCTTTTCAAAGATGATAACGATTCTTGCAACCGTAGTCATTGAGTAGCTCAATCCATTAGCATTGTCTTAAAATAAGATCCTTCTGATTCAAGATATGTTGGAGACTCTTATGGTTAGTGAATATGATAAACTTCGCTCCATACAAGTAGTGTTTCCAATTCTTCAGAGCGAACACAATAGCTCTAAGCTCTAGATCGTGGGTTGTATAATCCTTCTCATGATTCTTCAGTTATATAGAAGCATAGGTGATTACTTTCTCTCGGTGCATTAGCACGCATCCCAAACCTTGATGTGAAGCATCACTACAAAATCTTCGATTCCGTTATGTAAGGATAGGGTCGGCGCGTTGCAAAGTTTCTACTTCAACAACTGGAAGGCTCCTTCAGTCTTGGCATCCTAAATAAACTTCTTAACTTTCTAAGTTAAAGTGGTCAGAGGCTAGGCTGTCTTTGATAACTTCTCAATGAATCGACGATAATATCCAGCGAGAGCTAATAATTATTGAATCTCTGCTGGAGTCGTGGGAGTGCTCTAATTCTTGATAGATTCAACTTTAGATAGGTCAACGTGAATACCTCTATCGTTGATCACATGACGCAAGAAATGGACCTCGCGAATCCAAAAGTCGTATTTGGAAAATTTTCGCGTACAATTCTTCTTTCTTCAGCAATTGCAAGATATGTCTCAGATGTTGTTCGTGTTCTTTCTTACTACGGGAGTAGATTAGAATGTAATTGATGAAATGATCACAAATTTATCCAAATAAAGTTTGCACACACGGTTCATTAGGTCCGTGAACACTACTGGTGTGTTGGTCAAACCGAATGGCAGAACGAGGAACTCGTAATAGCCATAACGTGTTCTGAACACTCTCTTGAAACGTCGTCATCTCTAACTCCTAACTGATGGTAGTTTGATCTCAGGTCGATATTGGAGTAGAAACTTGACCCTTGAAGTTGATCGAGTAAATCGTCGATCCTCGGAAGCAGATAGCGGTTCCTCACCGTTAGCTTGATCAATTTTCTATAATCGTTGCACATCTGATATATTCCATCTTTCTTCTTTACGAACAACGCATGAGCACCCCAAGGAGAGTGGCTTAGCCGGATGAAAACCTTATCTAACAACTCTTGTAGTTGATGAGATAACTCTTGTACCTCGGACGGTGCAAGGAGGTAAGGGGGTATGGCAATGAGGGCAGCTCCACGTGTAAAGTCGATGTGAAATTTTACTTCTCGAGGCGGTGGCAAGCCAGGTAATTCTTTAGAAAAGACTTCTGTGATTTCACAGACCGCTGGAGCATCTTTAAACGCTTCTCTTTTGGCTTCTTCTCCGTGACATGAGCCAAAATGGCATGACATCCTTTGCAGAGGAATTTTCGGGTCTTTATGCAAGCTAAGACGTTGAGTTCAGCTTCACTCCTTTCGCCTTACACGTTAAGTGTGTCGCTGTTTACGAGTGGCATTCTGACTATCTTCTCGTGACAAACAGTGCTTGGTTCTTTGATAACCAATCCATCCTAATGACAACATCAGCACTTCCTAACTTGACAGACATTAGATCAATGTCGAACGTATGCTTCAAAAATTTAACCGAACATCCTTTAAGAATTTCTCTAGTTTCTATCACCATTATCTAATTCTATGGTAAACTTAGTGTCTAAGGCAACAGGGGCGATTTCGAGCAATTGACTAAAATCAATAGACATGAAGCTTCTATCGGCACCAGTATAGAAGCATAATGGTTAGCAAGAAGAAACTTACCCGTCATAGTGTTAGGGTCACAGCGGGTATTACCAGCATTGATGACAAAATCTCGCGTGATGTGCCCTTTAGCTTTGCAATGCCTACAATAGATGTTCCTACAATCTAGGGTAGGATGAAGGTTGCACACGTTACATAAAGGTAGGTTACCGGAGTAACTAGTCTTTCTTGAGTCGTGAACAGGTGCAGTGGCAGCATAGACCTTCATTGGCTTCAGATTCTTCTCGAGAACCTTGTCTGAGTTCTTCTTAACAAAAGTCACACCTTGACGTGTGGTTTAACAAACCGGATTATGCGCCGGGTGCACAACACTTTGAAAAGTGGTCGGGTTTGATGCCAAAATATTTCCTTGAATATGGGGTGCAAGTCCCCAAATGTACCTTCTTGTACAGGGGTGTGACCATGGTTGAACAAAGATGAGCAAGTTCACGAAATCGCTTGGTGTAGCCAGCGATATCGGTACCATTTATAGTCAAACTCCATAACTTAGCTTCCAACTTCTGAAGCTCTTCCCTTGGGTAGTATCCGTTACATGAAAACTACTTGAGTTCATTCTAAATCATAACGTAGGCTAAGTCGGTTCCTATGGAGTCGGTGTGGGAGTTCTACCATGCGAGCGCACATTTGGTGAATGTGCATGTAGTGTACTTAGCCATATAGCCTTTGGGGCACTTGCTTGTGGAAAATGCTGAATCCAAGTTCGCTAAACATTGTTGAAGTTCGCTAAGAAGTAATCTTGAAGTACGCTAGGTAGAAGTCCGCTAAGGATAAGTTCAAGTTCTCTAAGAGGAACTCAAGTCCGCTAAGAGCTTTCTGAAGTCCGCTAGGATGAAAAACGAGTTCGCTAAGAGTGAAGTACAAGTTTGCTAACTTTTGCTCTTAGAGGATTTCAGACCAAAATCTTCGAAATCATCAAGTCTTCCTATCCTAAGGGGTTCTTCAAGGAGATCTTCATCAAAAATGTTCAATGGTGAAGAGTTTGAGTTGCCACAACCAAAAGGATAGATTTTACAGATAGGCTTGCATCTCATGAAATCCTTGTAGGAGAAGTAACAGGCACTACGCGGTGATCTACCTTGACGCTATCGTTGGTACGATGTGCCTTGCTAGCAGCTACGATTCTGACGAACCTCTGGGCGATCATTGCCTCGATTTTGGAGGCAGTCATTACGAGAGGGTCAAGGGGTTTCAAGTTTGGCATTTTGGAGGTATGTTTTCTCTTAATGTTCTCAAAAGGCGGTGTAAAGAGGATTGGACTATATATATACTAACGTCATAATAATACTAATAGCATTAATATAAATATTAGAAAAGGGCTAATAAGTATATATGTAACATGAGACATCATGTTAGTATGACAAGTAAATAAATACCTAACATGAGACAACATGTTAGCATGAATAGTGAATGTATACCTAACATGAGACAACATGTTAGTATGATAGGTAGATGTGTGTCTAAAATGAGACAACATGTTAGTACGATGGCCTTGTATGCAAATGGCACTCGTAGAGCGGGCTATAGTCCAGGTTTTCTACATGATGCAACATAGTTCACTATAACCACGACTCTGATACCAAACTGTCACACCCTGAATATTCGGGACCGGAGGCATGTGACGTCATGGTGTCATAGTCGTGGATACATAGAATGACCTCTAGCAGATTAATATACGTTTAAAAAACCAAGTATGTCATCAGAGTTGCAGCGGAAAAATATGTTAAGACGACATTGTTTTACAATACCGAAATAGAATCTGTTTCAGAAATGTTAAGATAGGAAACATGATGAAGAGTTAAGTCTTGAAATCGTTTCGAAAAAGGATTTAAAAGGTAAGTGTTTCATAAGTTGTTTCATGATGATGAATGTGACTATGACTCCAACATGCATGCCCTAAGTTTGACGTCCCATTTGCATAACGTCTGGCTTTGTTACCTGAGAAATACATGAGTTTAAAAGGTCAACATAATGTTGGTGAGTTCACAGGTTTAGGATTCTACAAAATGCATTTGTAAAACAGTTGATGATATACAAGATATTATAATGGTTACTCGCCATTGCATTGATGTACCTGCACCTTGATTTCAGACACTAACAGATTTACCCACCTATGGTAACTTCCCCCAAGAAAATACCGATGACATAGAACAACTGACATGTACCCCGTGACTGTTACCGGTGAGTCAGAACTGGAGCGACCAGTTAGGGTAGGGTTGTCAATCCAAATAGATCTATTCACTAGTTATCGTTTCGTTACAGGAACTAATTGAAATTAATTGATGGTGGGATTTGTAGCAATATGTTGTATAACAAATTACTATGAAGGGGTATGAAAGAACAGATAATCAATAAGGCGTAACAGTTGCATAACAAAGATTTGTTTGTTCATGATTTCTCCCCCATAGTATTTAAACAGTTTTAAAAGAAAGGGGCCGTGAAACTCACTTGATTCAAGATAATGATGAAAGTTGTATCGCGCTGGATGTAGCAAGTAAAACTGTGTCCTATTAATAAATAATAAGATAGTTTTAAGGTACTGTTTCAGTTGGATAATTTTCAGTTACCCAAACAATTTGGTCGAGTCTTGACATAATATTCCCGTTTGTATTGTTTGGAAAGCCCGTTTGGAATATTTATCGTTCAAATAAATATTTAGGTTAATGAATATATTTATAGTCAAATAAATATATAACTTGTAGAAATAATTATAAATCAAATAATTATTTAAGATTATGAAAATATATATTTAGATCAAGTTTTGAACTTCGAGACAAATAATAAAGTATTTTATTACTTGAAGTTCACGTTATATATCTTAAGCTTGAGTTCATAATTATGGATAATAATTATATAAAAGTCATAGAAATATTTATGCAAATAAATATATATAAATTATAGAAATGATATATGTTTCAATATTCTCAAGATTTTAGAAAAAAAATATAAATCTTTATACTTTTAGAAATTTAGTCGTTGGCTCTGCCGCTATAAGATACAAGTACCTGACAAATGATCTTTACGATAATTAATATTTATCTCCATAAATATTATTATGTTTATATTATCTCAAATAGTTTTTTCTAAATTATATTTAGAAAATAATAAAATACTAGAATAAGATATCTGTGTGATGTGTTTGTAACACTTTTAGTAAAATATATTTGTAATAATATATAAGTTTCACGTTGAGTAATTTCAAAATATAACGCCGTATATTTTTAGCTCCAACGTCTGGAATTTATATATATTATATATATATATAAGTATTCCGTTAAGTAATACGATATGAAAACTAATATTTAAGTCATTAAATATTATCGGTTTATAATCACTTTAAATAAACATTTCAAGTTATTAAAGAAAATAAGATCTAAAATATGAGTACTTAGTTATTAATTATGAGTCCAAATGCTCGGTATTTAGATATATATATATATATATATATATATATATATATATGTTTTATAAAAATAAACACATTTCTATAACAACATAGCCAATAATGTATCCCTTATATTTTATGTCCAAAATATATTCGTTTATATATTTGTAGTCCAATGTTGTCACACCCCGGTCAACGGAATCGGGTGTGAGCCAGAATGGAATCATAGTCGAGGATACATAGAACAACTTCTAATAATTTAAAAACTTCATAAAACATTAATTCATTTCATTGCAGCGGAAAGATAGTGGAAACATTAATGTCTTACAATTTAAAAGCATAAGTCTTAAACGATTATTAAAAGCATAAAACGGTTAAGTTGGATAGTCGGGACTATGACTCCAAGGACAGGTCCGATAGCATTTGTAAGCCCCATTTGCATGTCTTCAGAAAGTCTTGTCAATTACCTAAGAAATCATGAATATAAAACGGGTCAACATGAAGTTGGTGAGGTTCACAGGTTTAGGACTCGATAGTTAAACAGTTGTAAAACAGTTGTAAAACAGTTTCGGTATACTTAAATATTATCAGGGTTTATTGTTGTGGTTGTATGATCTCACCTGAACCTTGATTTCAAATACTAACGGTTTACCCACCCGACATCTCTTGCCCAGAGATGTTAAACAGAGCAGAATAACTGACGTGTACCCCCAGACAATCCGGAGTCAGAACTGGAGCTACCAGTTAGGGTAGGGTTGTCAACCCAAATAGATCTATTCACTAGCTATCGTTTCGTACAGAACTAATTGAAATCAATTAATGATGGGATTTCGGTTGTACAAACATTTATAACGATAATGTACCAAGTTGGGCAATCAGTAAGAGAACAAGTAGTCATACGGCTAACAAATAAACCATAATATTAAGTAAAAAGCATTTAATCAGTTTTCATGATTTCTCCCCCAAGTATAAAACAGTTAAAAGGAAAAGGGGGCCGTGAAACTCACAGATTCAGCAGGTATGAAACGAGCAACCGTGAAGCGGTAGCAGCAGGTAGCAAGTAAAAGCCTAATTAAATAAATAAGGTCTTGCATAAGGTCATGATCAAATGAGTAACATAAGTCACCCAAGTGATACCGGTCAAGTCTTGACGTTTTAATCCGTTTGAAAACGTTTGAAAACTTGTTAACTTGTATTTATTAAACAAATACGTTCGGTGATGATTTATATTTATGTTAAATAAATATAATCTAAGAATAATCATTTTCAACAATTCAACCAAGTTTTGAACATTGAGTTTAAAGGTATAATAATGTTTATTATTATCTTCACAAGTTTGTATAATTATTTTAAGTAAATAATTATATAATTGGTTTGTTAATCTTGCAAGTTATAATTATATTAAATAATTATGATTAACAATACTTTGGTAAATAAAACCTATATCATTAGCAAATAATTATTTGTCAAAAATAATTATTAAGCGTTTACTTTATTTTCCAAACTTAAATCTTTAATGAAAACGTTTCAAAGCTCTTAGCATTTAATCATTTATATTTCGAAACCGTTTAATATTTCACTTGCATGAAATATATGTTTCTCAAAAATATCTTAACGACGTTTGGATTTATATAACGTTGTCTTTATAAAACTTGACTTTTATTTAAAATCTCCAACAAACGTTAGTTCATTTTTGGATACTTTGTTTTCATCAAAGTAATATTAAAAGTCCTTGTAAACATTTAAAGCCAATGATTTGTCTTGATTTATTTTTATAAAAATCTTTTATAAAAATATTTATTTTCAAATGTGACCTTTTTATAGAAAAATGTCCATTTCTAGCAAGTTTTAAGAAAGGTTAAAACTTGTAATAAATCCAAGTATTTATGTCAAATTAATCATTTGACATAAATTTAAATATATTCTTTTTGTCCAATCATTTAATCATTTGTAACATATTAAATATGTTATATGACTATTTTAAGAAATATATTCTTTTTGTTTTTAACATGTTTAAGGTTTGTTATGACTTTTAGATCTAGATTTAATATGTCCATATAATCATGTTCATCATCTTTATTATCATGTAATCATAAGTTTAAATCCACTAACACTTTGTGTTAGGACCAAGTATTTAAATCAAGACAATCTACTAACACATTTAGTGTTAGGACTTGTAAATATAAAATGCAATCTACTAACACATTAGTGTTAGGACAAGAAAATAAATAGCAATCACTAACACATTTGTGTTAGAACAAGGAAATATAAATAACAATCACTAACACGTTTGTGTTAGGACAAGGAAATATAAACATGTAGAGATTGTTAGTTAACATTTTATATGAAGAGGCTTGGAGGTTGGTTCAAACAACTAACTTATGAAACCAAAGTTTCATTAACAAGATCATGGTGCACACTTGCTACTTTCTTATGATTTTGCAAATGTGTTTCACCACACTAGTTGGTTAACTTTAAGCATCTAGATGCACCAACAAGTGTTTGATCTTGGAAGAAGGAGGTTAAGAAAGAGAGTTTTTTGTTAGTTGATGAACAAACACAAGCATTCTTTGATTATTTGTGGATTGTTGTCAAGACTTGTAGGCTTTCTTGGGTGGTAACCATGTAAGAAATATAGGAGAAAAGGGGTTTAGAATACTCACAAAGGTGTGAGATTAAAACCGAGTGAAGAGGAGGAGGGTGGCGGCTTTCGGTGGTGGTTGGTGGGGGCTGTGGCGGCTCCGGCAGGTGGCTGGTCGGCGGAGCAGGTGGCCGGCGGTGGTGATCAGCGGCAGTGGCAGCCGGCTCGGTGAGGGGGTGGTGGTTGGCTTCAAGGGAGCAAGGGAGATGGGTGTTTGAGTGTGGGGGACAATGAGCTCCTAAACCCTCCCTTTTATAGCCTTAATCAAGTGTTTACCCATTGTGTATTAATGTGTTGTCAATCCCTCAAGTCCTCTAGTTTAATCCAAGAGTAGGTTAGTAGTTTTTATAAATCTTGCAAGAGTTTTAAAATGATTCAACTCTTTTATAAAATATTTAGTGGTTAGAAGTTTATAAAAATCACAACTTTTTAAAATATACTCCAAGTGTATTTTATCCAATTGAATGATGATTTTCATTTTTATAAATGTTGTTAACCCAAGTTTTATAAAAATATTAATGGGTTAAAGAGTTGAGTTAGTTTATAAAATTTATAAACTTAGTGGGCTTTAAAACAAAATTATTATTTTGTTTTTAATTGGGCCGAAGCCCAATCGGAATAAAAGAAAAGAGAATGGGCCGAAGCCCATTCGATTTGGAGAGGGGCTGGGCCGAAGCCCAGTCGGGTTGGGCCGTAACCGGGTCGGGCCGGGTTCTCGGTCGGGTCGCGAAGGAAAAAGAAATGGACTTGGGCCGGTTTGGCCCAATGCGTATCGGGCCCCGGGTCGGGTTTCCGGGTCGACGGATTCACTCGGTACGTTGAGGTGAACCTTTGGGTGAGTTTTCGGGTTGATCCGGACATTTTTGGGCTTATTGGGCTTTACTGGGCCCAATAGGTGAAACGGGAGGTTCGTTTGGTTAAGGTGGTTAAGTCTTGACAACGTAGCGTTTTGTATTCGTTTTAGGTTCATGAAATGACTTAATAGCTTGAATCGGTTTGATTAAATATAAAATATCAAATTTTATATATAATTTCTTATTATTAAAGTTCCATTAATAATAACATGAAACGTTCATGTTTCCCAGTTATCTAGCGTGAAATTTAAATCAGTAAATCGTTTAACTAAACACGGCTAATTATGCAGTTTAGAAAACAGAAATCACATAATTATCACATAAATAAAGTCAACAAAAGTCAACGGAGAGAGAGTGTTGACCTGATTTTTGGACCGGTTGTCACATTCTCCCCCAGTTAGAAGAATTTCGTCCCGAAATTCAGCTTTGGTTACTGGTGGATGCGACATTCTCAAACAGGCGTGGATACTTTCGGCGCATTTGATCCTCGCGTTCCCACGTGTACTCTGGCCCTCTCTTAGAGTTCCATCGTACTTTGACTATGGGAATGCGGCAATGCTTCAGCTTTTTAATTTCTCGGTCAAGTATCTCCACGGGTTCCTCAATGAAGTGTAGGGTTTCGTCCACTTGAATCTCATCAAGAGGAACGATGAGCGTTTCATCGGATAAGCATTTCTTAAGATTACAGACGTGAAAGACATTGTGAACGTTGCTTAGCTCGGCGGGCAGGTTCAAACGGTAAGCTACTGGTCCGATGGTTTCGGTGATTTCAAAGGGACCAATGTAACGAGGGTTGAGCTTTCCTCGTTTGCCGAACCGGATGACACCTTGAAGGACAAGGGTTTGCGTCGGTTGTCGGCGTAGCTCTTTTGTCTATCCCTGGCAGCTTTCAGACGATCTCGGATTCGGAAGATCAATTCGGTCGTTTCAAAGATTAGCTCGGGTCCAGTCAACTGACTGTCGCCAATCTCATTCCAGCAGAGTGGAGATCTACACTTCCTCCCATAAAGTGCTTCGAAAGGGGCGGCTTGGATGCTGGTGTGATAACTGTTGTTATAGGAGAATTCGGCAAGAGGGAGGTGCTCGTCCCACTTGGGTCCGAAATCTATCACACATGCTCTCAGCATATCCTCAAGTGTTTGGATCGTTCTCTCACTTTGGCCATCTGTCTGTGGATGGTAGGCAGTACTCATATCGAGTCGAGTGCCCAAAGCTTTCTGTAGAGATTTCCAAAAGTGTGCAGTGAATCGACTGTCTCGGTCGGATATGATGGATTTGGGCACACCATGGCGCGAGACGACTTCCTTTATGTAAAGTTTGGCTCGCTTATCCATCTTATCCTTCTCATTGACCGGTAAGAAGTGTGCTGACTTCGTCAATCGATCGACTATCACCCAGATAGCGTCATATCCAGATCTGGATTTAGGCAATTTTGTGATAAAGTCCATGGATATCTCTTCCCATTTCCATTCAGGGATTACTGGTTGAGTCAACAATCCAGAGGGCTTCTGGTATTCGGCTTTGACCTTCGAACATGTCAAGCATTTGCCGACATAGATGGCTATCTCGGCTTTCATGTTAGGCCACCAAAATTGTTTCTTCAGACCGTGATACATTTTGTCTGATCCGGGATGAATGGAATACCTTGATTTGTGAGCTTCATCAAAAATCACTTGCCTTAACCCTCCATAGACAGGTACCCATAGTCTATCCATGAAGACCCTGGTTCCATCAGGTTTCTCTTCCAGCTGCTTCTCCATCCCACGTAAACCTTCTCCAGTTAGGTTCTCTTGTTTGAGGGCTTCAATTTGTGCGTCGCGCACTTGGGAATTAAGGTTTGAGTGGATGGTCATGCCTAATGCTCGGACGCGGCGAGGTTTGGCATGCTCTTTCCTGCTTAAGGCATCGGCTACAACGTTAGCCTTGCCTGGATGATAACGAATCTCGCATTCGTAGTCATTTAGCAGTTCCTCCCATCGGCGTTGTCTCATATTCAATTCCTTCTGATTGAAAATATGTTGGAGGCTCTTGTGATCGGTGAATATGGTACATTGGGTACCATAAAGGTAGTGCCTCCAGATCTTGAGAGCAAAGACAACGGCTCCGAGTTCCAAGTCATGAGTGGTATAATTCTTCTCGTGAATCTTCAGTTGTCGTGATGCGTATGCGATGACTTTCTCTCGTTGCATCAATACACATCCTAAACCTTGATGCGAAGCATCGCAGTAAACAACGAAGTCTTCGATTCCATCGGGTAATGATAGAATCGGGGCGTCACAAAGCTTCTGCTTCAGTAATTGAAACGGTGCTTCAGTCTTGTCATCCCATATGAATTTCTTATCTTTCTGGGTCAGAGCGGTGAGCGGCTGGGCTATCTTTGAGAAGTTCTCGATAAATCGGCGGTAATAGCCAGCAAGACCTAAAAATTGTCGAATCTCGGTTGGAGTCGTTGGCGTACTCCAATCCTTGATTGCTTCAATTTTTGTGGGATCCACGTGGATTCCTTGATCATTGATCACATGGCCCAGAAAGTGAACTTCGCGAATCCAAAAGTCGCATTTGGAGAATTTCGCGTAGAGTTCTTCCTTCTTCAACAACTCCAGGATAAGTCTCAGATGTTGTTCGTGTTCTTCTCTACTACGGGAGTAGATAAGAATGTCGTCAATGAACACGATAACGAATTTATCCAGGTAGGGTTTGCATACGCGGTTCATCAGATCCATGAACACTGCAGGTGCGTTTGTCAATCCAAATGGCATTACGAGGAACTCATAATGGCCATAGCGTGTTCTGAACGCTGTCTTCGAAACGTCTTCATCTCTAACTCTGAGCTGATGGTATCCTGACCTTAGATCGATCTTGGAGTAGAAGCTCGATCCTTGAAGTTGATCAAATAGGTCGTCAATCCTAGGAAGCGGGTAACGGTTCTTCACAGTCAGCTTGTTCAGCTCCCAGTAGTCGATGCACATCCAAAAAGTTCCATCTTTCTTCTTGACAAATAGCACGGGTGCTCCCCACGGAGAGTGGCTTGGTCGGATGAAGCCTTTATCTAGCAATTCTTGCAATTGGCTAGATAACTCCTGCATCTCAGAAGGTGCCAGACGGTACGGGGATCTGGCTACGGGGGCGGCACCTGGAGCTATGTCAATGTGAAACTCTACTTGTCGCGTCGGCGGTAAACCTGGCAAGTCTTCGGGAAAGACTTCCGGGTATTCGCGGACAACGGGAACATCTGCTATGTTCTTCTCCTTTGGTTTCTTCTCAGTTACGTGTGCTAAGATGGCATGACATCCTTTACGAAGGAACTTTCTTGCCTTCATACTAGATATGAGGTTTAGTTGGGTTCCACTCTTCTCGCCTTGTACGTTTGGAGTGTTGCCATCTTCGAGTGGCATCCTAACTATTTTCTCATGGCACACGATTTCTGCACGGTTCTTTGATAACCAGTCCATGCCTATGATAACATCAAAACTTCCTAGTTCTACAGGCATTAGATCAATGCTGAAGGAATGATCGGAGAGTTCTAGTGAGCAATTGGGATAAATAATGCTAGTTTCTACTAATTCTCCGTTTGCTAATTCTACTGTGAACTTAGTGTCTAAGGCAACAGGGGTAATCTCAAGAGATTGGCTAAACTCGGTAGACACGAAGCTCCTATCAGCACCAGTATCGAATAAAACGGAAGCATAATGGTTGTTTAGTAGAAACGTACCCGTCACCGTGTTGGGGTCACGGCGAGCATCTCCGGCATTGATTACAAAGGCTCTTCCTCTAGCCTGATTCGGATCCTGGTTTCCTGCCTTCGGGCAGTCCTTCTTGTAGTGCCCGGTGGTTCCGCAACCGTAACAGGTGCGCTTCGGACAGTCTCGTGCTACGTGCCCTTTCGTCTTGCAGATGTTGCAGTAGACGTTGCCGCAATCGAGGGTGTGGTGGAGATTGCACTTGTTGCACAGGGGTGCTCCACCGTTGTATCCAGTTTTTCGGACAACGTGGGTAGGGGTAGTAGCAGCAAAGACCTTCACTGTTTCAGCTTCCTTGGCAGGGGCCTTATCATTGCGATTCCTCCAGAATCCGCGTTTCCCTTTGTTATCAGGCTTCTTGTTGGTGGAAGGAGTGGTACTGGCTTCAGGGGCCTTGTTCTCAGACTTTTTCTTGTCAAGATTCACACCTTGACGATTGGCTTGGTAAACCAGGTTGTGTGCCAGGCGCACAACATCCTGAAAAGTCTGAGGATTTGAGGAAAGGACATTACCCTGGATATGAGGTGCAAGTCCCCAGATGTACCGTTCAATCTTCTTGGAAAGAGGAGTGATCATGGTCGGACAGAGATGAGCGAGCTCACAGAACCTCTTGGTATAGCCGGCAACATCGGCTCCATTCATGGTTAGGTTCCAGAACTCAGCTTCGAGTTTCTGAAGCTCTTCTCTAGGACAATACTCATCGCGAAGCAGTTGTTTGAGCTCGTCCCAAGTCATGGCGTAAGCCAAATCGGTTCCCATAGCATCAGCATGGGAGTTCCACCAAGTCAGAGCGCTATCAGTCAGTGCGCAGGTGGAATACTTGACCATGTACTGCTCAGGGCAGTTGCTTATGCGGAAGACGGACTCCATTTTCTCAAACCAGCGAACTAAACCAACAGCGCCTTCAGAACCCTTGAAATTCGAGGGTTTGCAGTTCATAAAGTCCTTGTATGAACATTCACGGGGGCCTGCAATTGTTAGATTGAAACGTTGAATACAATTTAGGAAAATTGTAATCGGGTGTTTTTCTAACATTGGTTAATTCGTACTTACCGCGCGCCCCATTGTCGTTCTGACGTTGGGTTTCAGCGGCGGCAACAGTTTCTGCTACGCGATTAGCAATCATCTCCTCGATTTCCTCAGCGGTCATGGGAGGAGGAGGCGGAGGAGGCGAAGTGTTTCTGGTGGTTCGGCGTCTCGGTGGCATGATTTCGCTTTAAGTTACAATTGTCAACATAAAGAAAATTTTAGATAATATGTAAATGGGGTTATTACATGCTCGAGAATAACTGCCACGACATACATCAATTGCCAAAACATTTTCACGCAACTCACCAAGAAACATAAGATAGGAAGGATGAAGTAACATAGCGTGTCATAGTAATCATAACAATGTAAGCCATACAACCATAACATAATAATAACATGACCATAAATTAGCAATCATAAACATTCCAAAAGATTTCCATAGCATAATAACCGGAATCATACATCAAGTTTGTTACCATATTACAGACAAAACATATTCAAAATAAACAAGTTTTGCATCGTGGGCTCGCAGTCCCAATCCTGACTAATGCTAACATGTTTCATCTATAAAACGGTTATCAAAAGATACTAGGTCACATCTACCTAGAATGCTGGTGGGGGTGGTGGAGGACCAGGAGGCATGTAGTAAAAGGGCGGGGCATGGGTCATGGCATGGAGGGTGGCGAGAAGTCGTCCGGAGACGAACTCCAAAGCAGAGACCTTCCTCTGCAAGCTCTCATGCGAGAGGAGCAGGTCGGTCGTGGCCATGCTGACCCCAGTCATGTGAGCATGAAGGGATCCCATGGCGTTATCAGCGTCGCCCATGCGTCCGATCAATGCAGACATCTAGTTCCTAAGACGGGTCATCTCAGGGGTGGTCGGTAACTGGCGGACATCGGCATCCAGCTCTCCCAAATCGGCCTCGATGCGCCTCAGACGAGCCACTAGTAATGGTACAGTTTCGGAGATGGGCTCGTCAGTGAAGGGTGAAATACCCATGGGCACACGGCGGGAGGGGTCGGGAAGTGAGGATTCCCCAAGAGCGTAACAGCTAGGGAACTCCTCGATCATACGCCAGTGCTGAACCTGGCCCGGCATCCACGCTAAGTGGGGCAGCTGAAATACATAACGCCGCTTGGGCGCAGGCTCATCAGGGGTACGTCGAACCTCTCGAGTCCGGGATGGGCCAGGTGCCCGTCCCGGGGTGAATCCCCGTCTGCCGCCACCAGGCGTGGCGACAAAAGTCTTCACAGACCGATCTCGGCCTGCGAAGGGGTCAGTGGAGCTGGAAGCATCCATAGTGGCTGCGCCGCCAGCAGTGGCGGTGGGAGCAGGGTGGTCAGGGGAGTCATCAGAGGTCCTACGTCTGATAGGACTCAGGAAACCTGCTGGTACGGGGGTCGGGCGAATAACTCCTACAGTAGCACCCTCGGTCTCGGGGCTCGACGGCACGTAGTCCTCTGGTGACGGTGTGTACTCAACACTCGGCTCCTCATCGGAATCGGCAACGCAAATGACTTCTTTAGAAGCCATCTCTGCGAAAATATTCCAAAAAGAACTGTGTCAGTATGGAATCATACCCCGGTCAACGGAATCGGGTGTGAGCCAGAATGGAATCATAGTCGAGGATACATAGAACAACTTCTAATAATTTAAAAACTTCATAAAACATTAATTCATTTCATTGCAGCGGAAAGATAGTGGAAACATTAATGTCTTACAATTTAAAAGCATAAGTCTTAAACGATTATTAAAAGCATAAAACGGTTAAGTTGGATAGTCGGGACTATGACTCCAAGGACAGGTCCGATAGCATTTGTAAGCCCCATTTGCATGTCTTCAGAAAGTCTTGTCAATTACCTAAGAAATCATGAATATAAAACGGGTCAACATGAAGTTGGTGAGGTTCACAGGTTTAGGACTCGATAGTTAAACAGTTGTAAAACAGTTGTAAAACAGTTTCGGTATACTTAAATATTATCAGGGTTTATTGTTGTGGTTGTATGATCTCACCTGAACCTTGATTTCAAATACTAACGGTTTACCCACCCGGCATCTCTTGCCCAGAGATGTTAAACAGAGCAGAATAACTGACGTGTACCCCCAGACAATCCGGAGTCAGAACTGGAGCTACCAGTTAGGGTAGGGTTGTCAACCCAAATAGATCTATTCACTAGCTATCGTTTCGTACAGAACTAATTGAAATCAATTAATGATGGGATTTCGGTTGTACAAACGTTTATAACGATAATGTACCAAGTTGGGCAATTAGTAAGAGAACAAGTAGTCATACGGCTAACAAATAAACCATAATATTAAGTAAAAAGCATTTAATCAGTTTTCATGATTTCTCCCCCAAGTATAAAACAATTAAAAGGAAAAGGGGGCCGTGAAACTCACAGATTCAGCAGGTATGAAACGAGCAACCGTGAAGCGGTAGCAGCAGGTAGCAAGTAAAAGCCTAATTAAATAAATAAGGTCTTGCATAAGGTCATGATCAAATGAGTAACATAAGTCACCCAAGTGATACCGGTCAAGTCTTGACGTTTTAATCCGTTTGAAAACGTTTGAAAACTTGTTAACTTGTATTTATTAAACAAATACGTTCGGTGATGATTTATATTTATGTTAAATAAATATAATCTAAGAATAATCATTTTCAACAATTCAACCAAGTTTTGAACATTGAGTTTAAAGGTATAATAATGTTTATTATTATCTTCACAAGTTTGTATAATTATTTTAAGTAAATAATTATATAATTGGTTTGTTAATCTTGCAAGTTATAATTATATTAAATAATTATGATTAACAATACTTTGGTAAATAAAACCTATATCATTAGCAAATAATTATTTGTCAAAAATAATTATTAAGCGTTTACTTTATTTTCCAAACTTAAATCTTTAATGAAAACGTTTCAAAGCTCTTAGCATTTAATCATTTATATTTCGAAATCGTTTAATATTTCACTTGCATGAAATATATGTTTCTCAAAAATATCTTAACGACGTTTGGATTTATATAACGTTGTCTTTATAAAACTTGACTTTTATTTAAAATCTCCAACAAACGTTAGTTCATTTTTTGATACTTTGTTTTCATCAAAGTAATATTAAAAGTCCTTGTAAACATTTAAAGCCAATGATTTGTCTTGATTTATTTTTATAAAAATCTTTTATAAAAATATTTATTTTCAAATGTGACCTTTTTATAGAAAAATGTCCATTTCTAGCAAGTTTTAAGAAAGGTTAAAACTTGTAATAAATCCAAGTATTTATGTCAAATTAATCATTTGACATAAATTTAAATATATTCTTTTTGTCCAATCATTTAATCATTTGTAACATATTAAATATGTTATATGACTATTTTAAGAAATATATTCTTTTTGTTTTTAACATGTTTAAGGTTTGTTATGACTTTTAGATCTAGATTTAATATGTCCATATAATCATGTTCATCATCTTTATTATCATGTAATCATAAGTTTAAATCCACTAACACTTTGTGTTAGGACCAAGTATTTAAATCAAGACAATCTACTAACACATTTAGTGTTAGGACTTGTAAATATAAAATGCAATCTACTAACACATTAGTGTTAGGACAAGAAAATAAATAGCAATCACTAACACATTTGTGTTAGGACAAGGAAATATAAATAACAATCACTAACACGTTTGTGTTAGGACAAGGAAATATAAACATGTAGAGATTGTTAGTTAACATTTTATATGAAGAGGCTTGGAGGTTGGTTCAAACAACTAACTTATGAAACCAAAGTTTCATTAACAAGATCATGGTGCACACTTGCTACTTTCTTATGATTTTGCAAATGTGTTTCACCACACTAGTTGGTTAACTTTAAGCATCTAGATGCACCAACAAGTGTTTGATCTTGGAAGAAGGAGGTTAAGAAAGAGAGTTTTTGTTAGTTGATGAACAAACACAAGCATTCTTTGATTATTTGTGGATTGTTGTCAAGACTTGTAGGCTTTCTTGGGTGGTAACCATGTAAGAAATATAGGAGAAAAGGGGTTTAGAATACTCACAAAGGTGTGAGATTAAAACCGAGTGAAGAGGAGGAGGGTGGCGGCTTTCGGTGGTGGTTGGTAGGGGCTGTGGCGGCTCCGGCAGGTGGCTGGTCGGCGGAGCAGGTGGCCGGCGGTGGTGATCAGCGGCAGTGGCAGCCGGCTCGGTGAGGGGGTGGTGGTTGGCTTCAAGGGAGCAAGGGAGCAAGGGAGATGGGTGTTTGAGTGTGGGGGACAATGAGCTCCTAAACCCTCCCTTTTATAGCCTTAATCAAGTGTTTACCCATTGTGTATTAATGTGTTGTCAATCCCTCAAGTCCTCTAGTTTAATCCAAGAGTAGGTTAGTAGTTTTTATAAATCTTGCAAGAGTTTTAAAATGATTCAACTCTTTTATAAAATATTTAGTGGTTAGAAGTTTATAAAAATCACAAGTTTTTAAAATATACTCCAAGTGTATTTTATCCAATTGAATGATGATTTTCATTTTTATAAATGTTGTTAACCCAAGTTTTATAAAAATATTAATGGGTTAAAGAGTTGAGTTAGTTTATAAAATTTATAAACTTAGTGGGCTTTAAAACAAAATTATTATTTTGTTTTTAATTGGGCCGAAGCCCAATCGGAATAAAAGAAAAGAGAATGGGCCGAAGCCCATTCGATTTGGAGAGGGGCTGGGCCGAAGCCCAGTCGGGTTGGGCCGCAACCGGGTCGGGCCGGGTTCTCGGTCGGGTCGCGAAGGAAAAAGAAAAGGACTTGGGCCGGTTTGGCCCAATGCGTATCGGGTCGCGGGTCGGGTTTCCGGGTCGACGGATTTACTTGGTACGTTGAGGTGAACCTTTGGGTGAGTTTTCGGGTTGATCCGGACATTTTTGGGCTTATTGGGCTTTACTGGGCCCAATAGGTGAAACGGGAGGTTCGTTTGGTTAAGGTGGTTAAGTCTTGACAACGTAGCATTTTGTATTCGTTTTAGGTTCATGAAATGACTTAATAGCTTGAATCGGTTTGATAAAATATAAAATATCAAATTTTATATTTAATTTCTTATTATTAAAGTTCCATTAATAATAACATGAAACGTTCATGTTTCCCAATTATCTAGCGTGAAATTTAAATCAGTAAATCGTTTAACTAAACACGGCTAATTATGCAGTTTAGAAAACAGAAATCACATAATTATCACATAAATAAAGTCAACAAAAGTCAACGGAGAGAGAGTGTTGACCTGATTTTTGGACCGGTTGTCACAAATGTGTTACTTTGACGGTCCCCGAGTCAGTTTTTATACTAATTGGTCTATAATATTTTTTGTCCTCACAACGATTGTCAAATATATATTGTGACACAAGTGCTTAAATATTAACGCTAGTTTAGTATTTAGGAAGGTTTGTTCATTTATATATATTTAGTAGGTGGAGTGTCAAGACTGGTTTTGGGTGTTTATAAATATCAAAAACAAACAAAGAAAATGATTAAATTGAGAAGTTTATGTAGAGACCATAATTGTTTGAGGCTTTTGCATTAGAATTACTTTGGGCTAGTTTAAATGTATTTGGGCTAAACTTGTAGATGGGTTGTGTGGGCTCTTTTAATTCGGTTGTGTTAGGGTCCAATAGGCCGAATTTCTGTAGCTTGTTTAACAAGCATAAGTTCTCCTATATAAGGGGAGCTAGGTTAGAGGATTAGGGTTGTTGATTCTCCTAGGGTTTTCTTGGTGTTTTTGCGGATTAAAGGTGTATCGAATTCACCTAGTGAATTCAACTTTCAAGCGTGTGGTAATCGAATCTTGTTCAAGCATTCTCAATTGGTTGGTATTTCTTTTAATTGTTTCTTTGTGTTTGCTATACTTTTCGATTTAAACTTGAATCACCTCTAGTCACCGGATTCCGCACGGTGACTATAGGCTTTGATATCGCGTGAGGGGTTTAATTGATCCTTACAATTGGTATCAGAGCCAAGAAATGCAAGTTTCGAGGCTCTCGCGATATCCGATTCAGGTTTTTGGTGACTAACAGTTTAAGTTTTGTGGTGATTTTCAGCTTTAGCACGTCTCGGAAGTAATTTGTGCAGGTTTCAAGTTCAGACAGGAGTGTTCGTGAACAATTGATCGTGAATCTGCAGGTTTCTGTAACTTTTCGTGCATTTAGAAGACTTTTCGATCAGCTTGTCTGATCGAAAACCCTTTCCTGTCACCCTCCTGTGATCGAGAAAGACCCACTGTGTCTTTTCGATCAGGTGCTTCAGTCGAAAAGTCCCACTTTTGAGACTTTTCCATCAGTTGCTCATAATCGAGAAGTCCCTCTTTGTGACTTCTCGATCAGAATTTTCGATCGGAAAGTCCCCTGTGACTTTTCGATCTTCTGCTCATCTCAATCGGAAAGTCCCATCTGAGACTTTTCGATCAAGCCCCATCTTTTCAATCCTGAACCACCCTTTTCGACTCAAATCCTTCCCGATCGAAAACCCCTTTTCGATCCAACCTTCGTCCGACCGGAAACCCGTTTTCGTTCCAGAGCCTGTGTCCGACCGTAAACCCCTTTTCGACCCGACCGAAAACCTTTCCAATGGCTTTCGATATGTCCAATCTCTCTTCTGCTACTCTGGAAATGGATGCCCAAATCGGCACCTCAACAAGACCACCAAGATTGACCTCAGGAAAAGACTTCATGAGCTGGAAGTACAGGTTCGTCAACTATGCTAACTACAATGATCCCAAGATTATCAGATCTATTGAAGCCGGAGATTATGTTCCAAAGACTGTTACAACTGGACAACCTGATCTGATAAAAGAGAAATGTGAATGGTCAGACACTGATTGGGACAAGGTGGAAAAGGATAGTAAGGCTCTTGCTGCATTAACTATGGCACTCTCACCTGAGGTTGCTGAAGCCTTCAAGGAGTACAAGTCTGCTAAATCATTGTGGGATGCTGTTGTTGATGCATATGAAGGAAAATCTGATATGAGGGAGTCAAGGAAAGAAAACCTTAGAGAGAAATTCAATGACTTCAATTACGTGCATGGTGAGAATATAGAAACTCAATTGCAAAGGTTCATCAAGATCGTCACAGCAATGAAAGAAGCTGATGTGACATACACTTAAAAGGAAGTCAACAAGAAGCTGATCCATTCTTTACCGCCCAACTGGGATAGCACAGTTGAGGTAATGGAAAGAATCCTGGACTTGAACACAACAACACTCAGCTCACTCATGTCTACGATTAGAACTTATGAAGAAAAGAAACTCAAGAGGGCAAGAAAGCAGGGAGTTGGAGCGGCTGCCACACAAGTAAATCAAGCCTCTATATCGCAGCCCAGTATCTCAGTGACTCAAACTGTTGATCTGACATCAAGCCCTCTAGCTTTCATTTCTCAAGCTGCTAGTGGAGCTAGTTCTTCAAATGGCTCTAATCTGGTTACATTGGATGTTAACACCTTAGCTAAAGATTCTAGTTTTGATTGGGATTAGGAATAATGAGTTGTTATCAAGCTTTGGTTGCAGGTACTTTACTTCCAAATGACCTGTCCCATGAGGATGTGAAACAGGTGAACCCAGATGACCTTGAAAAGATGGACATATCTTATCAAATGGGAATGTCCGCATTGAGAGCCAAGTAGTATATGGCAAGAACTGGAAACAAAAATTGGAATGATGGCAAAGGCATAAAGCTATCTTTCAACAAAGCCAATCTGAGATGCTTCAACTGTAATGATTATGGTCACTATGCAAGAGAGTGTCCCAAGCCTAAAGTTGAAAGAGATGCTAAAAGTGATGAAAAACAGAATGTCAAGAAAATGGAGGTAGGCGCTGATGATAAAGCACTTGTCGTTCAAAGCACTCCTGGAGGTTATGACTGGTCTACTCATGTTGATGATCTCAGTCTAAGTCTTGCACACATTACTCTGTTAGCTGAGGAAGAAGCAGACAGAGAGACACTGGAGATGAACCAACATGCATTCATGGTGAATACTGCTCCAGGGCCTGAAGTCAACTCTAGCAACACATAGGTATGCAACTGCTCTTGTTCTCATTGTGTGGAGGTATTTAATGCTTACAAAGAATTTGAATCTAAATTTCATTATGAATCCCTAAAATGTGAACGCGCCACTAGAGAATCAAATAATTTCAAAGATATGGCTAGATTAAATAGGGAAAAGTATGAAGCAGCTAAGCTAGATGTGACAAATCTTGATAATCAATTAAGTGACACTAGAGTTTTGCTGAGAGTTGCTAACACAAAAGTTGAAGAACTAACAAAAGAGGTAGAAGAATTGAGAGATCAACTTGCTAAATCTCAAAGTAAAATAGACTCTAATAATAAGATTCAATCAAAAATGCTGGTAGCAAGGTCTCTTTTCTATAACTCTGATGTTAGGATAAAGTATGTTCAACAGAATTCAGGTCTAGGTTTTGGGGATGATTGAGACCTCAACACACACTGTTCCCATGCCTCACATGCATAAAATGATTTCTGAACCATCAAAGGGAACAATAGATTCTTTAGCCGATATAGACAAAAGACTTTCTGAATGCCCAATAAAAATCTCATCTCCTACTTCTAACTCCACTAACACTTCCACTTCTTGTGCAGATGTAGTTAGCAGTATTGGAAGTGAAAAGGCAGAAACCTCAAGTTTTTCAAGTCAAGAGTCTTTTGAGAAATTTGACTGGAATAAATATGGTTTTCCTATTGATGGTTCCAAACTTAAACTTGTTGAGTCTGATGTTTTTGATAAAACCTCTTTGTGTAGCAACTATAGCTTTGGTGCATGTGATGATAAAGTATCTAAACCTCTAAGGTGTGTTAGAATTTTAAGGAGGGGTAAGGGACCACAGGTTGCTGGTCCCAAACCTATTAATTCTGGTTTGCATGAGTCTGATATTAGTGTGAATTTAAATGCTTCTGTGTGTGATAATGTGAAAGTGAATGCTAAGAATATGAAGAATGTGCAGGTAGACAGGCCACACGATGTTATCCCATATCCTGAGGTAAACTCGGTGTATGACCAGTTTGTGCCGGTACAGCGGGAGTATGTGTTAACAACTAGGCCCAGAGGAAAAGTTTGTTGGATTCGTAAAAATGATAAACCGTCTTGGATATCCACAGGAAAAATCTATCCAAAAACTCCCGCTTACCTAAAGAAGCAGTCTTGCCATGTGTGTGGAAATCCCGGACATGTGGCAAGAAATTGCTTACATAGGCCATATGAACCCTACTATCCCAAAACTCACTTTAAAAATGATCATGGGCAATCATATGGTGGCACAAACAACAAACCTATTCCTGAAAAGGTAAAGGCTAAGCAGAAGGTACCAACAGGCCTAAAGGTACCTAAAGTGACCAAAGAGTCTGCACCTTACAAACAAAAGGTGCAGAACAGTGTGCCTCCTAGACCAAAGGCACAAAGTGAGAAGAAAAGGCCTGCATCTCAACCAAAGGGACAGAAAACCAAACTGACCCAAAAATCTCTTGGCAACCACAAAACTGATTCTCAAAAACATAATAAATCTGCGAAAAAATCAGTAACAGTGCCTGAACCTGTTTTGCATGATAAACATTTTTCTCATGACAACTGGAATGTTAAAAAGAAGGTAAACCAAGAGTATGTTCCCAAAGGAGTGTATAAAAAACACACTAAACAGTTTGATGAAGCTAAACCTACAAAATTAAATGTTTACCAAATTCCTTCAAAAAGAAAACAGGTTCACAACAAAGAAAAGGATATGCATTCACGCATTTTCACAACTGAATCATCACCAGCTCTTAAGCCCATCACCAACAACTGCAACCCTACTTCACCCAGTCTACAAAAAGTCTGGGTACCCAAATCTAACTAACTTCTCCTATGAATGTAGGAACAGCCAAGGAGGCCTATTAATAACCTTTGGTATGTTGACAGTGGTTGTTCCAGGCATATGACAGGCGACATATCTGTCCTGCAAGATTTAGAGAAATACGATGGAGGATATGTGTCGTTTGCTGGAGGAGTTGGAGGACACATCAGTCAAAGAGGCACCGTCAGAAATGGATGTCTGAGCTTCCATGATGTCAACTTTGTTCCTAAACTCAAGCACAGTCTACTAAGCGTGTCACAAATCTGTGACAAGGAATACCTAGTGCTCTTCAACAAAAAAGAGTTCTTAATTCTTAAACCTGGGTACTACATTCCTGATGATTGAGTGCTAATGCGTACACCCAGATATGGTAACTCGTATGTCCTGAACATGATAAAGCCACCCACAACTGAAATGGCGTGCCGTCTTTCCAAGACAGCTAAGAATCAAGCTCAACTTTGGCATCGGCGCTTGGACCATACGAACTTGAAAAACTTAAATCGCTTGGCAAGAGGAGGACTTGTAAAAGATCTCCCAATCAGAGAATTCGTGGTAAAAGACAAGTGTATGGCATGTGCTAAGGGGAAGCAGCACAAGCGGCCGCACAAGCCCAAATTGCTTCATATGGACCTATTCGGTCCAGTCAGTATGTTAAGTTTAAATCGTTGTGCCTTTTGTTTAGTTATAACTGATGACTTTTCACGTTTCACTTGGGTGTTTTTCTTGTCAAGGAAAAGCGAAGTACCAGAGATCCTAAAAGCTTTCATCAATGTGATTGAGAACAAGCTGAACCTGAAAGTCAAATCAATCAAAAGTGACAACGGCACAGAGTTTAAGAACCAGATCATGGATGCGTTCTGCAAGATGAAGGGAATTGAGCATCAATATAGTGCACCCTACACTCCTCAACAAAATGGAGTTGCAGAAAGGCGTAATCGGACATTAATTGAAGCTACACACACGATGCTATGTGATTCCAAGTTACCAACCATGTTCTAGGATGAAGCAATCAACACAGCCTACTATGTACAAAATAGGGTTCTCATCAACAAGCGACATCAGAAGACCCCTTATGAATTAGTACATCATGACAAGCCCAAAATTGGGCAACTCAGGGCTTTTGGATGTCTTTGTACTGTTTTAATTAACACTGACCTACCAAAATTTGTAGCTAAATCAGATGAGTCTTATTTTGTAGATTATTCTGCCAGTTCAGCATACAGGGTTTACAACAAGCGAACAACAATGGTAATTGAATCAACAGATGTGGATTGGCTTGAAGAGAACCCATCAGACGCAGGCACTGGTCCAGCTCAGGCATTCGACTATAATCAATCCTTTTTACCTTTTAGGCTGGATCCAGTGATTGCAGAAGAGTTATTCGAGGATTCTGTTGCAAGTCCCTCAGTGACAATTTCCCCAACTCAACATGTTGCAGAGAATGATCCAATAATGGAAGTTGTCCCTGCTACTCAAGAAACTGAGGCGAGTACTGATGGAATAGAAGCAAGTGCAGTTGAATCAAAAGCAGCAGCAACTGATGCTGAACCAGAAACTACGGCAGACCAGCTTGATGAAGAACTTGTACAGACAGGTCTACCCATTGAAATTCCAGTTCTAGTAACTGCAGAAACAAGAATTCACAAATATCATCCGCTGGAGAATATTATTGGACCTCTTGCATCCGGAGTTGTCACACGGAGTACCTCTGGCACAATAAATCATTGCATGTACTCCTGCTTTCTCTCTCAAATCGAACCATCCAACATCTCTATGGCACTGCAAGATCCAGGCTGGGTAGAAGCTATGCACGAGGAATTAAACTAATTTTCAAAGCTTCAGGTGTGGAGGTTAGTTGTGAAACCAGTTGACAAGAGAGTCATCACAAATCGATGGCTTTACAAAAACAAGAAAGATGACAATGGGGTGATTGTCAGAAACAAAGCTCCACTGGTGGTTCAAGGGCACAAGCAGATAGAAGGTATTGACTACGACGAGGTATATGCTCCAGTTGCCAGGTTGGAGGCAATTCGGGTGTTTCTAGCATATGCTTCATACATGAACTTCACTGTTTATCAGCAAGACGTGAAAACAACTCTCCTTTATGCTGACATGGATTAAGAAGTTTATGTATCTCAACCTCCAGGGTTTATTGATGAAGAACATCCCTATCACGTGTATAAGCTAGATAGAGCTTTGTATGGGCTACATCAGGCACCTAGATCTTGGTACAAAACTCTCACAGATCACCTCCTAGCACACGGGTATGTCAGAGGGATTGTGGATCAGACACTGTTCATAAAGGAGGTTGGGGATGATATCATAATGGTTCAGGTGTACGTGGACGACATCATTTTTGGTTCCACAAGTGAAAATTTGTGCAAAGAGTTTGAACAAGTCATGAGGACGAAGTTTGAAATGAGTCGGATGGGGGAAATGGAATTCTTCCTTGCATTACAAGTGAAACAGAGTGAAAGCGGGATTCTTGTACATCAAGCAAAGTATGTGACAGAAATCTTAGAGAAGTACAAAATGGCAGATTCCAAAGCAGCAGACACACCTATGGCAGCACGTCCACCTCTTACCAAAGATCCAGAAGGGCAGTCAGTAAATGAACACAACTATCGCTCGATGATTGGATCTTTGAAGTACCTGACCGCAAGCCGTCCCGACATAATGTTTGCAGTGTGTCAATGTGCTCGATATCAGGCTAACCCTAAACTGTCTCATCTTACTGCTGTCAAAAGAATCTTTAGGTACCTGAAGGGCAGGCCTAGGCTTGGTCTTTGGTATCCTAAAGATTCTGGATTTTATTTATATGCATTTTCTGGACAGTGATTATGGAGGTTGTGAGCTTGACAGGAAATCAACATCAGCAGGAACACAATTTTTAGGAGACAGGTTGGTGTCATGGCAGAGCAAGAAGCAGCATACAGCGTCAAAAAGCACTGCTGAAGCAGAATACATGGCAGCATCTGCTTGCTGTTCACAGGTGGTATGGCTGCAACATCAGTTGCATGATTACGGTTTGAATTTCTATGATACTACTATCTATTGTGATAATTCCGCTGCACTTCAGATTGTTAAAAATCCTGTTCAATTTTAAAAAACAAAACACATTGACATTAAAGTGCATTTTATATGAGACTGCTACGATCGCAGGCTCATTCACTTGGAACAGGTTTCGTCGGACGAGAATGTGGCAGACATGTTTACCAAACCCCTCCCTCGAGCTAATTTTGAAATGTGTCTCAAAGGCCTCCGGATGATAGCCTTTAATGAGTAATTTGGCAACTGTTTTTTTTATTATTTTTTTATATTTCAAAAAAAATGAAAAATGATGAAAAAAAAATCAAAAATATTGCTTTTATTGTCTTAAAAAATTTAAAAGCAAGGGGAAGATATAAGATAAACATCTTATGTTTCCTCTAAAGTGTGTGCTTTTAAATTCTTTAATGGTTTTGGTTGACCAGGTTGGGAAGTGATATAAATTTCCAGGTGTTTGCTGACTGACACGTGTAAGGTGGATGTGAAAAGCTGTGATTCATGGCTGGTATGTTTGGTAGGCTCTGCTGATAATCAATCAAAAGGTATGTTTTATCACAACACTTGAAGATAACGTATGATGCTTGATAGGAAGCACACACTTAGGTTAGTACAATTTCTATTTGACTGTGCATCAGGAATCCTGAGACACACGGCCGGTTCTGAGTTTTGATGTCATGCTCAAAAATCCCATTCCCTCTGCTTTGTGTAAGCAATGACCTGGGAATGTTGTACGTGAGTCAGGACTCCTCTGTTCTGTGAAAGCGGAGACCTGGAACCTCCCTGATCCACGTACGTTTAAGATCACATTGTACATATATGATAAACCAAAAAGATGCCAATGGGCACAATCAAAAGAGACCCACAAGTGTCCAAAACCCTCAGCCTTTGTCACTGATGAGAGCATTATTAAAAATGATTCAAAAATTCAGTTGACTTTGTATATTATCCAACAAAACCTCTGTGATCTATTCTTTCTTTTCTCAACCCAGTCTGGAACATGATGTTGGGCTTAAGGAAAGGTATCGTGAAAAATGTTGTACGGAAGTCAGATGTACTCGATAGAGTGTACAAACGATACCTAGGATCTATGTGTGTGACCTAAATAGATTTTCATGATTAATAAACCTTAAAATATAAATTAAAGTGATAAAACTCCCTGAGTAAGCGAAAGAAGCATGAGTTTAAAGATGGACCAAAAAAACCAGCAATCGCCTGAACATGCGAAGTAACTGAAGCTGAAAAGGGTTTGTCTTATTTTATTTTTTTTTTTGTAAAAGTTGCCAGATAATAAGACTCTCGGGCTTGACTTCAGGGGAAGCTTTCTAAAATGAACGAGACTTAAGTTCGGTGTTTGTTTGTTTTTTTTTTTAAATTATATCTTTGTTAAGAGAAAATGTGTGTGAGTTAAAAGTTTGGGTTTCAATTGATCATCTTTAAATGTTGGGGGGGGGGGGGGGTATGTGAAAATTAAAAAAAAATCTTAAAAAAAAGGAGAAAAGGAACCGCCGGCCCCCTTCCCCCTCATTACCGTCTTCCTCTCTTCCTCTTACAAACCCTAACCACCACACCATCACCTCCGATCTCCACCACCTACTGCTGTCACCACCATCACACACCACCAAATCGCTGCCACCACCCTGCGACCACACCACTACCATCCCTGTCAAAAAAATCATCACCGGACCAGCTCCTTTCACCCACGTCTCCGTCGCCACTGTTCGCTCTCCATCCGACGCCCTCCGCCACCGTCGCCACCATCCGACACCATTGTCTCGGTCGGAATCCACCTCCGATCACTCTCCTGTGGTTAATTTTGAGCCATGGCGCCTCGATTGAAGCGTGCGGCCCGACCCCTGCAAGAGCGACTTGAGTAGGTTTTAGATTTTTTGTGATTTCTTTATCGGGAATGGAAGGGATAATGGTTTGAGTGTATTGTTTGGATGAAATCGTGTCAAAAGACGCATCTTTGTACTATTCGATTAAGTTGCAGATGCATTCTGGAGAAGAAGACCCCTTTTCGATCGAAACAGAGACTTTTCGATCAGGCTGTAAAGCTTTTCGACTGGTCTCGGTGCTTTTCGATCGAAGATTCTCGGTAACACGAGGCTTTTCGATCGAAGCAGGCACTTTTCCATCGAAAGCTTATGCTTCTCGATCAAAGCCTAGGCTTTCCGATCGAGACATAGGACTTTTCGATCAGCTTAAGGCTTTTCGATCAAGCCACCAGGCTTTTCGATCAGTCTTAGGGCTTTTCGATTGGGGATCTCAGGTAGATGATACTTTCCGATTGGACGGATGCTTTCCGATCGAAAACCCTGCTTTTCGATCGGAAAGGTACCTGATGATGTTTCAACTGGTTTTTTTCTCCGTTTTGAAGCAGTTATGCTGTCCGTTTTTCGAAATAATTCTTATGACTAATGAAGTTTTATCAGTTTTGGATGTTTATCTGTGTTTGTGAGTGCAGCGACTTAGAATTTATCAAAGATCACAACACAGTAGCATACTTGCTGGATCCACCTGCAGAGCATCGAGAGAAGTACCAGTTGATGATTGCAAGACTGAAGAGGTTCTGTTTACACTATGCGCATACTGCAAACCCTGTTATTTGCAAGCGTATGCAACAGGAATTTTGGAAGACAGCATATGTGTCTGATGATGGAAAGCAGATACTGGCCAAGATACAATCAACACCAGTGGTTTTGACAGAAGAAAATTTCAGACAGGCTCTCAGGCTTAAGGATGTTGCTGCTGATCCGATTACCTTGGATAAAGAAATGGTCACTCAGTGTCTAAAAGAAATGGGATATCACACAATATCCCCTCCTACAATGAAGGCTCTCCTTCCGCCATACTGGAGAATGCTGGCCCATCACGTATAGAAGTGTGTGATTGCCAAGAAAAGCTCAACAGATCAACTGAACCAAGTGCACACCTATGCTATGGTGTCACTAGTTAGAGGGGTTCATTTCAACTCGTCTAGGTTGATATTTGATGATGTGAAGGCTGTGGTGACCAGAGATAAAAAGTTTGCTGCTGTTCCAAGGTTCATCCAGTTAGTTCTGGATTCTAGATATCCAACCCTGAGGAAGACCAATGATGCTCATGATACTAAGCCAATGGGCATTGAGGTTTTCCTGATGATTAACCCAAAGAAGACACTGACCGATAAGGTACCGTTTGGTAACAAGTTTGGTGAATTCGCTGAGATAGAAAGAGAGGAGGTTCCTGTACAAAGAAATGATGTCAATGAAGAAGAACACAATGTGCCTGCCTCTCAGAAGCCAGTTACTGAATTCACAGATAGTTCGGATTGGGAAGATTTTGATCTAGAAGACGTGCAGATTGGTGCATTGAATTTTGAAGGTGAAGAGAATATCAACTATGATACATATCTTGATGACATTAATATTGAGGATGTTGAGACTGAGATTGCTGAGACTCCATTGATAAGAAAACGGAAAGCCACTGAGGATCCTCCCCTCGGTGCTTCTGTTACCAAAGAACTGACTAATGAAGTAGAGATTGCTACACAACACGCTGCAGAAACTCCAAGTGACCCGAGAAGAAGAATATTGGATCCTCGTGTGCCACCAGTCACTAGTACCAGTGCTGGTCAATCATCTTCACAACCCACTGCCCAAGACAAAGGTAAGGCAGTAGAAACACCAGAGTTCCGGTTGGAGAAGGAACTTAGAGTTGGAATTGCTGAGTTGAAGGCCCAGAACACTACCCAAAGTGAGCTGATTGGAGATCTTGTTGACATACAAAAAATGCATACTACCGAACTGGAGAATCAGAAGAAGGTCAACCGACAGTTTTCAAGTCAGCTTAAAGAGTTGCACAGAATGATAAAACAACTTACTTCAGCTGGTTCAAGCAAGTCAAAGAAAGACGACAAAGGAGATCCAGAAAACAAAGAAGAGAGCTCAGGTGCTGGTGGTTCTTTACAATCACCAGAGTTTGACTTTGAATAAGATATCCCTGAAGCTTCTGGCCCAGTATTACCTGAAGCTGATGATAAAGACACAAGAGACAGAGACTACATGACAGTGCCAGCTTCAGAATTTGATGGAGGTTGGGAGGCTCAGACGTATGCTTATCCTCCTGAAAGGTATTTGATCTAGCTGGGAGAGCATTATCATGACATAAGGGGAATCACTAAAGAAATTAAAGCCTGGATGTTTGATGCGGAGAAGAATATGTTTTTTGTGAGAAGAAAGGGTCAGTACCCTCTGGAATATTACAAAAGCTGGACTCAGTTTTATTCTTGGACGAATGTGGATCTGACGATGATGTATCAGGCTCCGTTCACAAACCCATCACAGAATGAGCAGGCAAAGTACTTTTACAGAAAATTGGAGAATGCAATGCTTAGCAAATTCAAAAGGTTTGAAGACTTTCCTCACAAGAAGTCGTATGTTAAAAAATACAGAGGTGTTTTCAAGTGGGATGGGAAGAAAAATGAAGATGGAAAGAAGAGTGGCTCTAAGAAGCAGTTCTCTAATGTATTGTATCCTCCAACAGAGAAGACAAAGACAATACCTCTGCCAATGCACCATCTTGAGGGTTGTCTACATGACTTCCAAACTTGGGCGTACAGTGATTACTCCGGTGAAGCAAAAATTCTCTGCAAATCAAAGACGATGAATGTTATGGAAGTTCATGACCTGATGAGGTTTCATAAGAAGGATATTCTAGTTCTGGCCAAGCATCAGATTGAAAGCAACAAGGAGACTGAAGAATATTAGCAAAAGAGTTGTGGTATGATCCAGCAACAGTGCAGTTATCCAAGAAGTTCCGAATGTAAAGACTGCAGTCTAATGCTAAAGCCTAGGGGAAGATTGTAGAGACCATGATTATTTGAGGCTTTTGCATTAGAATTACTTTGGGCTAGTTTAATTGTATTTGGGCTAAACTTGTAGATGGGTTGTGTGGGCTCTTTTAATTCGGTTGTGTTAGGTCCAATTGGCCGAATTTTTGTAGCTTGTTTAACAAGCATAAGTTCTCCTATATAAGGGGAGCTAGGCTAGAGGATTAGGGTTGTTGATTCTCCTAGGGTTTTCTTGGTGTTTTTGCGGATTAAAGGTGTATCGAATTCACCTAGTGAATTCGACTTTCAAGTGTGTGGTAATCGAATCTTGTTCAAGCATTCTCAATTGGTTGGTATTTCTTTTAATTTTTTCTTTGTCACGGTGACTATAGGCTTTGATATCGCGTGAGGGGTTTAATTGATCCTTACAGTTTATACTTTTACCTCTAGCACTAGGCTAGGTGATGAACCGAAAGAGGCGAGAGTATCTCAGTAGATCCGATCGAAAAATATCGAGTTTTTAGAGTTTCACCCGAAAGGTAAAGTGGCCTTTTGCGGGCTAGTTTTCGGTGGTTTACGATGATCGGTAGGGGTAAATGTTGAGGCCGTTTGGGAGGTGGCCGGGTGGACTAGCCGTTGGTGGTGAAATGATGGTGTTACGGTGGTCCGACGGTGGAGAAACGGTGGTCTAAAGATAGCTGTTGGGGCTGTTTTGCTCTAAAACACAAAACAAAAGAAAGGAAAAAAAAGAGAAATTTTGTGATCTGAAGGAATTCGCGACTGGGATTACTGTTTGGTTTTTTTTCATTTCTCAATATTTATATACACACACACACACATATATATATATATATATATTATATATGTGTGTGTGATGATGATGATGACGAAGGTGGTGGTGGTGGTGATGGCATCGGATGATGATGACGAAGGTGGTGGTGATGGCATCGGATGACGAAGGTGGTGGTGATGGCGTCGGATGATGATGGAGATGATCGTGATGGTGGTTGTGGCTTCGGTTGGTGGTGGCAGCCGCTATCGGTGAAGCGTGGCAGTGGTGGTGGTCGGTGTTGATGGTAGTGGATGATGATGATGATAATGGTGGGGTTGGCGATGATGATCGTGGTGGCAGTAGGGTGGATAGGCGACAGGGTTGTGGCGACAGTATGAGACCGTCGGCATCGGGTGGTGGCGGTGGGGCTGTGGTGCTCGTCGGCCGAAGGAAGGGAGGAGATGGGGTGGTGTTGCTCTTGTGCTTGGGATGATGTTTTAAGTTGGGGGTTGAGTGTGGAATTGAGGATGAGGGAGTGGGTGTTAGTGTGTTGCAGGAGATGGCATGTGAAAGTATTTTGACATGTGCTAATTTTCTAACTCTAGTTAGGTTAGAGGCTAACTATAGTTTAGGTGGTGTGGTTAGGAGGTTTAGGTGGTGTTAATTTTTATAAAACATAACACTTTTCCTAATTATTTTATAAAATCTACGAATATAAATGTAGTGTCATCATAAAATAATTAATTGAAAGTTGGTGGAGACTTTAAATAGGCCGAAAAATGTGGAAAACGGGTATCGGGCCGGTACAGTTCGTGTCAGGCCGGTATGCGAGGCTTTCTCTGATTTTCACACTGTTCGATTCATTATTCACTATAATTAGTCGGGAATAATATCTTTGGGCTTAAAAGTGTCGGGTGACTCGTTGGACCATATTTTTAGGCTCGGTCTTTCACGGTGTTGGGTTTAACTTGGCCCAATTTGGCATACGGGTGAATCACACCTAATGGTTCTGGCGTTCTGATCGAGTTGGATTTCTAAATTATTTACGAGAGTTATATATTGATAAACAATTATTGTTTTAGTCGTAAATTTAATTATTTAGAAGTTTCGTCTTTTATTTATTTTATTTGCTCGCGTACTGCGTTCGGAAAATAAATAATTTTTATAATTGTTTTAAGCTCGAATATTTTACTTAGTCAAAACTAACTAAAGTTTTAATTAAAATATTCACTTAAAGTGTTCGTCGGGTGTCGGTATGGCGTCTTACGACACCGTTTCAAGAAAAAATATAAAAAGTCATTTTATATTTTATTTTTCTTATTATTAAAATTCCATTAATCACTTGGTTGAATTTTCTTCTTGTTACGGGTATGTTTTTCCAGTACAAACGTAGGAATTGTCAAGGTTGGACTTTTATGTGCATAGTGTTTACTAATACTATTATTAAATCAAGTCATGCACATGTATATACGTATATATATACGGTCAAAGTATAGGTTTGACATTCGATTTTTGACAAGTTGTCACACCATACCTAAAAGAAAATAGCCAATAAGGAAACCATGAGCTATTTGAAAATGAAGAACCATTTGAAAACAACAGACCACGCTTGAGACTGATTTAAGTCCGTACCTAACAAAAAATAGCCAATAAGGAAACCATGAGCTATTTAAAAATGAAAAACCATTTGAAAACAACAGACCACACTACAAATCGTAGAATCAAAACACATAAATCATCACTATACCTTGTTTGAGACAAAAATAAAAGGATTGTACATATGTTTTTGTTTACTTTACCACTAAAACACTCCAAACCATGAAAACAGTGTAACCATTATGAAGATTCCAACGACAAAGCTGCAAAAACCGACAGTAGAAAGGTATTAAAATTAAGTGAACAGAAAATCTGAAGGTCGGATATATATATCTACAAAAATCATTAAGAAACAACAAAGACTTAAACACATATTAAAACTTACATCTGCAACATCATATTAAAACACATACTAAAACCATATGAAATCAAACCAAATTTGTTCTAAAGCTCATTACTGACAATCTGAGTGACTAAATTGATCAAGAAAATGTGAAGTCTGCCTAATTTGTTCTTTATAACTTTGAACTTTCCATACTTTCTTCTGGGCTTTACAACCCCCCTTTATCTCTTCGCTCATAACTCTCTCCTACTGTTTCATATTAAGAATGCTTCTAAATAAAGTATATAAATCATCTTCACCACCAAAAAATTCATGGAAATTTCCTTAATTCATTTCATATCAACCAATATCAAAGCCCGTAAAACAAACAGTAGGCACATGATTAATTTTTAAATCTATTGTAACCAAATAGTTTTTGTCTATTCAAAAATAGAATAATAACAATACAATGGCGCATGTAATCTATTGTAGAGTTGTCTTAAATGTAAAATATTGGATCTTTCAATCATTTAAAGCGTGACAGATTCCGTATTTAAGTTATTTATTAATAAAAAACCAGATGATTAGTGTCCATTGAGATACTTAATTATTAGAATAAGTAGATAGACTTACTTGAAGATCATTCACAGAAAATACAAGGGCTACATCGGTTTCAAAATGTCCATTCTCCACATGAAATAGAAACAACATAAGGACTTGTAGTAATGAAGAATAATACCACTCTCAGAATCAAAAATCCCAAAATATTAGCATGAAAAGAAAGATCAAAATCAGTGATGTAAGAGTCTTGGTGTCAATGTACAGAATATCTCAAAAGGTTGAACAAAAACAAAATTATCCGCATTATGGAAGAAAAACCTCGAGGTGATTATATAGCACTGCTACCTATTTTAAAAAAGTGGCTACACACACTGTGATTGGCTACGGACATGCTAGAATATGTGAATAACTACTGCAACATCAAGAGCAGCATATTGTAGCTCAACGTGTATTTAAATTTGTTGCACAACATGTTAGTTTTACTCTAAATAGAAAACCAGTGGAAAATCATGAACATGATTCTTAAAATTAAAGACGAAAACCTTAGACACGATAAATCAGCTCAAATTGAGCTTATAAATAAAAACCTTAATAGGCAACTCAAAACAACAACTATATGGGCAAAATCCAAGAATCCCATTCCTTAAGACACGATACTACTACATGAAAGTAAAGATAAGCATACCTTATCACCAAATAGGTTCCCTAACAGCAAATAACCTGCAATTGAGCATAATGAAAGAAAGAAGACATTAGTAAATAGTAAAATTCATGAAACAACCGCAATTATAAAAGAAATAAAAATTTAAAACAACACCTTAAACAAATCCAACCATTTAGGTGTAGTCATTTATTTTTTAATTTCATAAGAGTAGTAAGATATTTAATGTGATAAAAGCATGGATTTCTACATCTTGTAACATTGATAGAAACTTCAAAATAAAAATAAGTCATAAGAGTCATTTCATTTAAAGGTTCCATACTACAACAGCACATAGACCACAAACAGATTGTGTTGCTTTATTTATTGTCCATAAGCCACATTTGAGAATCACCAAGGCTGTTCTAATTAGGTAAACAACTGGTTTCTTCTAATTTTTTATATAGAAATTGTACAGCCCACAAACAGACTGTGTTTCTTTATTTACTGTCCATAAGCCACAGATGAAGTATCACCATGGCTGCTAGTTAAGCTAAAACCACAGTTGAATATATGAAGCATGATTTCAAGTTTTGATTTGTAGATGTAGAAGAACCCATAAATTGAGTATGATGAAAGTAGTAACCTTGATAGAAACAGCAGCCAAACAAGCGGTGGAACTTCTTGATCTTCACTCAAAATTGATGGAAAACTTAATCTGTCTGTGGGGCAAAAACACCAGGTATAGGGGTAAAAACAAAACTTCAGTTTCCAAAATAATCAGTTCCAAAGCTTATAAATATCGAGAGATATTGGAACTTTGCAATACCTTGCCTGATGGCTGGAGAAGGTTTGATCCACCACTTCATCATTAGAACTTTGCAGTCACATCATTGTTATTTTACTTGGACATTTCTTCAAATTTTAACTTCGTGTTGTCAATTTTATTAGCAATATACAACTAATGCAATCTAAACGTACCACCTTGTAGGAATCAAGCACTTAGATTAAATGAAAGCATCCTGTATGGAACTTAGGGATGAAGTCAAATGGTTAATGGAAGGTTAAGTAGCTTATGACCTTAAAAGGTATTAATATATATATTTATTGGTTTATTATTTTTGTAGGATTCTACATTAGAACACACTCAACTAATTACTCAGGTAAAGAAATTCAATAAAAACCATACAACACATACACAAAGTCCTAAACCATCTAACCAACTGATATGAATAAACACTCTAAAAATCATGCTTTGAGGCTGCAGTTTGATATTGACACCATAAATAAATAAGAATTCAAGTTCTAAAGCAGATTCTAAACAAAAATCAGGTTCTAAAGTAGGTTCTAAACAAAATAAAAACAGCAGCAGCAGCAGAATACAAATGGATATACCAAGTATAGTCCTATACTAATTAAGAATCCGTGGAGTACTTGAAAAATATGAATTCTTCTTCTGGTTTCTTTAATCAATAAATGACCAGGTCTTCAAACAACAATCCAGACCTTGCACTCATCCCCTATAAAGCAAACAGCAAAGCCTCTCTTTAAACCCAATCCCAACACATCCCCTATAAGCATTCATGATTATACATAAACAAGCAATTTATAAACTAAATAAGAATTCAGTCTTCAATTCAACCCCAGAAACCAGAAAAATATAAAAATTTATATCAATTTACCAGAATAAGATTGAACTTGAAATCCGATGGATGTGGAAAAAGAGATGTCTTTGGTGTGACTTTATAGACTTCAACCAAGGCTCCATGCTCGTCAAAAGAATCCAAAACAATGAGCAATCCGCGTGAAACAATACCAGAGAACGGATTCCTCATCGTTGGATTAGGTTTCCAAATGAGAGCCGTAGGATTTGTATTTTCTTCACCATCATAGTCGGATTAGGGATCTGTGTGAAAGCATAGCAAAAAGAAAGCAAGTAAAATTACTTTTCAAAATGGCGATTTCAGATGAAAGCAAGTAAGAATCTCCTCTGTTGTTCACCTTTGAAAAGCAATCCTCTGTTCACCTCTTAAAAGCAATTTCGGATGAAGCCGAGATTCGGAGGAAGACAAGATCGCCGTTTGAAAGGAATCGCCGCTCGGTCGCTCTGGCCCCATGTAATGGGTTGGAAAGACGGGCAATGTCGTGAGTATGGGCTAAAAGCAGAAGTAAATTGGGCCTAGAAAATCCATGGATACCCGATTGAAATATGCTACACATGTATGATGTATGTGCTGTATATACTTGTACATAGTGCTTTGGATACTTGTACCTCTTAACTTTTAACTATTCCAACCTTCTCTCTCCAATATATATTATATAATTATACAAAAAGCATTGGCAAGGCAACACACATATTTAACTATTCATAAGCTTTATATCCAATGACTTCTTAACACGTGTGATAACTATTTTCCTTTTTTTCCCCTATATTACAATACGAGGCATAGGGGTCGGTCGTACTCCTCTCTGTGGCACGTCTGTGTTGTGCCTTTTAATGACAATGACTTTTCTTCCAATCAAACTCCTGTACGTTTGAATTGCTCCGCCATACACTACAGTGGCTTACTGTTGACACCATACCTCCTTCATCTCTACATTTCTTTGTTTCTTTGCTCTGGCATCAGTAACTTAATTTTTCTCCACGTTTCCACCGTTCTCATTATCTTCCTCCAACGAGGCATTCATTTCTTTTCTTTTTTCCGGTGTGCTATAGAGAGATATTCCGATTCCGTTGCCGCTTAGAAGAGTGTTGTCAAGGGGATAAATCGGTATGCCGATTGATGTACAAAACGAAGAACAAGAAGAGCCGGAGACAGATCGTGGCGGTGTTTTAGGATTTCTTTGCTCCGACTACACTGTAGGCGTACGACCACGTAAGCGATTGTTATAATTTTTGGTTTCTATGTTCCATGTTCAACCTCAAATTCACGTTTAGGGTTTGTTTGTGTCGTAGGTTTATTTTCTGTTTGCATCATTACAGTGTTTGCATCATTACAAAATAACAAGTTTCTTTTATGTTAGTTTCGTATTTAATTTGGGTTTGTCATTAGGTTTTGAAGTTTTGATATATCACGAAGCGCAGGTTTCGATTTATCACAATCACATCAAAGAAGCATGTTAGCAGGTTCTCAATTTGGGGGTTTGTTCACCTTTTGTAAGTGGCGCAATTAGGTTAAACCTGGATATGAGTTGTACTGTGAGTGAGGCTTTTTCTTGGGTTCTTTCCACTACAATTGTGTATAAATTCATGAAATGGTGTTTAATGTTCTTTGTCAATACTGTCTTGGCAATGCAGATTGGATAGACGAGCATAAAACCAAGAGATCATACCGTCGTTCAAAAAAAAAACCAAGAGATCAGACATATTCATAGCCTACTTCTTAGGTTTATGACCATCACGGACTCAAGGTATTACTGCTTCAAACCTTACTAATTTCTTCATTAATCGATTCGTGTGTTATCATCTACCTATGAACCGGCTTTTCTATGCATATTCCCAGATGTTTACTAGCATATTCAGCTTTTTGTTTCTGCAGTTTTAGGTCATTCAAGGTTATGTTTTTCCCTTATATTGCTGGTTTTATTCTTTTTTCCCCTTCTCTTGAACTTTTGATATGAACATGAAACCATTTGGCCTAGGTGGGCAAATATTGAGCAAGTGAAAACATTTAGGTCATTTGAAGCATTGAGCAAACATATTGGAGAACTATTTGACAAATCAGTGATATACCATATACATCATAATTGAGAAAGAAGTTGATGCAGAACGGCAGAACCTGGTAAAACTTTCAACAAAATGTCCTTTAGCTAACATGGTACTTAGATACTTTCCATGCTGTCAAAGTTAATGATTATCTTAGATATTAACTTTCAATCTTGGACACAATTAAACCTTTTAGATTTTTTTAAGTTTCTCCACTGAGTTTTGTTTAAAAATGCAGCTGGTGCTTTGTTTTGCTAATTGATTATACACCCCATGTGGAACCATGATACCATTTCAACTATACAGGTGAAGGTTCTTCTTAAATTACATTGCTTAAATACACTTTAAATTTGATATTGGATGAAAATATTATTTTTGGTTGTGCAACCCCACTGCATATTATTGTTGATATTGGTAGCTCAAAAATTATCACATACTTGCTAAATTTTGTGCTAATACCAATACGGTTGATGAGGGAGCCTTAAAAAACTAGACACTCTCATTCTTGGAACATTGTTTTGGGGGTTGTTTTTTCATTTCTTATTAGATGCTTCTTATATTTTTCTGTTATTTTATGATGGTTTAGAGCCTGTATAAGTTGCAACTGTTAGGATTAATTGAGATGCTGCTGAGATCCGGTTACCTTTATCATTTGGACTGGAAACTGCTCAAGATTGGACTCTTAATGGTATAGTCAACCAGATTCAAGCTGAAGTGGAAAAAAATGGTACTTATGCGAGTCCAAGGGTGACTATTCACATCGGCAGTTGTAAACCAACAATCTTTGGCCGCTGACTCAATAAAGAGTAATTTATTTAAATATTATTAGTTGAATTGGACGAGCTTTCATGTAACATTACTATTTTTCATACATGTGCAAACTTCCTTTTACAGGTAACGTGCTTCAAGAACCCAAGGAGATCCGTGGAGTCCTAACTATACCTTGATTTCCTCTTCATTTTGTTAGTTATACTATTTATGTCGTCGTAGATAGTTGATAGTTGACACTGTGAACCATACGCCACATTTTTTCTTTTACTAACGGTTGCCCGCCGCAACGCGCGAGTGGGTCACCAACTCGTATATATTAAAGTAGTATAGATATATATATCTACCTATTCCATTAGTCGGTTTATTGAACAAATATTACTATTTAATAATATACTTTTCGCCGATCTTCGTAATCGTCATGATTCTGGTAATGTGCCAACCTTCGACTCATTTTGGAATTATTGAATCTCCATCATGTCATAGCTTGACATTAACTGATTTCACTGTTGGTCTAGACTTAGTCGTTTTCGATTGAACACACACTTATGTATGTACGCTCGTTAGGTGCTTGATAGATTTCACAACCCCCGTTATTTGCTACTTGTTGTTGTTATTCGGTTGGAATTGCTGTGCACCCAAACGTGAGTTTCACGACCCCATTTTACTGTTTTAAATCCAGTTAGAGGAGATTAACAAGCATGAATTATACAACTGAGATAATTAGACTTTTATATATCACTTTAAGTACTTGAAGCACACTGATACCACAAAGTCCTTCTTCTGGCACCGTTGGTATTGATGACGATAGAGGGAAATATATTGTAGTACTACTGGGCACTATATATAGACACTTGTAACCACTTGTAGGATCGAATTCTGGTTAATTCTAAGTAAAACCTTGTGATTGGTTCAACTCTGTGACCATAATTCGATCCTACAGGTGGTATCAGAGCCTTGGCTCGTGATTTTTAAAACTTGAATTCTTATTTAGTTTTAAAACTATGTTTTACCCACATACTCTATTTTTAGTAAAAAGTCACTCGTTCCACTTTTTCATTCTTAATTATGGGAGAATCACGAAATGGTTGTTCTAACAAACCACCATCATTCATGCCCGGTGATTTTGATACATGGAAATTGCGAATGATAGGTTATGTTCATCATTCTGAATACAGAATGTGGAAATCTATTATGTATGGCCCTACTGTCCCTATAGCAAAATCTGCTACTACACCAAGTGTAGATATAGTAAAAGCTGTTGTTGACTTTTCCGATGATGACCACAAGTTATTTGAGGTAGATCATAAAGCTCTATAGGCATTACAAGCAGCACTTCCAAACTCTGTTCTCGTTAGTTTCAAAAATTGTAAAACTGCTTTTGATTTATGGAAAGCGTTAAACGAAATGTACGAAGGAACTGATGAAGTTAAGAAAATAAGAAAGATGTTCTGAAACAAAGATATTAAAATTTTTCTCACAAAAATGGTGAAAGTATGAATGCTCAATATCTACGTTTTGTTCAACTTCTTGATGAAATACAGGGAAATGATATGAAGATGGAAAATGACGATATGATCAGAAAGTTTCTAAGATCACTTCCTGATGTCTGGACAGTATATATTGTAAGCATCAAGTATAACAAGGATCTCAAAACTTTAAAGTTGAATGAACTTCATGGAATTCTCAGTGCACATGAAATAGAAATCAATGAAAAATCAGGTACTTTGAACAAACCAGTGAACTTAACCATTCCAACATCTACTGCATTTATTACTGCTCATGAAGATAGAAGTCACTACAGTGAACAAGCTCCCCTGATCACTTATCCTATATCACCAAGAGGTAATGAATTCATGCCTATCTTTTATAACAACTTTGCTCATATTGCAGATAACAGTCAGAATGGGCTCACTAGATCAGATCTAGAATGCTTCAGTGCTGATGATCAAGAAGAGATGGACATCAACACACAACTAGTAATGATCTCCTTACGTGCACAAAGGTTCTACAAGAGAACAGGAAGAAAGTTCAATGGAGATAGAAATGCTCAAATTAGGTTTGACAAAAGTAAAGCCAAATGCTATAATTGTAACCAATTAGGACATTTTGCTAGGGAATGCAAGCAGCCCAGAAGAGAAAACACAAGCCAAGATGGAGGAAACAAGTATCAGAGACCTCACAATGCATACACACCAGTTACCTAGCCTACACATGGTATAGGCTCAAGAACAAAACCATCAACATCAAGTGTATCTACTGAAGGTCCTACTGCTCCCTCATCAAGCTCAAAAGCACAAAGCCATGCAACTACTGTTGTTGCTAATCAAACCAGTTGTGTTGATTGGGAGGAAATCATGCAAGAGTTCTCACCAATCAATCATGCTTTAATGGCAAAAGAAATCTCTTACTCTGCTGAGAACTCATCTACTTCATCCATGTATACCTCTTCAAACAATGAGGTAAACACTGAAACCCCAAATGAAGTACGTTCTCTTTTTTGTAAAAATGAATGTGCTGAGCATATACAAAATTATAGAAAACATAACCTTGAACTCATTGAGAAAATGGCAAGTCTAGAAGAAATTAGAGAATACTCTAGAAAGGTTGATATTGCTTACAACAATAAGATTGGAGAACTAATAAAAAGTATCAGTGCTTAAAACGTGAAAATCCAATCTTGTCACTCAAATCAAGGATCTGCTCTCTAAATTTAAATTTTGCAAACAAAGAAAATGAGGAAATAAAATCTGAATTGAGTATCTGTGAAATCAAATTTTCTGTTGCTACTGCTGACTGTGAAAAACTACAGGCAAGTAATGAGAAACACCTGAAACTGTGGTAAAGTCATAACGTAACAGGAAATCATTTAAATAATGGAATTGGGTACAATAAGGTCACTTATCCTGATTCATACACTGAGTGTGTAAAAAGGGTTAAGAATGAAGAAACTAAAGTTCAACTTACACCTGATCCCATTATCAACATAAGAAAAGAAATTTCAAAATCTAGTGATGTGTCTGAGTTAAAAGCTGAAAAGGTGTCATTTGTAACTACTGTTACAAATGAACCTCAAATTTATAGCAACTCTGTTAAAAACAATAAAACTCTCTGGAAAATGAAAGACAACAAAGAAACTGAATCTTGTTCCTCTCAAAACTCTTCAAAAGAGAAAACACTTTTAGTCTCAAAAATTTCTCAGTTTAAGACCAAAATGATAAAGGAATGCTTGATATGTGGAACAATTGGTCACCTTGTTATCAATTATCATCATAATCCTTTTCTTAATATTAGCCATGCGTTAAAAGTCAAACAACTGAAAAAGAGAAAACTAAATCAGAATTTGTTTGTGAAAGTTATAAAAAAGTCAACTCTGAAGAATCAAAAAGTCAAAGTAAATACCACTCAGAACAGACAAAATTAAACTCAGTAAACAAAAAAGGATTTGAAAAATTCATCAATCATGACTTTGAGAAATCTGAACAGCTTCATGTCACTAAAACTCAGAAGAAACAAAAACCTAGGAGTAATTATGCTCCTGAAGGAAGAAAATTTGATTCGAAGATAAAATTTATCTCGGAAGGCAAAATTCATGATCCCGGGGTAAAAGTTACCTCGGAGGGACAAAAACACTCTGGCAAGCAACAAAATGAAAGATAAAGGGCACCCGAGATAAAAGTTATCTCGGGAGGAAATTTTTTTGTACCCGAGGTAAAAGTTACCTTGGACAACAAAAGTTACTCCGGAAAGAACTCTAGGTCTGTAAACAACAGTTTTTGTCCTAATCAAACTAAAATTGTTTTGAATAATCAAAAGAAACATGTGTTCTAGAGAAAATCTTCAGATTTCGATCCCACAAGTTCAAATTTCAAACTAAAATTCTCTGAAACATCAAAAGAAAGAAAACAAAGGGAATATAGATCAAGAAGGAATTTCACAAAACAAAAGGCCATAGACTTTCAGTCTGAAATAAACTCTTTTTCTATTGCTCAAATCAGTCAAAATTCTTCAACCAATGATCAGTCAAAGGCTGAGTCTTCAAAAACTGAAAAAGTGACTCAAACACTTGTACTCAAAGAGTACAAATATAATGATGCAATGGGAAGACCCAAGACCACAAAGGCTTGGGTCTCCCTCAGAAACTAACTCATACATTGTCTTAACATGTGCTAAACACATCCAATAAATCTCAGAACAGCATCTGGGTTGTAGATAGTGGATGATCTTGCCACATGACATGAAATAAAGAATTATTGAAAAATACAAAAAGAGTTAATGGAGGATCAGTTGCTTTTGGAAGCACTGAGGGAAAAATTTCGCGACAAGGTACAATTACCAATGGGAAGCTTACCTTTGACAAGGTAAATTATGTTGATGTTCTCAACTTCAATCTTCTAAGTGTCTCACAAATGTGTGACAAGAAGTTGAATGTTATGTTCAATGAGAAAGAAGCTATCATCCTTAAACCAGGTATCAAAATTCGTGATGAAATGATCTTGATTAAAACACCTAGAAAGAATGGTCTATACTGTCACACCCCCAAATTAACCACTAACGGAGTTTATACCGTTAAGGGGTGCGAGCAAACCAGGATCCACAACCATTAGTTACAAATACTAAATGAATCAGAGATAGTTCAAAAGTCAGTTATAAAGTAGAGTCATAAATACAACGCAGCGGAATAAAATATTGTATTAGCACTAACCACGTGCTTTACAAATTCTTTGTTTAAAATTCCCAATTAAGTTTAACAGAAAATAAAGGTCTTCACGTGCCATGCCAACCCGCTCCGGATACTCTTCAGCGATCTGCAAAAGTTTAAACCACGCAAGTGTCAACCTAACGGTTGGTGAGTTCACAATGGGCTTGTCACGCAGCGGCCCGGTCTAATAATCATAATTTGTCTCAAGGTATACTTACATAGTATTTGTTTGTGGAAAACAATGCAAAATGTTATGTCTTAGTTTATAAAGGAATTGTCCGTGACCTACGTCATCGGGTATGTACTAGTTTTGTAAAATTAAAGTGCTCAACCGATATCGCGGGTAGCTAATCCGTTGTTCCATGCACTAAGGAAGTTTGCACCAAAGCTGACTATAATTTATTGTAGTGGCCGAGCCATCTAGTACTGCGGACCTACGTCATCGCGGAATTTGCCTCCCCCGTGTCCTCTCGGGATCACGGTCAAATAGGCTGATATTGTACCTCCGTGCACTCCCCGTGCCACGGGGCGGAGTTTGTCAAACTCCAGTAGATCTACCCAACATCCCCTCGCTTTACAATTAATGGTACAATTAGTTGAGGACTTTTAAGTTTTCAAGGCATCCTTAGAAATCATGTGATATCATGTGGTTTAGACTTTAACCTACACTAGCCATATTAAAACGGTTTACCAGATTCTCATGAATCTCAAAAGTGTTTTCAGTTTCGTTTTAGAAATCGTTGTTTTTGGTAATTTGCAAGTGCTTCCCATAAAACACTTCAAGTTCATCAAGTGGGTGCCGAGCACTCCAAGTTTTCAAGTTTATCAGGGAGGTGCCTAGCACTCTCGAGTTGTCAGCATTGTTTCACTTTTAGTTATTTGGTGTGACCCAGCGGGTTCACGGTAATCGGGTTAGTGACACTCACCTTTGGTTGCACTGCTACACTTGCTAATAATCCAAGTATGCTTAATGAAGACCTATGAACACGTTTAGGTCTTAAGTATTAGTTTTGTGTCTAATCCTTACTTAACGTCACTATGGCCCATAACATAGCACGTTGGAACTATGACTCGACATACAGACACACGACACCGATGGTTGATCATCAATAAGGGTTCACATATTACAGAAATCATAGCATGTATCATCATGGCATAATCATGTAAGTCATGGCATAACATTCAAGCAAATTGTACAAGTTTAGATTCTGGTCTCAGTTTCGCTAGCAGTTTCGCTAGTCAGTTTCGCTGTGTGCACGGGCAGCACTTTCGCTAGGCAACACCCGGTGACACAGTTTCGCTAGGCTAGTTTCGCTCGAAACTGTTGGCACAGTTTCGCTAGCCTAGTTTCGCCCGAAACTGGTTTGAACTTTCGTTCAGGGAATTTCGCTCGGTAGATTCGCTCGAGCTGGTCTGGTTGGTTTACCCAGCGACACTACAGTTTCGCTTCATAGTGTCGCTGGAAGGAGATATACATAGTTTCGCTGGACAGTTTCGCCCAGAGAACACCACAGTTTCGCTGGTCGCGAAAAACATACGGATCAGCCTAAAAATTGACCTAACAGCCTCCATTCTCACATGCAATTCATTGTTTAGCATACATAGGCATTTACCAACATAAATTAGTAAGCTTTAACACCTTAAACATGCATTTTGTCATCCGATCACCCAAAATACATATAAAACCCTAAAATGGCTAAAATAGCATAAATCTTTGTCATGGATGGATTTCATACGCAAAGTTGTGAACTTTATAACAGATCTAGCATCCCTAAGCAACATACTAGCAGATCAAGCAGTTTCATGAAGGTTTAAGCATGCTTTTTAAGAAAACTCAAAGAAAAGGCATAAAAGAAAGGTTTTGGGACTCACGATTCGATCAAGGAATCGAATGGATGTTGTCTTGAGGCTGAGATCTTGATGCTTGGTTGTGTTTCTCGACTGACCAGATTCCCAGAGGTGTGTGTGTGTTTTTGGAGAGAATGGTGCAACAAAATGAGGCAACTAGGGCTTTATGTTATTATATATCAGGGCCTAGTTTCGCTGGCAGTTTCGCTGGCCAAGCGAAACTGGCTCTGATCACAAGTGAGCCAACAAGCTGCCGGGCGACATTATAGTTTCGCCCGGTAGTTTCGCTGGTTACCCAAAAGTGGTCAATTTCACATTCTAAGCAAGATAAACACGATTCACAAATTGTCATGCTATTAATAATATTAAATCATGCGTTTAAATCACATTGCACATAATGACATAAATAAATGAACACATAACACATATGGGCGGGTTCGGTGATCAACCAAAGGACGTGGACGTATTCGGCCTAGTTATGCATTAGTTACTAAGTTAACACTTATAACGTAACTAACGGAGTTTGTCTAACGGAAGTTAACCTTGGAATTCTCGGATGTCACATCCTTCCCTTGTAATTGGAATTTTCGTCCCGAAAATTATTCTTGTGTCGTGGCGTTCGCAGCCTCGGCTGTCGTCGTTGCTGGGGAAAGAAAGCAAAAGTTTTAGGGTTGTCACATCCTCCTCCTGTTACAGGAATTTTGGTCCCCAAAATTAAATCATACCATGAGTTTCTGTGGACGCTTGCTCGAACAAGTGAGGATACTTTTTCTTCATTTGATCCTCTCGCTCCCAAGTATATTCAGGTCCACGCCTTGAGTTCCATCGCACCTTGACGATCGGAATCTTGCTACGTTTGAGGGCTTTCTCCTCGCGTCCCATGATTTCTACCGGTTGCTCGATAAATCTCAAATGTTCGTCGATTTCCAATTCCTCCAGAGGAATTATTTCGATGCCTTCAGCCAGACATTTCTTTAGATTGGAAACGTGAAACACGTTGTGAACTCCATCGAGTTCAGCAGGGAGTTGCAATCGATAGGCCACCGGGCCTACCTCCCCAATAATTTCAAACGGACCGATGTAGCGAGGATTTAACTTTCCACGCTTCCCGAAGCGTATCACTCCTTTCCAGGGAGATACCTTCAACAATACTTTGTCACCCACCTCAAACTTTAGAGGTTTTCGGCGTTTGTCGGCATAACTCTTTTGTCGATCACGCGCTGCAGCTAGCCGTTGCCTGATTTGAATAATCCGCTCGGTCATATCATGGATAACTTCCGGTCCAGTGAGCCCTTTCTCACCCGTTTCGGCCCAACACACGGGCGATCTACATTTTCTGCCATAAAGTGCTTCAAAAGGTGCTGCACCGATGCTTGAATGATAGCTATTGTTGTAAGAGAACTCCACCAGTGGAAGGTGAGTCTCCCAATCTTTCCCAAAGTCAAGAACGCAAGCTCGGAGCATATCTTCTAAGGTTTAAATGGTTCGTTCCGATTGACCGTCCGTTTGTGGGTGATAGGCTGTACTCATATCTAGTCGGGTTCCCAATGCTTCCTGCATTGATTGCCATAACCGGGAAGTAAATCGAGGATCTCGATCAGAAATGATAGTCTTAGGCACACCGTGAAGCTTCATAATTTTATCGATGTACAGCTTTGTCAATTTATCCATATTATCACTTTCCTTCATCGGAATGAAATGTGCCGATTTGGTTAATCGATCGATGACAACCCAAATCGCATCCGGTTGATTTGATCGATGAGGTAGTCCCGTTACAAAATCCATGGAGATGTCCTCCCATTTCCATTCTGGGATCTTTGGTTGTTGTAGTAAACCAGAAGGCTTTTGGTATTCAATCTTGACTCTTGAGCAAGTTAAGCATTTAGCCACATATCGAGCAATGTCGGCTTTCATATTCGGCCACCAATAAAGATTTTTCAAGTCCTGATACATTTTATCTGATCCGGGGTGTACCGAGTATCTTGACTTGTGAGCCTCGTCCATCACGAGCTCACGGAGATTTCCAAACAAAGGAACCCAGATTCTGTCATTATAGTACGTGAGTCCATCGGTCTTAACTTCAGAATGGCCATCTACACCACGCAGTGCTTCAGCTGCGAAGTTCTCTGCTTTCAAAGCTTCTCGTTGGCAATCGCGGATCTGATCCGGTAATCCTGAATGTATTGTAAGTTGAAGCGCTCGTACCCGTCGAGGCTTTTCGTACTCTTTCCTGCTTAGGGCATCTGCCACCACATTTGCTTTTCCCGGATGATATTTAATGGCCAAATCATAATCGTTCAGTAATTCAACCCACCTTCTTTGCCGCATGTTGAGGTCTTTCTGATCAAAGATGTGCTGTAAACTTTTATGATCGGTGAATATTGTGCACTTTGTTCCGTATAGGTAATGTCTCCAAATCTTGAGTGCATGAACAACGGCTCCCAATTCCAAATCATGCGTTGTATAATTCTTTTCAGTATCTTTTAGTTGCCTGGACCCATAGGCAATTACTTTGTCTCGTTGCATCAACACGCAACCGAGTCCTTGGATTGATGCATCACAGTAAACCACAAAGTCGTCAATCCCATCGGGTAACGCAAGAATTGGAGCTGAACATAACATATCCTTAAGTGTTTGAAACGCGCGTTCTTCTTTTTCACCCCATCTGTATTGCACTCCTTTGTGCGTTAAAGCCGTTAAAGGTTGAGCCAGTTGCGAGAAACCCTTAATGAATCTTCGATAGTATCCGACGAGTCCCAAAAATTGTCGGATTTCGGTCGGCGCTCTTGGGGTAGGCCAATTCTTGATAGCTTCCACTTTAGCTGGGTCGACATGAATTCCTTCCTCATTAACAATGTGTCCAAGAAACTGGACTTCGCGGATCCAAAAGTCGCAATTTGAAAACTTGGCGTAGAGCTGTTCCTTGCGAAGCAATTCCAAAATAAGACGCAGATGCTCCTCGTGTTCTTCCTTTGTCTTGGAGTAGATCAAAATATCATCAATGAAAACTATCACAAACTTATCGAGGTACGGCTTGCACACTCGATTCATCAGATCCATAAATACGGCCGGTGCATTGGTTAGCCCGAACGGCATAACCAGGAATTCGTAGTGACCATACCGAGTTCTAAAAGCAGTCTTCGGTACATCCTCATCTCGAACGCGAAGCTGGTGATATCCAGACCGTAGATCAATCTTTGAGAAGTAACTCGAACCTTGCAGCTGATCGAAGAGATCGTCGATTCGAGGAAGTGGATACCGATTCTTGATAGTAACTTTGTTAAGCTCTCGGTAGTCAATACACATTCGGAACGTTCCATCCTTCTTCTTAACAAACAATACCGGAGCTCCCCATGGAGACGAACTTGGACGGATAAACCCCTTGTCGAGTAATTCTTGAAGTTGTGAGGAGAGTTCGTTGAGTTCACTTACTGCCAAACGGTACGGTGCGCGTGCAATTGGAGCGGCTCCAGGAGCTAAGTCGATTCCAAACTCTACTTGTCGAAATGGAGGCAAACCAGGCAGATCTTCAGGAAATACATCTTGGAAGTCGCGAACTATCGGGTAGTCGTTGATTCTGCGCTCAGGAAGTGTCGAATCGGTGACGTTTGCAAGAATCGCGAAGTGACCTTTACGAAGGCACTTTTGAGCTTTGAGAAACGAAATAATACCAGTCACTGCTCCACCTTTCTCACCTTGAACCGTTAACATTTCACCTCCTTCGAGTGGGATACGAACCACTTTTTCTTTACATAAGATTTCAGCTCGATTCTCAGATAACCAATCCATCCCTACTATAACGTCAAAACTACCAATCGGGAAAGGCATAAGATCGATTCCTAATGTATGGCCAGCTAGTTCTAACTTACAGCCCTTAACTATCTGAGTCGTATCATGAAGTTTACCATTTGCTAGTTCTACCACATATTTAGCGTCTAAGGCAATAGGTCTAGCATTAATCAACTTAGCAAATTTAGTGAAAATAAAACTTTTCTCAGCACCAGAATCAAATAATACAGTAGCAAAGAAACCGTTCAAAATAAATTTACCATTAATCACGTTGGCGTCATTGCGAGCTTCACCCTGACCCATGACGAAAGCTCGACCTCTACCATTTCCACCATTCCCGTTATTACCATTTCCGTTGCCATTCCCATTACCATTACCTCCACCGTTACCATTCCCACCGTTGTTTCCTTGGTTACCGTTCCCTTGCCTTCTCAGCTGCGGGCAGTCTCTCTTAATGTGGCCTTGAGCACCACACTCAAAACAGCCACGGGCTCCCCCATTGTTGTTGTTCTGGTTCTGACCGTTGTTGTTTCCATTACCCCGATTGTTCCCATAGTTGTTGTTCCTCCTGGGGCGGTTTTGTTGCTCGGGCAAAGTCGCCCAACAGTCTTTTGCTTCGTGGCCCCCCTTGCCACACCTTTCGCAGCTCAGATTCTTCCTACAAACACCAGCATGATGCTTTCCACACTTGTTGCACAAAGGCAGGTTACCCCTGTAGTTGCCTTGACCATTGCCACCCTGGCGGTAGTTGCCACTGTTATTCCCGGACCTCTTGCTTTGACCTTGGGAGTTATAAGACCTCCCAGTGCTGTTTCCAACACTCTGAACATTCATGGAGTTCTCAGGAGCTTCATCATCAGCTTTTCTCTTGCCGCTAAGGGCAGTCTTCTCGGTGGCCTTTGTAGGAAGTGTACCCTTCTCAACCTCCTGATCAGTGAGTTTGTGAGCCAAACGAATGGCTTGTTGCACGGTCGCGGGGTTGCTGGCAGTCACCAGACTCTTAATTTGAGGCGCGAGGCCTTCCAGATAACGCTCAATGCGTTTGAATTCAGCATCAACCATTGTGGGGCACAAGACCTCGTACTCATGATATCGTGCAGTGTACTGTTCGACTTCAGACCCAATCATCTTCAGATTCAAGAATTCGCCTTCTAGCTTCTTTACTTGGTCACGGGGACAGTACTCCTCCATAATCAGATCCTTAAATGCTGCCCACTGCATGTTATTAGCCGCGTCTAGCCCAACCATCTGAATTTCAGCGTTCCACCAGGAGAGTGCAGCTCCTTCAAAGGTACCAGTAGCAAACTTCACCTTGCTTTCAGCTGGGCAATTACACATGGAGAAAACCTTTTCAGACTTCTCAATCCACCTAAGGAGTCCTACAGCTCCTTCTTCGCCGGAAAATTTCATCGGCTTGCAGTCCATGAAGGACTTGAACGTGCAGTGGTGGTGGTTTCCTGATGCATAAATAGTTCGGATTTTAAAATTAAACAGGTCAAAATATAATCGCTTTGTGCCTTAACCGGCATAATAGTTACCCTGTGCGGCGTATGCAGCTTGGACGGCTGCCACCGCGGCTTGCACATGTTCGTTAATCATTGCTTGCAGCTGTGCAGGCGTCATGTTTATGTGGCCTCTTCCGTTTCCTCTTCTAGACATCTTGCTGAACAGTTAAAGTAGCCAATGTTCAGTCACAGTTATACTTTATACATATCCCATAATATGTATATTAGCCATTTTCCCGTTATCCCTCTATTAGTCCAGAAAATTTTGTGCATAATGGAGGCGTCGTCGAGGAACGTCGTATGTCGTAGGTAGCTATCGTCGAAAGTCGGCTTTCCCATAAAAGTCACCGTCGGCGTAGTCATCGTAGTAGAAATCAGGACGTAGCGTGTAGTATCATTTCGTTGTCGCTTTCCCCCGGCATAGTGCGCGCATTAGCGTTCGCGTTTCGTATTCGTGTGTGAAAATTTTCCCTAAGGTTTTCCGTTAGACTTCCTAGACACGGTCTATATATATATTTATATATATATATATATATATACGTACGTACTAAGCTTTTACTTACACAGCAGAGCGAGTATCCCAGGTTGGCACGTAAAATTTTTTGGTTTTGGGAATTTGTTTGTTCGTTTGTAACTAAGGTTTCAAGTTGCAGTTTCCAAATCGTTTTCAAAATTAATTCCAGTTCTCTGCAACTTATGGCTCTGATACCAATCTGTCACACCCCCAAATTAACCACTAACGGAGTTTATACCGTTAAGGGGTGCGAGCAAACCAGGATCCACAACCATTAGTTACAAATACTAAATGAATCAGAGATAGTTCAAAAGTCAGTTATAAAGTAGAGTCATAAATACAACGCAGCGGAATAAAATATTGTCTTAGCACTAACCACGTGCTTTACAAATTCTTTGTTTAAAATTCCCAATTAAGTTTAACAGAAAATAAAGGTCTTCACGTGCCATGCCAACCCGCTCCGGATACTCTTCAGCGATCTGCAAAAGTTTAAACCACGCAAGTGTCAACCTAACGGTTGGTGAGTTCACAATGGGCTTGTCACGCAGTGGCCCGGTCTAATAATCATAATTTGTCTCAAGGTATACTTACATAGTATTTGTTTGTGGAAAACAATGCAAAATGTTATGTCTTAGTTTATAAAGGAATTGTCCGTGAACTACGTCATCGGGTATGTACTAGTTTTGTAAAATTAAAGTGCTCAACCGATATCGCGGGTAGCTAATCCGTTGTTCCATGCACTAAGGAAGTTTGCACCAAAGCTGACTATAATTTATTGTAGTGGCCGAGCCATCTAGTACTGCGGACCTACGTCATCGCGGAATTTGCCTCCCCCGTGTCCTCTCGGGATCACGGTCAAATAGGCTGATATTGTACCTCCGTGCACTCCCCGTGCCACGGGGCGGAGTTTGTCAAACTCCAGTAGATCTACCCAACATCCCCTCGCTTTACAATTAATGGTACAATTAGTTGAGGATTTTTAAGTTTTCAAGGCATCCTTAGAAATCATGTGATATCATGTGGTTTAGACTTTAACCTACACTAGCCATATTAAAACGGTTTACCAGATTCTCATGAATCTCAAAAGTGTTTTCAGTTTCGTTTTAGAAATCGTTGTTTTTGGTAATTCGCAAGTGCTTCCCATAAAACACTTCAAGTTCATCAAGTGGGTGCCGAGCACTCCAAGTTTTCAAGTTTATCAGGGAGGTGCCTAGCACTCTCGAGTTGTCAGCATTGTTTCACTTTTAGTTATTTGGTGTGACCCAGCGGGTTCACGGTAATCGGGTTAGTGACACTCACCTTTGGTTGCACTGCTACACTTGCTAATAATCCAAGTATGCTTAATGAAGACCTATGAACACGTTTAGGTCTTAATTATTAGTTTTGTGTCTAATCCTTACTTAACGTCACTATGGCCCATAACATAGCACGTTGGAACTATGACTCGACATACAGACACACGACACCGATGGTTGATCATCAATAAGGGTTCACATATTACAGAAATCATAGCATGTATCATCATGGCATAATCATGTAAGTCATGGCATAACATTCAAGCAAATTGTACAAGTTTAGATTCTGGTCTCAGTTTCGCTAGCAGTTTCGCTAGTCAGTTTCGCTGTGTGCACGGGCAGCACTTTCGCTAGGCAACACCCGGTGACACAGTTTCGCTAGGCTAGTTTCGCTCGAAACTGTTGGCACAGTTTCGCTAGCCTAGTTTCGCCCGAAACTGGTTTGAACTTTCGTTCAGGGAATTTCGCTCGGTAGATTCGCTCGAGCTGGTCTGGTTGGTTTACCCAGCGACACTACAGTTTCGCTTCATAGTGTCGCTAGAAGGAGATATACATAGTTTCGCTGGACAGTTTCGCCCAGAGAACACCACAGTTTCGCTGGTCGCGAAAAACATACGGATCAACCTAAAAATTGACCTAACAGCCTCCATTCTCACATGCAATTCATTGTTTAGCATACATAGGCATTTACCAACATAAATTAGTAAGCTTTAACACCTTAAACATGCATTTTGTCATCCGATCACCCAAAATACATATAAAACCCTAAAATGGCTAAAATAGCATAAATCTTTGTCATGGATGGATTTCATACGCAAAGTTGTGAACTTTATAACAGATCTAGCATCCCTAAGCAACATACTAGCAGATCAAGCAGTTTCATGAAGGTTTAAGCATGCTTTTTAAGAAAACTCAAAGAAAAGGCATAAAAGAAAGGTTTTGGGACTCACGATTCGATCAAGGAATCGAATGGATGTTGTCTTGAGGCTGAGATCTTGATGCTTGGTTGTGTTTCTCGACTGACCAGATTCCCAGAGGTGTGTGTGTGTTTTTGGAGAGAATGGTGCAACAAAATGAGGCAACTAGGGCTTTATGTTATTATATATCAGGGCCTAGTTTTGCTGGCAGTTTCGCTGGCCAAGCGAAACTAGCTCTGATCACAAGTGAGCCAACAAGCTGCCGGGCGACATTATAGTTTCGCCCGGTAGTTTCGCTGGTTACCCAATAGTGGTCAATTTCACATTCTAAGCAAGATAAACACGATTCACAAATTGTCATGCTATTCATAATATTAAATCATGCGTTTAAATCACATTGCACATAATGACATAAATAAATGAACACATAACACATATGGGCGGGTTCGGTGATCAACCAAAGGACATGGACGTATTCGGCTAGTTATGCATTAGTTACTAAGTTAACACTTATAACGTAACTAACGGAGTTTGTCTAACGAAAGTTAACCTTGGAATTCTCGGATGTCACATATACACTCTGGATATGGCACATACAACATCTAAGGATGGTATCACCTGCCTTATATCCAAGGCTTCTATAGATGAATCAAATTTATGGCTTAAAAGATTAGGTCATGTGAACTTTAAAACTATGAACAAACTTTTAAAACTTGATTTCGCCAAAGGTTTACCAAACAAAACATTCAAATGCACTGAATAATCTATTGCTTGCCTAAAAGGAAAGCAACACAAAACTTCTCATAAGCCCAAATTAGAAAGCTTTATCTCAAGTCCTTTAGAACTACTACATATGGACTTATTTGGTCCTACAAGAATAAGGAGCTTAGGGAAAAAGTCTTCTTGTTTTGTAATAACTGATGATTTTTTAAGATACACCTGGGTATTCTTTCTTGCAACCAAAGATGAAACCTCAGAGATTTTAAAAGCACTAATTACTCAGCTTGAAAATCAGTCTAGTTTAAAAATCAAAACAATAAGAAGTGAAAATGGTACAGAGTTTAAGAATCATGCATAAACTCTTTCTATGAAGAAAAAAGGAATTGCTAGGCAATTCAGTGCAGTTAGAACTCCTCAGCAAAATGGTGTTGCTAAAAGAAGAAATACAACTTCAATTGAGGCTGCAAGATCTATGTTGGCTGAATCAAAACTACCTGTAACATTTTGGGTTTGAAGCAGTAAACACTGCATGTTATGTACAAAACAGGATTTTGATTGTAAAAGGACAGAACAAGACCCCTTATGATATTTGGAGAAAAAGGAAACCAAATATTTATTTTCTTAAATCATTTGGCTGTCCTGTTACAATATTAAAACCAATGAGTAGCTGTCAAAATTTGCTGAAAAAGCTGTTGACGGTTATTTTGTGGGATACTCTGGAGTCTCTAAGGCATACAGGGTATACAACACCTGTTCTAAAATTATTGAAGAAACCATAAATGTGGTATTTAATGAAAAATCAAAGAACAATTTTAGAACTGAGCCGTCATGGTTATTTGATATTGATTCACTAACCACTGCTTTCAATATAACTATTGATAAGCCTTTTAGTGAAAATGTCCAGACATAAGTATTTCAAAATGCTACAAATGGTCGGTTCAAAGGTGTTGATCCTCCATTCTTCTCATCTGTCAGCACAAGACCTTATGTCCAAGCAACCAGTTTCAACTTGACTCCAGGAGATGTTATTCAATTCAATTCTGATGGAACACCTATTCCTCAGATTGCAATTGAATCAGAACAACCAGCTGAAAATCATCTGGTAACTCATCAAGACATTACGGTAAGTCTTGGAAACTCAAGAAATAAAGGTGTTATGAACAATCAATCACATGCTTCAATAGAAAATCAGATAGGATGTAGCAACTCAACCTCCACTTTACCTGAAGGATTAAGCTCACCTACTCCTGTTTATGACATTAATGAAGAAATCATTGAGCCTGTTGCCTCACAATATCAAGATGTTCAAGAATCACCTCCTTGAACAGAAATACCAGAATTAGTGCTTATGAATGAGTTTACCCCATTAAAACTTTCTGAGCCTAATTGTCATCATGAATTCCCATCTTCTTATAACTCTAGAGTTTTGAAAGATCATCCTCTAAAGAATGTTATTGGAGAACTAGAAGCACCTGTACTTACAAGAACCAAATTAACTGATGCAAACATTTGTCTACATGCATGCTTCTTGTTACAAGAGTAACCATAGAAAATAAATGAAGCTTTAGGAGAAAATAGTTGGATTGAAGCTATGCAAGAAGAACTGATTCAAATTAACAAACAGAAAGTATGGGAATTGGTGGATCTACCAAAGAATGCACCACCACCAGTTGGAACCAAATGGGTGTTTAGAAACAAAAAGGATGAAAGGGGCATTGTGGTTAAAAACAAGGCAAGGGTAGTGGTTCAAGGCTTTGCTCAAGAAGAGGGAATAGACTATGATGAAGTTTTTGCACCAGTAGCAAGATTAGAAGCAATTAGGATAACTTTAGCTTATGTTGCTTACAAAAACTTTCATGTTTACCAAGTGGATGTCAAAAGTGCTTTTCTGTATGGGTTATTGAATGAAGAAGTGTATGTGTGTCAACCACCTAGGTTTGAAGATCCACATCGTTTTAACAAGGTGTGCAAACTGATAAAAGCTCTGTATGGTCTTAAACAGGCACCAAGAACCTGGTATGAGACCCTCACTTGTTATCTAACTAAATATGGATACAAAAGAGGAGATATCGACAAAACTCTTTTCTTCAAAACTGTTGGTAAGGATCTTTTAATGGTACAAATTTATGTTGATGATATAATCTTTGGTTCAATAGAAGATGCTCTTTGTAAGGAGTTTGAAGTCCTAATGCAAGCAAAATTTGAAATGAGCTCAATGGGTGAACTCACTTTGTTTTTGGGTCTTCAAGAAAGGCAAACAAAAGAAGGCATTTTCTTGAATCAATCAAAATATATTCAGGATATGCTAAAAAGGTTTGACATGCTGTCATCCTCCATTGCCAAAAATCCTATATCAACATCACACAAGTTAACATCTGATGTAGCTGGTGAACCTGCTGATGAGATGGGGCCATGATTGGTTCCCTTATGTATCTTCCAACCAGCAGACCTGACATTATGTTCAGTGTTTGCTTATGTGCTAGATATCAGGCTGGACAAAAGGAATCCCACTTAAATGATGTGAAAAGAATTTTTAGATACCTAAAAGGACAACCAAAGCTTGGGTTATGGTATCCTAAAATAAAGACTTTAATCTAAAGGCTTTCACAGATAGTGACTATGGAGGATGCAATCTTGACAAAAAGTCAACATCTGGTGGATGTCAATTTCAAAGAGACAGACTTGTGCCATGGCAATGCAAAAAGCAGACATGTGTCTCAACTTCTACAGCAGAAGAAGAATACATTGCAGCTTTAGCATGATATGGTCAAGTACTTTGAATTCAAAATCAGATGATTGACTATGTATGCTGACAACACAAGTGCCATCAGCATCACCAACTTCATGGAAACTCCTATGTATGCTGACAACACAAGTGCCATCAGCATCACCAACAATCCTGTCAAACATTCAAAGACTAAGCACGTTGAAATCAGGTATCATTTTATTAAGAAATTAATCAAACTCCATCATGTTCCGACTAAAAACCAATTGGCTGACTTATTCACAAAAGCATCTGATGAGGCCAACTTTTTCTACCTTATCACAGCCATATGAATGATGAATTTTGATTAAATAAAATCATTTCAAATCTGATAAAATAAGTTTTTCTTTCCTTGAAATAAAAAGAATCACAAATTTTTGTTAAGTACTACCAAGCTAATCTCGCTCGAGATAACCTCATCCGATATAACTAAACTTAGCAAGGAAAAGTTATTTCACCCGAGATAACCACACCCGAGGTAACTTTATTTATATCGGATGACAAAATCTCACAAGAGATAACCACATCCGAGATAAATAAAATTACCAAGGATAAATTATCTTACCCGAGATAACTACACCCGAGGTAACTCTATTTATATCGGATGACGTCATCTCCCTGACATAATCTCACCAGGACAGTTAAAAGAGATTAAAAAAGTTATCTCTGATGAAAACCCCGTCTGAGTTAACTTCACCCAAGATAATATTTTACCTAGGTTAATGGTAAAATTTGTATTCCAAGATAAATTTTAACTGATAAACTTAAAAAAAAGGTTATCTTCTCCAAAAAAAGTATCTATGCAAGTTGTCCGATGGGACAACCGAATGTCCAACAAGAAGAAGCCACGTAAACCCACTTTTTTCTCTTTACCAGACCCACTTGTGCTTTTTACAATAACTTTCCCTTCCACATCCCTAATTTAAAGCGACAAGCGGTAACCTAAAACCCACGATCCCACAAATTAACTGCACGCAGTTACTAACCATTACTCATACTTCTCCGATTCTGTTCATCTTCAAATAAAAATCAACAAATGGCACCTAAAGCTAAGAAAGGGGAATCATCTTCTTATGCAAATGCCTTATTCCATGCATTTGCCACAACACAGTGGCACTACCGTCAAATACAGAGAAAAGCTCTGTATTCCATGAAATAATTGACTTTCTGAAAGCATCACACATTTGCTATGCTCTTACTGTTTACCCAAACATTTGCGAAGTGGTGATTACAAAATTTTGGCAAAATGCTTCAAGAAGAAAAACTGCTGAAGGAATGTACAATGTATACTCAAAAGTTCAAGGTCACGAGGTAGCAGTCACTGAAGAGGACATAAGAACACATCTAAAGTTCAATGACCAAGGAGGCTTCAAAGAAGTGCCCTCCTCTGAGTATCTTACAACCTTAAGGGCTGTAGGGTGTGGAGGATCAGATAAGAAGTTAAAGAGATCACAATTTCTATTTAAATGGAGATTTCTTGCACATGTGATTCTAGCAAATCTATCCTCAAAGAAGAGTGTTGATGAACTCTCTTCAGTGCAGGCCTCAGCTTTTCATGCACTGGTACAAGGTCAAAATTTTAATTATTCTAGAATGGTGTTGGATGGGTTAGTGGACAATTTAAAACCTAACAATGTTCACTTCTTTCACATGTATCCCAGGTTTTTGCAACACATTCTATGGTGTTTGATACCCTAATTTAAAAATATCAGATAAAATTTATCAGTTAAGGGTACCAAATGAAAAATTATTTTCTTATCTATCAAGAAATAAAAAGAACAAAGGGTATACAGGCAGGGACACCGACCATCCCATACCTGTGCCAAGACATCCAGTGGCTGCACCATTGGTGCAACCGCAGGCAAATCATGAGCTTATTGCTCCAGTTGACAACCCTGCATTACCAGCAGTAGTTGAACCTCCAACCGACAATCCTTCCTCTTCTAAAAAAGTACCACCCAAAAAAAGGAAGAGACACTCAAAATTTGTCAATACTTCAGTCATTTCATCCCCCACCAATGATCTAGAAAATCCTGAAAAAGAGGGTGCAAGGTCTACTCCACCTGTGGAACCCATAGCTACCCAAACTTTAAGCCCTACTAAGGACAAATTCATTAGGCAGAAGAGAGCCAAAAGGGATAACGAAGCAAAAAGTGAATCTCCTAAAGGAGATGAACCTATAGGGTTCAATGTACATCCCTCATTACTAGCAAAACTCCAACAAGACCAAGCCAATTTACATCTCAAAGTGAAGGTGATGACATTTTCTGTACTTCTTATGATACACTATCTCCAGAAACCTTATTTGCAGGAGATGTGTTGAAGAGTGATAGGGAAAAATCACCCCAACCACACTTTGGTAAGGAGTTCAGCCATAGGAGTATAGACATGGCTGATGTGAAAAGGGTTGCCACTACACTTGAGTCCCCACTGGATCCAGTGGACAGTGGTAACATAGATAAGACTCAATTCATGGCAACTAGACCATTTTCTGACATAAGGGCACCCTTAGTGGCGCCCGAGGTAAAAGAGGGTGTGACTAGGAATCCCAGGAGCCAAGACAACTAGGGTGAGGGACATGATCAAGCAAGGCTTGATGGTCCTTCTTTGCTCAAGGATATTGGTTTCAAACCAATAGAGAACAAGCTTTCACTAAATAAATTAACAGTTTTGTACCAAAACTTACAAACACAGTTCACTTTGCTGTCATATACTGTGAAATTGCAGGGTGAAGAATTGAAGTAAGTCAAGCATCAATAGGTCCCTTCTGCAAAAGAAAATGTTACCAGAACTTCAAGCTCAAAATCTAAAGCCACCACTCCACCACAAGAATTAGGTACTGAAAAAGATGATGCTACCAAAATGGAGGGGTATAGGACCTACAGAGAAGAAGATTTTACTGAATTTGACTGGTATACAAGAGTACCCAAGGAGGTTAGATTGAAGCTGTTTCAATCTGTGGGAAGAGAGTGGAAAGAAGTTTCAATAGCTGACATCCTTGTTGTGTCCCCGCACAAAGAAAACCTAAAGGAACTATTTCTCTTCAGTAGGATAGCTGTAGGAGCTCTTCCTGCCTCTATCAGAGAAATTCAGCAAATTATTGAAGGAGATTTTATTACCCATGAAATGAGGGAAATTGCTGAAGAAGAAGGAGTTGATCTTGATGCTGAGACAGAAGTGATGGATGAAGATGATGATAACAATGATGATAATGTTGATGATAACAATGGTGATAATGGAAATGAAAAGAAATATGATGAGGAAGTTCAAAGTGTGTTGAAAGAAGGCACTACTGCCAAAGATCAGAATATTCAAGAAATCAACAAGGACGTGTACAAAATTGATACGGATATTGCTGCTGATGAACAAATAGAAGATGTTATGAAGGATTACAGAGATCTAATTGATCCCGAGGTAAATGATCAAGTTACCTCGGAAGCTGAAAAAGTTATCTCGGGAGAACATATTACTCCAGGTGAACAATTTACCTCGGGTAATATTATCTCGGAACTTGCTATTGTTGTTGGTGCTGATCAAGTTACCTCGGAGCAAACAACTACTCCGGAGGATGAAACCAACACTCTTATGTTCTTTGCAGCAGACACAGATCAGCCAATCAGGTTCGAGTTTACTCAAGCAAATATTTGGGAAGAAGCAAAAACACTGGCTATGCTACATACAAAGAAAATTTATCAAGGAATCAGTTTTTCTTGGTTAACTTCTGCTTCTTCTCCGGCTGTTGAACTTGAACAAATTCTTCAAATTAAAGCTCCTACAGTAGATTTTGGAGGTATTAGAGATGAAAGAGGGTATCTCATGGAATTTGGACCCTATTACCCACCAACAAAAGACTATTTATAAATAGTTCATGTGGCTCCTTCAACTCCTGTGGAGGAAATTTTAAGAAATATTTTTGCCAACTAGTGGGCCAAATATAAGCCAAGAACAGGTGAGGTAAAGATCAATCCACTGCCACCATTTATCAAGAGAGCTGCCATTAGTGACAAAGCCATAACCTACCCCACTAAGAATCCAAATTTGGGGAAAGGTAAGAAAAAAATGACAGACGATGAACTCCTACAGGCAGAATATGAGAAGAAGTTCAAACCTGCCTACAAGAATGTGTCATCTCCTGAATACAAAATAGACTATTCCAGAACTATCTTTATTCCCATTCTTGACAGGCATGGTGAAGATCTTGATAGGAGAAGAGCATGTGACAAGGAATTAATCAGAGAATTCGATGAAAGAATGATATCTCATATGGCTCAGCTGAAAATGATCAATGAACTAAAAAGAAGAGGAAAAGAAGGTGTGAAGATCCCTGCAAAGCTGTTTGCACCAAAAGCCACAGAACCTGAAAAGCTTTTAGATGGATAAGAAATCACCTTACTAGCTAGTGAAGTAAGTATGTTAAACTCTGTACTTGCAACTGATCTGATTAAAAGAATGGAATAGGAGAAACTAGACAAAGAGACGGCAGAGGCATTTGTGCTTCAAGACAACTTGAATATGTATTAAGACAATGAAGTTCTTGATATTATAAAAGAAGTAAAAAGAAGGTCTATAGAAGAAAGGAAGAAGAAGCTAGACCAAGCCAAAGAAAAGAGGCATCAATCATTTGTTGAAGAAGCCAGCATTGCTGTATACAAAGAAAAGGAACAGATTAGGCTAGCTGCAAATGATGCTAACTGGGAGTTACTGAAAAGATGGAGAGACATTATCTTAGCTAGAGGATGGGTCACCCCTGAAGCCATTAGCTTGAACTCTGCTAATGATTTATGTGATTTAATGTCAATGGTAGTAGAAGAAGAAGGAAATCTCAAGCTCAGCCAAAGACTTAAAGCTGATAATATCACTCATGACCAATTGAAGATTAATGAAACACAGAAAATTGCTAAGGCTCCTCTTACAAAAGCAGAGGAGACAAGAGCACTCAAAAGATACTTCATAGAGATTTTAGGAGAGGAAAAGAACACAGGCAATCCATGTTCTTTGAATACTCTAAGAGACAGGTATGGTGAGATAAGAAAGGAGCAATCAAGGATATCATAAAGAGAAAGAATTCCTAGACCTCCAGGAGCTTTCTTAGGTACACCTTCTCTTCCTCCTAAACCTATGAGTCTCATAGACTCACTTCTTGGTAATACACCCTCTATTCCACCCACTACCACCCAAATATCAACCATTCCTATCAAAAGAAACCCACCCAGGGCCAGCAGACCTCAATTCACAAGGACACCAACCAAAAAGTCCAAACCTAGCAAACCCATTCCACCAAAATTAAGAGCTGATAACTTTACTCCCATTGAACCTCTCATCAAACCCAAACCAAAACCCACAACGGAATCATCCCAAATTCCTTCAATCCAAAAATCAACTCATCATTCCACACAACCACCTTCTGCACAATTAACCTCAGCACCTACTAAAGCAACCAACCCTATGAACCTACCAGAATCCACAACAGGTACCTCAAGGAGAAAGAAATCAATGGCAAAAAGCAAAAGACCTCAAGTCATTTCCTCTAGCTCTGACTCATCTTCAGACAAGAAAGTACCTGAAGATATGCATGCTGAAAGTAGAAGAATTCTCTCTTGGAAATTTGATGAAGACTCAGGTTTCTACCTATTCACTACAAGAACCAATGAAGTACTAAGACTCAGCAGCAATGAAGCTCTTACAACTTTATCTGACCTAGAACTTGGTGATATAAGAAGTGTAGCTGGTGATGGCAAAAGACTAAGTGCTCAAGAGCAGTCCCTCATGATGAAGATAAGGATGCACTTTGACACAACAATAAGGGAAACTTCATCTACTGAGCCTATCAAAACTGAATGTCCTGTTATTGATGTGGAATTGGATCTAGCTACTAACATATACATTGTATACAGAGTTGATGGATCATTCACACGACACAGAGAGATAAATTTAGGTGAATGGAACTCGAATGATCAGAAAAATATACTGGATTGCATGCTCACAAACCGACTATTAAGATTTGACATGACAAAGAATTAGTAGAAGAAGTCAGTTTTGATGAAGAAGTTAGTTGTTTTTGGTTCAAGATAGTTTAAATCATTTTTTTTTTCATTTAGTATGATATTCAGAAGTTTTTGAAAGGATCATCTTAGGGGGAGATTGTAAGGAATTATTTCTCCTGAAGAAATGATGTTGATCGGTTAAACATGTTATCTAGGAAGAATAGAAGGCCCGAGATAAGTTACCTTGGAAGAACACACTGCCGAGATAACTTATAGTTACCTCGGAAGGTTATTTTACCTCGGAAGCCTATTTTACCTCGGGAACACAGTCTTATCTCGGACAGTGGATACGCCCGAGATAACTTAAGTTACCTCGGTAAGGCGAGTTATCTCAGACATCAACTTGACATGCTCCACTTGTCTCTGACATATCTGATCCAGCTTCCCGCCATTCTCCTGACATGAAGCTGACACGATTATCCTCTAGACTAGTTTAATATTATTCTAGTTCATGCATCTTTACTCGACGGTCTAGATGATCGTTAGAGGAATCAAGGGTTCTCCTGATTCCTTAGGGCACTATATATAGACACTTGTAACCATGCTTTAAATAAGCAAGTGTAAATCCTGATACCACTTGTAGGATTGAATTCTGGTTAATTCTAAGTAAAACCTTGTGATTGGTTCAACTCTGTAACCAGAATTCGATCCTACACTAATGGATTGTGATCCTAGTTTGGTACGTTCCCTGCGGTGGTATTCCATGCGTGGGATTTTTGGGGTTGTGACAGATTGGTATCAGACCCCATGGTTATAGCGAACTAAGATTCCCGTCTTAGACTGTAACTTTCTTGCATTAGTTGCACACATAAATGTTTTCTCATGCATCATGATACTCACTCCTACATGGACCTATTATACCATATGTCGTTTTCATCATCTCATCTTGTTATACTCACGGCAAGAAGCCGATTATTCTTGAGTCATTTTCCTTAACCTCTCTGAGTCTCGTACCTCTTGGTTAAAATTAATGGACAATGAGACGTCGAATCAGATCAGAGGATCTCATCTTCACTCCTGACGAGCCGATTGCTGCTCGGGATTATTCTAGGTTGAATAACTGGGTGTAGTACCCAGGCAATGGACGTGAGCTTACTTAAGGAAGGTGGCACCATACATCTTCATATTCTTAAACCTTTCCCATAACTTAGGAGGTTCTTGCTATACCTGCCTTGCATATACCCTCAACTTTCATGTTCAGAGAACGTAATTATGACGTGTTAATCGTGTGATTATTCAACTTTAATAGTGGCAATATTATGTGGATTCAAGTGGTTTCCCATGGGGCACTTGAAAATGTCTATGTCACCCTGGTTGCTTTCTTAATCGACTTGATCTTTTAAGATCCCCCTCTTCTCATTTCTATCGCGTTGTGCATTGAGAATAACAACTTGGGAACAATTCTTATAACTCAACGGAACCTGATGCGGACCGGCTATAATTTTCTCTTTACGTACTGAATATTAAACAAGTCCGTATGCATGGTAACTATTCTATAACTTTGAGTTAAGCTAGGGTCATTGTGATATGCCCTATTCAGATCCTATTAGGCAAAATTTCTGGTTGACTCGCTTTGGATGAGTCATTCCAATTAAAGCGAACATGTTATTCTCGATACTTATCTCTTTAATGAATTCTAGTCAAGATAACCTTGGGTTAGTGACTATCTCAGTTGTACTCCACAATACCTGGTAGCTGAAGTAAGAGGAACTAAGGTGACCATATATGGTAAATTAAAGTTACGGGTGCATATGTAAATGTAATTTGTAGTGTATGGAAATCATGGAGAATCTGACACGGCAAGCTGATAGTTGTAAAGGATGTAAACACTTATTATTTTTTTAAACCATGTCCCTTAATTATCGAACATGTTGGGTTTAACCAGATGGTTGAAGTTCTCTATCTTTGTAAACACTATCACACCGAATCAGATCCATTTGGGGACCTTTAAAAGTATATTGGGGATACTAGTCCTGGAAGGACATTGTTTCACTCATTTATTTCGATGACAAGTCTTCCTTATCTACGAACACACTCGACGAAAGCTTTGAGTAGTTTGAACTCATCTTGAATCATAATTCTACCTTCATGACTTTACCGACCATATCAATCCCAGGAACTTTACAATCATGAGAAACCTGGACATACAAGCACTAGACGGATACCCAGACAACATTAGATGAACGAATCGTGAAAACACAAATCGTCCCGATCTAGTGATTTGTACACCGAAATTGAGATCGAAAGTTCACCGAAACTAAGAACACAAAAACGTAAATTAATCTCTGTTTATAGCTCGAATTGGATCACTGATTACATGAATAGACTCGATTTTAGTAACTAATCATGATCCTAAATCAAAATCTCTCTGAAAAACAAAATCAAAAACTCCTCCCTCTCTATGAAATCAATCTCAGAAACGGTTGCGAGAGCTGTTTTTCCAAGTGCCTATCTCCGAACTTCCAAAACCACAATATATATGAGACTAGATTGTGAGTGCCGAACTTGAGGTTCGGCGGTAGATCGGAATATGTCCGAACATTAAGATCGGACCTCAATTCGTCATCTTCAAATCTTGATTTACGTATCTCATTTATATGAGATTTGCTAAAACACAATCTAGTCCCTCCACTATACTAGATTGACACAAACTACCCTATAACTTGATTTAACTATTCTAACTATCTCAACTAACGACACTAACTGGAATACACACACGTCACACATATTTTGCACCAACAAACTCCCCCTTGACGTGTGCTGTATCAGATCTTCAAACTCTTTCAAACTGTTGTTAGTTGATGTAGGGTAGGCATGATAGAAACAAGACTGAGTCAATCGAACCATTTCTGAAAGTGATAAACTCTTTGAAAGCTTTGCAACCAAGCATGAGATCCATTCTGAGATTTGTATCTGAGAGACTTTGATGATTTCAACCTGCAACCTTCAGAAGACAAAAGTGCGGTTTCTTTTTTCCAAACATAACTTTAATCTTAGAAACAAAACTCTCCTTTGGAGAAACCAAGACATTTAATCTTGAAAATTTGATGTATCCCGTGTCGATCAGATCAAAAACAAAGAAGAAAGAAAATCTTTTTGGATTTTACAAAGTTTATATCAAAACACACTGAAAATCTTTTTGATTTTTCATAAACTGAAACATAAATGCAATATAGAATTAAACTCTATTTTTTTTTTGGTGAGAAAGATCACAACATGAGATCATATCAGACATAACGCATCGAACACACTGCAATTCCGAAATACTAAGCATGCAAGCCAAGCTGACTGAGAATACAACCATTTGGTTTATTTCAGCTAAAGCAGGTCATTGTCTATAGCTTTATGATATGAAATTAAGTGTATTTATCGAGCATTGATAACATGGTACCCACACAATCAGGAATACTGGCAAACTGCTTATTTCATATTTTTGTATTTTTCTTTTATTCAAGCCAAGTTACTCGCAGCAGATTTCTCATACTGATATTGTAAACTTGCTTATACAGAATCAAATGCCATATAGATATCAAGTTCATGGTGTTTCTTGCAAAAAGAAAGCAGAACCCTAAACAAACAACAATCAGGTCGGCTGGTAGGCACGCAGAGAAAGTCCGATTGTTTAGGAAAATAATAAAATGCAAAATAAAGCAGAAGTTGTATAATCCACAACAATCAGGTCGGTACTCACGTACACACAGAGAAAGTCCGATGGATTATACGAAACACCAAAGAAAATAAAGCAGAACGTCAAATGAACAACGATCAAGTCTATCTTTCGATACGCAGAGAAAGTCCGATCGTTTGACAAAATAAAGAAAATCAAACAAGTTGAAATTTTTCAAAATAAAGCAAGCGTACACCAGAACATCTCTTTATTATGTTTTTGATACTTTCTCATTTTATTTTGCCAGATATGCACAGTACCCATCATGATTTGTAACCATAATTATCAAGCAAGCGTTATCTTTATATCATACTCGCATATATCAGACTACTCAGCACATTCAGTCAAGTCAAGCAAGTACCTACAGCCTTTCTTTCTACTTTATTCATGGCAGATAAGTATGGTAATGTACCATCATTTCTCACATGGTCGGATCAATTTCTCTTTTTAAGATTTTTCATTTTTTTTTCAATTTTTCATTTTTTTTGGGAAACAAACATCACACTATTTTTGTGTTTTTCAACTATTCTCCTCCTAAAATTGAACAAACTCTATTTTTTGAATTTTCTAAAATTTCTCCCCCTAAAGATACGAAAGAAAAGAAAAGAAAAGAAAATAAAATTGATCAACAAACACGCATAACTCAGATTTTTGGATTTTGAAAAATCATTTTTCTCAAAAATGTTTGTAAAATATCAACTCTGTTAAGCGCTAATCTTAGGCAAAATACTCCACTATCAGCAACTTTACAATCACTAATAGGTCTTCTTGAAGCATCCTGCACACAACCTCAAACAATTTTTTAGTTAAATACAGGAACCCAAACCGGCTTGGGTCGTCCCGTATCCTCAACATAATCATTTCCCGCAGAGGTTGCAGTTTCCTGTTTCCAAGAACGAAACGGTTTAAATGATTTCGACCGATGCGAATCACAACCATTGAAAAACTTTGACTTGTTGAAGACCATATTCAACAACTCTTCGACCAGCATTTTCTCAGGTTTTGAGTGATGTTGTCGAGGCCCATAATATGAAAACTCATTTGAGTAAGGCATTTCAAAATCATTATTGAAAAATTGTTTTCTTTTTGAAAAATGTTTTGATTTTGAAAACTGTGGTGACCAATCATCATAATATGAGGTTTTACAAACAACCGGCTTCTTATAAGCTGGCTGTCGTTGGGTTTTCTGATTTTGGCTAATAGGTACCTCATTGAGAATCATTGAATCGGATGATGATGATCGATATGAACCATATGAAATCTTTTTCGAATAGCACAATCACGAATCACATGTCCTTTCTTGTTGCAGTAAAAGCAAGCTCTCACATCAGCCAACTTAGGAGATGACATGGATTCTGTTGACATTGTTGAATGTTGAGAAGAATCACTTTCTTCACGCTCTAACTTAGAATTCGTTGACAGAAAATCAGCTTCAGGTTCACACAAGATATGATTCTCAAGTGGAATCTCTTTTTCTTTGTGAATCTTGATATCCTCCACAATGTCTTCTATCTCAAGCATATCTTGAAAATCATTTCCAACATTCACGTTCTCGTCTTTGCTTTCATATCCCAGACCACCATACTTTTTAGATTTTGTTAGAGCATTTTGTGTTGTCTAGTGCTAGGTCTTGATAGTTTGAATATGTAATTTATAAGTTTATGTTTTATAGATCCAGCGGATCAGTGGCGGATCAGGTGGTACGCCGGACCACCTGATACGCTGGTAAGTTGGTCCGCTGGCCAGTCTCTATATATTGGTTTGTGTTTGTTTCAGAGAGTGTGAGTGAGGTCTGAGCTTTCTTAAGTGTGTGTTTTACATGGTGTAACCTGAATACTCATTGTTCTCTCTGTTTACAAGCTGTGATCAATATAAAGAAGATTATTTACCTTGTGTGTCCGAATCCGATTGTAATAATGCACTAGCAAGATCGAATACGTGTTTTACAAGTGGTATCAGAGCAGGTTTGCTCAGTTACTGCGATTTACTGATCGGTTTTGGGTTTTGGAGAGAAAAACTTCGATTTTGGTTAGATTTTGATCAATTCTTCTCAGTTCTTCGTCAATTCAGTACGTTTTCTTCATTCTGATTGCTTCTAGTTCATTTTCGCTGAGTTGTACATCATATTCAAGCATTAAAAGTCAGAAATTATGAAGATTATGCATTCTGTGGTTGATCCGCTGGTGATCCGCCGGTTGAAGATTCTGATCCGCTAGTATAAATTCATAGATTCAGTGATCCGCTGAATTTGATCCGCCGAGTAATCTTCAAACACTGATCCGTGGCGGTTATTGTTTGATACGCGGCAGTTCCAGCGTATCAGATTTGTAGCGTATCAGATTTGCAGCGTATCAGATTAGCAGCGTATCAGATTAGCAGCGTATCAGTTTGATCCGTGGGTTGTTTTTGATCCGGTAGAAGAATTCTGTTCCGCAGGTTGATTTTTAGTCCAGGAAGCTTTATTTCTGATCCGTTCACCTAGATTTTGATCCGGAGGTCTGATTTTGATCCGGGGTTCGATATTCTGATCCGCTGACTACAGAATTGTGGTTTTGTTAATCATGGATCCGTTTCAGGCTTTTGCTGCTATGTCTACGACTGTTCAAGCGTTGTTGAACTACGATAATGAAATAGGAACTACGAATAAAGTTCCTAAACTGATGAGATTTGAAGATTTTCATAATTGAAAAACTCGGTATGAGTCGTATATCGGTGTGACCGATGTTAGTGTTTGGACTCCTATGCTTGATGGGTATGAGATTCCAAAGTTTACAACTGGGGAGTTTATTGGTCAAGAGAAGCCGTTTAACAAGATGACCGATGCTGAGAAAGAGGCATTCAAACTTGAAAGAAAATCATATTCCAACTTATCAATGGCTTTACCTAAGGATATTTTGCATCAATTTAAAACACATACAACATCTAAGAAATTGTGGGATACTTTATGTCATCGATGTGAAGGTAATGCACAATACAAGAAGAGCAAGAAGAAAGTGCTGTTGCGAGAGTATGATAATTTTGCTCATGTTCCAAATGAAACCATTAATGATCTCATTTCAAGGTTGTCTCATTTGGTCAGTGAACTTGATATTGTTGGAGTAAAAATTGAAGCTGGAGAATTGAAAGAAAAGCTATTAGATGCTTTGCCCGAGAAATGGGAAGGTTATATTTTGTTGCTGACTCATGATAAAAGCTTTGATGATCTTACCTATGATGAACTTACAAGGAATTTACTAGCAATGGAACTGGATATGATGCGTGTGAAAACTTTACCATCTCAAGTTCAGAATCCCGATGTCTACTTTGGAGAAAATGCTTCTACTATGCATGCTAAAGCAAAGGCTAACACAAATCCACCATCTACTGCTTTTTATGTAGAAAATACTTCAGGTGGTCATGCAAACATGTCTAGAGGTTCTTCAAGTGGAAGCTATGCTAGTAAAGCTGCTGTAACATATCCGGTATATTCACATCTGTCGTCTTCTGCTCCAAGTCATAATCAGAGTGCTTTTTCAGCAAAGACTACAAATGACTTTATGGCTTTATTTTCAGCAATGGTTTCGTCTTATGATGGAGTTGTTGCAGGAAAGTTAACTAGTGTTGAGTTAACTGATGAAGACTATGAACAGATAGATCCTGATGACTTAGAATTGATGGATATTAACTGGTCCATGGCAATGCTTGTACGCAGAGGCAAAAAGTATATGCAAAGAACGGGTCGGAAGGATTTAAATCCTGAAGGAAAACTTGGATTTGATAAATCTAAGGTTCGTTGCTACAATTGTCAGAATTATGGGCATTTTGCCAAGGAGTGTACTAAGGGAAAACAGCAAGAAACTTCAAAGTTGTATCAAAAGTATGCTGCACAGAGTAACAAGCCATCAGGAAGCAATCCTTCAAGTTCAAATGCAAATGCTAGTGGTTCAAATTCAGACAACAAAGCATTGGTTTCACAAACTGGTGAAGGATATGATAGGGCTGCTGATTTTCCAGATGAATCTGCTTTTCTGTGTACTGAGGAGCAGAGTGTAAAGATTGAAGATGATCCTGATCTTCCTGGTGAAGATTTCTTTGCTGAAGGTCAACATGCATTTATGGCCAACATTCAGGTTAATTCTAATTCTTGTGAACTTTGTCTTAATTCTGCTAATCAGTTGAAGGAACTCTCTGTTGAGAAAACCATGTATTTTGACAAATACTCTATAGCAGAAGAGAATGTCAAAATTTACAAACAGAGGTGGGAAGCTGTTAAAGCTGAACTGAAAAGTGAACATGCTGTGGTTCTGAGCACAAAAATTGAGCTTAATAACAAAACGGAAGATTATATTTTTAGTGAAAAGAAGCTTGCTGAAGCAAATGCTAAAATTTCCGAATTAAACATTGAAATTTTGGATCTTAAAAGGCAACTTGAAAATTTCAAAAATTTATCTTCCTTTGCAAGTTTTCTTTGCAAAGATGAACATTTAAAAGATTTGCTCAAAGAATCCGGGTGTAACTCAGTTCCTCCACCCATTGTTCATGGTTTAGGACCAAAGGAATCTGAAACCAAAGTTGTGTTTGATTACTCAATGTTTACTGAGGGATCATTTTATAAATCCAAAAGCATTGATAAGAAGAAATTAGGCAAACATGTGTCCAAACCTAAGGTTGAGGTGTCAAAACAGTCTGAATCCAGTGAGTCTAAGGTTGAAAAACCTGTCACTGAGGTTAAGCCTCAAAGTGTCAAACTGACACCATTAGAGGCTGCTCAGAAAATACTTGAAACTGCAAAAACAATGAAAACATTTGAAAACTCACAATTTGCTAAAGGTCCAGATTTGTTTTTTGAAAGAGATACTGTTTCTGTAAGTAACACAAGTACACCTGATGTCAATACTATACCAGAAGCACCTGAAAGAAGTGCAAAATTAAATGGTATTGGGTTTGGACAGTTTGCTGGAAATTCTAAGGTCAATCAAAAGAAACCTCAGAAATTTCAGAAACGTGAAAAGAAATTTGCCAAAAATGGAAAGTTTGATGAAAATCTGAAAGGCAAAACTGTTGATGGTGATTCTTCTCAGAAATTGAGAATGTATAGTTTGAAAGGAAGTGATTCAGTGTTTTCTGATTTAGATTTTCCTTTAGATTGTGTTGATCCATCACGTGTTGCCAAAGTGTGGTATGTAGAACCATCTGAGGTGGTTAAGTCAGATCTTGAAGAGGAGCAGTTCATTGTGTTGTCTGATGTGCCGTCTGGTTCAAATGATCAAGCATCAGCCTCCAAAGGTCAAAGGCTTTCTGAAAAACCAAAGTCATCAAATGATCAAAAGTTTAAGACTAAATCAAAACAATCATCTTACTCACCAAAGAGTTTTTATAACTCTGATGGTCAGTATTCATCAGAAACTAATAGTTTTGATTATGAAGCGTTTGGTTTTTGTGATGATTACAATTTTTATGATGATTTTGGTAAATTTGAACAAAATAAAACCACGAAGGTTAACCTGAAAGATATGCTGATCGTTGTGGTGTTGATGACTATGGGTTTTATAATGAACGTGGATACATTGGTCCTTTGTTTAAACCTTTGCCAAACTCCAAAGGGAGAGGGTTTAAAACAAATGTTTCTAAACAAGGTGAGGGTGGTGTTTCTAAGGGTTTTGTTGATCCTAGAAGGTGTTATTGTTGTTTTGAAATAGGACATATTCGTAGTCGGTGTCCTGTTTTAGCTAAAAAGAGGGCTTCAGCTTATATGCAATCAAATTCAGATTCAAAATCTGATGCAAAGCCCAAGATGGATGATGAAAAGATTGTTACCAAACAACATTTTAAAAGAAGAAATTTTTTCAATAAATCTTACAAAGTTTTTGGTAATAATTCTACTTCAGATTCTACTGCTGATTCATCCATTCCATCTGTCAGGCAAAAGTGGCTACCTAAAATGACTTCAAAAGCCACTGAGGATTTTTTGGAAGATACCGGTCGACCCAAAGCTGAATGCTTGGGTCCAGATACTCACTAATTGCTTGCTACTATGTGCAGGGTGCTCGAAAGCCAGCTGTTAACAACTTTTGGGTCGTTGATAGTGGAGCATCCAGGCACATGACAGGTAATATTTCCTTGCCCTGAAGTCAAACCAATTCAAGGAGGAAGTGTTACTTTTGCTGGCAATAAAGGTGGGAAGATAACCGGTGAAGGGGAGTTGGGTAACGAGAAGATAACTTTTGAAAAAGTCCAATTTGTGCAAGAGCTGCAGCACAACTTGTTAAGTGTATCTCAAATTTGTGATAAGCAGTACACAGCTGCTTTTACAAGTTCAGAATGTTTGATTCTGAAACCTGGCATTCGAATTCCTGAAGACTGGATTGTGATGCGAGCTCCTAGATTTCGAGACTTATATGTGTTAAATATGAATCAGACTTCATCTGCTGTATCTGCTACATGTTTCATTTCAAAAGCTACTGAAAAGGAATCAATTTTGTGGCATAGACGCATGGGTCACATCAATTACCGAAAGATGAATTACTTGGTCAATCATTCTTTGGTAGAAGGCGTTTCCAAGAATAGATTCTCTATAAATGATGTGTGTATCTCATGTAAGAAAGGAAAACAGAAAAAGAAGTCTCATCCTTCTAAGCGTTTGAATTCTATTGTCACTCCCTTGGAACTGCTTCATATGGATCTGTTTGGTCCTATGAATGTTCGTAGTATTGAAGGTAGTTTCTATTGCTTGGTGATTACGGATGACTTCTCAAGATTTTCGTGGGTAGCATCTTTGGCGTCCAAGGCTGATACTCCAGATTCAATTCGGAATTTGTTGTCTAAGTTTGAATCGTTGTACAAGCATAAAGTTTGTTGCATTCGTACTGACAATGGTTCTGAATTCAACAATGCCAAAATGAAGGATTTTTGTGGTTCGTTTGGAATTTATCATGAATTCAGTGCGCCGTATACTCCACAACAAAATGGGGTCGCTGAACGAAAGAATCGAACATTGATTGAAACGGCTCGAACGATGCTAGCAGATGCACATTTACCAATTAAGTTTTGGTCTGAAGCTGTGCATACTGCATGTTATGTGCTCAATCGTGTTCTGATTGTGAAAAGATTTAACAAGACAAGTTATGAATTGCTCAGAGGTCGAAAGCCAAATTTGAATTTCTTGGAACCATTTGGGTGTTCATGTACGGTTCTCAAGGAAGGTGGAAAATTTGATGCTAAAGCTATTGAAGGCATTTTTGTTGGATATCATCATCCAATGAAAAGGGTTTATTTTACATCGTCCAAGACTATTGAGAATCATATGAATGTGGATTGTCATCGACATACCTTTCTACAACCTAAATCGGTTGATTCTCGAGCTTTTGATTATAAGTCTTTTGTTGATTCGTTTTCGGCTGCACAAAAGAGTTCTGATAAAGAAGATGAATCTGAAATCTTATCTGCTGCTATCATGTATACATTGTCTACTCCTGGTTCTGGGTCATGGATTCCTAAGCTTCCTAATTCATCTGTCACTACTTCGTCTAGTCAGGATGTTTCTAGTTTAGAAACGATGAGTTCGTCTGACGATGATGATGAAAGTTCGTATCATGAAGCTGAGTCAACACCTGTTGACGATCCAATACCGTTACCAAGTACGAGTTCTTCGGTACAAGTTTCTTTACCGTTAGATGATCTTTCAGGCACAGAAAAAGCAGATGCAAGTTTACCTAATAATTTGGCAGATAATATTTCTGTTGCTGATTCAACTACTTTGAGGATACACAGAATTCATCCTCAAGAGAATATCATTGGTGATCCGAGTTCTGGAGTTCGCACACGTCAGCAAGTCGCAGATTCCGTTGATGCTTTAATTGCTGAAATCAGGGATTCAGGAGTTCAGAATGACGTGTTTCATTCATGTTTTCTGTCTCAGGTTGAACCAACCAATGTCGATCAGGCGTTGGAAGATGCTTCTTGGGTTGAGGCTATGCAAGAAGAGTTGCAGCAATTTCAGAAATTGGGTGTATGGCATCTCGTGGATTTACCCGCTAATTCCAAAGCACCATGTGGTACTAAATGGGTATTTAAATGTAAGAAAGATGATCGAGGCATCATTGTTCGAAACAAGGCTCGATTGGTGGTTCAGGGTTTCTCACAGATTGAAGGTGTTGATTTCAATGAAGTTTATGCTCCTGTTGCACGAATCGAGGCTATCAGAATCTTTTTAGCTTTCGCGGCATATCATGGATTCAAAGTGTATCAAATGGATGTCAAGAGTGCATTTCTTAATGGGTTGATTCGTGAGGAAGTGTATGTGAAGCAGCCGCCTGGTTTTTATGATCCCGATTTTCCAAACAAAGTGTACAAGTTAGACAAGGCGTTATATGGATTGCATCAAGCCCCGAGAGCTTGGTATGAAACTTTATCTACGCACCTGCTGGAAAACGGTTTTCGGCGCGGAAAGGTGGATTGTACGCTGTTTTCGAAGAAGTTTGGAAAGGATCTGTTGCTTGTCCAAGTCTATGTGGACGATATTATTTTTGGAAGCACAAATGATGCGTTATGCAAGGATTTTGAACGTGTGATGCAAACAAAGTTTGAAATGAGTTCTATGGGCGAGATGGGGTTCTTTTTAGGTCTTCAAGTTCATCAATCGGCCAAAGGCATATTCTTACACCAAACCAAATATGTCTCTGATATTTTGGCAAGGTTCAAGATTGGCGATGTTCGGGTTCCTAGTACACCAATCGAGGTTTCACATGGTTTAGCACCAAATGAGACTGGTGACTCTATTGATCCCACATTGTTTAGGGCTATGATTGGTTCACTTATGTACTTAACTGCATCTCGTCCTGATATAATGTTTGCTGTGTGCTTATGTGCTAGGTATCAGGCAGCTCCAAAGGCTTCTCATTTGATGGCAGTAAAGAGGATTTTTGCTTATTTGAAGGGTAATCCGGATCTGGGGATCTGGTATCCTAATGATAATAAGTTCGAGTTATCAGCATATTCTGACTCCGACTATGGTGGCTGTAAAATCAATTTCAAATCTACAACCGCAAGATGTCAGTTTTTGGGAGAACGACTGGTATCGTGGCAATGCAAAAAGCAAACTCTCGAATAGGTGAACTTGGTTCGTTCAATTCTTAGGGAGAAGAAGGATGGGAATGAATGGGAAGACTGGAGTAGTCTCTTCATTAGCCGGAAGGAATTAGTCTCCACTAGCCTCATTCGAAGAACGAACAAGAAAAGGCTTACTGTTTAGGTAGGATAGATCGATGTGGCTGCTTCTAGTTGCTGTTCACAAGTTTTGTGGATACAACAGCAGTTACGCGACTATGGTTTGAATTTTCTTACAACTCCGATTTTTATTAATAACTCGGCTGCTATATCCATCACTAAAAACCCAGTTCAGCATTCTAAAACTAAACACATTGAGATTCGATATCACTTTATCCGTGATTGCTTTGAAAAGAAACTAATTGATTTGCAGAAAATTCACACGGATTTTCAGCGAGCTGATTTGTTTACAAAGGCTTTTGATAAAACTCGGTTCCAATTTTTGTTAAAAATCAATGGGATAACTAAGTTAAATGTTACATGATTTGGTTCAGTTGATCGTTTTTGCTTTTCGTTTTATTTTCTTGTTATTGTTTTCTGCTTTTTAGGGGGAGAAATATGAAAAGTACAAAAATAGTGTGCTGTTTTGTGTTCCAGAAATGAAAAAGCATAAAAAAAAAATGAAAAATGCAAAAGCATAAAAAATTGGAAAATTTCAAAACTTTGAGAAATGTGATCAAACCTCGTGAGAAATGATAGTACATCAGTGAATGTTACTGACCATGGATAGACTAGATTGAAAGGTTGTAGATACTTGCTTGTTTCATTGAATGTGCCATTCATATCTGATACATGTTAGTATGATATAAAGATAATGCCTGTCTGAAATCTGTGGCGATCCATGATTCTTGTTTTTGTTTAATGCTGAGCTTATGTGAAAAATTCATAAAGAGAATAAGAGATGGTCTTAGTGTACGCATGCTTTATTTTGCAAAGATTTAAGCTTGTTTTATTTTCTTTATTTTGTCAAACGATCGGACTTTCTCTGTGTATCGAAAGATCGACCTGATTGTTGTTTATTTTCTTGGTGTTTAGTATAATTCATCGGACTTTCTCTGCGTATCGAAAGATCGACCTGACTGTTGTTGGATTATACGCTTTCTGCTTTATTTTCTATTTCTTATTTTCCTAAACAATCGGACTTTCTCTGCGTGCCTACCAGCCGACCTGATTGTTGTTTGTTTAGGGTTCTGCGTTCTTTTTGCATGAAACACTATGAACCAATTGTCTCTGTAAATAGATTCGGTGATGAATAAGTGAAAAAAAAAATAATATAGAATAAATCAGATTATCAATTACTTGAGTTTGTGGGTGCCATGATTTCTGTACTTGATAAATATACCTAATGCATATCAGAAAACTGTAAAAATTGATTTGAATTGGCTGAAATAAACATTATGTGTTGTATTCGTGGACAACTTGATTTGCATGCTGATTAGGTTGAAATTGAAGTGTGTTAAGTGCATCTCACTGATATGATCTCATGTTGCGATCTTTCTCACAAAAATATAACTTATTGTTATTGTTTTTGATTTCTTTATTTCTATTGGTTTGTTATTTCTGCTTACTTTTAAAAAAATTCAAAAAGATTTTAGGTGTGTTTTAGCATAAGTTTAGAAAATTCAAAAAGATTTTAGTGTGTTTTAATATAAATTTGTAAAAATTCAAAAAGATTTTCTTTCTGCTTTATTTTAGATCAACTGAATTTCAGAATCGACAATCTGTTGTTTGATGAACCATAATCGATGCTAAATCAGAGTAGCATGTTTGAAATTGAAGAAAGTGCACATTTTTGATGAAAAATGAAAAATTTGATGATAAGGGGCAATGTGGTCTTTTTCTGATCCGGCGGACCAGCTGATCCGCCGGCGGATCAAAATGGGTATAAAGTGCAAATCTGATCCGCGAGAGTTCATAACTCGCGGATCACAAACATTCAACACAGAAACCCTTAAAACCACTCGCATTCATATTTCATTGATTTCTCAGTCGTTAACGAAGCTCTGCCCAAAATTTTTGTTGCTACAGGTAGGTTGATTGATTACGCACAGGTTGATGGTCTTAATTTCTGCAATGGTTGTCTGATTAGGATTAAAATTGAATTTTAAAGTCTCGGTTTTTGAGAAAAACCGAATGAATTTTTGTTTAACCGGTTTTAACCGATGTTGATGTGTATAAAACACATTGTGAGAGTCGCAATACACTCTAGATTGAACTCTTGTTCTTGGATTCCAAAACAAACACTTCAAAAGTGCATAATATCAAAGTGACTGTTCGGTAAACTGTTCGTCTGCCGGATCAACTGATCCGCCGGACCAGATTTTCAAACTGATTCGGAGATGATCCGGTTGACTAATCTGATCCGCAGTCAACGATTTTGATCCGCCGGATCAAGTGATCCGCCGGATCAAGTGATCTGCTGGATAATGTGATCCGCAACTGGTCCGCCGGACCAGGTGATCCGGATGCACAAATTTGATCTGTGGTTGATCCGCTCATAAAATTTTTTAAAAGTTATTCGTTTGAGCGATTTACTTAACATCAGAGATTGTCATTGAGAATTTTGATTATATTGATTGATTTTAATGACAGTTTGTTTTGATGTCATGAACAGAAATGGCAGATTTTAAATCAATTGGAGAACAAAATGTTTGTGCTTTTCTTGATGTTGCAGAAAAGTGGAGGCCGCATTTTCTTAACATTTTTGAATTCATCAGACGATCGAGAATATTCTTTGCTGCTACTCATGAATGTCCACCGTATAAAGACTTGTTAGTCATGTTCTGGAATTCAACGCAAGTGGATTGTTCGGTGACTCCATCAGTAATTTGTGCAAAGATTTTAGAAACTGATGTTATTATTTCTGAAGCTGATGTGCAGAGAGTTTTACGATTAAATGATCAAGCTACTTATCCAATTGAATTTCCTGAAGAAGATTTGGTAGCGTTGTTAAAAAGAATTAAGTATGATGGACAATTGTATGTTCCATGGTACCTTAAAGCAAATCTGAGTCCTCCTTATAAATACTTGATGCACGTTATTATTAAGTGTTTTGGAAACAGAACAAGAGGTCAGGAAGAGTTTGATTTGAAGGTGCTGTCTTTCTTTTGTGCATTGGTACTAAACAGAGAATTCAACTTTTCTGGTTGGATCTTTAACTACATGAGAGAGAATATTCTGGTAAAACAAGTGCGGAGCATCATGTATCCGAGATTTATACAGATGATCTTGAATGATATGCATCCGAATCTTCCAAAGAATGCTGCTGCTATTATTGATATGAAGCACATGAACAGAGTAGCTGTTGGAAAGATTCCAGTGTATTACAAGAGAAAGGGAAATGCAGTTGCTCCACCAACTAAACGGTTGATTGGTCATCTTGCTAATCCTGATTATAGAGCTCCAGAGAATGGTGCTGCTAAACATTCTGACAGTTCTGATGATGAATTACACTATGATGATAATGGATTTCCGACTGTGATTGTTGAAGATGTAATTGAGCAACCGGCTAATCAAGAACCTGGTGTGCAACAACCTGTTGTGCAAGAACCTGTTCAGCAACAACAAAATCCAGAGCAAGTAACTTCTGAAGCTATAAATGATTCTGAACGGGTGAATGTTCTAGATGATGTTATTGGTAGTTCGTCTGAAACTGAATCAGACCTCTAGTGAATATGTTACCATTTTGCACAATACAAGAGAAATTCCTATAAAGAGAGGTTCTAAGGCTCACATTGCATATTTGAAATCTCAGAATCAAGATACCCCTGTCTTTGAATCTAGAGCCAAACAGGCTGAGGATACTGAAGATGATCCATCTTATACTCCTAGTATGGAGGAGCCTATTGCAAAGACAAAGACTGTAGATAAAGGCAAAGCTCCTGCAGTTGCTTTTGGCAAACGTATGAAGACTTTGGCTGTTGGGTATAAAGGAGTAAAGCCTGGTTCATTTCTTGCTGATGCCAGAAAATCTGGGCAAAGTCCTCCTAGCAAGAAGCAAAAAGTGACTAAGTCGTCTTCAATCCCAAGTCAACCAATCACCAAAGCAGCTGGTGTTCAGAGTTCACAACAACCTCTAATCAGAAAGTTGACTATCAAAAGACCGTCTACTACTGGTTCTGCTTCCACTTCTTCAACTACTTCCACAATTTCATCTACTGATTTAAAGCTAGCATTGTTTCAAGCAAGATTTGACAAAGTCGAACATACAAACAAGTTGCAAGCTGAGGAGATTTCTGGGCTAAGAAATTTGTGTAAAGAGTTAGTAGCCAGAGATCAATCTCATACAAAGGAACTTGCTGATTAAAAGCTCAGGATGAGGCAAAAGATCGGGAAATTGCTGAATTGAAGCTATTATCTCTGACTATGGGTGAGCAGCTTAAGCAGATGTTTACTGCTTTATCTGCTCAAGGGGAGAAAAGGCCGAATCCTGAGGAAACTTATAGAGAAGAGGATGATGTTATGAAATTCTTAAACGATGACCCTGATAATCCTGAAGGTGGTGCTGGTGGTGCTAGTGGTGCTGGTACTGGTACTGATGCAGCAGGAACGTCATCTGCTGCTGCTGGTACAGCCACGACATCTCAGGGGGAGTCTACAGATAAAGAAATATATGATGTGACTCCGATATCAAGGGTTGAGATGAAAGAGGGAGAGTTGGTTAATCCTTTTACTAAAGAGCAGTTGGCAGCCATATTTGCTTTAAATGTGGATGATGTTGATAAGGTGCCAGTTGCTGAACCATATCAGGAAGATGATTCAGAAGAGGAAGTGGTGTTTGAAGAAGAACATGTGGAAGTGGAAGACATGACGGCTGAAGAATATCCCAATGATCCAACGATGTATGGGCATTTTTCTGATAACGACTATTCTGAGGGTTTTAATTTCTTTGGAAAAGACAGTGAAGAGAAGACTGAAACAGAGAAACCATCAGAACAACCTGAAACATCTGAGTCTGTTAATATGTCTGAAGAAGAAGAAAAGAAGCTGTTGTTTGAAGCTTGGTTAAAAGAACAAAGAGCTAAGAAGCTTCCAGTTCCAGTTCAAGTTGAAAAATCTTCAAAACTTGTTGATCAGAAAAGGTTTTTTGACAGAAAAGGAAGACAAGCTTCTAGAAAGATTATAAGCTGGATGTTTGATTCTGAACTCAAATGCTATGCTATCAAGAAGGACTTTGGGGTTATATATCTGAAGAATGCTTTAAGGTTCAACACATTACCTGTGTGTGATGTGAGGGACTTGTCTAGAAGTCCATTTTTGAATCCTGGAGGAAATCCTTTGGCTGCTGTGTTCAAAGAGAAGTTAATTGAAGAACGTCAAGGAAGATTCAGGTTTTTGACTCCTCAAAGACCAACTTATTCTGAGCATTCAACAAACATTCATCCTGTCACAGGCAGACCAGTTGTAATTCTGAAATATAAGAAGCCAGTTCAGCTCAAGAAGTTACCTTTGAAAAGGCTTGAACAAGATTTCATCAAGACTTTGAGGTGGTGGTATTATGATGAGGTTTCTAGAGAAGCTGTAATTGTGATCAAAGAAGACAACAAGTTTGTGAGAATCTATGACCCGATGTCATTGATAAATCTGTCAAAGAATGATATTGAAAAGTTGCATTCTAACAAGATTCTCTACAAGCCTGAATGTTGTGATCAAGCAATGCAATTTCAGAAAGTGATAAATGTGTGTTTTGGTGGTGGGATTCATGCTGGAAATAACAAAAGACGGGATTTGAAGAAGACAGAGTCAAAAGCTTCTGAAGACTAGCACAAGACAAGGGGGAGTTTGTTAGAGCATTTTGTGTTGTCGCGGATCAGTGGCGGATCAGGTGGTACGCCGGACCACCTGATACGCTGGTAAGTTGGTCCGCTGGCCAGTCTCTATATATTGGTTTGTGTTTGTTTCAGAGAGTGTGAGTGAGGTCTGAGCTTTCTTAAGTGTGTGTTTTACATGGTGTAACCTGAATACTCATTGTTCTCTCTGTTTACAAGCTGTGATCAATATAAAGAAGATTATTTACCTTGTGTGTCCGAATCCGATTGTAATAATGCACTAGCAAGATCGAATACGTGTTTTATAGATTTATCTGGTACCGACTTAGGTTTCTCATGACCTTGTGAAGCAAGTTGAGAAAACTCATCCTTGATGGCATTTAAATCATCTTTATTGGAAAGCAAAGATTCATCAATCACAATCTCTGAAAATTTGTCGACTTTAACTTTTCCTGAATTGCCGTCAAAAACCTTTTCCTTATCAAGCAATATGGGACTTGAAACAAATTTAGTTCTCTTGTTAGCATCAAAATTCTCTTCATTTTTCTTCTGCGACTTTGACTTTTTCTTCTCAGAAGAATTATCAGCAAACTTTGAATAATCATGAACTTCTTCCGTTGCTTTCAAAGTATTGATAGAATTTTCAATAACCACAGGAGGTGGAACATTTTTCATAATAACATCACCAAAAATCTGTTGAAAATTCTCTGTTGATACATGAAATGTGCGTCGTGTGAAGTATCAAATGAAGACCAAGTTCAAGCCAATATAGGGTTGGCCGAACTAGGTCCGAACCTGAAGTTCGGACCGGCCGAACCTGGGGTTCGGAGGGAGTTCGGCCAGTCGTGTATATATAGTTGTTTGGTCTTTGTGTTTAGTAGTTCTGAGCGTGCGAGATCTCTTAAGTGTGTGTTTCTGAGTGTGTTTCTCTGTGTCTGATTCTGAGTGTTTACTGATTGTAATTGTTCTCGTTTGATCAATAAAACAATCGGTTAATTACGTTTCGATGTCCGATTAGCTAGATCGAGTAGACGATCCGATGCTCACGCATTTTCAAGTGGTATCAGAGCTTTCTGGTTCACTCTACTGATCTGTGGTTGCTATTCTCGGATTATTGAACGTTTTTGAAGTTTTCTCGTGTTTCGTTACGTGTTTTCGATCATTTCTGACGTGTGTTTGGTGTCAAAATTGTTCCTAAACCATTTTCTATCGATTTTTCTGATCCACCATATCGAGTTTCGTCAAAATCAGTTTGTTTTTGCGTGTTTTCGAAAAATGTCTTCGAAGTTCGGAGGTAACTGGGCAAGCTCGGAGTAACTGCTCCGAACTTGAGGTTCGGAGGTAGCTCGGAGGTGTTCGGCGAGAGTTCGGTGGCAGATCGGTCTAGGTTCGGAGTTTTATTGAAGTTCGGAGATTGTTTGAGGTTCGGTGAGAGATCGGAGGTGTTTCGGTGAAGTTCGGACTAGTTCGGAGGAAGCTCGGAGGGTACATTAGGTTCGGACTAGTTCGGACAGATCAGAATTTTTTTTCAAATTTTCAACGATGTCGGAATTTCAAGCTTTTGCCTCAATGCAAAGTGCTATGCAGACCATGATGAATTATGACAATGAAATCGGAACAAGTCAGAAAGTTCCCAAATTGTTGAAACTAGAAGATTATCAGAATTGGAAGAAACGATTTTCAGCGTATATCAGCACAAATAATATTGACTTATGGATTCCAATTAGGAAATTGTATGAAAAACCAAAAGAGGATGGAGAATCTAAGGAAATTGAAGATTTTGATGATGCTGAAAGAAAAAGTTATGAGCTTGAAAAGAAAGTTTATGGTTATCTTACTATGGCTTTACCTACTGAATTACTTCATCAATTTAGCACTTGCAAGAAATCTAAGCAATTATGGGATGCTCTATCCGCACGATGTGAAGGGAATGCTGATTATAAGAAGAGTCGAAAGAAAGTTTTAACCAAAGAATTCGATAATTTTCAGAATTATGACAATGAAAACATCACTGCTCTAGTTTCAAGATTTTCACATTTGATTAGTGAATTGAAGGTTGTTGGAATTGAAAAATCTGATGCGGATTTAAAGGAAAAGATCATGGAAGCTTTACCTGAAAAGTGGGAAAATTATGTTTTGCTACTCACTCATGACAAGGATTATTCTGCTTTAACATTTCACGAGCTTACTGGAAAACTTCATGCTCGGGAAATGGAAATGTTAAACAACAAAAAGTCAAGTGTTACTTTACAGAATCCGGAATTGTATCATGGTGAAAATTCAGCAAGCATGAATGCTAAAGCTAAACCAAATTTAAATTCTGCACCAAGTGTTGCTTTTCTAGTTGGAGCTTCAGGAAATTCTGATAATAATTCTTCAAGAGGTTGCAATTTCACAATTCCAAATATTTCAACTCAAAGTGCTTTCTCAGCTGAATCAACGGAGGATTGTGCCAAAATGATTTCTGCATTGATTTCATCATCTTTTGGTTTGATTCTCAAAAATGTTGCTGATGCAAAGTTAACTAGTGAGGACCTTGATGAACTTGATGATGATCAATTGACTGAATTGGATGTTTCTTGGCAATATGCTATGTTATGTCAACGGTCAAAGAGGTTTTTCAAGAAACATGGAAGACGGATTTCTGGTGACAAGTTGGGTTTCGACAAGTCAAAGTTAAAGTGTTATAAATGTCAACAACTTGGACATTTTGCCAAAGAATGTCAACAGAAATCTGATACTCCACAATCATCCAAACCTGGTTTTACTCAACCATCTACAAGTAACACAGGCAAGACAACAGCTTTGACAGTTCAAAAAGATGGTGCTGTTGATTGGGGTAAACATTTTGGATATGATTCATCAGCCTTAATAGTTACTCATGATTTACAAGAAGATTATTGTTCGGATACTAGTTCTGATACTAGTTCAATTCCAAGTTCTTATGAATCTGCTGAAAACTTGGAAAGTCTGATGAAGGAAAATGCTTTGTTGATGAAGAAGGTTCAACAATTGTCTGCGGCATTTGATGTGATTAATTCTGAATTGAAAATTTCTAAAGAACATGAAACAGAGTTGGTTTTGAAGAATGAGGGCTTGGTAACTGATATCAAAATGTTGAATGAAGTTATAGATGTTTTGAAGCAAGATAAGAAAAGTGTTGAAACTTCAAAAGCTGAGATTTGTGAAGAAAAGGATGAATTGATGCAAGAAGTGAAGAAATGGAAGGAAGAGGCAGAAGATGCAGCGAATGATTTCCAGAATTTGTTTGACAAATCCAAGGCCAAGCTTGATCTGCTTACTAAGAGAGTTGAAGAATCTGATGCTAAAATTAAAGCATATCAAGTTGATATGGAAAAGTTGTTGGATGAGAAGCGGGAGTTGATTAGAGTTAATAAGGTGCAAACTGCAAATCTGGAAATTCAAAAGAGAAATGAAGCTAAACTGAAGAAGGAGTTACATGAAGGACTTGATAATCTTCGCTTACAAAAATTTGAAACTCACAAAGTTGCCAAGCGTTTGATTGCTAAAGAAAAGGAATTTGCAGAAGCTCAACAGCAAATTTCTGATCTCAAAATTCAAGTTCTTGATGCTAAAAGACTTCTCAACAACGTTTCAAATTCTCAAGTTTTCACAAGCTTCTTAGCAAATGATGCAAATTTTGAAAGAATGTTTGATAAAACTGCATCACCTCCTGCTCATATCAAGGAAGCGTTCAAAGAAGTGAAGGAACATGTTGAGGATGTTGACTATTCAAAGACTTCATCTGCTACTTTTGAAGAAGCAAAGGTTGTGCAGAAGAAGAAAAACATGAAGAACAAGAAAAAGGTTTTGAAATCTGAAATTCCTCCAGCACCGAAGTTTGTTTCGGGTTCGTTCTCTGCTGATAATGAGAAATCGGCTACATCAAGTGAAAAGATTCAGTCTCAACCTGAAATTGATGAGACTATTTTCTATGATCAGAAGAAAATCACTGATATGAAAGCTGAATTCACAAGATTGGCTAAGAATGGACATCAGAGTTCAAATTCTGAGGAGAAGATATCTGGTAAACAAGTTGGTCTGGGATTTCATGAAAAGAAGGTTCGAGTTGAGAAGGTTCCAGCATCTGAAGCACAGAGTTTGAAGAAACTTAAAATGAAGCAAGTAAAGAAGAATGTCTTTAAAGCAGACAAGGTTCAACCCGAGCGGTTTTATAAACTCAAGGGTTCTGATCAATTGTTTTCTGACAAAGAATTTCCTCTTCATTGCGTTGATGCTCGGAAGATTTCAGAAGTTTTTGTGAAAGCTGATATTTCATCTGCAAGTTCTCAATCTCGTAGCCCAACTTCTAAATGGGTGCATGATCATCGTCATCAGGTATATGATTCTATTTCTGATCATGTTAGAGATATTCATGTGTGTTCGTCACAGGTACATCAAAAGTGGGACAAATCCACACGTTTATGTTATGTTTGCCGTCAAAGAGGGCACATGGCAAAAGATTGTCCACTTCCTGTTGAATCCAATTCAAGGTTTCAAAAGAAATCAGTTTTTGGTAAATCTGCCAATACTAAGTTTTTTGATGCACAAGGCAGAGTTTTTGATGAAGTTGAGCCTACATTTTATCATAAACAAAAACGTTTTGTTCCAATATTTTCAAAAGCTCATGATGTAGGTTCATCATCACAGTCACCTATGCCTGCTTCGTCAAAAACTGAATTACCAAAACAACAAGAATGGAAACCTAAGGTGGTTTCAAAGCAAAACCAGGACACTGGTCGACCAGAAGCGATCCGCTTCGGGTCATTTGTGAACTAATCAGTTTGACCAGTGTGCAGGTACTTCTAGAAGACCTATCGACGATTGAAAAGTTGTTGATGGAGGAGTATTCTGCTTAATTTAAATTTCATGCTATACTTTTCTAACATGCAAAATTTTCTGAATTTTAACACTGCAAAATATCCGTGT
>JBCNJP010000003.1:45777877-45853959 GCA_039602395.1 Deinandra increscens subsp. villosa | reverse complement strand
TTGTATAACGAAAACGTACACATCTAAATTTGCCTACCAACTAGCAAATATCATAGAATTACACAAGACCAATCATGTTAGCATGGGGACCCATTGGTTGATTTAGTACTTTATGGAGTTATGACCAATTAGTTCACATAATTCATAATAAAATTCAAATTCACGTTTCATGCAATAACGGTTCAGATAGCATACGAGTTTCTACAAAGATTTCTTTTAAAGGTTGATGCGGTCAAAGCGTACTAGCATGCAATCTATCATGAAGGTTTTACTATACAATGCATACATTTGTCCTAACATATGATATACTATCATACAATACTAGCATGGCATATCTCGAGCATATAAGTTCATAAACTAACCAACACAACCCACACGGTGCAAAGTTGACGGGACAACTTCACACAGTCTTGTCATTCCCACCGGGGTAGGAGACTTAGGACCTTGTATGGTGTATGGTTTTCATGCTCAATAAAGTTAATACATTCACAACATGTCACTTTCTGGTTCCTAACACATGTCATACCCATATAACTAATCATGCAATTCTACGCAACTTATGTTTAAACCATCACTTCAATGATTAATCAATTTATATACCCTAACATAGGATTAAATTCTCAAATTTAGCATGCCTGAACACATATGTTTTATAAAAATTTCTCATGAGAAGATCAGAAGCAAACAAACTATTTATCATGGTTAAAATGGTTCAACAGTTGCTCACATACTAAAATATAACTGGTAACATACTGATTTTTGTGACCAAAGGACTGAGATCTAAAGAGAAATCCAATCAAGAGCCCACTGCCATTTAAAAGGTAACACGTAGTAGTTTGTTTTAGAAAACAATTACTCAATTTTGTTAAGAATTATTCAAGAAATCACGTAGACAATTAGGTTCAAATTCAAGTTGGAGTTTAATATCCTATTACATATCATCATGCACATTACCTTGCTAAAGAATCCAAAAATTTAGAGTGAAGATCCAATCAAAGAAAAGTACAAACTATGAGGTACCGAATATCGAAAAGTGCTCTGCAGGAATACGTATGGCATCAAGCATGAGAATAGCAAAGAGATGAAAAGAGCGCCAACGGCTTAGTTCGTGAATTCTAGTAAGCGATGAGATAGCAAGCTTATGATAGTCGCAACTACACATTCCAGGGATGATATGTGAGTTCAAACTGGCACTAGTGAAGATACCAGCAAGGAGGATGCAAATAACGTAGTGGATAACAAAAAATTCAAAAAGAATCATATAGTGTGCTTTCCAGGATTTGGCAAGGAATTCGCGTAAATGGATATCGAAATGAACGTGTCAACGGTTATACAATCTAATAGAGTAAACATTTCGTTACAAAAATCTTCATTGTTTAAGCTCACCACTGCGCCCAATCTCCTTGGTGTTCTTGCGCTTCATGCGTCATGGTTCCTTTCTTGTCAAAACATCGGTTCAAATGGTCTTCAAAAGTAAGATAGGGTACAAAGGTGTTTTAAAAGGGTGTCTGCGAAACACAAAAGAAAAATCAGGATATCCCAAAAGTGGTTTTGGCTTTCAATGGTTGTACATATGGGTTATGGTTAGGTTTTAGAGCAGGTGTACTGCAGATCGAAATGTCATATCGGGTGTTGAATAAAGATGGATCGGAGGAGGTATCACCTCCGTTAATGCCGTAAAGTTTATCAAAAGTCCGTCGACTGAAAAGTAGTTTCCATTCAACGAAAGTCGATTTACTTCTTAATACATACTTCTAAAAGTTGGATTCGATCATGCGGTTTTTCATTCATAAGAGGAAAACATCTCAGGTTTTTTAAAAGGTTGATGTTCATTTGAGTCAGAACTCACGTAGGAGAGTTTTTAGAAAGCATGGAGTTTGATTATTTAGGGCATATCTCTTTTAGTAGAAATACGTAAGGGATATCTGTAATCTCGGAGAAAGTAGCATTAAACAGTTTTGTCGAGGATGTAGTCCCGTTGGATGAAGTTTCTCAAGATGAGGCTCTTGCGCATGACTCTAAAGTTAATCCTTGGTCCAGTACCGGTCCCACATTCGACGTGCCACTAATGTTTATATATAGGGTGTACCGCAGCTAACCCACCACACTACCAACACCTTGAAAGTGTACCAGCAACCTACCATTACTATCTATTAGACATACCACACTGGATATTTTCATCGGAAATAGAGGACTTCAAGTTTCTCTCATACTTGAATGTAAAAGGGCGAGAGATTAAAACCTCAATACGTTATGCAAACAAAAGGTGTACGAGTTTTCATTCACCATACCAGAAAAATGCGTAAGGTTTGTTATTCTAGTGAAGGTCGTCGAGAGGTTGGCATACGCAGTGCGAATATCATAAATCTTCACATTTCAGGATGATCAAAATTTAAACAGGCCACAAGGTTTAATTTCAAGCCGGGGGTTCATCAATGAAAGTTTTCTAAAAAGGACTATGAGGATTCGTGTATCAGAAATTTGTCGATAGCCGCTATGACAGGAGCGTTAGTAATTATGCAAATGTATGGATATCTTGGTGACTCGATGGGTGGGAAGGGATAATACATGTTGATAGCACAATTAGCTATCGATAACAAGAAGTTCACACTCGATGGGTGTAAATAGGATTTCCATAAAAAGATTTTTATCGTTACTACGATTGTGATACAAGGTAGTCTCATCGTCAATGGTGTTTAACTAGTAGAAAAGCTAACAAAAAAAAATTTGTAACACCTTTGGGTTCACAACTTGAAAGTTCATCCACGACATAAAGGATTACAAAAGCGCGTGAATCAGAAATCGTTGGTTGTTAAATCGTAAAAGGTTCGAATCATGCACATAAATCAATCGCACAGGTTCAAAAGGTCGGTCAGAATAGTCATTACGTTAAAATTGGAAGTCATTAGCTTGAAACGAAGAAGACTCTTCACTATCATTACCTCCATTCGAGAGAAATATGCTTGCAGTGAGATAGGCAGCTTGTACAATCGCGAGGATGTTGCTGGCAACAAGTTTTGGTTCGCAGAAGAAAATCAGGAAATATGAATATTCAGAGGGACAATTCACAAGAGTTTTTAGCCAACAAATATGCTCCAATGCTCACGGTATATGCTTGAACTAGTTCGTTTATAAAATGTTGCCTGGGAATTCGTCCGGTGAATGTATGTACAAGTTGTCTCACAATCATAAAGTTTCGGGGATTGATATGGTAGGTAAAGTCGCAAAAGTAGAATTATGGTTCAAAATGAGTTCAAACCAGTCGAATATTTCATCGAGAGTGTTCGTAGTTACGAAAGACTTGTCATTTAAATACACGAGTTAAACGACGCCCCTTCCGGACTAACATTCGTAATAGGTGTCAAAGGGTTAACGAATGGATTAGAATCCATATATATAAGAGATGATATCATGCGCGATAGTGTTTACAAGATAGATGACTTCGATCATCTAGTCGAATTTCTACATGTCCAACATTCAGCCCCATGAAAAAAAAATTATAGAAATTTGCTCCCAATTACGATCATTAGCTTGCCTAGTAGGATTCTCCAGGATTTCCATACACTGCAAATTACATTTACGTGTGCACCCGTAACGGTAATTTACCTTGTATGGTCACCTTGTCTCCTCTTACTTAGCTACCAGGTACGGTGGAGTACAAATGACATAACCTCGGAGTGTGTATGAAGAATGTGGTCACTGAACTAAGGTTATCTTGACCAGAATTTGTTAAAAGACAAGTTTCGAGGATAAAATGTTCGTTTTAAATGGGAATGAACCACCCGAAGCGAATCAACCATAAATTTTGCTTAACAGAATTCGAATAGGGTTTATCACAATGAACCTAGTTTAGCTCGAAGTTAGAGAATAATTAATACTAGCGTGATCGCAATCCGATACACAAGAGGGAATTTCAGTCGACCCGCATCAGGTTTCATTGGGGTTATAAGAATGGTACTCAAGTTGTATTATGTCAACGCACAACGCGATAAAATCGGGAAAGGGAAAGATCTTGAGAGATCATAGTAAATGTGAAGACGATCAGGATAACGAAAGTTGATATAAGTGCCCCATAGGCAGGTACTTGAATTCATACCCTGCTAACTCTAGTGAAGCTAAATAATCGTGCCACTAGCACATCGAGATGACATTTCCCGAACGGATGAGTTTAGAGATATACGTAAGGCCTGTATAACAAGAACCTCCTAAGCTAAGATAGAGGTTTAAGGACAAGAAGAGGTATTACACCACCTTCTCTATGCAGCCTACATCCATAGTATGGGCACTACGCCCAGTTGTTCAATCCGGAATATTCCCAAGTAGCAATCAACTCGTCAAAAGTATAAACGTGATCCTTCGATCTGATTCGACGTCTCATTGTATATGAATGTTAACCAAGAGGTACACAACTTAGAGAGGTTAAGAAAAATCACTCAAGACTAACTGGCTCCTTGCCGTGAGTATAAGGGGATTGGATGATGAAAACAACAAATCGTAAACCAGGTGCGCGTAGGAGTGAGTATTACGATGCATGAGAAAAATGTTTATGTGCAACTAATGAAAAACAGTTACAGTCTAAGACGAATCTTAGTTCGCTGTAACCAATGGCTCTGATACCAATCTGTCACACCCCAAAAAATCCCACGCGCGATAACGCGCCGCAGGGAGCGTGACAAACCAGGATCGTCGTCCATTAGTTACACCAAACAACCAGTAATTAATAAAAAAGGTTGTATATTTCATTAAAATATAAATACAGAGTTTTACAAATGCGGAAACGTAAATGCAATGAAAGTATTAATGTAAAAACACCATCACACAAGGTGACGTGGCTTGTTCAAGACAATAAAAGGGTTTTCAAATACTCATGCATGCGTACTCGTGATACTCAAACATCCGCAACCTGAGAAATAACATGCTAAAAAGTGTCAACACAAAGGTTGGTGAGTTCACAGGTTTAATAAGTTCATCAGTTGAATGTAAATCGACTGTTCAACAACAGTCCCAGTTCAGTGTAAATCAACTGTTCATCGACAGGTCAAGTTCAGTTTAAAATTGATTGTTCAACAACAATCAAGTTGAGTTTAAGATTGACTATTCAACAATAGTCAAGTTGAGTTTAAGATTGACTGTTCAACAACAGTTAAGTTGTAAGAGCATAATCACTAATATATATCAAATAGCTAGCTAGGCTATATACATGAAACTTCGCACGTTGATGGTCACCGAAGCTAACAGTTGTTTACAGTTTATGCAATTTTCCTTGTTGTGTTTAGGACGAATATAACTCCCGTTCGATATCCAATCGTGCCAGAGCGACTGACCCGGGTGGGGTTTGTCAGACCCAGTAGTACTACAATATATTTCCCGCTATCGTCATTAATACTAACGGTACCATAGGAAGGACTTTGTTGTATCAGTGTGCTTCAAGTACTTCAAATGATATATAAAAGTCTAATTATCTCAGTTGTAGTGTTCATGCATGTTAATCTCCCCCAACAGGATTTAAAACAGTAAAATGGGGCCGTGAAACTCACCTTTGGGTGCATATCAATTCCAGGTAAATAATAACAGCAAGTAGCAAGTAACCGGTCTTGTGCAATCTATCAAACACCTAACGAGCATATATACATAAGTGTATGTTTAGCAAAAAACGACCAAGTCTAGACCGACGGTGAAAATGAATGATGTCATAGCATGACGGGACGAAGATTACTAAATCCGAATGAGTCCGAGGTGGCACACCGCCAAGAACATGAAGATTACAAAAGTCGATGAAAAGTATATTATTAAACAATAATATTTGTTCATAAAATCGAATAATAAAAGATGTATATATCTTTCAATATATATATACGTAACCAAATATAGAATTATGCCTTTATATAATCAAATAGTAAATATATGTATATATATCCGATGTTTAAAAATTATTAATATTGTAACAACGATAGATGTACTATTTAGATATGCATTTTCCACGATATATAGTTTATAAAAACGCTTGGTTTATAACCACCAATACTTGTATATAAATATTTTTTTTTTGCAAACGTCTCCACTTATATATATGTATATATATATATATATATATATATATATATATATATATTTGTTTATAAAACTTGTGTTATATAAATAACGGGGTAAGGAGCAAAATGACTATTACTACGAGGGTTCCATGGGTTCAAAATATGACTAAAAACCATTTCAATAGTTCGTGGGTTTTATTATTTCCTAATAAACATTATGTACAAGTTTTAACTCAATAAAAGTCTAAAATCACCAAAAACATAAATACAGAAAACATATATAGGTTACCAGACTCGAACCCGTGACCTCCATGTTTATAGGTATCACCCCTACCACTGTGCCAGTTATTGGTTTTGTTTTCAAAATCGATTAGATGGCTTTTCTATACACAGTGGGTCAGGAAATCGTTGTTTTTAAGAAAAACAGAAAAAGGGTGTTGTGGCCGGGTCTCGAACCCGCGGCCCTCAAATCCTTGCCTAGAGCTTAAACCATCCGGACAACCATACTATTTGTTTTTTAACCCGACAATTAGATACATATCCTGTAAGTGGCGAGTGTCTTCTTCCCCACAAAAACCGTATTAAACCCCGACCTCCATTAATGAAAGACGAAGGTTCACAGAAGCTATTTACGAGTGATCAAACCAACAAGGATTCTATAAACCGAATGCAAAAGAGTTTAGAATTACCTCTGATGCGAAAAACGAAACCGAACGTGAAGATGACGGTGAGCAACTCGAACCGAAAACCGAATAATGATGCCCGCAACCGTTGCTATGGTTGCTCTCGGTGGAGGATATCACAAATAGAAACACCCAGAATTATCGAGAAACAGTGAATCGCGGTGGTGAAGACTGTGACGGATTGCGTTAGACCTTCGGGTGGTAACCGGTTTTCTTTTTGCCATGGCTCACGGTGGTGCTCCCAAAAGGTTTTGAGGGTGTCGATAGTTGTCAAATGATTGAGGGAACTGGTTTAGTGAATCAAAATAGATGATCATCGGGTGTAACCGTCGGATAGTTAAGTCGGAAGTTAAATGGGATTAAAGCCTTAAAAGAGCGGTTACAGAATTGATCGAGCAAGGTTGACGGAAGGTTGGCTGTTTGTTAGTAAATTAAAATCCTTCAATATTCACTTTGGGCAAATGGCAGAATCAGCCCCTCATTGATTTACAGATTAGGAATACGAGTACAAAGTAATGGCAAGATCAGTCCCTTAGTTTAAGTAAATAGAAAACAAGTTTCTGAAAATACAAGATTGGTCCCTCAAGGTATAATTTTTATAAGATGTAAACCCTTGATTATTCACATAAAATCATAAGTGTAGCTTCATAAATAAATATATATTTTGTGTTCACATAAAAGGATGACTCCGAAATCGCAACGTTACATGTAAACTCAAAGAAGATAATAGAAACATTAGGTATAATTACGTGGCACCTCATCACATAAAATAATAGAATATAATGTATTTATATATATCTATATCACATAAAATCATAAGTTTAATTGTCACATAAATTTACAAAGTGTTCACATAAAATCATAGAATGTGATTTACATAAAATCATAGATTATCAAATGTGTAGACCTAAGTGTATGCTCGTATAGTGATGATTACGAAACCCTAATTGCTAAGGTCAACACAAGTCAAACATATAAATTTTCATACAATATTTAATATAGTTTACGCTCAGTTAATGCCAGGAGAAGACTTGAAAACACGGATTGTCACAACGCAGAGAAAGTCCGATTGTTTAGGAAAATAATAAAATGCAAAATAAAGCAGAAGTTGTATAATCCACAACAATCAGGTCGGTACTCACGTACACGCAGAGAAAGTCCGATGGATTATACGAAACACCAAAGAAAATAAAGCAGAACGTCAAACGAACAACGATCAAGTCGATCTTTCGATACGCAGAGAAAGTCCGATCGTTTGACAAAATAAAGAAAATCAAACAAGTTGAAATTTTTCAAAATAAAGCAAGCGTACACCAGAACATCTCTTTATTATGTTTTTGATACTTTCTCATTTTATTTTGCCAGATATGCACAGTACCCATCATGATTTGTAACCACAATTATCAAGCAAGCGTTATCTTTATATCATATTCGCATATATATCAGACTACTCAGCACATTCAGTCAAGTCAAGTGTCACACCCCAACCGACGGCGGAAAATGTCGGGGCACGATGATTGTCCAGATGCACATGACAACTAAAATAAGTTGTAATACTTAAACATGCCCTTTTTCATTAATCAATTCAAGATATTGTACAAGAATATTAAACATGTCGTAATACATATCAAACTGATTTAAAGTCTTTAATCTAGGTCCAGTATCCTAGCGTGATCACAACATAGCTCATGTATAGGTTCCTGCAACATGTATAAGATAAAGTGTCAACTACAAAAGTAGTTGGTGAGTAAACACATGTTTAAATAATATAAGTATAATTTCAATATCAGCGATATATGTCTAACCAGATATTTTCATATGTATAGTCAAACAAGTAATGAGTTAAAGCCAATGAATGAGCACATCAAACCCTAGACAACTAGGCTTCCAATCACTTGACGCCTCCAGGCAGGCCAAGTGGGCTGTCAAACCAATAGATCTATTACTGTAACCCCGGCTCGGTGTGTTAATGAGTACGCTTCGAGATAGAATTAGTAATCGTGCTAGATCAAACCAATCACAATAATCCACACATATTTAACATACATAGAACGTATCAAATCATCATATAATCGCGTTTGTGGTTTAGAGAAACAATTTGAATATAGAGATACATGTTACACCCCAAAAGGTTAAAAGAGGAGGTTTGTGAATACTCACTACTCAAATTATCATTTGAAGGAATCATCCTTCTAATGATAACAAGAGTTGATATCGCATCACATCCCATAATATTAAAAGAGGGGGGATTTAGTGGTTACTCACAACGCGGATTATCTTTCTAATGAATCACCATTTGCATGATAATACGAGTTGATCATTTAGGCACAATCCCTAATATTTAAAGAGGGGGTTTTAGTGGATACTCACCTGATAAGTAGATCGGAAACGAAAGATAGAACCAATCGCGAGAGATAACAATCAAAAGATTATCCTAATGAAACGAACACGCTAAATGAATATAGGAAATCATAATGATTATGGTTCTAAGGACACGGGGAACTTTAAGGAGTGTTATGTCAAAAGACCATTTTACCCTTTATTGGTAATTTAGGGTTTTGGTAATTTATTTAATAAGTAATTCATTTATCACTTTTGAACTCATATACACTTATTATATGTATAAATATGTTCTAAGACCAAAAGTCAAGTTTCAATACTTTCCGGTTTGTTTAATATTTAATAATCATATTCAAAACCCTAATTTTGAAATAATGATCAAATAAATAGTAAAATCTTTTATAGATCTAAATAAAATTAGGGGTTTTACTCAAAATATTATTTTATAATATATCTTGAAAGATTAGCCCAAAATTTAGCTTGTTTGTTGGGTTTTTGCAAAACAACGTCATAAAAACCCTAATTTTAACGTATTTATTAAATAAATACGAAAACATTTTATAAAATTATAAAAACTTAGAGTTTTATTCATTATGATATATTATAATATTCCCCAAAATAGTAAATCCAAATTCAATACTGTTTACTTGATTTGGGCATAACAACGACGTGAAAACCCTAATTTTGACACATTTTTAGATAAAATACCAAACCTTTCCAAAACTTGAAATTAATTTAGGGCTTTCTTAAAACACATTATTTTAGAATTTCCTACAAAAATTCAGACGCTAATTCCAACCCGATTACCCAATTTTGGCAAAACAAGCTCAAGAACCCTAATTTTTATATATTTTTAGAAATCATACTTAGACACAATATTATCAAAAACTGAGATAGGTTATTGTTAATCATACCTAATAACGTGTGACTGCAGAAATTCAGCTCCAAATACCTCCTGGATTGATCGGATTCGAAGGAACAAGATTCGGTTGAAAGTTAGGGTTTTCTAGGTAAAGATTCAAGAAATTTGTGAGATTAAACGATGGATCTGGGTTGGTATTTATATGGTAGGGTGCGAAATTAGTGTATGACACGAGTCATGGTGACTAATTGGCTGAAAACGACACGTATGGACGTAATCTTGAGCAACAAGTTTGAAGACGTGGCTCAAAAATGAGCCAGCAACATTTCTGGCCTGATTTTCGTATACGATATAAAAAAGAAAACCAGTATTGAAATAAAAAGTCGCGCTGGCCTGATGGTAAAGGTGCTGAGGTTATAAACAGGGGGTACCTGGTTCGAATCTCTCGGCCTGCATATATACATATATTTTTTTTTCCTTCTTTTCTTTTCTTTGTTTCTTTATTTATTTATTATTTTTTTATCGTTTGCTACCCGTTTCAACTCGTTTTACCTCTAAAATTTTACAAGCAATTCATAATAACCTTATAAAACATGATGGAACATAAAAATATGATTTTTGAATTTTACGTGGCTCCTGGTTAATACCGGTTTTTGCACGAAAAATCGTAATTTCTTTTATTCGTGTTTTAATTAACAAAATTATTTTATAATTTATCGAATGGGTTTTTAATGTTATAAAATGATTGTAGGATATTTCAAAGTGTATATTTTAATATAAAAACCTCGAGAATCCTGGTAAACGATAAATCGAATACCGAAATCGCGTAAAAGCACAAAATTGCTTTATTTTTGTTTTAATCAAATCGTTTAACCTAAAATTTTCCAAATTTATTACTTTGCTTTCAAAAATGATTATCGAGTATCCCGAACATAATTTAATTGTATAATTTAGATTATTTACGGTTTTTACAAACCGGGCCCAAATCACTATTTTGCGTTTTCCGGCTTCGTTATAACTCGGATTTGATATCCGTTTTCGCCTGTAGTTTTAATTTTTCGTCCTCTATTATTTATCAAAAAAAATTCTTTTTGACGTTTCCTTGAATAACGTGTGACAATTTCGGGTGTGGGTCGAGTTTTATAAACGGGTTGGGCAAGGTTGTTACATCAAGCAAGTACCTACAGCATTTCTTTCTACTTTATTCATGGCAGATAAATATGCTAATGTACCATCATTTCTCACATGGTCGGATCAATTTCTCTTTTTGAGATTTTTCATTTTTTCATGTTTTTAGGAAACAAACATGACACTATTTTTGTGTTTTTCAACTATGCTCCCCCTAAAATTCAACAAACTCTATTTTTTGAATTTTCTAAAATTTCTCCTTAAAAGATACGAAAGAAAATAAAAGAAAAGAAAATAAAATTGATCAACTAACACGGATAACTCGGATTTTTGGATTTTGAAAAATCATTTTTCTCAAAAATGTTTGTAAAATATCAACTCTGTTAAGCGCTAATCTTAGGCAAAATACTCCACTATCAGCAACTTTACAATCACTAATAGGTCTTCTTGAAGCATCCTGCACACAACCTCAAACAATTTTTTAGTTAAATACAGGAACCCAAACCGGCTTGGGTCGTCCCGTATCCTCAACATAATCATTTCCTGCAGAGGTTGCAGTTTTCTGTTTCCAAGAAAGAAATGGTTTAAATGATTTCGACCGATGCGAATCACAACCATTGAAAAACTTTGACTTGTTGAAGACCATATTCAACAACTCTTCGACCAGCATTTTCTCAGGTTTTAAGTGATGTTGTCGAGGCCCATAATATGAAAACTCATTTGAGTAAGGCATTTCAAAATCATTATTGAAACATTGTTTTCTTTTTGAAAAATGCTTTGATTTTGAAAACTGTGGTGACCAATCATCATAATATCAGGTTTTACAAACAACCGGCTTCTTATAAGCTGGCTGTCGTTGGGTTTTCTGATTTTGGCTAATAGGTACCTCATTGAGAATCATTGAATCGGATGATGATGATCGATATGAACCACATGAAAATCTTTTTCGAATAGCACAATCACGAATCACATGTCCTTTCTTGTTGCAGTAAAAGCAAGCTCTCACATCAGCCAACTTAGGAGATGACATGGATTCTGTTGACATTGTTGAATGTTGAGAAGAATCACTTTCTTGACGCTCTAACTTAGAATTCGTTGACAGAAAATCAGCTTCAGGTTCACACAAGATATGATTCTCAAGTGGAATCTCCTTTTCTTTGTGAATCTTGATATCCTCCACAATGTCTTCTATCTCAAGCATATCTTGAAAATCATTTCCAACATTCACGTTCTCGTCTTTGCTTTCATATCCTAGACCACCATACTTTTTAGATTTATCTGGTACCGACTTAGGTTTCTCATGACCTTGTGAAGCAAGTCGAGAAAACTCATCCTTGATGGCATTTAAATCATCTTTATTGGAAAGCAAAGATTCATCAATCACAATCTCTGAAAATTTGTCGACTTTAACTTTTCCTGAATTGCCGTCAAAAACCTTTTCCTTATCAAGCAATATGGGACTTGAAACAAATTTAGTTCTCTTGTTAGCATCAAAATTCTCTTCATTTTTCTTCTGCGACTTTGACTTTTTCTTCTCAGAAGAATTATCAGCAAACTTTGAATAATCATGAACTTCTTCCGTTGCTTTCAAAGTATTGATAGAATTTTCAATAACCACAGGAGGTGGAACATTTTTCAGAATAACATCACCAAAAATCTGTTGAAAATTCTCCTTTTTGCACAAAAAATTTGTGAAAGATGATGAATTATTGAGATTATGCAACTGTCTTTTGAAATCACACACCTCAATCTTCATATCTGCAATTATCTTTTGTGCTTCAGCCAATTCTTTTTGTATTGCAATGAGTTCTTCTGTTGTTCTATTCAGAGTAAACTTTTCTCTCCTCAACTGATCATGAGCATCATATGTTTCTTGAACAACCTTTTCCCTTTCTGTTTATAAATCTCAACATTCTGCTTCAAAAGCTTGTTTTCATGAAGCAATTCAGCTTTAGCATCTAACAGCTTTGTGTTATCCTCTTGATGACCTAATTCTTTAGCAGTAAGATCAACAACATCCTTTTCTAGACCTTCAAGTTTGATCTTTGATTTTGCAAACAAATCATCAAAAGCTGCAGCTATATCATTTTCTTCTTTCTTCCATTTCTCTACTTCATTTATCAAATCATCATTTGTTTTAACAGCTTTGAAACTTTTGCAATCAACTCCACATTCTCATGCTTAAGCTTCAATTCATTCTCAGCAGCTTCACATTTTGAAGAACCATCTTTTTGAACTTCTTCAATTGGAATGTCTTCGTTTTTCTGAACCTGGACATCCTCAAACACTTTTTCTATCTCGATCTTTTCCTTGTCATTTTGAATACCATTGACAAGTCTATCTATTTTCTGAAGAATTTTGTTTTCTTTCAATGCAATCCTTTCAGACAATGTCAATGATACGTCAGAAGATGACTTTTGAATTGGAAATGTGTTTTGTTCTTGATAACTGTCAAGTTTGGTAGTATATTCAGTACACGTTTTTGTCAGAATCTTACAATTTGCACAAGATTCAGATTCCTCAGTGTCAATCTTCTTTTTGGATTTATTCATTTCAGCATATTTCTGAGCAAGAGCATCCCATAACATTTTAGAATCCTTGAAGTGAGACATCAGTTCTTTTGGTAATGCCGTTGTAAGAACTCTTCTTGCCTTTTGTTCTTTCTCATAACGTTCATTTTCCTCAGATGAAAGATTTCTTTGCATTTTAGGTACCCCATCAGAATAAGTTGGGTAAGTAAACTCTTTCTTCATTGAAATCCACAAATCTTCATCCACTTTATCAACATATGCTTTAAAACTTGTTACCCAACTAGGATAATCCTCAAGCTTTATCAGTTTTGGCACATTCTGATGTTCACGAGCAATAAAAGCATCAATTGCATTCATTTTGAAAATTTTGAATAATTCCGCTTCAACAAACCGAAAGAACAATTTTAAAAAATATTTTTGTAAATTTTTTTTAATGTTTTTTTTCAAGAAAATAAAAACAACCTTTGAACGATAAAATATTTATAGTTTTTTTTTTTAAGAAAAGAAACAAGCAATAAAAAAAAATAACATGGAAAAACGAATAAAAACAAACACAAACGAATTTATGTATGTAAACCTATTCGACGAATGTAAAAATATTTTGTGTTCACGAAACAATTCAATGAACACAAAAAATTTGTGTAAATTTTTTTTTTTCAAAAAAAGTTTGTTATTCAAAACTTGTAAAAAAAAAAAATTGTTGTTGTTTTTTTTAATTGAAATCTTTGTATTTGAAAACAAGGCTTAGTTTATTTTTTTTTAAGAACAAAAGTTATGTAACAAAATTTGTAAGTGACAAAACTAGAGGGACTGAAAGAGAAAATTTTGTAATAAAACAAAATAGTCGATAACCCAATCCCTCCCCCCGTTTTTTCTGTTTCCGGCGAAGAGAGTCCGGCGACCTTGAACTTTTCCGGCGAGTTCAAATAACCACCACCACCAAACTTTAAAAATTCATATCTTCTTCAATTCACGACCAAAATTCAATCCGAAACTTGCGTTGGAATCGTGAGATCGAAAAGAATCAAAAGAGCACCATTGTTGATAGCTTTTGATGAGCTTAAAGCATCAAACGAGAATCACCAAAGAATGAAGAAGATGATGAATTTGACATCTTCTCAAATCTTCACCAAAATGAAAAAGGATTGTTGCGATAGATTCGTATAATCGAAAGGAACTTGTAGCAACAAAAATCACGAACAATGATCAAGTATTTAAGATTTCACCATTAATGAAGCATGAAGAAGAAGAACATGAACATATAAATTTTGAATTTGATCAAACCTTAATGAAAATCACTTCTGTAACTTGTAGTAGCTTCATATTAAGATGATGAAACTGTTAGAATCAATAAAACTCGCAAACAAACTCAAATTGATGTCCAATTTCTGAATCAAACTTCACAATTTGACTTTGGAAAAGTCAAACGTGATCCAATTTCATCAAATTTCAACAGATTTTGATCAAAAACAGTTGTAGAATCACGCCTGGATTGCTCTGATACCAATTGAAAACACGAATCGTCCCGATCTAGTGATTTGTACACCGAAATTGAGATCGAAAGTTCACCTAAACTAAGAACACAAAAACGTAAATTAATCTCTGTTTATAGCTCGAATTGGATCACTGATTACATGAATAGACTCGATTTTAGTAACTAATCATGATCCTAAATCAAAATCTCTCTGAAAAACAAAATAAAAAACTCCTCCCTCTCTATGAAATCAATCTCAGAAACGGTTATGCGAGAGCTGTTTTTCCAAGTGCCTATCTCCGAACTTCCAAAACCACAATATATATGAGACTAGATTGTGAGTGCCGAACTTGAGGTTCGGCGGTAGATCGAAATATGTCCAAACATTAAGATCAGACCTCAATTCGTCATCTTTAAATCTTGATTTACGTATCTCATTTATATGAGATTTGCTAAAACACAATCTAGTCCCTCCACTATACTAGATTGACACAAACTACCCTATAACTTGATTTAACTATTCTAACTATCTCAACTAACGACACTAACTGGAATACACACACGTCACACATATTTTGCACCAACAAATCAGATAAATCATATACTGTGAGCAATGGAGCATATTACTTAGCTGAAAACTCTTGTGAAGTTACCCTTCGAGGAATCATACTCCCTGATTTTCTTGTGCGAACCAAAATTTGTTTCTAGCAACTCGTCACAATTGTACAAACTGCTTATCTCACCGCAAGCATATTTCTCTCTAATGGGGGTAATGATAGTGAAGAGTCTTCATGGTTTCAAACTAATGATTTCTAGATTTAACGTAATGACTACTCTGATTGACCTTCTGAATCCGTGCTATCGGAATTTACTGGTATGATATGAACCTTTTATGGTAATTTTGAATCTCGCGCTTCTGTAATCCCTTATGTCCTGGATAAGCGTTTAAGCTTTGAGCAGGAAGGTGTTAGACTTTTGGTTAGCTCTTCTGCTAGTTAGACACCATCGATAATGAGACCACCTTGTGCCTTTATCGTAGTGATAATGCAAAATCTTTCATGGAAACTCTATTTGCACCCATCGAGCATGAACCTCTTGTTATCGATAGCTAAATGTACTATCGACCCGTATTATCCCTTCTTACCCATCGAGTACACCAAGATATCCGTACATTTGTATATTTATTAAAGCTCCTATCATAATAACTACCGACAAATTTCTCGTACATGGATCCTTATTATCCTTTTCAGGAAACTTTCATTGATGAACCAAATCTTGAACTAAAACCTTATGGCCTGTTTAAAATTTGGATCGTCTTGAAAATCTGAAGCATTATGATATTCGCACTGCGCGTGCCAACCTCTCAACGATCTTCGCTAGAATAGCAAACCTTACACATCTTACTAGTCTTGTGAATGGGAATACCTACACCTTTTGTTTACACAACTTATCGAGGTTTTAACCTCTCATCTCATTTATATTCTAACGTATGGGGGAAACTGTATGCTATTTCTGATAAAAATATCCAATATGGGCTGACTAATAGCTAGTAATGGTAGGTAGCTGATACGAATTCAACGTGCCGGTAGTGTGGTGGGTTAGCCGCGGTACACCCTATATATATAAACATCAGTGGCATGTTGAGTGTGGGACCAGTACTAGACCAAGGATTGATTTTAAAGTTATAAACAAGAACCTCATCTTGAGAAACCCCATCCAACGGGACAATATCCTCGAAGAAACTGTCTAATGCTACTTTCTCTGAGATTGTAGAAATCTCTTACGTATTTCTAACAAGAGAGATGTACTCGAAATAATCAAAGTCCATGCTTTAATGGTCTGCGTCTAGAAGAAAAATTATCCTAAAATGAACTTCCTGCCTCGATTCAGATGTGAGTTTTGAATCAGATGAACATCAACGCTTTAAAAACCGGATATTTTCCCATATGAATGACAACCACCTGACCAGATGATCAACTCTAACTTTTAGAAGCATGTGTTAAGAATGGGTTGACCTCCCTATAAGGGAAAACTACTTTTTAATTGACTGTCCTTTTTTTATAAACTCCTTGGCCATCACTGAAGTGACACCTCCATCAATCCTTTCTATGTAACATATGATGTGATCTCTTGGTTCGAGGTAAATCTGCACTAAACCCTAACAAATGTTCATATATACAAATCGCCCAAAGCCAAAACCACTTTTGAATACCCTGATGTTCTGTGTTTCGAAGACATTCGTTTACTTCATGCTCATGTCGTATAATATTTTTAAACACTATTAGAACCAATATTCTGGGAAGAACGATTCATATCACATGAAGTGCGAGAACACCAAATAGATCGGGCACCTTTGTGAACTTTAGCAATGAAGACCCCTTTTGACGAGACATTTACTCAATGGAACTGTGTAGCCATTAACACGCTAATCTCGATATCTATTGATGCAAATTTCTTGCCAAATCTTGTCAAGCATGTTAGATAATTCTTTTTGAACTCTATGCTATCTATCACTCCATTTACACCCTCCCAGTTTGTATCTCAACCAGTGCCATTCTAAAATCACATGTCATACCTTGAAATTTCTAGTTGTGACTATCATACGCTACCATCTAAACACTCACTTAAATTCATGGACTGAGCCATTGGCGCTCTTCGCCTTAAATTTTCCATTCTCATACTTGATTCCATGCATTTTTTTACGGGGCACCGTTGATTACTGGAACCTCATAGTTTGCACTTTTATTTTGTTGAACCTTGGACCTTATTTTTTGACTCTTACCAAGGGTAATATGTATGATGATATGTTGTATGATGTTGAAACCCAGTATGAATTGGAACCATATATGGATTTGAACCTAATCGTTTACATGATTACTTGAATAATTCTTAGCAGAATTTGGTATTTTTTTAACAAACTTTTATGTGTTACCTCTCAAAGGCAATAGTAGCACTCAATTTGATTACTGTTTGGATCTTGGTTCTGCTTTCACAAAATCAGTACGTTGGCAGCTATGTTTCAGTATATGAGCAACTGTTAAACCATTTTAACCATGATAAATAGTTCGTTTGCTTTTGACCTTCTCATGAGAAATGTTTACAAAACAAATGTATTTATGCATGCTAAATTTGAGAATCTAATCCTATGTTTTGGGTACGGAAACTGATTAATTATTGAAGTGCTAGTTTAAGTATGAGTTGCATAGAATTGCATGATTAGTTATGTGTATGAAATGCGTGAGGAACCAGAAATGACATGTTTTGAATGTATTAACTTGATTAAGTATGAAAACCAAACACCATACAAGGTTCTAAGTCTCCTACCTCGGTCGGAATGACAAGACTGTGTGAAGTTTCCCCATCAACTTTACACCGTATGGGTTGTTTTGTGAATTTATGTGCTGAAGATATGCCATGCCAGGGTTGTATTTTAGTACATAATGTGTTAGGATAATGACATGCGTTATATGGTAACACCCTCATGATAGATTGCATGCTAGTGTGCGTTGACCATATCAACCGGTAAAGGAAGCCTTTATAGATACTCAAATGATGTCTGAACCGTTATTGCATGAAAGGTGACTTTGAATGTTATCATGAATCGTGTGAACTTAATTGGTCATAACTTCATAAAGTGCTAAACCAATCCATGAGTCCTCGTGTTAACGTGATCAGTCTTATGTAATTCTATGCTATTTGCTAAATGTGACGCAAATTCTGACCTTTGCGTTGTTGTTGAACAACGGGCCTATTAAACAAACACTGATTGACCTGATGCACACACAATTTTCTCATACTCAAAATCCCTTCTCTCCGATTCAACTCGGTTACTGGTGAATGCGAATGCGTTAAACGAAATCGAGACACGAAATGGGAATCACACTCCTAGCATTGGGAGGCTACTTAGACATAATATGGCCCTTCTTTGCATTGAAATTTTGATTTCGATACTTACGTTTTCACGAAATGGGAATAACCTAAGTGTTCTATTTATAGCAACAACAAAGAGTGAAACAAAGTTAAACAAATTAAGCTGCGTTTGAGGTAAACAACCTGCGCGAGTTGGCTCAGCTAAAACTGACTCGCGTGTCGTCTTGAGCATTCTTGAAGTTGAATTGACGAAGACTTAAAAAAATTGGCCTGGTCACTAAAATCCCCACTAGACCGTATGGGGTTAGAGCATGTAGACCATATGGCACTGTTGTGATTTCTTCTATACGGTCTACACTCTTAGACCGTATAGACAAACATGAAGACCATATGGTTCATTGAGAATTACATCTATACGGTCTACACACCTATACCGTATACCAGGTTTGGTAATCCAGATCGTATAGACCAAAAAATGCACTTAGAAAGGATAGTGCTAAAGACTTCAACCATATCGTATAGGTCAAGGCTAGATCTTATAGTGTAAAACCAACACCTAGACCGTATAGTGTAATAGTCTAATGCTAGACAATATAGCCTAAATATGGACCGTATTGACTAAGGTTAAACCCACGGAAGTTGCTCTTTGTAGTCTGAAAATCATGCACATCTAAAGTCTTAATTACTTCTGTAATCTGTCAATCTTCTCTAAGTCAAGTACATAACCTCAACCTCAGAGAACCCATAAATCCTTGAAATCTTTTCGTTTCTGAGACTTGACCAGTTTTGACCCGCTTAGAGTAAATCATTAAATATTGTCATCTTCACTTAGTCAACAGACTAAACTGGAATATCTTGGATGTTCCAACAATATTCCAATCATTTGATAAAATAAAGAAAATCAAACAAGTTAAAATTTTTCAAAATGAATGCATCTTTAAAGAGTGACTTCTCATTTTCTTTTTTTCATATATCTTTTGTATATCGTGAAATACACATCAAGATTTTGTTCATTAGGTTAAGCATAACATTTAGTTTATATTACTTTTGTACACTTTCTGATTTGCCAAGCCTACCAAACATATCAATCAATGATCTTATGGCTCTTTCATCTACTCTATCCATGAGTATCATAAACGCTAGCCAATGTACCATCATTTCCCAATGATCAATTTATCAATTTTTATATTTTCCATTTTTTTCTCCCCCTAAAATTCAAACAACATTATTATTATTTTTTTTGAATTTTTTATACTAACAAAAACACTTTATTTTTGGTTTTTTCAATACGAAAAGACACATTTTGGCTTTTTTAATCTTCCCTCTACGAATATGTACAATACCTGTTGTCTACCAACTATAATTACGATGAGCGGATGAATTGTCTACTGATCTTGATCAATGCATCATTTAGAATGACAAAACAAGATCTAAATACATGTTTCTTTGTATTAGATGTGACAAGCACTCAATACATAAAATACTCTCTAAGACCACAAACCTTAAGCTCTTTGTACTTTCCTAGTTGTGACAAATGACCACAAACCTACATTATATACTAGCTAATAATCCAACGAACCATGCTCATCAACGAACTACTTGTTCGTTGCTAGTTCGCTGACCCTTCGCGGGTCAGTTTGTTGGTCACTATGACACATAATCTATCTCATACAACTAGTCTTGATACATCACTTGACACACAAGACAATACACAGATTGTGCTCTAACATGAACAAACCGAACAATGTAGATTTTTATATATAAACACTTTGGTTTTCATTAGTTTGACACAAAATGAGAGTTCATAATGCATTCAATAACATTTTAGACGTTTTTTTATATAAAATTTAATCCTCGGCTGATTTCCTAGAGTTTACGAACCAAAAGCTTAAAATAATCTAACAAACCTTAACAAAATATATATTCTAACCTTTGATGATGAACGAGAGGACGTGGGGGTGTGTATAGGGTCGAGAGGGTGATTGCTAGGCTCCAATAAAATCTCAAACTTGATCAAGTAGAAAAACCCGTATTATAATCTTATAGATAAACTAGTCATCGAAACTTAGGTGAGTGTTCATATACTTACATAGCTAAGATGGTGATGTTGAACGATGGTTGATGATGGAGAATGGATAATGATGAACGACAGATTGCTCTAAGTTGCTCGGTGTGTTTGAGAGAGAGTTTAGGAAAGAGAGTTGAGAGAATGAATGTGAAGTGGTGATCAAATGAGTATAATCAGCCTTCAAGACCCACCCATTTGAGAACGGTCCAATAGGGTGTGAGAAGAGTGCATGGATCTTAATTGGGAGGCGTTTAACTTGTAAAGTAATTACAATCTATCTCAAGGATTGGAGGATGGCCATGCATGGATTTCTATTGGCTAGTTTGGGTGGCATAATTACGGTTCCAGTCCCTAGAGTTTGCCCTATATACGACCGGTTTTCTAATGGGTACCCTAAGCCAAATCTAAACTTAAACCAACTCTTGTGGGCCTATTTCTAAGATCCGACTCAAAAGTCTAAGGCTATCGGGTTCTTAACCGTCGCAACCTACGGCTCCAGTTCCCTACTTCTAAACGTTGGGCCCATTTAGTCCAATTATGTGCTTAATAAGCTAATCAAATGCTTAACGGGACAACTATAATGCAAGAGATTGTCTATGTTAACTGTTTATAAAAATGGATCATTATCAGGTCAAAAGTTAGTAACATATGGTTACAATTCTATGCACATGCATACGTGTCCATGTAGTTATATATTGCTTGCACGTGTCGTGTGTGTGTATGTGATTGTGTGCATGTGGTTATCTAGTCAAGTAATTGTTTACAAAAATAAAGTATTATAACACATAACATGTAACCTAGGTAATTATTATACAAATGAAATAACGCGCGAAAAATTTACTACGGAATTTAGATAATAGTATAATACAATATACCTTTGTGTTAGTGTATGTGCTACAGTTCAAGTCCCACATATTATCAAAAAATAGGGGTCCAGTATGGACTCGGGGGTTTTCTCGCCTATGATGGTTTTCCTCTTAAAGATGATATTCGCGTCCAGTACGCGTTGATAGTGAATCTACGGGTGGATAGTAAATCTAGGTATCCCCATTTTCTTTGATTTATGGTTTGCCATGTAGATCGCCATTATTAATTTTCTTAAATCTTTTTTTTTTTGTTTTTAGTTCTTTTTAAATGATCATTTAAATCATGTCTTTGATTTTAGTTTTAGAATCTTGATTTAGGTATCTTAATTTATAGGTGAAAGTTCAAATACAAAGGTTTTTTCCGTGCGAAGCGTGTGAAGGAAGGGAAGGCCGACGCATGGCGTTTTCTTTCTGGACGCGGATGGGCATTTTTTTCAATTTAAATTTTTTAATTAAAATACACGGTAGATTACGTCACAACGTTTGTTTTTAATATAAGTATTTTTTGCGTGATTTGTTTGTAAGGTGTTTTATATCGAGTTCTTCATGCGTCAAAATAGAAACATCATGTGTGATTATAGAGAGTCAATTTTTTTATTTTTTTTTTAACTATATGTTCATGTTTTTTTTTCTTTTTGTAAGAGTGTTTTCGTTTCCGTTATTTATATAATAATTGCGTAATTTTACTTTTTTGTTATTTTATTTATTTTCTACTGTTTTTGCGTGAATTTTTTATCTTTGTGTTTTTTAATTGTATGGCGTTGCGTTATTGTTGTAACCTTAATTTTACGAGTTTCTTCATTCATGATAATACAATTAACATGCGTGAAAATACACGTAATTTTATTTTTAATTCTTGCGTGATTACAGAGAGATATCTATTCTCATTTGCGTTATTACTTTCTTAAGTTATAACATTACCTCTTTTGCGTTATTTTTTGGTAATTTTTTTACATGCGTTATTTGTGCACTGTAAATAGACGAATAATCACAGATTTCTTAATAGATAGAAAATCAAAAATCAAACTTAAAATTACAAAGAACGTCCAAGAACATACAAAGCATATATTAAACTACTTATGTTTTGACAGAAAAGAATTCTTCAAATCGGTAGACGCTTGAAGGGCTCCGACTATGGTGGTAATCGTTTGCATCTGTTCTATGTCAGTTGTGTTCATGTCTAACATGAACAAAATTACCAAATCACGGACGACAGTATTCTGCAAGATGAACGGATTTTATTTTACTTCATTTATTTCTTCGATCGTCTGTTGTAGAGTGTCGAAAGTTTGGTTGAGAACGTCTACCATTTTTTTTTCCTTCTAATATTCAATAAGTATCGCCATCTTCAACTTATTTTTCATCAATAAATCGTTAGCAGAGGGGGTAGATGATGGTGAACATGAGGAGTCCATTTGTATGTTTTTTTTTTACGGTTTTTTGATAATGATAGTGTTTTGTTTTTGAGCAGTTGCAGAGGGTTGCGTTATTTTTTCTGAAGCGAATCTAGTTCCTATTTTATACAGGGGGGGGGGGGGGAGTGATCGAGGAGTCATGATTGATATTTCTGTGTATATGAAAGGACGCAAGTTATATGGATATTTACGTATTTTTAAATATATTTTTTATGCGTAATAAAAATCTGAATACGTGTTTTTAATTTATTATTTTTTCTTTTCCGTCGGTTCGGTTTCCCTCCCCTTATTTGTATTTTATAGATTTACTAGTTAGAGACATTTTTTTTCCAGAAATTCACTATCTTCCTTTCTCCTTACACATCTTCAATGGCTTCATCTTCATCGAACTACATTTTCACAAAATCCCCTGAGGCGATAAGGGCGCTGGAGGAACTCTGCAACAGAGAAGAAACGAAAGAAGATATCATGCATAATTCGTTCCGAATGATGGTCGGTCTCACCTCCAATAGCATCAAAACTTATACTTTGATGCTTGAGGAGTTTGTTAATCATCCTCCCAGTGAGATACAGAGTGCTGCTACAGAGTTCATTATGGATCAATTGCAGTTGAAGCAGGAGACCCACGAAATGCTTCGTAGGTTGATGGATAGCACAAGGGAGAAAGTGAAAGATCAAAAGGATTCTCTAAGAGATATGAAGATGTTTTAGGCATCTCTTCTTTTTGTCTTTTGTTTAATATGTTTTTTTATGTAGCTTTTTAAAATGAAAGCATTTTTAATAGATTGAAATGAAAAGTTTAGAAAGTTGGCGTTCTTATATTTTTTTTTGTAATGCGTGATTTACAGGAACATCGTGCGTAATTAGAGTTCTTTGTTGCGTTATTTTTGTTGTGTGTACGTGATTTGGGTACTGGTTTTAGTTTTTGCTTTGAATTTTAGATAGGTGCGTGAGTTTGTTGTGTGTGCGTGATTTGGATATTGGGGTTAGTGTTATCTTTGATTTTTTAGATAGGTGTGTGATTGTTGTTTGTGTGTGCGTGATTTGGATACTGGTTTTAGTTTTTTCGTTTATTTTTAGATAGGTGCGTGTATTTTGTCTTGTGTGCGTTAAAAAGTAAGGGTGCGTTACTTTATTTTAAATACATGCGTTTTTTATTAAAGTTTAAGACAGTTAGGTTTGTGTTTTTTGGAGTTATTTAACGTGTATGTGTAATTTCTTTTTCAAATATGCGTTATTTGTTTAAAGGTTATGCGTTATTTGTTTAAAGGTTAAAGGCTGCGTTGTTTTTTTGTTCGATGCGTAAATATTTTTTTGCGTATGCGCGTCTCATTTTAAAATTGAAAAAACTTTAATACCCCTTTTAATGACTCTGCGTCCTTTTTTTTAATTAATTAAGGGTGTTTTATTTTTAGCGCCGTCAGATAAAAAAAAGCCCCATATATGAGCGGCCGAGATCCCTTTGCACACTTCGTATGACAAACGTATTTTGTACAATAACTTTGCCTTAAATTTATATAACGTCTGACTTTTAGCTTTTAGTGTCATTACGTGATCATTTATATTTCTGTTTTTTTATGTGGTAATTTAGCAATAAAAAATTTCGTAAACCATTACACAAGTAGTAAAATATATTTTGTATATGATATCAAAAATTGACAAATTGATATTGGTTAGATGGAATATTTGAACTTTGGATAATGACAAAGAAAAGGTCTTCGAAAAGTTGTGGTAAATATAGCAGCAACGTATGGATGTTTCATAGATGGCTTTCTCAAGATTACATGTCTCTATTTATTATTTATGATTAGTTTGCGTTGTTATTTATCATTTTCTTTCTACTTTTAATTAAATTTACTATTCTTGCATTGTTATTGGCTAATACGAGTATACAAATAATTGTATTATTAAAGTTCAATATAAAGAAATAAAAAATAAAAAAAGAAACGTAATAATGTTAAAATTAGAAGTTTACTTATATAACAACATAAAAAATTAGACACATAAAGGCAACGGTTGAAAACCAAAGTAAAACCAATAGAAAACTTAAAAGATGTTTTAAATTTAATGCAAACACAGAAACCATAAAACAACGCTACGTAAAGAAACGGAAACAAAAAACCGTGCAACAACTCAAACGCTTAAACAATTGAGTATACAACCCTAACACTACGTCAAAATTCTTCTTCGGCCACGGAAAAAAAACCATGAACAAAGGTCTTTGGCCACGTTTTTTTTTTCATTTCAATCGACACCAAAGGTCCCGTCACCGCATGTATCATACATCCACGTAAGAATATCAGTGGCTGAAGCCACCTAGAAGCGTGACTAAAGGGTATCAATATTTATTGTTGTAATCAAACAATTCTTTCGGAAAGCGTGGCCAAAGGTCCCAATAGCCACATGTGTTTGTTTAACGTGGCCTTTGGTATTATATGGTCACATATATTTGTGTTTTAGCACATACATTATAAAACTACGTGGCCAACGGGTTGCTGAAATCATACATTTTGTCCTAATACGCGTGGCCAAAGGGTGGCAACGACCACGTTAAAATATCAAAAGCGTGGCCTTTTGTATTATATGGTCAGATATGTTAAAAAAAAACGTGACCAAATGGGTTGCTGAAATGATAATTTTTGTCCCAATACGCGTGGCCATAGGGTGCCAACGACCACGTTAAAATATAAATAGTGCGGCCTTTGGTATTATATGTTCACGTATATTTGTGTTTTAGTTTCATATGTTAAAAAAACATGGCCAAATGGATTGCTGAAATCATAACTTTTGTCCCAATACGCGTGGCCAAAGGGTAGCAACGAAATATAAAAAGTGTGGCCTTTGTTATTATATGGCCGTGCGAAGTATCCAACCAGACGAAGTCATGTGAAGTATCAAGACCAAAGTTCAAGGGTTGGTTTAATGTTGGGCGAACCTGGTTCGAACCTGGAGTTTGGACATGTCGAACTTGGAGTTCGGACGGAGTTCGGCCAACAGTCTATAAATAGGTTGTTTGTCTTGGTTTTCTGTACGAGAGATTGCAAAGTCTGAGAGAGCTGAGTCTTGAGTGTGTTTACTATGGTGTTCTCTGAGTCATAGTTCTTCGTGTTACTGATTGTAATTGTTCGTGAGATCAATAAAACAACCGGTTAATTACGTTTTGTATCCGATATAGCTAGATTGAGTAGACGATCCTAAGCTCACACAATTTCAAGTGGCATCAGAGCTTTCTGGTTAATTCTACTGATCTGTGCTTGCTTTTTCGGATTTTTGAAACAAAAAAGTGTGGTTTTTGAGTGTTTTTACGAGTGGTTGATCATTTCGATCGAGTATTTTGTGACAATTTTGCTCCTAAATCATTTCTCATCACTTTTTCTGATCTACTGCTGCAAATCTCATCAAAATCAGTCCAAAATCGAAATCTTTTTAGTGAAAATGTTGAGGTTCGGCTGTTACTGTTCACGTTCGGCATAACCACTCCGAAGTCCTAGTTCGGATAGAGTTCGTATAGAGTTCGGATAAAGTTCGTCCAGAGTTCGGTCAAAGTTCGGTAAATTTTCTGGTTCGGGAGAGGTTCGTACAAGGTTCTGATAGATTTGTGTTTGGAAATTGTTCGGAAAGGGGTTCCGTTAAGGTTCGAAACAAGTTCGGTCATAGTTCGGCTAATCAAGGTTCTTTGTAAGTTCAGACATAGTTCGGAACAGGTTCGGCTCACAGATTCAAGTTCGGACAAGGTTCGGCCAATCAGAATTAGAATTTTTCAAGAATGTCGGAATTTCAAGCTTTTGCTGCAATGCAAAACGCAATGCAAACAATGATGAATTTTGACAACGAAATCGGAACAAGTCAGAAAGTTCCCAAGTTGTTGAAGCTAGAAGATTATCAAAATTGGAAGCAACGATTTTCGGCTTACATAAGTACGAATGATATCGATTTGTGGATTCCAATCAAGAAGCTTTATCAATATCCAACTGATCAAGGAGATTTCAAAGAAGTTCATACCTTCGACATTGCTAAGAGAAAATCATATGAGCTTAAACAAAAAGCGTTTGGTTATCTTACAATGGCATTACCCACTGAGTTGTTACATCAATTTAGTACGTGCAAGAAATCAAAACAATTGTGTGATGCTTTATCAACAAGGTGTGAGGGGAACGATCAATATAAGAAAAGTCGGAAGAAGGTTTTTGTTGATACCTGATATGTGCGTCGTGTGAAGTATCGAATTGATTCAAGACAAGTTCAAGTTAAAGACAAAGTTGCTGTTGCCGAACCTAGTCCAAACTTGAGGTTCGGACAAGCCAAACTTCAGGTTCTCTAGGAGTTCGGACGACAGTCTATAAATAGTGAGCTTAGTCTTTGTTTAGGGTACGAGAGAACGAGTGTAGACGAGTGTGTAGCAGAGTTGAGTTTTAAGTGTGTGTTTACTAAGGTGTTCTCTGTGTCTGTATCCGAGTGTTACTGGTTGTAATTGTTCTTTGATCAATAAAACAATTGGTTAATTACTTGTTTCGTATCCGTTATAGCTAGATTGAGTAGACGATCCAACGCTCATGACTTTTGAAGTGGTATCAGAGCTTTTTGGTCCATTCTACTGATCTGTGGTTGCTATTTTCAGAGTTTTTGAAACGAAATGAGTAGTTTTTGGTGATTTTCGAGTGTTTTTAAAAAATTTTGATCACTTCAATCGAGTCTTTTGTGAAAATTTTGCTCCAAAATCATTCCTCATCACTTTTTCTGATCAACTGCTGCAAATCTCGTCAAATTGTGTCCAAAATCGAGCGTTTTGAGAAAAATATGTTGAGATTCGGACTGTATTGTTCAGGTTCGGACTAACTGCTCCGAAGTTCTAGTTCGGACGAGTTCGTTTCGTGTTCGGTCATAGTTCGGAGTTTGTTCTTGTTCGGTAGTAGTTCGGTCGAGGTTCGACTAGGTGTGTAGTTCGGAACAAGTTCGGAACTGATTCGGTACAAGTTCGAAAGGAGTTCGGTGTTCGTTCGGCATTGTTAAGGTTCGTTTGAAGTCAGACTATTGTTTGAGGTTCGGAGGGAGTTTGGAACGAGTTCGGATCACAGGGTTAAGTTCGGATAGGGTTCGGACAAACAGAATTCCAATTTTTCAACGATGTCGGAATTTCAAGTTTTTGCCGCGATGCAGAATGGGATGCAGACTATGATGAACTTTGATAACGAAATTGGAACAAGTCAGAAAGTTCCCAAGTTATTAAAGTTGGAAGATTATCAGAATTGGAAGCAACGATTTTCGGCTTACATAAGCACGAATGATATCGATTTGTGGATTCCAATCAAGAAGCTTTATTAACATCCGACTGATCAAGGAGATTTCAAGGAAGTTCATACCTTCGACATTGCTGAAAGGAAATCATACGGGCTTGAACAAAAAACTTTTGGTTATCTTACGATGGCATTACCCATTGAGTTGCTACAACAATTTAGTACTTTCAAGAAATCCAAGCAATTGTGGGATGCTCTACCAGCAAGATGTGAAGGTAATGATGATTACAAGAAAAGTCGGAAGACAGTGTTGAGTAAAGAATTTAATAACTTTCAATATTGTGAAAATGAAAACATTACCACTCTTGTTTCACGGTTTTCACATCTGATTAGTGAATTAAAGGTTATTGGAATTGAGAAAACCGATGTTGATTTGAAGGAAAAGATTATGGAAGCTTTGCTTGAGAAGTGGGAGAACTATGTTTTCTTACTCACCCATGATAAAGAATACTTTACGTTGACATTTCAAGAGCTTACTGGAAAACTTCATGCTCGGGAAATGGAAATGTTAAATTCAAAAAAGTCCACTGCTACTTTACAAAATCCTGAGTTGTATCATGGTGAGAATACTGCTAGATGAATGCTAAAGCAAAGCCAAATCTGAGTTCTGCACCAAGTGCTGCTTTTATGGCTGGAGTTTCTGGATATTCTGATTCTTCAAAAGGCTATAATTTTACCATTCCTAATTTCACAAATTTGAATGCTTTGTCTGCTGAAACAACCGATGATTATGCTAAAATGATTTATGCCTTAATTACATCATCTTTTGGTTGGTTATCAAGAATGTTGCTGATGCAAAGATCACGAGGGATGATCTTGATGAACTTGATGATGATTAGTTGAACGAATTAGATTTAGCTTGGCAATATGCTATGCTAGGTCAAAGATCAAAACAATTTTTCAAGAAACATGGTCGAAGTTCATCTGATTTCAATAGCAAATTGGGATTTGATAAATCCAAGTTGAAGTGTTACAAGCTCATGGAAGCAAACCTGGTTTTACTCAACCATCGTCAAGTAATACAAATCAGACAGCTTTAACAAGTCAGGATGATGGTGTTTATGATTGGGGTAGACATTTTGACTCATCTGCTTTGATTGTTACTCATGATCAACAAGAAGATTATAGTTCAGACACAAGTTCAGCACTAAGTTCCTATGAATCTGCTAAAAACTTGGAAAGAAAATGCTTTGTTATTGAGTAAAATTCAAAAGTTTTCTGAGGAATTCAAGTTGGTTAGTTTAGATTTGAAGATGTCTAGGGAACATGAGAAGGAATTGGTTTTAAAGAATGAATGTTTGATTACAGAGATCAAATTGCTGAATGAAGTCTTAGAGATTTCAAACAAGATAAGAAGAATGTTGAAGGTTCAAATGAAAAAATTTGTGAAGAGAGGGATGAGTTGGTGAATGAAGTCAAGAAATGGAAGGATGAAGCGGAGGATACTGCTAATGATTTTCAAAATTGGTTTGAAAAGTCAAAAATAAAGCTTGACTTGCTTACAACGGATGCTGAAGAATCGGCTACTAAGATTGCAAGTTATCAAGCTGTGATGGAAAAGTATTTGGATGAGAAGCGAGAGTTGGTAAGTGTGAATATAGTTCAGACAACGAATTTGGAGATTCAAAAGCGCAACGAAGATAAATTGAAGAAGGAGTTAGTTGAAGGGCTAGAAAATCTCCACATGTAGAAATTTGAGACGCATAAGGTTGCAAAGCATTTGATTGCCACTGAGAAAGAGTTGGCTGAAGCTCAAAATCAAATTTCAGAGTTAAAGGTTCAAGTAATTGATTCCAATCGCTTGTAAGTCTTCACAAGCTTTCTAGCTAAAGATGAAAATTTTAAAAAGAAGTTTGATAAGACAGCTTCACCCCCTGCTCATATCAAAGAGGCATTCAAAGAAGTGAAGGAAAAGGTTGAAGAGATTGATTACTTAAACTTTTCATCATCTAATTCTAAGGAAGAGAAGGTTGTGAAGAAAAAGAAAAATAAGAAGACTAAAAAGAAGAACGGAAAGAAATCTAAATTCCTCCTGCTCCTAAATTTGTTTCTGGTTCATCTTCTGCTGATAATGAGAAATCAGTTGTTTCAAGTGAAAAGATTTGCTCTCAACCTGAATTTATTGAGACGATCTTCTTTGAGCAGAAAAATCTTAAAGATATCAAAGCTAAGTTTTCAAAGTTGGTGAAGGATAGACACCAGAAGTTCTTCGATGACCAAGGCAGAGTTTTTTATGAATGTGAACCTACATTCTTTCTAAAACAAAAACGTTTTGTCCCTATGTTCCAAAAGGTTCAAAATGTAGGTTCAACATCACAGTCACATGTTATTGATTCATCAAAAACTGATTTAACAAAACCACAACAATGGAAACGCAAGGTGGTTGCTAAGCAAAACCAGGACATTTGCTAAGCAAAACCAGGACATTGGTCGACCAGAAACGATCCGCTTCGAGTAAGCGATCCGCTTCGAGTCATTTATGAACTAATCAGTATGACTAGTGTGCAGGTACTTCTAGAAGACCTATTAACGATTGAAAAGTTGCTGATGGAGGAGTATTCTGCTTAACTTAAATTGCTTGCAATATATTTTTCTAACCTGCAAATTTTCTGAAATTCTAAAAACTGCAAGATATCCGTGTTGATTGATCAATTTTTCTTTCTTTATACATTTTCAATTGATAAAAACAAAAAATAGAGTCTTGTTTTTGTAAAATAAAAAATCCAAAAATAGAGTTTTCATTTTAAGGGGGAGGAATGCATGTAAGGGGGAGAAATTGTGAAAATGCATGTTATGGGAAGAAGGTGAATACATGCCAAATATATAAAGAAGGTGAATACATGCAAAATATATAAGGAAGGTGAATACATACACAATATATAAAATTTTAAGAAATTGATCATTGGGAAATGATGGTACATTGGCTTACGTATCTGACTCATGAAAAGAGTAGATGAAAGGGCATAAGATCATTGTTTGATGTGTTTGGTAGGCTCGGCAAATAAAAAACTATTCAGATGTGATATACACTATATACTAATGCTTGACCATGTGGATAACATCTTAATGCGTATTTCATCAAAAAAGAAAAATAAGTGTGAAAATCAAAATGAGAAGTCACTGTGTATACATGTGTTCATTTTGCAAAGATTTAAACTTGTTTGATTTTTTTTTATTTTGTCAAACGATCGGACTTTCTCTACGTGTCCACAAGACCGACCTAATCGTTGTTCGTTTGACGTTCTACTTTATTTTCTTTGGTGTTTCGTATAACTCATTGGACTTTCTCTGCATGTACGGGAGTACCGACCTCATTGTGGTTGAGTTATACAATTTCAACTTGTTTTACTTTTCTTATTTTGTTAAATCAGAGGCCTTATTTGCGTATCGAAAGATCAACCTTAAGGTATACGATTTAACGTTCTTATTTCTTTTTGCATGGAACACAGTTGACGATATCATGAAAATAGTATACTTTGTGAAAATTCACAAGTGTAATCACATAAAAAGAAAAAAAACAAAAGCAAAAGAAAAAAAAACAAAAGCAAAAGAAAAAAAAATAAAATGTCTGAATAAGTGTGGGATACACTGGTCAAAGCAAATCTAATCAATACCTTAACATATCCAGATGTTATAAGTATGATTCTGTCTGAGTTTAAGATGGAAAAATTATACCGGCAATCAGCATGACTTATGTGCTTCAAATTAGTTGAAATTGAAGTGTAGTTTAGTGCATCATGTCCAATATGATCCCATAGAGTGATCTTTCTCATACCAAAAATAGTGTTTGATTCTGTATTTCAATTTCATTTCGTTTCAAGAAAAGTACAAAAAGATTTCGGTGTGTTTTAGCATAAATTTGAAAAAGCAAAAAGATTTAAGGTTTGTTTTGATATACATTTTTTAAAAGCCAAAAAGATTTTGTTTCTGCTTTATTACTGATCTGGCCAACACGTGATACAATATCAAATTTTCAAAATCATATCTTGGAGTCTCGAATAGACGTTTTGCGCCAAGATTATTTAAATTTTGAGCAGGTTGCTAAAGTGAGGAAAATCACAACTTCAAGTCTTCTGAAGCTATTGATAAAGACCAGAGAATCACTAGACATCGTCAAGTATTCAAGATCAAGCTACGATCAAGTTGAGGAGGAGTTTGTTCGAAGATTTATTTCATTGGACGAACGGATTCTACACTAGAGGGGGAGTTTGATTGAAGATACAGATTTGAAGATGTTGAAGAAATACTGCACACGACGAGGGGGAGTTTGTTGATACCTGATATGTGCGTCGTGTGAAGTATCGTATTGATTCAAGACAAGTTCAAGTTCAAGACAAAGTTGTTGCTGCCGAACCTAGTCCGAACCTGAGGTTCGAACAAGCCAAACTTCAGGTTCGCTAGAAGTTCGGACGGCAGTCTATAAATAGTGAGCTTAGTCTTTGTGTAGGGTACGAGAGAACGAGTGTAGACGAGTGTGTAGCAGAGTCGAGTTTTAAGTGTGTGTTTACTAAGGTGTTCTCTGTGTCTGTATCTGAGTGTTACTGATTGTAATTGTTCTTTGATCAGTAAAACAATCGGTTAATTACTTGTTTCGTATCCATTATAGCTATATTGAGTAGACGATCCAACACTCACGACTTTTCAGTTTTGAGTAAGGAGTTTGATAATTTCCAGCATTACAAGAATGAGAATATCACGGATCTTGTTTCAAGATTGTCACATCTTATAAGTGAATTAAAGATTGTGGAGATTGAGAAACCGGATGAAGAGCTAAAAGAAAAGATTATGGAAGCGTTACCAGAAAAATGGGAAAATTATGTGTTGCTACTTACACATGACAAGGAATTTTCCACATTGACATTTCATGATCTAACTGGTAAACTTCATGCACAAGAGATGGAAATGTTGAATTCCAACAAGTCAAAAGCAAATCTGCAAAATCCAGAATTGTATCATGGTGAGAATACTGCTAGTATGACGGCTAAAGCTAAACCAAGTCTGAGTTCTGCACCACCTACTGCTTTTATCAGAAATATTTCTGGAAATTCTGAGAATAATTCATCGCGGGGTTGTAATTTTACAATTCCAGATTCATCAAATCAGAGTGCTTTTTCTGCTGAAACAACGGATGATTATGCTCGAATGATTGTTGCTTTAATATCGTCATCTTTTGGTTTGGTTATCAAGAATGTTGCTAATGCAAAAATAACAAGGGATGATCTTGATGCACTTGATGATGATCAGCTAAATGAATTAGATTTATCATGGCAATAGGATATGTTGGGTCAAAGATCAAAAAGGTTTTTCAAGAACATGGCAGAACTATTTTTGATTTTAATGGAAATTTGGATTTTGACAAATCAAAGCTGAAATGTTACAAATGTTCAAAGCTTGGACATTTTGCTAAAGAATGTCAACAAGCACATGTTAACAAACCCGGTTTTACTCAGCCATCATCAAGTAATGCAAACAAGACAACTTTAACAGTTCAAAATGATGGTGTTTATGATTGGGGTAAACATTTTGAATCATCTTCTTTAATTGTCACTCATGATCTACAAGATGATTATTGTTCAGATTCAAGTTCAGAGCCAAGTTCTTATGAATCAGCTAAAAATATGAAAAGTTTGTTAAAGGGGAATGCTTCGTTATTGAATGAAATTCACAAGCTTTCTGGTGAATTCAAGTTGGTGAAAGAAGAATTGGAGATTTCTAAAAGAAATGAGAAGGGTTTTAAATTGAAAATGATTCTATGATGAAGGAAATGAATGTGCTTAATGAATTTCTTTCTTCAATCAAAGAAGATGTAAAGATGCTTGAAGGAAAGAATGAAAGGTTATGTGAAGAAAAGGCAGAGTTGGTTCAAGAAGTTAAGAAATGGAAGGATGAAGCAGAAGACGCTGCTAATGATTTTAAAATTTTGTTTGATAAGTCAAAGTCAAGATTGGATGTGCTTACCAAGGAATCTGAAGACTATGCTACAAAAATTTAAGCCTATCAAGTGGATATGGAGAAGTTATTGGATGAAAAGCGTGATTTGGTAAGTGTGAATAAAGTTCAAGCTGCAAATTTGGAAATTCAAAAGCGTAATGAATATAAAGTGCGAAATGAGTTGTTTGAGGGAATGGAAAATCTTAGAATGCAGAAATTTGAAACTCATAAAGTTGCAAAGAGATTGATTGCTACCGAGAAGGAGTTAGCGGAAGCTCAAAAGCAAATCTCTGATTTAAAAATTCAAGTCATTGATTCAAATCGATTGCTGAATAATGTTTCAAATTCGCAATTGTTCACAAGTTTCTTAGCAAATGTAGCTAATTTTGAGAAGATGTTTGATAAAACTGCATCACCCCCTGCTAATATCAAAGAAGTTTTCAAAGAAGTCAAAGATAAAGTTGAGGACTATGATTATTCAAAGTTTTCATCATCAGTTTCTGAATAAGAGAAAATTGTGAAGAAGAAGAAAACGAGAAGGCCAAAAAGAAGAAAGGAAAGAATCTGAAGTTCCTCCTACTCCAAAGTTTGTTTGTGGTTCATCTTCCGCAGATAATGAGAAATCAGCTAGTTCAAGTGAAAAGATTCATTCTCAACCAGAATTTGATGAGACGATCTTCTTTGAGCAGAAAAATATTAAAGAAATCAAAGCTGAATTTTCAAAGTTAGCAAAGGATGGACACTAGAATTCAAAATTCTGAGGAAAAAGTTTTTGGGAAAACTGTTGGTTTGGGTTTTAGAGCACAACATGATAAAGCTGAGGAGGTTCCAGCATCAATACCACAAGATTTGAAGAAGATTAAAATGAAACAAGTGAAGAAGGATATTTTCCAGGCAAAGAAGATTCAACCCGAAAGATTATACAAGCTTAAGGGTTCAGAATATGTTTTCTATGATAAAGAGTTTCCTCTTCATTGTGTCGATGCTCGAAAGATTTCCGGAGTTTTGTGAAGAGGGAAGTTTTAAGAACCTTGAAGAATCAGAATGCAAACGTTTCTTCTAATGGTTCTTATTCTCGAAGCCCAACATCAAAATGGGTTCATGACCATAGGCATCAGGTATGTGATTCTAATTTTAATCATTTTAGAGATATTCATGTTTGTGAATCTTTGTAGGCACCCAAAAAGTGGGACAAATCACAACGTGTTTGTTATATTTGCTGCCAATAAGGGCATATGGCAAAAGATTGTCCCCTTACACCTGTGATTGATTCATTAAAAACTGAGTTACCAAAACAACAATCAATCTGGAAACCTAAGGTGGTTTCAAAGCAAAATCAGGACACTGGTCGACCAGAAGCTGTTGCTTCGGGTCATGATAAAAACTAAAGAGTTTGACCAGTGTGCATGTACTTCTAGAAGACCTATCGACGATTGCAAAAGTTGTTGATGAAGGAGTATTCTGTTTAACTTAAATTTCATGATATATTTTTTTCTAACCTGCAAATTTTCTGAAATTCTAAAACTGCTAAGTAATCGTGTTGATTGATCAATTTTCTTTCTTTATGCATTTTGAAGTGATAAAAATTCTAAAAATAGAGTCTTGTTTTTGGAAAATGAAAATCCAAAAGTAGAGTTTTTCATTTTAAGGGGGAGAATTGCATGTAAGGTGGAGAAATTGTGAAAATGCATGTTATGGGAAGAAGGTGAATTCATGCACAATATATAAGGAAGGTGAATACATGCACAATATATAAAATTTTGAGAAATTGATCATTGGAAAATGATGGTACATTGGCTTACGTATATGACTCATGGATAGAGTAGATGAAAGAGCCATAAGATCATTGTTTGATATGTTTGGTAGGCTCCGCAAATCAGAAAGTATTCAGATGTGATAAACAATAAATACTAATGCTTGACCATGTGGATAACATCTTGATGTGTATTTCATGACGAAAAGAAAAATAAGTGTGAAAAACGAAATGAGAAGTCTTTGTGTATACATGTGTTCTTTTTGCAAAGATTTAAACTTTTTTGATTTTCTTTATTTTGTCAAACAATCGGACTTTCTCTGCGTATCGAAAGATCGACATGATTATTGTTCATTTGACGTTCTGCTTTATTTTCTTTGGTGTTTCGTATAACTCATCGGACTTTCTCTGCGTGTACGGGAGTAACGACTTGATTGTTGTTGGGTTATATAATTTCTACTTGTTTTATCTTTCTTATTTTGTTAAATCCAAGGCCTTATATTCGTATCGAAAGATCGAGCTTAAGGAAGACGATTTAACGTTCTTATTTGTTTTTGCATGGAACACAATTGATGATATCATGAAAATATTATACTTTGTGAAAATTCACAAGTGTAATCACACAAAAGAAAAGGAAAAAGAAAAAGTAAAAAGAAAATATCTGAATATGTCTGATAGTGTGGGATACACTAGTCAAAGCAAAATGTAATTAATACCTTAACATATCCAGATGTTATGAGTATGATTCTGCATGATTTTCAGATGGACAAATTATACCGGCAATCAGCATGACTTATGTGCTCCAATTAGTTGAAATTAAAGTGTAGTCCAGTGCGTCATGACCAATATGATCTCATATAGTGATATTTCTCATACCAAAAATAGAGTTTGATTCTGTATTGCAATTTCGTTTCATTTTGGAAAAGTACAAAAAGATTTTTGGTGTGTTTTAGCATAAATTTGAAAACTCAAAAAGATTTTAGGTTTGTTTTGATATAAATTTTCTAAAAACCAAAAAGATTTTGTTTCTGCTTTATTTTCGATCTGATCAACACGTGATACAAATTCAATTTTCAAAATCATATCTTGGAGTCTCGAAGAGACGTTTTGCGCCAAGATTATTTAATATTCTGAGCAGCTTGATAAAGTGAAAGTAATCACAACTTCAAGTCTTCTGAAGCTGTTGATAGAGACCAGATATTCATCAGATGTTGTCAAGTATTCAAGATCAAGCTACGATCAAGTTGAGGAGGAGTTTGTTCGAAGATTCATTTCATTGGATGAACGGATTCTACACTTGAGGGGGAGTTTGATTGAAGATACAGTGTTGAGGATGTTGAAGAGATACTACACACGACGAGGGGGAGTTTGTTGATACATAGTATGTGCGTCGTGTGAAGTATCCAACCAGACGATGTCATGTGAAGTATCAAGACCAAAGTTCAAGGCTAGGTTTTCTGTTGGGCGAACGTGGTCCGAACCTGGAGTTCGGTCCTGCCGAACTTAGAGTTTGAACGGAGTTCGGCGAGCAGTCTATAAATAAGTTGTTTGTCTTGGTTTTCTGTACGAGGGATTGCAGAGTCTAAGAGAGTTGTGTCTTGAGTGTGTGTTTACTATGGTGTTCTCTGAGTCATTGTTCTTCGTGTTACTGATTGTAATTGTTTATGAGATCATTAAAACAATCGGTTAATTAGGTTTTGTATCCGATATAGCTAGATTGAGTAGACGATCCTAAGCTCACGCAATTTCAAAAAAAAGTGGCCAAATGGTAATTAAAATCAGATAATTTGTCCCAATAAGTGTCGCCAAAGGGTGACAACGGCCACATTAAAATATAAAAAGTATGGCATTTGGTATTATATATATGGTCATATAGATTTTCTTAACTAATTACAATTAATTACACTGCATATTAATTAATATAGTGAAACCTTAAAATCATATTATAGTTAAAAATTAATGTACATACACTAATCAAATGTTGTTCAAAAAAATAACATACACTAATCAAAGTTTAATTTCTATAATAACTAATTATAATTTCTTGTTCATGCTGATAAGCTGCTTCTGCTGGATTCGTGTACTAAGTTTTCTGTTTATCCAATCTTGAACTCAGCTGGTTTGGTGTTAAGTACACCTTCGACATCTTTTTCCGATCATTATTTACCTGGAAACACGACAAATAAAACCGATCAGATATATATAATATATATATATATATAGTTAATTGATTAGCGGATACGATTAATTAATGTAGTAATTACCTGTGGTTCTTCCAGTACTTTTTGAACCGTAGAATGATCAACCGGCTGTAATTTCTCTGATGTATTATTAGAATGAATGATCAAACGATTCATCGTCCATGTAATAATATATTTATTTTCAACCTCCGAAAACATTGTTTTTTTTATCTAATGGGAATGGTAAAAATGTTGCATCCATTTTTACCTAATAAGTTATAATTCTACGGCAACCGGGAGGTAATGGACTTCCATGAATCTTCTCATTTTTTTCTTTTGGTAATAATTTAGGCATTCCCACGACGTTCAGTAAATTCCCCTCCATGTGTAACGTCGCAGTTTGGCACTCCTGATTAGAAGTGACATAATAATAATATTAATTATAGCATATATATATATATATATATATATATATATATTAACAATTAATTAATTAAAGTAAAAAATAGAATAAAAAATTGTGGTATATACTAATATATATACCTCTGGGATTACTGACTGATCGATAGGAGCTGCAATGACATCATTATTTGGTTTTTCCAACTAATCACTCTTCTTAGCAGGTACTTTACGAGCTGCAGGTTTTACTAATTTTGTAGGTCGCTTATTTTTTTTTTCTAAATTGACGCCATATAATTAATTGATTAGTAACATATATATTAATTAACAATAACGTCAAAGAGATTTGTCAAATGCTTAATTATATATATATATACCACTTTCTGCTATGATGCTCCAGCAGTATTAGCTGCAGCAACTGCTGCTTCTGTTATTTTTCTCATTTTCCCCTAAAGAAAGCATCAACATTTAATTAATGGTCATATAGCAATTAGTTATAAGGGAAGTACACAATTATGTAAATTAAAATAGTTACCCTTTCCTTTTGCCCGGACGTTGTTGTAGATAGGGGAGTGTGTTGTGATACGGTCTCAGAACAGACCTAGAATTCAACTAATTAATATAATCGATCATAACCAGATAAACATTAGTTAACTATCTAGATAGCCATTCGGATTAAGTACAAACTTATTATAGCCGAAACAGTTAATTATTAATTGTATTCAGGAACAACCCTAACTATCCTGATGAACTTTAACTATCATGATGAACTTTACCTATACTAATGAACTTTAACTATCCGGATGAACTATAACCATCCCGGAGAACTATAACTAGAGACGTATGTTCATCCAAATGAACTAAAATCTTCCGGATCAACTCTAACTATCCTGATGAACTCTAACTATTCCGATGAACTTTAACTATCCTGATGAACTTTACCTATCCTAGTGAACTTTAACTATCCGGATGAACTATAACTATCTGGATGAACTATAACTATCCGGATGAACTATAACTAGAGACGCATGTTCATCCAAATGAACTAGAATCTTCCAGATTAACTCAAATTCAGAACTGTTTCAAATCCGTACCTTATTGGCCGACCTTTGAGATGAGTTTGATTGAGGAGATTGTTTCCGCGATGTATTGTGCGCGGAGTTGATCATGTCCTATGTACAATTCAATTAGTTAATTAATTAATAAATATGTGCTCATGAGCGATCGATCATATCAACAATAATACTTAATTAACGTTGTATTTACATTGGAATGCTGATTACAACTGTTTTTAGATCTTACAGTTGAAGTAAGATGCGCCTCCGCGGACTTTATCTATAAAATAATTTAATGATTTATAATAATTAATTGATAAAAAGTAAAGTATATAATATAATTAATTATAGGTATGTATACATTAATAGGTGAAAGTTCAAATACAAAGGCTTTTTTTCGTGCGAAGCGTGCGAAGGAAGGGGAGGCCGACGCGTGGCAATTTCTTTCTAGACGCGGAGTGGCATTTTTGTTAATTTAAAGTTTTTAATTAAAATACACTGTAGATTACGTCACAACGTTTGTTTTTAATTAAGTATTTTTTATGTGATTTGTTTGTAAGGTGTTTTATATCGAGTTCTTCATGCGTCAAAATAGAAAAAACATGCGTGATTATATAGAGTCAATTTTTTAATTTTTTTAACAATATGTTCATGTTTTTTTTCTTTTTGTAAGAGTGTTTTTGTTTGCGTTATTTATATAATAATTGCGTAATTTTATTTTTTTGTTATTTTTTTTGTTTTTTACTGTTTTTGCGTGTAATTTTATTTTTGGGTTTTTTAAATGTATGGCGTTGCGTTATTGTTGTAACCTTAATTTTATGAGTTTCTTCATTCATGATAATACAATTAACATGTGTGAAAATACACGTAATTTTATTTTTAATTCTTGTGTGATTACAGAGAGATATCTATTCTCATTTGCGTTATTACTTTCCTAAGTTATAACATTACCTCTTTTGCGTTATTTTTTGGTAATTTATTTACATGCGTTATTTGTACACAGTAAATAGACGAATAATCATAAATTTCTTTATAGATAGAAAATAAAAAATCAAACTTAAAATTACAAAGAACGCCCAAGAACATACAAAGCATAAATTAAACTACTTATATTTTGACAGAAAAGAATTCTTCAAATCGGCAGACGTTTGAAGGGCTCCGACTAGGGTGGTAATCGTTTTCATCTGTTCTATGTCAGTTTTGTTCATGTCTGACATGAACAAAAATTACCACATCACTGACGACAGTATTCTGCAAGATGAACATATTTTTTTTACTTCATTTCTTTCTTCGACCGTCTGTTGTAGGTGTCGAAGGTTTGGTTGAGAACGTCTACCATGTGCTTTTCCTTCTGATATTCGATCAGTATCTTCATCTTCAACTTATTTTTCATCAATAAATCTTTAGCAGATGGGGTAGATGATGGTGAAGATGAGGAATCCATTTGTATGTTTTTTTTTACGGTTTTTTGATAATGATGTGTTTTCTTTTTTAGCAGTTGCAGAGGGTTGCGTTATTTTTTCTGAAGCGAATCTAGTTCCTATTTTATTGGGGGGGGGGGGTGATCGAGGAGTCATGATTGATATTTCTGTGTATATGGAAAGACGCAAGTTATATGGATATTTACGTATTTTAAATATATTTTTTATGCGTAATAAAAAACTGAATACGTGTTTTTAATTTATTATTTTTTCTTTTCTGTCGGTTCGGTTTCCCTCCCCTTATTTGTATTTTATAGTTTTACTAGTTAGAGACATTTTTTTTCTTCAGAAATTCACTATCTTCCTTTCTCCTTACACATCTTCAATGAATTCATCTTCATCGAACTACATTTTCACAAAATCCCCTGAGGCGATAAGGGCACTGGAGGAATTCTGCAACAGAGAAGAAACGAAAGGCGATATCATGCATAATTCATTCCGAATGATGGTCGGTCTCACCTCCAATAGCATCGAAACTTATACTTTGATGCTTGAGGAGTTTGTTAATCATCCTCCCAGTGAGATACAGAGTGCTGCTACCGAGTTCATTTTGGATCAATTGTAGTTGAAGCATGAGATCCACGAAATGCTTCGTAGGTTGATGGATAGCACAAGGAAAAAATGAGAGATCGAAAGGATTCTCTAAGAGATATGAAGATGTTTTAGGCAGCTCTTCTGTTTGTCTTTTGTTTAATATGTTTTTTTTATGTAGCTTTTTGAAATGAAAGCGTTTTTAATAGATTGAAATGAAAAGTTTAGAAAGTTATCGTTCTTATATATATTTTATTTGTAACACGTGATTTACAGGAACATCATGCGTAATTAGAGTTCTTTATTGCGTTATTTTTGTTGTGTGTGCGTGATTTGGGTACTGGTTTTAGTTTTTGCTTTGAATTTTAGATAGGTGCATGAGTTTGTTGTGTGTGCGTGATTTAGATATTGGGGTTAGTGTTATCTTTGATTTTTTAGCTAGGTGCGTCATTGTTGTGTGTGTGTGTGTGATTGGATACTGGTTTTAGTTTTTTCGTTTATTTTTTAGATAGGTGCATGTTTTTTGTCTTCTGTGCGTAAAAAAGTAAGAATACGTTATTTTATTTTGAATACATGCGTTTTTTATTAAAGTGTAAAACAGTTAGGTTTGTATTTTTTGGAGTTTTTTAACGTGTATGCGTGTTTTTTTTTTCAAATATGCGTTTTTTGTTTAAAGGTTAAAGGCTGCGTTGTTTTTTTGTTCGATGTTTAAATATTTTTTGCGTATGCGCGTCTCATTTTAAAATTGAAAAGACTTTAATACCCATTTTAATGACTCCGCGTCCTTTTTTCAAATTAATTAAGCGTGTTTCATTTTTAGCGCCGTCTAATACAAAAAAAGCCCCATATGAGCGGTCGAGATCCCTTTTTACACTTCACACGGAAAACGTCCTTTGTACAATAACTTTGCCCTACATGTATATATATATACATATATATATATATATATATACTACTATATAATACATATTGATCAAAATGGCGTTTTCGTAATATAGGCGTCTTATAATTAAGACGCGTATAACTCGCCAAGCACAATGTACAACACAATAATGCATTACAAACCTTTCTTCACTCAATGTGGTCTAAAACCGGAAGAGGATTTTAAAGAACCGACGACCTTTCTTCTATTTTGAGTGTGAATGTAGTATGCTTTCAAAGCTAAGACCTTTCTTCTCTCTTGACTTTTTGAACCTGCGAACTTTTTCAAAAACAAAACAAAAATCGTGCAGGCAGATCTCCCTTTTTGAGGGTGAATTCAGTTTGCTTTCAAAGTAACCCAGAGCTGCAGGGATACCCCTTTCACGCATAGGTTTTGAGAGTGTTTTTCAGTTCTCCTTTCACACAACAACCAAGTAAACGATGTGAAGCCATAAGAATCGATTTTGAAGCCAAGAACGATCTTCGTCAGACGACGATCTTGCTTTTCTCCTTTGCACGGACACCTTCGATGTAGACAACTCAAACAATCTCCCTTTTGAGGTATTTCTTCACTTGCTTTTCTTCTTCACAGTTGACGCAATCTAATCTCAGCAACACGTCAAATTGAGACTTAAATTCAGGGCAAAATACAGACACCCCTTCGTGGATTCTTTGGGTAATCGGAGTCAAACAGATTCTTTTAGGTAATTAGAATAAAGACGGTCAATTCAAATTTCAATTCAAATGGGTAATCGGCCTTATAAATACACACCTTCAACCTCTCTACTGAAATCGCAATTTAAAGCATTGGCTGAGAATTTAAGGTGAAAATTATGGTTCTTTGTATTGTTTTCAAAATTTGATTCATTTTGTTTTATAAAATCTAATTCTAGAACTTGATTGTGTTTATGTATTCATGTTGTAGCTTAAAGATCTACAATTTCTTTGCAAATTTCAGCTCTGCTAAGGTCAGTTTCTTTGTTAATTTCAGTCTATATTTTGGTAATTTTAGTTTATATTTTGGTTCCTAATATGTGGCATATGTTGTATTTGGGTTTCTATACCACTTATCTGTCTAATTACAGTGAAAATATGTTGTATTTTGGTTCATAATAACTTGGTTGGAGTAGTTAATTAGCTTGGTTTGGTTTAATTAACAACATTCTTATGGTTAAGTGGCAACAACACTATTGATTATGGTTAAGTGGTAGCAGCACTATTGGTTTAATTAATAATGGTTCTTATGGTTCATATGGTTCTTACACTAAGCCTTAAATCACAAAAATAGGACACATTTGAAGATAAGACTAAAAAAAATTCTTATGGTTCTTATGCTAATGTAAAAAGAAAGATAAGCCTAAAAACGTATTATGTCCGTCATTAAGTTTTTTTCACAGTTTTGAAAATGCTTTGGTGATCTCTTATTGTTGACTTAGATTTTAGTGTTTTGGTTTTTTTACCAACTTCTAAGAAACTGGTTTTTAAAAGTGACATGACTTATTATGGTTTATATATATGGTCAAATGGGAGCAGTTGAACTTAACATCAGAATCTATTTCATAGAACGTGGTTTACTTTTTTAATTCATTTCTCTTTATGTGTTTGTATCCTTATAATAAGTTTGTATCCTTATTGATTAGTTGTTGAACAGGTTTTCCAATTCCTAATCTGTCAATGTTTGAATTGTTATTCTCAAATGGTCAAGGTTTTTGAATCTGTTTGGTTAAAACATGTCAAGTGGAAAGTATGTAAAAAAGCTTTCATTTGACCATATAGTCTATAATCTTTTTACTCAAATGAGATATAAAAGAAAATAAATTGAAAATTGCATTTTTTTTCTCTAATCTCTTTAGTATACATCAACTATACCTTTTGTATTGAGGGATTAGCGAATTAGGACAACTCATATTGAAGTATTTTCCGGTTTTGTTTACTTGACAGCACCTTTGGCTAACTCATTAAAGAAAATAGGAAACTTTAGAATTCACTACAGATTTGGAGCTATTATCTTGATCTTCACCTATATATAAGTAGTGGGCATGGGTCATTCAGATTGTATGTAAAACAAATAAGTGGTTGTAGTAGTAAATAGTGGGTCTGCACTTATATTGCACTTTCCATAACCCATTTGTTAATCACTCAAGTAAATAACATGTGATACAATTTTGTGATAGAGTAGAGTTAGTAATCTGTGATGGATACTAAAAAACTTAACATAAGTCTTAAATGGTGTGTGCTTATCAACTTTTTCTCATTATGTTGAGAAAGCAAATATTGGGGCAGATTGTAGATGAATTTGCTTTAAGTATAGGACTATCACTTACGGAATTATAACATACCTTTGTTGCAATTCATATTCATTATTGAGCATTCTCAGCTTGTGGGTCACTTGATCACTCTTTGGTTAAGCATTTGGAAACTTTTATTTTTTTTAATTTTCCTGACAGGCCAAGAATCATAGAAAATTAGCCGTTGTTTTTTTAATGAAAGTAAGTACTGTTGACTTTCAGGAGTCAAAATTAATTTTTGGTTTGCTAAAACTGTTGTCTGTTGATGGATTGAAATGATTTTAAGAGAATGGTTGCTGCAATTGATTAAGCTGCAAGGTTTTTAAAAACATAAGGGTAATGATTGACGGAGGGTGAGGGATTAACCTATTTGAATACAAATTTATTTTGGGAATAGTATCATATTTCCAGTCTTTGGAGTTTAGAGTTCGAATGTATAGCTAAACTTATGTGTAGGACTGCTAAACTTATGTATGACTTCTAAACTTATGACTCCTACTGTGTAGTATGACTGCTAAACCTATGACTAACATAGATAATAATAACATATTTTCTTTTAATAAAGAGCAACTAAATGCTAAACTTGTGACTGCTACTGTTTTTTTTGTCTTGCTACTTGGTAGTTTGAGAACTTGTGGTATGAAAAGTTCATTAGATTCAACAGTGGTATGAAAAGTTCATTAGATTCAACAGTGGTATGCAAGGTCATTACATTCTAGATATGAAATTTCACCTATATATGATGCATTTTATAAGTTTAGTCTAACAATGGTGTAGAAGTTGGGTTGAGTTTTTTAAGAGCAGGTGACTATATAGTTACTTATTTTTTTTAACTAATATGTTTCTGGTTTCAAACTACACTGTGACATAAGTGGCTTAATATTACAAAGTTCATTTTTAACTAATATGTTTCTGTTTTTGATATTTCAGTTTGAAAACTTGATATTGGCTTTGGGTTATTTGTAGGCTGGTAATGGGTCAAAAGGGGTGGGTAGGGGATGGGTTAGGTTTAGCATCTATGGTTAATAGCATCCACACTTTCTTATGTTAGAAAGGGTTCTTAGTAAATTTCATCCATGGTTAATAGCATCCACACTTTCTAGACTAAATTTTAGAGACTATGATCACATTGGAATCAAGTTTTATTTAATTGTGTTTTCAATAATTGGCTTAATAGTTATGAATCCTCCCATGAGGTTGTTGCAACATATGTTGTGGTAGATTGACTAATTGACTTGAAGCTAATAGAATCCCATGTCACCAAATTTTTTATTGCCAAAAGACCACTTTAAATTTTGTATTAACACTTTGCAGTCAGTGATGCTTAATAAAAAAGATCATAGGAGTGTAACTTTAAACTTTCATTAACTTGCTTTCTATCAACTATTTTGTAGTTATAAGAAAAGAAGGTGTATAGGATTGTAATTTTGTTAGTGATGCTTAATACTATTTAGTTGAAATTAAATAGTATTTTTTATGCTTGTAGTGTTATCAACTACTATCTGGTCCTCAGCAGTTGTTTCTACTCTGGTATGTTCTTACTCTACTTATGTTATTTATATTTGTTTTAAAGGTCCCTGTATGAAGTTTTATCACAGTATGAGATTTAAAAATATTTGAGAGATTAGGTAACTGATGATTATGATGTTTTATCACTAAGATTATGGGTACTGGAAGAAAATAGGTAGTGTCATCATATTAATTCTATTTTTTCAGGTTCTCTCAACAATCTGTTCCGGTTACACATCAGTACATTTAAAGGTTAGTGCATTTATTACTTGTATTTTGAATTTCTTAGTTCTGTACTTACAGTTTAATTAATCTTTCACTCTGGAATCACCTTCAATTTTAGGTATAGTAGTTGTTCGGATGACTGTTTTAATAGATATGTACATAACAATTTTTTGTGAAACTTCCCTTTTTTGGATGTCACATGAAAGTTCTTGACTTTCATTTATAAAAGTAAGCAAGAGTTTACCTATTTACCTATTCTCATCATTATTATTAAATTGATAATGTATTGATTTGGCCATCAGATTCTGCAACTGATCTTTATCGAACAGTATTTTCAATAATAACTAATGGATACTCAAAATATGTAACTTAAACTATGTGACACATCAAATGTCTTTTTTTCATGGGACTTCTAAAGTTCATGGTAAAATACAGAGGTGGCAGTTTTAAATGATTTACTTATTAATGGATCAATTCAGATTCTAAATCTTTAGTTGGTCAAATGGGTAAAGTAATTCTCTTCTTTGGTAAACATAGCCCTACACACATGCATAATTTACTGTACTTTAATCATAACCACCTCAAGGTGATCTATGGTAAATGGTTAGAGTGTGCTTATTTATGTATGTCCTTAGGTCTTAAACATAGCACTTAAGGCTATGTCTAGCAAAACTCAATTAAAAATAGCTTTAAAGGGGATAGCTTGGTCAGAAGTTGCCTAAAGTGTAATTTTATAAGGAAAAATAACATTTTAACCTCCCAATTATCAGTGAAAGAATATATTCTAATAATATTTGGCGAAGTAAGTATATACAAAAAAAAAATGAAAATAGAGTTCCTCTTTCAGTGTAGATACTTTTATAGATTACTGTTACAGTTACTAAATTGCTTCTATAAAAAAATTGAATATTACTTTTACACTTTTGAAGTTACTGTTCGGACGTGTTCAAAGGTCAAAGGTCATGAAATATTATTAGATTTGTACTTACTGTTCCAAATTTGTGATGAAAGTCACAGGTCATGGAAAATGACTTTCAATTGCATTTTCATGTAAATTTCAATGAATGAAATTGTAACCTACACTATATCTTCCCATTTTACATAATATTTATGCTAATAAAGCAAACACACACTTAGATATACAACTAAACTCATAAGTATATTATTTTATTTGTAAGTGGTATGGGTAGGGAGGAGTGATGCATTCTATTTCTCTGGATGCCATACATATGTGAACCTACTTAGATTTATGTTTTCAAATTTTCAATGGGATTTTAATCTTGGGTCAAGCTTTGGATTGTATACAGATACTACATGTGTGTTCTTTATAATACATATTATACCTTAAGTAATTATGTAATTTTCACCATTGCATATATTACATTGGGTGTATTTTTGCAGGTCTTGGAGAGAATTAGCTTTTCGTTGTTGTTGATACATCTCTCTCGATGCTTACTATCTGTGAGTCATGTCTTAATTTTTTTTACTTGCTTCTTATTTGTGCCATAGCATCAATAGTGAATGTGTGTTAATGTGATTGATTGAAATTTCAATATTTTGCATTCACGTAAGAGTTAATTTTTAGATTTTTTAGTGGTTTATAACGCCTATTTGGTTTCTACTTTTACTTGAACATAAATTATGCATCTATTCTTATGATCAGCTACAACTAATGATGGACCCGCATTCTATCATTGACTCATTTTCGTCATTGACACAATATGGATCTTGGTATACTTTGTCTTTCGTCTGAGTTGAGTTCGTTTTGTCTTCCGACCATGAAAAAAACTATGGGTTAGTTTTCTTGACCAAAACGTAAGATTACTTTTTCATATTTTAAAAACATTTTACTATTTTCTGCTTAAATCACTATATTTATTTTATTTTTTTTAGAGACAAAGAGTTGTGGGTTTCGTCACAGAATCATTAATAAAACTTTACAAAAACATAAAACTGGTAGACCAAATGTTTGTACTACATCGTTTCTAAATTGAGAGTTTCGCTTATGAAGAATGGCCGAGGCATGAAAACTACGTCTTATATGCGAGGGATTTGAAGATTTTGATTGGTGAACACACTCTACTTCTTCCATTTACAAACGATATTCCAAGACGATTCCGTTTATATCCATTAGTGCCTTCTATAGAAACACTTGCGCATGACAAGACGTCTTTAAAACTAATTACCGGTACGTATAAGTATTTTTGATACAAAAAAAATTCGGTAGTACACTATGTAATATCACTAATTGTTAATTTGTTGTAGATGTCTTAGGGAAGATAATACGTCATGAGCGACGATTTCTACATTTTGTTTTGGAACTTCAAGATGTTACGTAAGCCATTTTTCATATAAAAATAAAAATTAATACTTCTTTTTCGTTTCTTTATAATTACTTATTTTATTATGAATGGCAATACAAATTACATGTCACAACGACAAAACAATACAAATATTTCTATACGACCCGCCAGAGGTTTTGTTGGTGAAGTCCTTTCGAGCAATGTTAGAGAAATCTATTGTCTATATATCTAGGGTTAAGCTGGTTCGCAAGCGTACAAGTACGTTTTAATCTACTGTAACATCCCGAGTTTCGTAATATTTGGGTGACTAAAATTAATTATGTTTTATTTTGAGCTTTGGTAGAGTAAGCGGACTTAGAAGGTTAACCGGGTTGTTTATGAGGGATTTATTGGTTATTAAGGTTAACTTTATAATAGATGGTTAAACTAAATGAAGTTAGAGGATTAATTGTGTAAATAAAGGGTCTTGGCTCAATTTTTATAAAATATGGAATTGGAGGGACCTAGCTGTAATATTTGAGGAATAAACAAGTCTGGGATTTACCCCAGACTCAAGAATCGCGACCAGGAGGGGAGGAGAGGGAGAAACACCCTAACTCTTGAGAAATCCTCCAATTTGAGCTTGTGGTTTGGGTACTTTGGAAGGGGAAGTCGAAATTGGGCTTGGGAGACCTTCTACATCTCGATTTCTACCTTAGATTTCTGAGTATCTTGCCAAGTAAGTGAAAATTAAGTAGGATGATTTTATGAGCTTTAGCTAGATGTCAAATTGATGCATGAATTCAGTTGTACATGTGTTAGAGAACTTGGATTATGCTTAATATCATCTTGCATGGCTGAATTTGTGTGTATTTAGTGAAGTGTGAGATGGGTGTTCATACCCATCTCCTAGAAATCGATTTCTAGTATAAAGGGGGAGGATTGGGTGGTTAATTTTGATTTAGAGAAACGGTTATCATCAGGAAATTGTTAAATGATGCATAGAAGATTGAATTGGGAGTGCTTGATATCAATTGTGGAAATTATGATGATCCATGGATTTCTTGATTGTATGAGCATAGGTATGCACACTAGGTGCTCGATGAAATGCTTGAATGAAATTGACAATGTGAATGTACTGAAATTATGAACTTGAATTGGTAATCAAATGCAGATTGTATGTTTTGTGAATGTGGAATTGAGGAATTTAATCAATGACTTGGTTATAGGTGAAACTAGTGGAGGTGCAGCTCAACATCGTGAAGGCAAGAACAAAGCTTAAAAGGTAACACGTAGTAGCTAGTGATTGGTGTTAACTAGTGGGTTACAATTTGATGTTAAAGCAGAAAATTTGATGAGCCTTATGTGTCAAGGGTATTGGGAAATTAAATTGAGAAGTTGGTTATGTAAATGACTAACTAGGATTGTAGTATATGACCCAAATTGGGTTGAGCTGGATGTTGTGGCAAGACGAGAACCTATGAGAGTGTTAGGGGTCTCGGATTGTCCCAACATCGAATTTAAGTGGATTAGCACATAGTGTGTGTGCTAAGGGGAAAATTATAATGAAGGAATTCTAATTGAAAGCATAAACATAAGCTGATCTTGTGACTTATGTGTTAGCGGGTCAAACGGGTCGGGTAAGAAGTTTCTATTACCTTCTTCGGAAATAACGAATTCGGATATGACATTTGAGAATTTGGGTGAAATCTTCATATTGCAGGTAACTATAAGCTCTTGCTGCTAAAAATCCAGGTTTGATAGTTTGGTGGTAAACCAAACTGAAAAATGCAGAAAAATGGCTAAGTATGGGAAAACTGGCCTGGAGCCCTGGAAATCAGGCTCCAGGCGTATCGCCTGGAAGTCCAGGAGCTCCAAGCGATACGCTTGGAGCTGCTGGCCGGGTTTTTGTTTTGTTTTCTTGTTTTTAATTGATGTATTGTGCTGAATGCTGTTATGTGCCATCAATACTAATGTGTTACTGGTGTTGTTGGCAGGTAATCGATAGTTGGCGGGTCGGGATCGAATCGAAGACTTTAGGAACCGAACATCATGTATTTTAGGAATTTAAGCTTATATGCTAGTAATGGTTAATGTTAGCAAGTAAACTAACAAGTAGTTAACGGCGTTAAACGCTTGATCTTTTGTAATTATGGCTTGTGTGCCGAATGATGGTTAAGTGTAAAACGAAATTTTCTAACTCTGATTTTACATGGCGTGTAATTTGATGAAATGGGATTGGGGCATTACATCTACATATCTACTTTTTAAATTAAATTGAACTTCTCGCGTTAACCCAAATTTTACAATATATATTATATATGTGTCTTCAGTGAACATTTTGGAGTCAACAAAGTATACCAAGATCGTCTATGAACCAGACATGCCAGAGGCATACCAAATTAGGATTATGCGTTCTTAATACATATTAGAATGTATTGTTTGTTTGAAACAGAAGATGTGTTACAAAGTTATATAGATTATTGTTTAGTTGCTTTTTATATGTACTCTGCACAATTTATGAATATTTGATGTCTTATATTATGTTTTTAGAAGTAATTTATGACTTTGCTTACATGTAGTTTGTTGCATTTTTCGTATTATATTTACCACTCAAATACTAATTGGTAAGTTAGCTATATCATCTATACTTTCCTTAATATCGACTAATTAGTTATTATTTGGGTAAAGAAAGGTATCATAATGGTTGACCTTTCTGTTGAAATTATCGTATTTGAGATATTAACGAGGACGTCAGCGAAGGTTGTATGTTGTTCTAAGTCTGTTTGTAAGGAATGGTATGCCTTATTGTCAACACAAGACTTTGGAAAAATACATTGTTCCTGCTCACTAAATTCATCTAATCAAAGAATTCTCAATGTTGGCGAGCTAACATGCTCTGTTCATCCAATCGACATTCGGTCATGTGATTATGGGCCAGGCACCATTGTTGATTTTCCATTCAATGATATCTCTATCCATTCGCATTTGGATGGATTGTTGTGCGTTTGCTTGGATTCTACGTTTGAGTTACTTCTTTGGAATCCCGTCACCAGTGCTTACAAGAATTTGTCAACACCTGATTTTCATGGCACTTATCAAAATAATCTTGATGCGGTTGGGTTGTACATTGACGCTTCTCAAGATTACAAGGTCCTGCATATTAAGCGTAGGTGTGGTGTATATGGCGCACATATTTATTCGAGGAGACTTGACTCTTGGAGGAATATACCATTCATAACAAGACCGGAGTACATTAGGCAGAGTTTCTATTGGTCATCCAGTACTTTATGCGGTGACACTCTATATTTCACGGTTTCAGAAAGCTACATTGACGGAGTAAACGTAGTGATTTGTTTTGATGTTAATTTAGAACAGTTTAAGGAGATAAGCTTTCTACCCATTCCTTGTAATGGAATTTATAAAGGAGAATTATTGAATGTAAAGAATGAACTTCACATGTTTGTCAGCACCGGCTATCATGAGATGTCAATCGATATGTGGAAGCTAGAAGGGGAATACTGGATTAAAGATTTCTCATATCCTAGAATGATAACACTTGATGAATGGTGCAGCATGTCACATTTTATCACAAACGGTAATTGGCAGTTGATGACTAAGCAGGGAAAGCTTTATGAAATCCAAGTCGATACGAAGCCCTTTCGAGTGTTCCTATCATCCTACTTGCTTTCGCCTAAAGAATGGTGCAATGTTTCTAGAGACCATTGTTTCACCAAATCTTTAGTTTCACTTTCATGATAAATTTCTATTTTCCGTTCTCAATGTTTTAAGAATGTTGATTGTCTATTTTATGTTCTCCGTAATAACTCTCCTTTATTTACTTTACAAGGCAATTTTTAATTTGCAATGACTAATGGACAATTAAATGATCGTAACGGGGCTTTGGCCCAGAGGGCAAAAACGTCAGTTGAATTACGAAAAGAACGTAACTCACGATATTATGCTTCACGCAAAGAGAATATACCACCCCAAGATCCTAATGTTGCTTGTACCTCAAACGCATCTACTACGTCAGGTTTAAAAAGAAAACAACGTAACGCACGATATTATGCTTCACGCACAAACAATAGTACACCGACGACAATTCTCCCCAGTGTAAATGAAGACCTCATGCCTCAAAGATCTCGAGGTTTCTATTAAATTGGCAATGCTTTCCATATCTAAAGTTCAAATTCTAGCAACTTACGCCCTTTAATTCCATGAATATCTTAGGTATTCCGATTCAACCACGCACTCTATTACCTCAGTTTGATGACGCTATTGGTCAACCATCCATCCGAGACGAGAACGTTGCAAACCATCGTGTCCTAAATCAAGTCACACGTCAAGTTCCACAAGGTTTCTTGCATCATTTAAACTATATGTTTGTATTCCAGTTGCCATATTTTGCAACATACACTAACAAACATTCATAGATTATCTTAGGTATTCACCATGATAACGTGGAAGATGATCCATATAATTTTGTTTATGATGGAGTTCCTAGAGACCATCGTGTTTTAAAGGCGGTGAATCCCTGTGTCCATTGTGGAGCAAAATGATTTCCGGATGAATTTGCAACTTTTTGTTGTATGAGTGGAAAAACAAAGTTACCAAATTCGGAAATTCCAAACAAACTCTACCGGCTATTCACTTCCCAAGACGAAATTGGCAAAACATTTAGGCACCACATACGTGCTTATAACACAAAATTTTCTTTCGCCTCAATGTGTGTGACATTGGACAATACATTGAACAATATGAGAGATGGTGTATATACTTTTCGTCCTCATAAGGGAATATATCACTAAATCCCCCAATTGGTTCCGAATGACGGAGTTGCATGGTATTTACAGTTGTATTTCTATGATCCTGATACTGAGTTAGATCATAGACTCCAATGGCCAAATCTTGATCGGAATATAACCCTGGCAATTATACGTGTTCTTTCTACAAACCCATACGTCAACACGTTTCGAAGTCTTGCTGAACTAGGACCTCTAGACAACTATAGAGTCACTTTAAATGCTTCAGTGGAACTTGATCAGAGGGTTTATAACCGACCAACGACGTCTGAGGTTGCTGATATTTGGGTTGAAGGTAACGACAATATCACTGCGTACAAAAGAAGTATTGTTGTTTATGGGCGGTCCGAATATAGTCAAACTATTCAGCCTTACTTTGGTTGCTATGATCCATTGTCGTATCCTTTATTTTTTCCCAATGGCGAGGAGGGCTGGCATCCTAACATGCCATGTCAAGGTGAATCGATGACTCAACTTCACAATAATGAAGATAACATCGATGAAGAAATGGAAGGTACTCACCATTTAGATTTGTATTTTTAGTAATCTAAGATGTATTGTTTTAAACTCATCCAATTATTTCGAACATCTTTATTATTCAGAGACCAACACCAGTCGTCGTAGAACAACAGTGGCTATGCGAGAGTACTACTGCTACAAATTTCAAATCCGATCGACACATAACGTGCTCCTGTTTGGTGGTAGATTGCTACAGCAGTTTGTAGTAGATGTTTATATAAAGCTTGAGACGTCACGATTACAATATTGTGAATGAAATCAGTCTAAGATACGAGCAGATCTGTATCAAGGTGTTGTGGATTATGTTAATGCCGGTGAGGTTACTCCAAATAGAGTTGGAAGAAGAATTGTCTTGCCTGCATGCTTCATCGGAGGTCCTCGAGACATGCGGCGTCGGTTTCTAGATTCAATGACTATAGTTCAAGACGATGGTAAGCCCGATATATTCCTTACGATGACGTGTAATCCTAACTGGCCCGAGATATGTGATAATCTAAAGGCTGGTCAAACCGCACAAGATCGCCCAGAACTGGTTTCAAGAGTGGTTCGTTCCAAATTAGAGGATCTTAAGGAACAACTATTCAAGAAATACATCCTCGGAAAAGTAAAGGCATACGTTTATGTCATCGAATTTCAAAAGCGTTGTTTGCCGCGTGCACATTTTCTTATTATCATGTGCTCAAGAGACAAAATTAACAATCCAGACCATTATGATAGGGTCGTGTGTGCAGAAATCCCTGACACGCAAAGACATCTCAAAATGCACAAGCTGGTTGTCAGTCATATGATGCATGGTCCTTGTGTACATTTACGAACAAATAGTCCATGTATGCAAGGTGATCCTCCAGTTTGTCGCTTTCGATATCCCAGAGCATTTAATGAGCAGACAACACAAGGACATGACGCATACCCGTTATACCGAAGAAGAGACACCGGGATAGAAGTGGACGTGCGAGGAAAAACTCTTACTAACAGATGGGTTGTCCCGTACAACCCAAAGTTGTTGATGATGTTCAACTATCACATCAATGTCGAGGTTTGCTCAAGTATAAAAGCTGTGAAATATATGTTCAAGTATGTTTACAAAGGACATGACAAGCAGGTCATTCAAGTCGATCCAAATGACCAAGACGTTTTTGTAAATGAGATAAAGAGATTTCAAGATGCACACTATGTATCGCCCCCTGAGGCCATGTGACGCATATTTTCATTCCCTCTTTCTCAAACCGGTCCCACTGTGTTAGCCTTAGAACTTCATCTCCCTAATCAAAAGATGGTTAGATTTAGTGATGATGATATAATGACTGAAATAGTTGAGCGGGAAAGAGATAAGAGAATAATGTTGACTGCCTTTTTTTATACTAATAGAGTGAATGAAACAGCAAGACAATATTTGTATAAAGACTTTCTAAAACACTTTATGTGGAACGGGAGCATGCGTCGTGGAATCCGCGCAAAAACAAATCACAAAGAGGGCGCGTTGTTTCCGCTAATCCAGCGGAAGGAGAAAGGTACTACTTACGCGTTATGTTGTCAAATGTGAAAGGGCCTACTTCTTTTGAGGATCTTTGAACAGTTAATGGTGTAAGACACACAACTTTCTGAAAAGCAGTTCTCGAGTTAGGCTTAATAGAGAACGACGAAAGTTTATCACAATGTCTCACTGAAACCTCCATATTTCAGTTTCCCGTTGCTCTTAGAAGGTTATTCGTGACCATAATGATTTTTTGCGAGCCTGGTGACGTTCGTAAGTTATGGGATGACCACTACGATTCATGTTCTGAAGATCATAGATTACATTATCAAAATGAGGAACGGGTTCGAAATATGGTTCTTACCGAAATTAGAGTTTTCCTACAGTATATTGGTAAAAATCTTAATGATTTTGATCTTCCGGAACTCACAGAAGATGTTAATCTACATTCTCGAGGTTTTCGTGAGATACAAGAGGAATATGGGATAGTTGTGGAGCTGAACATTTAGCAGCCAAAGATTCGCTTAACACTGACCAAAGATTCGTGTATGATGAGATCATGGGCCATGTCAATAGTGAATTACCTGGTGTCTTCTTTATAGATGGTTCAGGTGGAACGGGGAAAACATTTTTGTACAAAGCTTTGCTTGTAGAAGTCCGTTCACGTGGTTTTATTGCTCTGGCAACAGCTTCATCAGGTGCCGCAGCTAATAAGATGCCGGGAGGAAGAACAGCGCACTCTAGATTGAAGATCCCCATTAAGCTTGAAAATAATGCCATGCGTGGTATCAACAAACAAAGTGGAGCCGCTGAAGTAATTAGGTCGTCCAAATTAATCATTTACGATGAAGCATCAATGGCAAAACGACGGGCGATAGAGGAAGGGGATCGAACATTGCAAGATATTACAGGGGTTAACCTCCCATTTGGTGGGAAAGTGATGGTTATGGGAGGCAATTTCAGACAGGTGTTACTAGTTATAAAACGCGGCAGCAGAACACGGATTATAGACGCAAGCATACGAATGTCGCCTCTTTGGTCTATAACTAGAGTAATGCGATTGACAATAAACATGAGGGCGCTTAATGATCCGTGGTTTTCTGATTTTCTTCTAAGAGTCAGCGATGGAACTGAAGAATCGATTGAAGGAAGCTTTATCCGCATTCCTGATGACATGACAATTTTATCCGCCAACCGAGAAAACTCTGTAAAAGATTTGATCGATTCCATATTTCCGTCACTTCAAGCGAATATGCATTCTTCTGATTATATAATCTTAAGAGCAATATTATCCACTAAGAATGAGAATGTTGATGAGATTAATGACCAGATGATTGACATGTTTCAAGGCGAGGAAAAAATATACTACAGTTTTGACGAGGCAGAAGACGATCACAACAACTTTTATCCTCTTGACTTCTTAAACTCGCTAAATGTAAGTGGTTTGCCGCCTTATAAACTTCGGCTTAAAGTAGGATGCTCCATTATATTGTTGCGGAATATAGATCCATCACATGGCATATGCAACGACACAAGAATGATATGCAAAGGATTCCAACGTAATGTTATTGATGCTGAAATAGCTATGGGACAACATCTTGGAAAACGAGTGTTTTTGCCAAGAATCCCTCTTACGCTTTCCGAAGACGACATGTTTTGTGACACCCGAGAATTTCAAGGTTAACTTCCGTTAGACAAACCCGTTAGTTACGTTATAAGTAGCTAATGCATAACTAGGCCGAATACGTCCACGACCTTTGGTTGATCACCGAACCCGTCCATATGTGTTATGTGTTCATCATGGATTGTCCTTACGTGCAATGTGACTTAAATACATGACTTATTATTGTGAATAGCATGATTAATTGTAAATACTTGATTATGTGAAAATTGCCTGAATTTGGTAGTCAGCGAAACTACCGAGCGAAATTACAGATTCGCCCGGTAGCAGGCTAGACTGATCAATGAACACGAGATCAGAGCCAGTTTCGCCAGCCAGCGAAACTGCCAGCGAAACTAGTCTCTGATATAAATAAACTTAATAAACCCTAGTAGCCTCATTTGCTCAAACCACACCACAAACACACACACACTCTCCTCTCTGATTTCGGCCAAGGCAAAGAGGTCACCAAAGAGTCGATTTCCAGTCCCTGAATCATCATCCATCGTCATCTAAACCATCCCGTGAGTCCTAACCTTGAGTTCTTATGTTTACTTTGGGTTTTTATTAAAAAGCATGCTAGAATCTTCATGATAACGCTTGAAATTGAATCTGAGATGTTGTACATGCTAGATCTATTATAAAGTTCGCAACTTTACGTTTAAAATCCAATCATGTTAGGGATTTATGCTAGTTTAGCCATTTTAGGGTTTTGAACCTATTTTAGAGATTTGATGATCAAAATGCATGTTAAACTTGTTAAAGTTGCTTGATTTATGTTAGTAAATGCCTAGGGATGCTAGATAATGAATTGCATGTATGATCAGAAGCTGTTAGGTTGATTTTTAGGCAAATCCGTATGTTTTTCGCGACCAGCGAAACTGTTGTTCTCTGGGCGAAACTAAGTAGCGAAATTGTGTATCCTTCCAGCGACACTGACCAGCGAAACTATAGTGTCGCCGGGAACCTGACCAGACCAGCTCGAGCGAAACTATCGAGCGAAATACCTGAACGAAAGTTCAAACCAGTTTCCCTGCGAAACTAGGCTAGCGAAACTGCGTCAGCAGTTTCGGGCGAAACTAGCCTAGCGAAACTGTGTTACCGGGCACTGCCTAGCGAAAGTGCTGCCCGTGCACCGAGCGAAACTGCCTAGCGAAACTACGCTAGCGAAACTAAGACCTGACCTAAAAACCAAACTTGTGGAATTTGCTTAAGTGTTATGCCATGACTTACATATTCATATGAACCCCTGTTTATGATCAACCATTGGTGTCGTGTGTCGGTATGTCGAGTCATAGTTGCAACGTGCTATGTTATGGGCCATAGTGACGTTAAGTAAAGATTAGACACGAAACTAATACTTAAGACCTAAACGTGTTCTAGGTCTTCGTTAAACAACAATATTGGATTTACTTGAAGTGTAGCTGTGCAACCAAAGGTGAGTGTCACTAACCCGCATACCGTGAGTCCGTTGGGCCACACCGAATAACTTAACGAAAAACAATGCTGATTAAACTCGAGAGTGCTAGGCACCTCACTGATAAATATGAGAATACGGGATGCTTGGCACCCACTTGATGAACTGAAGTGTTTTATGGGAACACTTGTGAATTCTGAATAAACGATTTCTGAAACGAAAACTGTTTTAATATGGCTAGTGTAGGTTAAAGTCTAAACCATATGATATCACATGTTTTCTAAGGATGCCTTATAACTTAAAAGTCCTCAACTAAAATTGTGCCATTAATTGTAAAGCGAGGGGATGTTGGGTAGATCTACTGGAGTTTGACAAACTCCGCCCCGTGGCACGGGGAGTGCACGGAGGTACAATATCAGCCTATTTGCCCGTGGTCCCGAGAGGACACGGGGGAGGCAGAAAACGCGATGACTTGGTCCGCACTGTACGGGATGGCTCGGCCCCCACAAAATAAGTCAGCTTTGGTACAAACTTCCTTAGAGCATGGAACAACGGATTAGCTACCCGCGATATCGGTTGAGTCCTTTAACTTTACGGAACTAGTACATACCCGATGACGTGGTCACGGACAAAACATTTATAAACTGAGAATTAATTACAAGCATTGCTTTTCACAAAAGAATATTTTGTAAGTACATTTTGATACGAACTATGATTATGAGACCGGGCCAATGCATGACAAGCCCACTGTGAACTCACCAACCGTTAGGTTGACACTTGCGTGGTTTAAACTTTTGCAGATCGCTAAGGAGTATCCGCTGGAGGTTGGCATGGCACAAGAAGACGTTTATTTCTGTTTAAAACTTAACTTGGGAATTTTACAACGATGTTAACTTTGTAAAGCACGTGGTTAGTGCTATAAGACAATATTTTAATCCGCTGCGTTGTATCTGAGACTTTATCTATAATTTGTGTTTGAACTAACCCTGATTCGTTTAGTATTTGTAACTGTGGTTGTGGATCCTGGTCTAGTCGCGCCCCTTAACGGTATAAACTCCGTTAGTGGTATTTTGGGGGTGTGACAGATTGGTATCAGAGCCATAGGTTGCAGAGAACTGGAATCATTTTTGAAAACGATTTGGAAACTGCAACTTGAAAACCTTGGTTACAAAACAAACAAACAAATTCCCAAAGACAAAATTTTTACGTGCCAACCTGGGATACTCGCTCTGCTGTGTAAGTAAAAGCTTAGTACGTACAGATATATGTATATATATATATATAAGTATATATATAGACCGTGTCTAAGTAGTCTAACGGAAGGACCTTAGGAAATTTTCACACGAATACGAAATGCGACCGCAAGTACGCACACTACTCTGGAGAAAGCGACAACGAAACGATGCTACACGCTACGTCCTGATTTCTACTGCGACGACTACGCCGACGGTGACTTTATGGGAAGCCGACCTTCGACGATAGCATTTACGACGTTCTTCGACGACGCCTCGATTTTGCACAAAATTTTTCTGGACTAATAGGGGGATAACGGGAACTGGATAATATACATATTATGGGATATGTATAATATAACTGTGACTGAACACTGGCTACTTTAACTGTTCAGCAAGATGTCTGGAAGAGGAAACGGAAGAGGCGGTATTAACATGACGCCTGCACAGCTGCAAGCGATGATTGCTGAACATGTGCAAGCCGCGGTGGCAGCCGTCCAAGCTGCATATGCCGCACAGGGTAACTATTATGCCGGTTAAGGCACGAAGCAACTATATCATGACCTGTTTAATTTTAAAGTTCGAACTATTTATGCATCAGGAAACCAACACCACTGCACGTACAAGTCTTTCATGGACTGCAAGCCGATGACATTTTCCGGCGAAGAAGGAGCTGTAGGACTCCTCCGATGGATTGAGAAGTCCGAGAAGGTCTTCTCCATGTGTAATTGCCCAGCTGACAGCAAGGTTAAGTTTGCTACTGGTACTTTCGAAGGAGCTGCACTCTCCTGGTGGAACGCTGAAATTCAAATGGTTGGGCTAGAAGCGGCTGATAACATGCAGTGGGCAGCATTTAAGGAGCTGATCATGGAAGAATTCTGTCCACGTGACCAAGTGAAGAAGCTTGAAGGCGAATTCCTGAATTTGAAAATGTCTGGGTCTGAGGTTGAACAGTACACTGCACGATATCACGAGTATGAGGTTTTGTGCCCCTCAATGGTTGATGCTGAATTCAAACGCATTGAGCGTTACCTGGAAGGCCTCGCGCCTCAAATCAAGGGACTGGTGACTGCCAGCAACCCCGCAAACGTGCAGCAAGCCATTCGTTTGGCTCACAAGCTTACTGATCAAGAGGTCGAGAAGGGTACTCTACCTGCGAAAGCCACTGAAAAGACTGCCTTAAGTGGCAAGAGAAAAGCTGAAGATGAAGCTCCTGAGAACTCGATGAATGTTCAGAGTGTGGGTAATAGCACTGGGAGGTCTTTCAACTCCCAAGGTCAAAGCAAGAGATCAGGGAACAACAGCAGCAACTACCGCCAGGGTGGCAATGGTCAGAACAACTACAGGGGTAACCTGCCCTTGTGCAACAGATGTGGGAAGCATCACGCTGGTGCTTGTAGGAAGAATGTGAACTGTGAAAGGTGTGGCAAGGGAGGCCACGAAGCAAAAGACTGTTGGGCGACCTTGCCAGAACAACAAAATCGCCCCAGAAGAAACAACAACTATGGGAACAATCGGGGTAATGGGAACAACAACGGTCAGAACCAGAACAACAACAATGGGGGAGCCCGTGGCTGCTTTGAGTGTGGTGCTCAAGGTCACATCAAGAGAGACTGCCCTCAGTTAAGAAGACAAGGTAATGGTAATCAGGGAAATAATGGTGGGAATGGTAACGGTGGAGGAAATGGTAATGGGAATGGCAATGGTAATGGTGGAAACGGGAATGGTGGAAATGGTAGAGGCCGAGCTTTCGTCATGGGCCAGGGTGAAGCTCGCAATGATGCCAACGTGATCAACGGTAAATTTATTTTGAACGGTTTCTTTGCTACTGTTTTATTTGATTCTGGTGCTGAGAAAAGCTTTATTTCCACTAAATTTGCTAGAATAATTAATGCTAAACCGATTGCCCTAGACGCTAAATATGTGGTAGAACTAGCAAATGGTAAACTTCATGATACTACCCAGGTAGTTAAGGACTGTAAGCTAGAACTAGCGGGCCATACCCTAGGAATTGACCTTATGCCTTTCCCAATTGGTAGCTTCGACGTTATAGTAGGAATGGATTGGTTATCCGAGAATCGGGCTGAAATCTTATGTAAAGAAAAAGTGGTTCGTATTCCACTCGAAGACGGCAAAGAATTAACGGTTCAAGGTGAAAAAGGTGGAGTAGTAACTGGCATTATTTCATTCCTCAAAGCTCAGAAATGCCTCCGTAAGGGTCACTTCGCGATTCTTGCGAACGTCACCGATACGACACATCCCGAGCGCAAAATTGATGACTACCCGATAGTTCGCGACTTCCAGGACGTATTTCCTGAGGATCTGCCTGGTTTGCCTCCGTTTCGACAAGTTGAGTTTGGGATTGATCTAACTCCAGGTGCCGCTCCGATCGCACGCGCACCTTACCGATTGGCTGTAAGTGAACTCAACGAACTCTCCTCTCAACTGCAAGAGCTACTCGACAAGGGGTTTATTCGTCCAAGTTCGTCTCCATGGGGAGCTCCGGTACTGTTCGTTAAGAAGAAGGATGGAACGTTCCGCATGTGCATTGACTACCGAGAGCTTAACAAAGTTACGATCAAGAATCGGTATCCACTTCCTCGAATCGACGATCTCTTCGATCAACTGCAAGGTTCAAGCTACTTTTCAAAGATTGATCTACGGTCTGGATATCACCAGCTTCGCGTTCGTGATGAGGATGTACCTAAGACAGCTTTCAGAACTCGGTATGGACACTACGAGTTCCTGGTTATGCCGTTTGGGCTAACCAATGCACCTGCCGTATTTATGGATTTGATGAATCGAGTGTGCAAGCCGTACCTCGACAAGTTTGTGATAGTCTTCATCGACGATATTTTGATCTACTCCAAGTCAAAGGAGGAACACGAGGAGCACCTGCGACTTATATTGGAATTGCTCCGCAAGGAACAGCTTTATGCTAAGTTTTCGAAGTGCGACTTCTGGATCCGCGAAGTCCAGTTTCTTGGACACATTGTAAATGAGGAAGGAATCCATGTAGATCCAGCCAAAGTGGAAGCAATTAAGAACTGGTCTACCCCAAGAGCGCCAACAGAGATCCGACAATTTTTAGGGCTTGCCGGATATTATCGAAGGTTTATTAAAGGTTTCTCTCAACTGGCTCAACCCTTAACGGCCTTAACGCACAAAGGAGTGCAATACAGATGGGGTGAAAAGGAAGAGCGCGCGTTTCAGACGCTTAAAGATATGTTATGTTCGGCTCCAATTCTTGCGTTACCCGATGGAATAGACGACTTTGTGGTTTACTGCGATGCATCGATTCAAGGACTCGGTTGCGTGTTGATGCAACGAGATAAAGTAATTGCCTATGGGTCCAGGCAACTAAAGGATACTGAAAAGAATTATACAACGCATGATTTGGAAATGGGAGCCGTTGTTCATGCACTTAAGATTTGGAGACATTACCTATATGGAACAAAGTGCACGATATTCACCGATCATAAAAGTCTACAGCACATCTTTGATCAGAAAGACCTCAACATGCGACAACGACGGTGGGTCGAGTTACTAAATGATTATGATTTGGCCATTAAGTATCATCCTGGAAAAGCCAACGTTGTGGCTGATGCCCTAAGCAGAAAAGAATACGAAAAGCCTCGTCGGGTACGAGCGCTTCAACTAACAATACATTCAGGATTACCGGATCGAATCCGTGACTGCCAACGAGAAGCTTTGAAAGCAGAAAATTTCGCAGCTGAAGCACTGCGTGGTATAGATGGCCATTCTGAAGTTAAGTCCGATGGACTCACGTATTACAATGACAGAATCTGGGTTCCTTTGTTTGGAAATCTCCGTGAGCTCGTGATGGACGAGGCTCACAAGTCAAGATACTCGGTGCACCCTGGATCGGATAAAATGTATCAGGACTTGAAAAATCTTTATTGGTGGCCGAATATGAAAGCCGACATTGCTCGATACGTGGCTAAGTGTTTAACATGTTCAAGAGTCAAGATTGAATACCAAAAGCCTTCTGGTTTACTGCAACAACCAAAGATCCCAGAATGGAAATGGGAGGATATCTCAATGGATTTTGTAACGGGATTACCTCATCGATCAAATCAATCGGATGCGATTTGGGTTATCATCGATCGGTTAACCAAATCTGCACATTTCATTCCAATGAAGGAAAGTGATAATATGGATAAGTTGACAAAGCTGTACATTGACCGAATTGTGAAGCTTCACGGTGTGCCAAAGACTATAATTTCTGATCGAGATCCTCGATTCACTTCCCGGTTATGGCAATCAATGCAGGAAGCATTGGGAACCCGACTAGACATGAGCACAGCTTATCACCCGCAGACTGATGGTCAGACGGAACGAACGATTCAAACCTTAGAAGATATGCTCCGAGCTTGTGTTCTGGATTTTGGAAAAGATTGGGAGACTCACCTTCCACTGGTGGAGTTCTCTTACAACAATAGTTATCACTCAAGTATAGGTGCTGCACCTTTCGAAGCGCTTTATGGCCGAAAATGTAGATCGCCCGTGTGTTGGGCTGAAACAGGTGAGAAAGGGCTCACTGGACCGGAAATTATCCACGATATGACCGAACGGATTATTCAAATCAGACAACGGCTAGCTGCAGCGCGTGATCGACAAAAGAGTTATGCCGACAAACGCCGAAAACCTCTGAAGTTCGAGGTAGGTGACAAAGTATTGTTGAAGGTATCTCCCTGGAAGGGAGTGATACGCTTCGGAAAGCGGGGGAAGTTAAATCCTCGCTACATCGGTCCATTTGAAATTATTGGGGAAGTAGGCCCGGTGGCCTATCGATTGCAACTCCCTGCTGAACTCGATGGAGTTCACAACGTGTTTCACGTTTCCAATCTAAAGAAATGTCTGGCTGAAGACATCGAAATAATTCCTCTGGAGGAATTGGAAATTGACGAACATCTGAGATTTATTGAGCAACCAGTAGAAATCATGGGACGCGAAGAGAAAGCCCTCAAACGTAGCAAGATCCCGATCGTCAAGGTGCGATGGAACTCAAGACGTGGACCTGAATATACTTGGGAACGTGAGGATCAGATGAAGAAAAAGTATCCTCACCTGTTCGAGCAAACGTCCACGGAAACTCATGGTATGATTTAAATTTTGGGGACCAAAATTCCTTAACGGGAGGAGGATGTGACAACCCTAAAACTTTTTGCTTTCTTTCCCCAGCGACGATAGCAACGACGACAGCTGATGCTGCGAACGCTACGACACAAGAATAATTTTCGGGACGAAAATTCCAATTTCAGGGGAATGATGTGACACCCGAGAATTTCAAGGTTAACTTCCGTTAGACAAACCCGTTAGTTACGTTATAAGTAGCTAATGCATAACTAGGCCGAATACGTCCACGACCTTTGGTTGATCACCGAACCCGTCCATATGTGTTATGTGTTCATCATGGATTGTCCTTACGTGCAATGTGACTTAAATACATGACTTATTATTGTGAATAGCATGATTAATTGTAAATACTTGATTATGTGAAAATTGCCTGAATTTGGTAGTCAGCGAAACTACCGAGCGAAATTACAGATTCGCCCGGTAGCAGGCTAGACTGATCAATGAACACGAGATCAGAGCCAGTTTCGCCAGCCAGCGAAACTGCCAGCGAAACTAGTCTCTGATATAAATAAACTTAATAAACCCTAGTAGCCTCATTTGCTCAAACCACACCACAAACACACACACACTCTCCTCTCTGATTTCGGCCAAGGCAAAGAGGTCACCAAAGAGTCGATTTCCAGTCCCTGAATCATCATCCATCGTCATCTAAACCATCCCGTGAGTCCTAACCTTGAGTTCTTATGTTTACTTTGGGTTTTTATTAAAAAGCATGCTAGAATCTTCATGATAACGCTTGAAATTGAATCTGAGATGTTGTACATGCTAGATCTATTATAAAGTTCGCAACTTTACGTTTAAAATCCAATCATGTTAGGGATTTATGCTAGTTTAGCCATTTTAGGGTTTTGAACCTATTTTAGAGATTTGATGATCAAAATGCATGTTAAACTTGTTAAAGTTGCTTGATTTATGTTAGTAAATGCCTAGGGATGCTAGATAATGAATTGCATGTATGATCAGAAGCTGTTAGGTTGATTTTTAGGCAAATCCGTATGTTTTTCGCGACCAGCGAAACTGTTGTTCTCTGGGCGAAACTAAGTAGCGAAATTGTGTATCCTTCCAGCGACACTGACCAGCGAAACTATAGTGTCGCCGGGAACCTGACCAGACCAGCTCGAGCGAAACTATCGAGCGAAATACCTGAACGAAAGTTCAAACCAGTTTCCCTGCGAAACTAGGCTAGCGAAACTGCGTCAGCAGTTTCGGGCGAAACTAGCCTAGCGAAACTGTGTTACCGGGCACTGCCTAGCGAAAGTGCTGCCCGTGCACCGAGCGAAACTGCCTAGCGAAACTACGCTAGCGAAACTAAGACCTGACCTAAAAACCAAACTTGTGGAATTTGCTTAAGTGTTATGCCATGACTTACATATTCATATGAACCCCTGTTTATGATCAACCATTGGTGTCGTGTGTCGGTATGTCGAGTCATAGTTGCAACGTGCTATGTTATGGGCCATAGTGACGTTAAGTAAAGATTAGACACGAAACTAATACTTAAGACCTAAACGTGTTCTAGGTCTTCGTTAAACAACAATATTGGATTTACTTGAAGTGTAGCTGTGCAACCAAAGGTGAGTGTCACTAACCCGCATACCGTGAGTCCGTTGGGCCACACCGAATAACTTAACGAAAAACAATGCTGATTAAACTCGAGAGTGCTAGGCACCTCACTGATAAATATGAGAATACGGGATGCTTGGCACCCACTTGATGAACTGAAGTGTTTTATGGGAACACTTGTGAATTCTGAATAAACGATTTCTGAAACGAAAACTGTTTTAATATGGCTAGTGTAGGTTAAAGTCTAAACCATATGATATCACATGTTTTCTAAGGATGCCTTATAACTTAAAAGTCCTCAACTAAAATTGTGCCATTAATTGTAAAGCGAGGGGATGTTGGGTAGATCTACTGGAGTTTGACAAACTCCGCCCCGTGGCACGGGGAGTGCACGGAGGTACAATATCAGCCTATTTGCCCGTGGTCCCGAGAGGACACGGGGGAGGCAGAAAACGCGATGACTTGGTCCGCACTGTACGGGATGGCTCGGCCCCCACAAAATAAGTCAGCTTTGGTACAAACTTCCTTAGAGCATGGAACAACGGATTAGCTACCCGCGATATCGGTTGAGTCCTTTAACTTTACGGAACTAGTACATACCCGATGACGTGGTCACGGACAAAACATTTATAAACTGAGAATTAATTACAAGCATTGCTTTTCACAAAAGAATATTTTGTAAGTACATTTTGATACGAACTATGATTATGAGACCGGGCCAATGCATGACAAGCCCACTGTGAACTCACCAACCGTTAGGTTGACACTTGCGTGGTTTAAACTTTTGCAGATCGCTAAGGAGTATCCGCTGGAGGTTGGCATGGCACAAGAAGACGTTTATTTCTGTTTAAAACTTAACTTGGGAATTTTACAACGATGTTAACTTTGTAAAGCACGTGGTTAGTGCTATAAGACAATATTTTAATCCGCTGCGTTGTATCTGAGACTTTATCTATAATTTGTGTTTGAACTAACCCTGATTCGTTTAGTATTTGTAACTGTGGTTGTGGATCCTGGTCTAGTCGCGCCCCTTAACGGTATAAACTCCGTTAGTGGTATTTTGGGGGTGTGACATGTTTCCATTCAAGTTGAAAAGAAAACAGTTTCCCGTTCGACTTAGCTTTGTGATGACAATCAATAAAGCTCAAAGTCAAACAATACCGCACGTTGGTGTTTATCTTCCGGATTCTGTATTTTCCCATGGGCAAATCTACGTGGCATTATCAAGAGGGATATCACGCCAAAATACAAAGGTATTAGTTCACTTGGCCAAAGACTTTAAACGAGACGGGGTATACACCTCCAATGTTGTCTATCGGGAAGTGTTACAAGATCAATGAATAATCGTTGTTTTTTTTTTGTTGCACAAATGTAATGATTGTTATTACTTCAGCGGACCACACTTTGTAACTTATTACATTATATTATGTGTCTTTTATATTACAGTTTACGTCTTTTATATTATACAGGTGCTTTTGACACATTCAACTAAGACATTTGAAATTACAAACTTACCAATTTCACGTCATTAATTTATAAATAGACAAGGTCAATTTACTAATTATGATATTTGTTTCACTCTTTAGAAAGATAATCCTACAAGAACAAGCTGCAATAAGCGGGTTTATCATGGTTGAAATTTCAATATATGTCTTGATGTTGGAGGTGTTATCAAGACTTCCAGCAAAATTTGCCTGTCAATGTAAGCTTGTTTGTAAGGAATGGTGCAAGCTCATTTCAACAAATGATTTTGTCAAGGCTCACATCTCCAAATCTCATCAATTCAATATTTTATCCACCGACTGTGATGATAATTCATTTCACAAGTTAGTTTTTGACAATTCGATGTTTGGCTTCGATGGCCCTATTCACCTTCCTTTCAGACTTTAACCATGGAATTTGAAGGTTTTAGGCGTGTTAGATGGCTTGCTTTGTGTTCTCCTTGTAGATCCACGTGAGATCGTGCTCTGGAATCCTCTTACAACTGTCTACAAAAAGTTGTCAAAAATCAAAACCATGTCTTTTGATGATCCTGGTGGCAATATATTAGGGTTTTATTATTCCAACTCTGCTCAGGATTATAGGCTTCTACATGTAACACGGTGCCAAGAAGAAATTATTTGTTATATTTACTCAATGTCGATGGATTCATGGAGAGTGATACCTTTTTTAATGGAAATGGAGTATGATCCTAGCAGATTGATTTTGTCATGTGCGACATTATGCGGAGATGCCCTCTTTTTCTTAGCTAGCGTTTTTGGTTTAGGGTATAATCTTCAGTGGGTTCTACGCTTTGACGTAAATTGTGAATAATTTACCAATATATCCATACATGAGTTTAGATATGATGGTGGGTATAAATTACACATTGTTAATGTCCATAATGACATTCGACTTTTTGTTGTTCATGGCCTGTATGAATATGTCTATTCCTTTGACGTATGGAAGATGATGGGTAATGAGTGGTCTTTGGGAGTTTCATTATCGAAGGTAATGCCCATTCGTCTTCCTATAGAATTCTACGTCAAGTATGTCACGAATGAAGACAAATGGCTTCTTATGACGAATTATAATGATACTTATATGTTGGACTTTAGTATGAACAAAGTCATTTACTCATATCCTTCTAAGTACTTTAATGCAATTCAAGGAGCAGCATACACCGAGACGCTTCTATCCCCAGGTATTAGTGGACATTGGATGAGTTTATATATGTGTATATCCCTAAATATTTTATTATGTTAAAATACTTGATAAAATACTAACATTACTTGGTAAAATATGTTAAAATATTTTGTTATATTTGAATTTGTTAGATTATTATTATTATTTCTTTTATGTTAAAATACTAACATATTTGTTTTTTTACATTAATTGGAAAGTTCTAAAGATGTCTGAAGCCTTTTTAGAACCAGGTATGTTATGTTATCCTTTAACATTTTTAATATGTATTGTGGTTATGATAAAATCAATGTAATATAGATTTGAACGTTATTATCAGTGGCAGATAGTGTTCCGGTTGAGGACAATGAAGAGTTTCCTGGTATTCTTAGCGATGAAGAGTGGTGGGTTCTTTATGGTCAGGAGGTCATTGAAATGGTTATGTTTTATGAGGCCCTCTTAACGTGACCTCATCAAAACTATTATGTTCATGAATTCAATTTAAAACATTGTTTATGACTGATTGCATGGCGTACGACACAGATTGACTTCCTTAATATGGAATTCATTGACCCTCGAATTTTGATTTAAAAAGTACTATGTTGATGACTTATATCTTACAACTCATTTTGTTTTACATTACTATGTTTGTGACCAATATATATTTCAATTCGAGTGTTTGTTGTTATTTGTTTGAGTTTTAAAAAAACAAATACCTCGATGCAAATTGTCGTGCCGCCATAATAAGCGAACAGAAGACGAATAACACGCTATACACTGTCGTCGCCGCAACGCGCGGGCACACGGCTAGTATATATATATATATATATATATATATATATATATATATATATATATATATATATATATATATATATATATATACTAGGGGAATACCCGTGTGTTGTGGCGTGCGACAGTTTATAGCGTGTTTTTGTCTTCTGTTCACACGTTAGGCGGCAACGATAATTTACAACGCTATATTCGTTTCTGTAAGCGCGATGCGGCGGTTACCACAATCAACCAACATGGTACCTGTTTCTTGTTTGTTTATCGAGCTTCTCATGACATATTGTATTGTATGTCTGTTAATATTCTCATCCGTAGTATCGGTATAGTCCATCCATCAAGTTCTCAAAGTCAAAATGAGATACTTCTTCAATGGATAGTAATTATTAACATATATTTTTTATTTGAAAGGCCGTCATTATTATTATTTACTATTCAAGAGAGAGTTCAAAGGTAGAGTTCGTGATACAAAGAGGTTTTTGAGATGTTAAAACCCTATCTTTTCTTTGGATAAGAAAAAAGAGGAAGTTAAATTTATATGTTCACTTACGCCTTGCTAGTGAATTGTTTTTAATAAAATAGGCATTCAAAATAAAGCTCAAACATTTTGCTAAATAAAAAGATTTGAGAAATAAAGTCATCTTACGTACTAAAAATCTCCAAGGCCATAATATTTCTTATTGAATCAGCTGCCTTTCCTTGGCTTTATCGGGAACAAAAGTTTAATTCACCTCATTTCCGATTATGTTGTAACGGTTATGTTAATGTTATTTATTATGGGACTTGAGAAATATCAACCTTTTGAATGTAAAAAATGTAAATGTTATTTATTTTCATGTCTTTATCTTTTGCTATTTATTTATTTATTTATTTATTTATTTATTTATTTATTATGTCTTTATATTTTTCTATTTATTTGTTATTTATTATTTATTATTTATTATGAGACTTGAACCATTTATCTCTATAAAAAACACCTCACAACACCATTATAAAATTACAAGAGTATAACTATAGTGGAGAATTCTAAAAAAAACAAAGATAAAGATGTACGATACTAAGAAATCAGAAAACTTATAAAATTACACAAGTATAACTATAGTGGATAATTCTAAAAAAAAAGATAAAAAAATTATCAAGGAATGGGAAAACTAAAAACTTCACATCAAACTTGAATAAATTATTATATATAGCAGTGAAATTTGGTTGTTGAATAGGTGGCTTTTTGTTTCTCTTAGTTTGGCCACAAAACTTTGAGGTTTTGACATTTTTACCCCATAAACTTTTAAACAATTTTTTTAATGAAATAGTAAACTTTTCGTTTTTATAGTTTAGTCACATATGTTTCATACTCTTACGTTTTGTACCCTTTAACTTTTAACGACATAGTAAACTTTTGGCCACGAAACTTTTAACTTTTCTACTTTCGTTTTTAGTATATTTTTATAATTTTATACTTTCATTACAAGACTTTTAGACTTTTACATTTTATACCCCTTAACTTTTTAACCTTCTAACTTTTAAAGTTTTTTTTTGTTTTAAGTTTCGTTGTCTTCTACTTGCCCACAAAATTTTTAACTTTTTCTAATTTCGTTTTTAGTATACTTTTATCGTTTTACACTTTTACCACTAGACTTTTAAACTTTTACGTTTTATACCCCTAAACTTAGTATATTTTTATAGTTTTATACTTTCATCACGAGACTTTTAGACTTTTACGTTTTATACTCCTTAACTTTATAACCCTCTAACTTTTAAAGTTTTATTGTTGTGATAACACACATTTAAAATAAATATTGAAAATGTTAGAAAAAAATGTGTCTGACAAAGTTCACAGTTGAGTGTTTTGGTTTAAATTGTTGGATTTATGATGCCACATAAAAGTGTTTGCAAATTATATAACTCCTGAAATAAAAATAATCCATACATCAAATCAATAGTAGATACATAGCATTCCGTAATATGTGTCATACAATCATAGCTTTATAATAATTAGCAAATAGTAAATAGCAAGTTTGTTTTGAACCTTAGATTTTCATGCCAATACTAATTAATGTCTATTTACAATCTAGTATTCTTGTAACACCCTAAGCCATTGCACTCCTTAACAAAAGTAAGTACTTGAACATTTTTTTCCTGTCGGTTTAGAGGGCGTTTAGATGGAAAAGCTGGTTATAAGCTCTAGATATATTAGTGTAGCATCAAAACTGTAAAATAGATAAATAAAAATCAAAACAGATATAAACCAAATAATGTGAAGTCTGTTGATAAAACATATGTTAAACATTGTATGAAGTTACTTAAAATATTTTTAATCACACTAATGTTCAGTGAAAAGTCAAAGTTCCTTTTGAAATTACCTGAATCATTGTGGAAAGCATTTAAATTAGAATGTTTTCTGTCATTAAGAAAGGTAAAAGGGGACCAACCTACTCCTACATATATAGAGATTTCAACCAAAAAGCATCATCTAAAATCACTCTTCTTCTCCTAAAACTTATTCTGTCGATTAAAAACACGGACTAGAAAGAGAAAGTTTTCTAAAAGTTTCCTTTAATCTTGGAAGAGCAGAGAGTTTAAAATTACACCTTCACCAAACAGTTCAAATAGTTAAATAACTTGTGCAAATCATGAAAAATAAAAAGTGAAGTGTCACTACATGATTATTCAGCCTCAAATATAATCCACTAATCTTACCTTAAGCTCTCAATAAATAACCATAATCACAAAAGAACAAAACCAATTAAAAATTTAACACTATAATGGTTATAAAGACCACTCAGGTTCCATTGGCTCATCATCCTACCTATAGATATTTAGAGCTTATTATGTCACAAAGTTTATTATTTAGAATATCTTGAACAACATTATGAAGATGATTTTAGACAATAAAATCAATAAATGATACGGAACAAAAGATATATACAAACTCTCTTTTTAATATGAAATTTGGTTGGTGAATAGGTGGCTTTTTATTTCTCTTAGTTTGGCCACAAAACTTTGAGGTTTTGACATTTTCTACCCCATAAACTTTTAAACAATTTTTTTTAACGAAATAGTAAACTTTTGGTTTTTATAGTTTAGTCACATATGTTTCATACTCTTACGTTTTGTACCCTTTAACTTTTAACGAAATAGTAAACTTTTAGCCACAAAACTTTTAACTTTTCTACTTTCGTTTTTAGTATATTTTTATAATTTTATACTTTCACTACAAGACTTTTAGACTTTTACATTTTATACCCCTTAACTTTTTAACCTTCTAACTTTTAAAGTTTTTTTTTGTTTTAAGTTTCGTTGTCTTCTACTTTGCCCACAAAACTTTTAACTTTTTCTAATTTCGTTTTTAGTATACTTTTATCGTTTTATACTTTTACCACTAGACTTTTAAACTTTTACGTTTTATACCCCTTAACTTAGTATATTTTTATAGTTTTATACTTTCACCACGAGACTTTTAGACTTTTACGTTTTATACTCCTTAACTTTATAACCCTCTAACTTTTAAAGTTTTATTGTTGTGATAACACACATTTAAAATAAATATTGAAAATGTTAGAAAAAAATGTGTCTGACAAAGTTCACGGTTGAGTGTTTTGGTTTAAATTGTTGGATTTATGATACCACATAAAAGTGTTTGCAAATTATATAACTCCTGAAATAAAAATAATCCATACATCAAATCAATAGTAGATACATAGCATTCCGTAATATGTGTCATACAATCATAGCGTTATAAAAATTAGCAAATAGCAAATAGCAAGTTTGTTTTGAACCTTAGATTTTCATGCCAATACTAATTAATGTCTATTTACAATCTAGTATTCTTGTAACACCCCAAGCCATTGCACTACTTAACAAAAGTAAGTACTTGAACATTTTTTTCCTGTCGGTTTAGAGGGCGTTTAGATGGAAAACCTGGTTATAAGCTCTAGATATATTAGTGTAGCATCAAAACTGTAAAATAGATAAATAAAAATCAAAACAGATATGAACCAAATAATGTGAAGTCTGTTGATAAAACATATGTTAAACATTGTATGAAGTTACTTAAAATATTTTTAATCACACTAATGTTCAGTGAAAAGTCAAAGTTCCTTTTGAAATTACCTAAATCATTGTGGAAAGCATTTAAATTAGAATGTTTTCTGTCATTAAGAAAGGTAAAAGGGGACCAACCTACTCCTACATATATAGAGATTTCAACCAAAAAGCATCATCTAAAATCACTCTTCTTCTCCTAAAACTTATTCTGTCGATTAAAAACACGGACTAAAAAGAGAAAGTTTTCTAAAAGTTTCCTTTAATCTAGGAAGAGCAGAGAGTTTAAAATTACACCTTCACCAAACAGTTCAAATAGTTAAATAACTTGTGCAAATCATGAAAAATAAAAAGTGAAGTGTCACTACATGATTATTCAGCCTCAAATATAATCCACTAATCTTACCTTAAGCTCTCAATAAATAACCATAATCACAAAAGAACAAAACCAATTAAAAATTTAACACTATAATGGTTATAAAGACCACTCAGGTTCCATTGGCTCATCATCCTACCTATAGATATTTAGAGCTTATTATGTCACAAAGTTTATTATTTAGAATATCTTGAACAACATTATGAAGATGATTTTAGACAATAAAATCAATAAATGATACGGAACAAAAGATATATACAAACTCTCTTTCTAATATGAAATTTTGGTTGGTGAATAGGTGGCTTTTTGTTTCTCTTAGTTTGGCCACAAAACTTTGAGGTTTTGACATTTTCTACCCCATAAACTTTTAAACAATTTTTTTTAACGAAATAGTAAACTTTTGGTTTTTATAGTTTAGTCACATATGTTTCATACTCTTACGTTTTGTACCCTTTAACTTTTAACGAAATAGTAAACTTTTAGCCACAAAACTTTTAACTTTTCTACTTTCGTTTTTAGTATATTTTTATAATTTTATACTTTCACTACAAGACTTTTAGACTTTTACATTTTATACCCCTTAACTTTTTAACCTTCTAACTTTTAAAGTTTTTTTTTCGTTTTAAGTTTCGTTGTCTTCTACTTTGCCCACAAAACTTTTAACTTTTTCTAATTTCGTTTTTAGTATACTTTTATCGTTTTATACTTTTACCACTAGACTTTTAAACTTTTACGTTTTATACCCCTTAACTTAGTATATTTTTATAGTTTTATACTTTCACCACGAGACTTTTAGACTTTTACGTTTTATACTCCTTAACTTTATAACCCTCTAACTTTTAAAGTTTTATTGTTGTGATAACACACATTTAAAATAAATATTGAAAATGTTAGAAAAAATGTGTCTGACAAAGTTCACAGTTGAGTGTTTTGGTTTAAATTGTTGGATTTATGATACCACATAAAAGTGTTTGCAAATTATATAACTCCTGAAATAAAAATAATCCATACATCAAATCAATAGTAGATACATAGCATTCCGTAATATGTGTCATACAATCATAGCGTTATAAAAATTAGCAAATAGCAAATAGCAAGTTTGTTTTGAACCTTAGATTTTCATGCCAATACTAATTAATGTCTATTTACAATCTAGTATTCTTGTAACACCCCAAGCCATTGCACTACTTAACAAAAGTAAGTACTTGAACATTTTTTTCCTGTCGGTTTAGAGGGCGTTTAGATGGAAAACCTGGTTATAAGCTCT